>OX421230.1:6123927-7323927 GCA_949125135.1 Alcis repandata | reverse complement strand
TGGTACATTTTATTTTAAAAATAAACTTAATTTACAATATCACCTCTATTTGGTACATTAAAAAGATCTTTTACTATTTACAATGTCTGTTTTACAAATGCATACAAATAATGATTTTACGGTTGAATGTACAGGATTACAAGCTTTCGGGGTACGTATACTACAAGTGCTTGTGCATTAGCTTAACCAAAAACATGTAAGTACTCATAATTCTAAACAACTTTTAACATAGGTACGAGTAGAAGCTGAAACCGCGAGAAAACAGCCAATCATACAACGAAATGTGTGGAACAGGTGCTTTTTTCCTCGCGATTTCAAAGTTGTTCCATATTTAAAGTTATTTCGAATTATGAGTAATAAATTAAAAACTGACTATTTGCACATCTGAACTTTTATTATAGTTTCTTTTGTTGTTATATTTCTGCTTTTGACGTGACAACGTCTTATAAATTGGTTTGCCGGGTGACACTTCAAGAAACTGCGTTACGCTCCGCTCACGTTATGCGCTCACAATGAGAGCGAGTGAGAGGCACGCGTCCCTTCCACTCGGGCATGGTTAGCCCGCCTAAGAGCGAGAGAGACAGACATAAGTCGTTGTCACGTAAAACTTTCGCCCGTATACCGACTTTACAGGCAACCAATTTTTTTTTTTTGTAGCCAACTTTCGGCGCTTGTATAAAACTAGCTTACTATTTGTCTTATAATTAACAATAAATATCAAGTGTCCTTAGAATTAAAGCTTACAAACTAATTAAAGCTTCTACTATAACCTCCTGATAAGCTCAACCATACGTGCTTAAAGAAGGAGGTTGTCGTTTGCTCCTGACGTACTTTAGCTTCACTCTTGAAAATTATCCAGTCTCTGCGTTCGCTGGAAGACCGCGGACCCCAGGACGGCTTGGCACGGAACGACTTTTGTACGGTCTGCGGGAAATATGCGTTGAAATTAATAGATTTTACTTTTATGATGATGTTATCCTAGCCTCCCTAGTCTAGTTATCCTTGACTTCAGCTTCTGTTATGTAGAGCGTAATTGGGGCTTTATAATACCTATATTGTACTTATGTCATTATAAAATGTCATTTACAATCTCACTCAAACTTTTAACCCGAGCTGGACTTAATCAGTATGATGGGACAAGAAGCTGTATCGTACTCGAATAGTTGGCATTGTTTTCAATTTACATTCGCTGAAAGTAAATTGTGCCCCTAAAAATCTTCTCGACAAATATTGATACATCACTCATCTAGAGCAAGCTATACCACTGACCTTACTACTCTACCTACTCTACTAACGAAGTAGGAGGTATCAAATGCATTTAAAAACCTCATTTATCTTATTTAAAAATAGTTACTTAAAAAAACAAGCTACTTCTTAAAGAACATAGCCATCAAATTATTAAGTGCACCGAAAGCTTACCTCCAAGCAGTTTCCAGTGCGGTACTTGTAGAATGAAAAAAACATAATGATGGGCACTAACAAGATACCGGCGAAAAGCATGATGTAGCCCGAAACTGAAAATAAATAAAGTAAGTGTTACTAGAAAGTGTGTGTAATAAAGTAAGTAAGCTCTACAACACTTCTTTTTTATAATATTTTTATACTAACACTTATTTAATATTATTTTATAAATAAATTCATACTTAGTAGTGAGGGTAAAATTGGTGGTAGTGGTATATTAAATAAGACCTTACCAATTCCTAATGTAGGATATACGTAGTCTTCACCGAAGCTGACCGCTTCAAACGACACTAACGCGTAGAAGAACACCACCAGCATCATGGCCGGCGTGATGATGCCCCAACAGAGCCGCCAGTACAGCGACGTCTTACCTTTGCCCAGCATGAATTCTACGTCTAGGCACAAGTTCTCTAGCCCTGGAAGAAATTCATCAAATTCAGTAAGCATTTATTCACATTTCGCATTTCTTTTTACATTTTTTCTTAACTTTATCGTTATTAAAGAGGAATTTAGATAGAAAAAAAGAGTATTAATTTACCGTAGATCCAGAAGACGCCAATGATTTCAGAGATAGCGCAGAACAGCACCAAGAAAGTTCCGCCGTAGTGATCAACCAGTTCTAAGATGTACTGTCCTCCCTGAAATTAAAAGGATAAAATAATTTTAATTCTATGCAATTCTGTACTTAATCTTTAATCATCATGTCGAGTCATAATTTTCGTTGATTTTAAAAATAATATCCATATTGCGAGGTATTTATCTAGACAAAAATCGTATATGCAACTAGACAAAAATGTACTGCTTTATTAACACAAACTAAGCGATATTTCAAAATTTTCTGAGAAATATAGTATAGATAGAGTAATCCCGACTTCTCGATATACGTAAATTTCTTTAATCAAAATTCTAGTTTTCTTTTTTATAACCAAGGTATCTGGTGATAGTTTAAAAAAAACTTACCGGAGTAACATATATAAGTCCAATCAAGAAGCCCGTAGAGCAGCAGATAGCCGATATGAAGACAGTTCGGACCCGCGGGAACGCGTCCAGGATCACCGTGTTGATGGTGGACAGGAGAGCCACGGCCGAGCCCACGCCCAGCACCGACATCATCAGGAAGAACAGCACTGAGAATAACTGAAAACAACAAACAACAATTAAGATCTGGGGCTACGTGGTTCGATGGGTCGCACTAATTGGGAAAAAGTTAACATAGTTGGATGGATCGAACCATATGGTCGATCCACGTGGCCATAGGTTTTTTACTTTGTTATGGGTAAGAGAAACAAGGTTATTATTACTTTAGATAAGTATAATGTTTAATTTTGTTATTAGTTTATTTACAAGATAAGTTCTCAGTTCCTATTACTTCATATTGCTACTTCGTTCGTAGGTTTTTGGTGACCACAATACCAAATGTTGCACGCCCGATATGGGTCTACTGTGTTGTGCTGCAATAAGTGTTGCAATAAATATACATATTTTGATTTTGATTTTGGTTGAAAAAAGAACAAGAAGCCTTAAACCTTCTAATAAATAGCATAGTAAATAAATATCGTTCACACTCATGCATGGCTCACTAGGATTCCCTTTGTCGGGGATGTCATGGTATAGCCTTATAGTAGAATCGTCTGGTCTAAACTTAAAAGACTCTCCAATTTGTTTATGCTTACATGCAAAGTATAGATGCAATACACAAATTGGTCGTTCAGCCACAGACACGCGCGCAAGTAAGGTAAGGTGAAGGTGCGTTCATTTTAAAATGAGATGATCTGTAGTTTTTTATGTAGGTACTCCGACTTCAAAATTATATTTACTTTAATTTCAAAATTGTCAGGAGGCTTGTTTGACGATCATATCGATTTTACCTCGAAATACCTACTTACTTTACTACTGTTTTCCTCAAAATAATAAAATCGATTCTAATGAATTGTTACTAACCAAATATAATTAGTGATTAGTAATCTATTTATCTAAGCATCTAATCTTAGTGATTACCTATCTGTTTTGTTTATATTATCTTTTGCTTGTCCACGAAGACTCACTTCTTTGATTAGGCATTTAAATAGGTATGGATCAACTTAATTATTTGATATTAAAGGTAGCTACAATATGTGTGTTTTGTTACTGATAAGTGTTATTGAAGTTAAAGTTTAAATATATTGTGCTGAGAATAATGCACTGAAAACGTAAATTGAACTCAATTCAATTTTAAGTGACGGATTCTTGAAATGATTCGTGGTCTCGCGACCTCACCATAATAGCTGTCAGACGGACCAAAGTTATTTTCTTAAAATAGCTAGATTGCTGCTGAATTTTACAAAATGTTATTAGGCGTGGATGTCATAAATTAATTGAAAAATCGCCCAATGGTAAGTGCATTTGGGCGGCCCAAAACTCCAGGCGCCGTGCGTTGAATACTTTTCCTGCGCCACCTACTGGTTTTATTATCTTGGCATTAGAAAATCAAACAAAAATGTGACCTTGCCACATGAAATATTTTAATCCTGCCAGTTTGGCACGTAACACCACTGATTAATTACTTTTTATCAATTAATCCCAGATAGGGACTATTAATTAACTAGATTATGTTTCAGTCTGCTTTGAATCACAGGTATCCGCATTGTTTCATCAGGCACTAGCGCTAACCATCAGGTGAACGACCTGTTGCAGTTTATCGATCACTCAAAGTTTAACAACACGCAATGGCCAATATAATCGATTGCCTTACTGATTGCTAAACTGTTGTCTGATAACATTATTTGGCAGAGGATCGTCAAATACAATAACAGGCAATTCAATACTTGATTTTATCATTAAACCAACATATTACCGCCAAGAATGTTTACTTTATGACTCATGTATTTCAAACAAAATATTTAATAGATAAAACAAGTTCCTTAGTATGAGTAAGTTTTGCTTGAAAATAAATAGTCCACACCCTTATTCACATTCACACTTTTTTTACCCGACTGCCAAAATAAAGTCAACGTTTTTGAGACTATGTAGGTTTAATCGATTTCAAATAACGCGGTGTCGTTATACATAGATCCGTTTCTGTATCCGAAAAGTCAAATATAACATTTTACAGTTGGGTAATTGTTTTTTCTCTTATTTACTTTTGTTTAGTCATCATAACTAAGCTTTGTTGAATTCATTTACCTGAGGAAGGAAAGTTTTGGCAATAGCATCGGGATACGAGATGAAAGCAAGCCCTGTCCCACCAGAGCCGACCACCTTGTCCACGCCTGTGTTCAGCTCGTTAGCCAGGTTGCCCAGGATACCAAATATCGTGAATCCAGAGAGAAGACTCGTAAACGTGTCCAATGTTGTTACTATCATAGCATCCCTGAAAACAAACGAGCAACGTTTCATAATCGACTCAATATCCAAGGACGTGAAGGTCACGTTAATTATATTGATAAAGAAACCTACCTGTATATGTTTTGCCTGAACCCGTTGTATGAAGAGAACATGATAATAGCTCCAGTGCATACGGATAAAGAGAAGAACACCTGAGTGACTGCCGCGTACCAAACCTGGGAACGATACAATAAATTTTATTAGAACAAACTTCCCACATTTATTAAAATGTGAAAGTTTAGATGGATGGATGGATGTTTGTTACTCCATCACGCCAGAACGGCTGAACGGATCTGGATGAAATTTGGCACTGAGATAGATTATAGTCTGGAATAGCACATACATTATCCCGATATATACTCGTACTTTTTATCCCGGTAAAATGCGCGAGTAACACCGCGGGGCGCAGCTAGTAACTTATACTATTCAAGTCAGGAAGGTATATAAATAATGGACAACTAAGCAGCTTCACTTACGTCCAGTTCTATAAGTTTGTCCCATTGAGGAGTTATGAAGAATAAGATACCATCACCAGCTCCGGGAAGGATTACAGTTCTGTAACGCAGATAAGTACGAAAATAAATAGATATAATTATAGGTATGTTATGTAGGCACCGTTATTAAATAAAAAATAACCTAAGAAATTGAATCAAAGAATATTGTAAAATAAAGAAATATATGTATCTTACATTCTTAATCTGTTACAAGATCTGAAATAAGCTTTTATGCGAGCAATAGGCGTAGCACAACTTCGGACGTAAAATACGCAGACTTATTTTACGTCAGAAGTTGTGCTAGGCTTACATTCTCGAATATGAAAGATAAAGATGGAGAAATTATAAATGTTTAGTATACATACGTAATAAAGAGAGTGATCATCACAACATAAGGGAAGAGAGCGAGGAAGTAGGCAGCTTTGCCGGAACTCTTGACGCCTTGCGACACGATCAGGAAGATCACAATCCAGGCAGCTAGCAAGCAAAGCGTCAGATACCAAATAGGAGACCCTGGAAGTGCGTTACATTTAGAAAAAGGCTATTTACTGGATGTTACTGAAATTGAAGCAGATAAAGTTGCAAGTATTTTTTACCTAGACCACCTTCAATGCCATCACTCTGTTGCAGCACAGTGTTTCTAAAACAACAAAACATTATGTTACTATGAAAACTAAAGTGATTTTGACACATTTTGCTTCAAAAACGCGGCCGCCAGACAGGCAGCAGCCGTTAGCGCGTCTCGATTTATTCGAAAAATATCACAAAATGTGTTAAGTAGAATGTGTAGTAGGAGTATCCAAATCAGTCTTACGTGAGTAGTTCCGTGCACTTTTATGACGACACTATGTTCCCTTTTACTTAAACAATTAAGAGACGAATGCAAGAAACTTCAAGAAAGTGTTCCGAAACTTACTTAAAATATAGTTCCGCACTACTGGACGCATTCACCGGGGGCACACCAACTTGTAAAGAAGGATCGGAAGGCACACAGTTCAGCCATTCAGGATCACAACTTGACCACGGTAGTTGCGCTTGGAAGCTCATTGCCAGATAGTACAAGCACAGAGCAATGATCACCACGTAGTACGACAGAATGTACGAGCAACTTAGTGCTTGAGCGTAACCGGTTCCTGAAACATTTTAATCAACGTTAATGCTTTTGTTTTCTAAATTATAAATAAACTAATCAGCAGCATTCATAATTATGCAGCTAATTAGTATTTATCAATAGATTGCAGTTATCCATATGAGTAACAACATTCCAAAATATAATTAGAAGTGATCTTGACCCGAATTTTAGTAAAGCATAACAACTCTACAAGTTGGCCTTACAATGACTTTTATAATTAGATTTAATGACATTGACGAAGTTAGTGAATATGCCATCTCTAAATCTGGGGCCCTATTCTGACAAGTGAGATATTATCTCGGTCACTGTCGCTCTCATTAGAGATGTCATGAGAGTGAAACTGAAAGAGATAATCTCGAGCTCCCAAGAATAGGGTTCCTGTTCAATGAATCGAGAGCCGGGATAATAAATATTTGAAGAAGATATAATAAGTATTTGAAGTAAAAACGAGGCTTACCTTTCATAGCAGGCGATAAAGACCACACTTTCACTGAGTTTCTGGAACTGAATTGTCCTAGTACACATTCGAGATAGTACATAGGCTTTCCTATGAGGAACAGCACAATGATGTAAGGGATGAGGAAAGCTCCTCCGCCGTTTTCGTAAGCCACGAAGGGGAACCGCCAGACGTTGCCCAGACCCACTGAAGTGGCGATACAGGACATCAGGAACTCGATTTGGTTCCCCCACATGACTCGCTCAGGCGTTTCGTCATCTTTCTCGAGTTTTTCTTTTTCGATGTCATCCTGAAGCCCCTGAAAATACATAAAAATACATTTTAAAGACCTTCTTGTTCATGATCTTGGACAAAATGGGCCCCATAGGCGAGCAAAACTAATATGAATTTTGAAAAAAATTGTACGTATTTTTCTTATTTTTGAGAAATATTGGTCTTGTATTTAAGTGTATCTGTCTGATAGAACACCGATTTGCAGAAGTAGGCTGGTGCCAAGTGATTGCGCAAAACAGAAGCCATGTGAAGTGGCCTTTTTTGTTATGTTTATTTTTTTATTGAATGTTTACAAACAGCTAGCTTGACCTTGACACACTAATGGTAGCACTTTTAAAATACGCTTAGAAAAGTGGCTTGTGGAGCAATCATTCTGTAGAGTAGATGAATTTCTGCCTCGAGTAGGATAAGCTTACTTTATTTAATTTTTACATTATAATTTTTTTTTATTACGGATCATTTCTGAATTTGTTTTTAATTGATTTTGACATGTAGCTTTTTTGGTACATAAATAAAACTATAACTTACAACAACAAGGACAAACAAGGACAAGGACAAGGACAAGGACAAAGACAAGGACAAACAAGGACAAGGATAATTTATTACACCGATGTTAAAAACGAAGTAAAATTGGAAAACTAACCTTTTTACTATTAGAGTTATCGGATGGGACGTTCAGTGCCGGAGGAGGCAAGTCGGGCTTGGTCGATCGTCTTGGTTTCGGAGATCCATATACTTGGCCGTTTGGTTCGTTGGTAGCATTCTTCTCTGAAGGCGGCTCGGAAGGTGCATCCGAATTTCCTTCGGTTGAAATATCAAATCCCGCATTATCCCCGCTGATGCTCTATGGATTTACAAAATCAACATTGAAATTAGCTACTATACGTACATGAATAGTAGGCAGGTACATGTGTATAAGTAATCCACTGAGAAGGTGACTTTTAAAACTTCGCTTGCGAACTTTGCTTGCGGATGTAAACAGCAGACATAAGAGCATAATTACACCGCAAATGTAGGTACCTACCACAAATATGTAATCAAAACGCGGGCAATTTATACAATTATGTAAGTAGGTACGTAGGTACTTTATGAATGACGGCAGTTAGGATAGGTATGTTAATTCTCTCAAAATTAAGTAATAAACATGGATGTGTGAACATGTATGGATACACAGGATTCAGAATTTAAGATAACCCGAGTTAACCTTTGTAGGTACATTTTGTCCCCGAAAAATATGCACGTAGCGTTGCGCGGTTGGTAAAACCACAGAGCGTTACTAGTAGGTGCTAATAATATAATATAAGTTTTGGTTTAAGTAGAATTAAAAGGCTTTATAAAATGGCTAGTGTAATTAAATTAGATTTGTAAGAATTACTTAGTATAATTAAATTTTATCTGAAACGACAGATAATGTGCACCTGCATAGGCAAAGAGCAGGCAATTTATATGAAATATTATTAAAATCAAAAATCAATCAATGAATCTTTGGTTCATATAACCACACGCACATGTATAATTGTAAATGTTTAATTGCACACCCCGTGATTTACCTCTTCTGTAATTCTCTTCATCCTAGGGTAGTCTGTCAATATGGTCGTCAGTTATCACACTAGTTAAAAGCGTAAAGGTCCTTTGTTTATAAATTCTGGTGTGAACAATAAAGAGTTTATCTATCAAGAACATCTAAAAATTATTTCTGATTAGGTTTATTAGGCGTAGCATGACATGTTAGACGCATACCTTATCGTCAAACAAGGAAAATTTATTGTTACAACAAACAATAATAACCCTGATAACTTCATTGAAATTAACAATCAAGGTACCTATACTGGAAAATCATAAAGGTTGTGCCAACGTTTTTTCTAACTTTCATTTATTTTAGGCTTGTGTGAACTCACAGGACTGGCATTATCGCATGGCGACTAAAGCCCCTTTTAAAAGATATAATGGGTTAAGAAAACATAGTGTGAAGTTTGATTTAACAAAATTTAATTGACGCTATAAAGTACTTAAGTAGGTGCTAAATTAACCTTATCAGAAGGTTGCTTTTGTTTCAGTGTAAAACCATTTCAGATGACTAAGCAAAAAAATAGCTGCAGGGTGGCTAGATTTTACAAACAACAGATTCTAAACTAGGTTGATGGCGGAGCTACTGATATACCGAACATAAGGCGAGTGACGTTTTGGTAATGAAAAGACAAATCACCAGAAAGCAATTAATCTGATAAAGAGATTATACGACTCAAATGTAAGAATTAGTGCGGCAAATTAAATTTAAATCAATTGATTTCAATAAAAAAATATGGTAATGTGTAGTATCGTAGTAGAAAAGTAGTTTCTACTTACACATAAAAGCTTAGTTAGCTAAATTTTCTAATGCAGATACATATTTAAAAATGAGGTCTGAATATGAAAAGTTTATTTTAAAATCAACTGTAAAACTAAACAAACAAACTAAAACAAAAGATCTACTGAAAACGGCATCGTCGATTTCATAGATCAAAGTTCAATAGTTATCTTTATTAAATCTAGCTAAGTACTATGCGTTATCAAAATGAATTGCATTAGAAGTTATCGAAATACTAAAGTAAGTGTGGCTTGGTAAGCTAAAAAAAGGTTTAATATTGCAATCTCCACTAAAAAATCTCTAAACATACCTACAAAAACTCTTTCACACGAAACACACTAATTCCAATTTATCAAAACATCTCACCATTGTTATGTCCACGCACTAGCGTTTATATCAAGCAACATAAATACTAGTTCATTAAACTGCACTTTTAAAGTCATCCAAAACTAGGGATGGACAAATAAGTGAGAAAGCACTTGCGTCCTCGCGAACACTGTGCGCAACACTCAAATGAAATAGGTATCGGGCGCTTCGCCGGTTTTATATGAAAACTTATCAAAATGACGCTTCTGAGGATGTAATCTTTACAAGTTAACAGCACCTACTGGAACGCCTGTCGTGTTCAGCTCATGATTAAGCATCGATGTCAATGCCCACTAAATACAACAAAGCAGAATATGTACCCGGAAAAATTATAGGAAGCACCGAAATGGAACTGAAAATAACTGCCCTTAGAAGAGTTTTACAGGAATCATTCCTCATGTGTTCCTATTCCTCTTGAATTTCAAAAATGTATACATGTATGTAGGACTGTAGATATGTGTCACATTATTGACCGAGCGAGCGAAGCGTCTATGCAACGATTGGCATTTGCTTTAATCTGTCCGGATGTTTCTTAATAAAAATAAATCTCGACGATAGTTGATATACCTACAGGTTCAAAATTGAATAGATTTTTTTGTAGTCGTTGTTTTTTTGATTGGTGGGGTATTTCCTTCAAACAAGAACATTATTTTTACAAAACAAAAACCGACTT
Organism: Alcis repandata; assembly: GCA_949125135.1. NCBI lineage: Eukaryota > Metazoa > Arthropoda > Insecta > Lepidoptera > Geometridae > Alcis > Alcis repandata. The sequence goes on along the minus strand of OX421230.1, from coordinate 7,313,361 downwards.
CAAATGACCGACTATTGAGTTATTCATCTATTTGTCGCGCACGTACTTAATGCAAATTTAAGACTAATGTGGTTTTCTCATGGATACCATTATCAGAACTGGACTAAATTGAAATGGGACTAAATGGGAAGCGTCAGCTTTCTAATAAAAAAAGAATCATCAAAATCGATTCACCCAGTCAAAAGTTATGAGGTAACAAACATAAAAAAAAAAATAATAAAAAAAAAAAAAACATACAGATGAATTGATAACCTCCTCCTTTAAAAAAAAATAAATATGAAATGGTATTAAGTTAGAACTATAAATATGACACCAGGTGGCATGAAAGCTGCGTACTATTTATATTTGTTCTCAATTCAACACTAAGTATCTTTGATTTGATATTTTAAAATGATAACGAAAGGATAATGACTACCTTGACCGTAATGTATCGTTATCTATATTTGGTTAATATCTCTGTTTCTCTCTATCTACCACCTCTCTTTCACTCTTTCACCGTTTATGTATACCTAATATTGTACATTATGGTGGGGTCAGCCTTTTAATTAGCCTGGTTTTTTTTTTGCATCTACCTATAAAAACTTTTACAACTTTTTTAAATTATATAACGGTAGATCCATCAGATATATTTATATAATTATATTCCTATATGTATACTAGTATGTACTCATAAAATTGTACGTAGAGTTAATTTAATTTATAATGTTGTAACGCGAAAGTTTCTTAAGTGTTTGACTGTGTTCTCCTTCACGCTCAAAACAGCTCGACAGAACTGAATGTTTCGAATGGAGATAGCTTAAACTATAGGTTAACTTATAGGCTATATTTCATCATTATTGCCGCGCAAGTGAAACTGTGAGGCGCAGCTAGTACTTAAACAAAAGTAACCTCATCAATCAAGATACTTAAAGTAATTTAAGCATCAAATAATTTTTTTTTATATATTTTTTTTTTATATAGGTACATTTATATAAAATGCACTGCTTCAAAAAAAATAATGATTGCATTTTAACACAAAATCTGATAATACCTACTTCTAGGTTAAACTATAATGACGCCTCTAAATAGAAAAAAAAATAGAATTCTCTATTCTCTAGAATAGTTTTAATAAATAAATATATAATAAAATAAAATAAACGCCATATACAGGACTATAAGAAAAGGATATGCTTAGCTGTAAAAGGCTTATAGTACCTACCTATTTATCATAATATTGAACAACTTTTACTATGGGCTGTGCTATGGGGCCAACCCTAAAATCGCGGAAAAAAATCACCTATTCTATAATGTCATGTCAATAATATTATACTCGACGAAATGTATAGAACAGCTATTTTTTTCTTGCTGGTCCTATAGTAAAAGTTGACCATAATGATGAGTACCAAGCCCTCTTCAGCTTAGCATACCCTTTACTTATAACCCTGTACTAATCTAATATTTTATAAATAACCATAGATCAAGATAAGGATAACACTGCTGTTTTATATCTACCACAAAATATCAGTTAATTAAATTCCTAAAATGCTATCACAAACATTAAATTACATACTAAAGCAATGAAACAATTAAATACACGTATCAATTCTACTTACTCATTTGTATGGAATTGTGTTATAGAAGTACGAGTACATAAGACTACAACAAATATACACAGCAGAACCAATCACATGTGACTAATCACGTTTGATTCAGTCGGATATTCTTACTATAGGACTAATCACGTGTAATTAAATCGGATACTTTGACTTTAGGAATAATCCCGTGTGATTGAGTCGGATACTCTGACTATACCTCTAGGAATGATCACGTGTGATTGAGTCGGATACTCTGACTATACCTCTAGGACTAATCACGTGTGATTGAGTCGGATACTCTGACTATACCTCTAGGACTAATCACGTGTGATTGAGTCGGATACTCTGACTATACCTCTAGGACTAATCACGTGTGATTGAGTCGGATACTCTGACTATACCTCTAGGACTAATCACGTGTGATTGAGTCGGATACTCTGACTATACCTCTAGGACTAATCCCGTGTGATTGAGTCGGATACTCTGACTATACCTCTAGGACTAATCACGTGTGATTGAGTCGGATACTCTGACTATACCTCTAGGACTAATCCCGTGTGATTGAGTCAGATAACCAAAAATTTCGATCACATTCAGCAAAGTAAGATGATGTCTCCAATGAGATAAAATAAAACGAATTTTAGGAGATCACTCGTTGAAAAAGATCATCGTACAATTGTTATATCGAACTCAATCATACGTGCGTAGTGCCGTACAATTATAACAAACTATTTCAAAACCATCTTAGTCTTCAGTTTCTTGAAACAGTTAAATTGTAAGAAATAACTTTGAAATTTTTATAATAGTATGTATTTTATTTTACCTTTGGACTTGAAGTTGCCGATGTCGCAAACATTTTTCATTTACAATTATTACTGGTTTCGTTAATCATTGATATCACTTTATTACTTCTCTACGTTAAAACAAATTGACAGTAGGTACATTATTGAAAATTGTCAGTTTTAAATAAAAATATTAGGTAGTACAGGAGCGGAATAATTTCAAATTGCAACTGTAGGCAGTTATCCGCGTTCGCTCTATCAGTGCGGCACTCTATAATAGTCAGAATGCTGAAGGTTATGTTACCGTTAAGTTACTTTCAAGATACCTATATGAGAAACATTACCTTGACTCTGCGATCGCGTAACTTAGTTAGCTTAGTTCTATCAGACTTTATGGTACTTCTTAAAATTTATTTTATTTTAATAATACTAGCTGCGCCCCGCAGTTTCAGTTATATAGTAGCCTAGATATTAATTTAGGTTATCCGTTAAGCTACCTCTGTATCGAGTTTAATCCAAATTGTTCAGCTGTTTTTTCGTGATTCAGTAACAAGTAACAACCATCCAAAGATACAAACTAAAATAACTAAAAGATATCTCCATACTTACTGGAATATTCAGATCCATTGTTTTGTTTTTAATACGATTTTATTAGTTTCACCTGTATGTTTGTTACCGACCCTTTTGGACTCGATTTAGCCGTACTTTGAACGATCAGATTTAATGCAAACTTTGCACACCTGTCAAAGACCGATGACAATGCGTGTTTTTTAGTTTTTTAAACTACTTTATTATTTTATTCAATGGTAGATTATACGAATGACGGGGTAGAATTGTAAGTCCATTTATCATCTATATCTAATTTATTTATCAATTAAGTCTTAACTTATGAGAATCAAATCATATCCTTGATAAGACACATAGCGACAAGCGGATAAAGCGGCTAAGTTTTTATCACTTTACTAGCGGCCCGTCCCGGCTTCGCACGGGTAGACACTATAAATTGAGATGTGAGCTATCCTATCTGTTAAGTTAGATCGAACTGCACACGGTGTGCAAATTTGATTGAAATCGGTTAAGTAGTTTGGGAGTCTATAGCGGACAAACAACGTGACACGTAATTTATATATATTAAGATACTAGCGGCCCGTCCCGGCTTCGCACGGGTAGACTTTGGGATAAACGTAGAGTAAATTGAAATCGGTCCAGTCGTTCACGCGTGATGGCGTGACCAAAGGTGTTGAGAATAATTATATTTGTTATAACCTCTATTCTCATGCTATTGCGTAACTATAGCAACCGTAGTTTGTTGATGCTAACTTGTCAATTTATAGTAAAAATTATCAGTATAAAACGCACACTGTTTTGATAGATATGATTGAATTTGAACTTTGTACAGAGGTAATAAAGTGCAAATTGACTCTTGGACGTTAGGAACATACCTACATTGCTTAAACAACAGTGAGTGCTTGCAATTCAATATGAACTTTATACAATAGCAATAAAGCTCGTTTTAGTTAGAAAACGTTTGTATGGGAAAAATAAAAGGGCTGTTTTTTGGGTTTTTCAATATTTCTGAGAGATTTTCTTAATATTTTTTTCTGTAAGAACCTTCTCCTAATAATAACAAATACAACAAAAAAAGAATTAGTGAAATCGGTCCAGCCATTCACGCGTGAGGCCGTGACCAAGGAAAACGGGTTTCATTTTTATATATATAGATGATCTTTTCAATAACTCTACTTACCTACTACAATTAGCAGTCGCAGGTCGCAGTGGCACCAACTGCATTGTGCTAATGTGCATCTCTGTTTGTTTGTTTATTTATTTTATTTGGTCATGGAGCGGGCGTTACAGGTGGGTTTCTTCAAGTCGCGAGTGATTTGTTCCTTCTAGGCAAGCGTGCTCCATCGTAGACCGCATCATTGCTTACCATCAGGCGAGATGGCGGTTAAACGCCAGCCTTACATATAGTTGTATAAAAAAACCCCCAATTCACCCACCCATGGAAAAAAATTGGCCACTTAGAACGATTTGACCATTTTAACAAAACCATCTTGAAAGGGAAAGTATAGAATGAGGTAGAGTAAAGTAAAGGGAGGGCGAAAAAGACCACAGAGGGCATTTTTATATAAGAAAGTCAATATACCGGCCGATGTTGAACTAGTGTACATAATTGAGAATAAATAACATTATAATAATTAGGTACCTATCCGTAGTAAAAACTAGAAGTTAAGTAGTAAAAGTCAGTTTTGTGTTTAAGATCGAAGCATTTTATTGTTGGAGCAGCGACCCAAATCGTGTGTTTAACCTCTGAAACTAAGAGGCGCCACCCTTTTTCTAACCCCCCCCCCCTCCCCCCAGCTCGCCCCCTCCCTCCTCTCCTCTGAACTAAATCATATCAGGCATCAACATCAAGTGACTTCCAAATTAAACACTTCATTAGTGTGTAATATATTATGAAGAGTAAATGCTCATGTTTCGAGCGTAACTACCACACTCCGGTATAGCAAAAAATCAGGTGTTTAAGTATCTGACAAGTACGACATTACGGTAGAGCCGTGTTCATTGTATGCTCATCGTAATCGCTTATCGCATACCTATCTCCAAACCAATTAATAATGAAGATAATGTACGCAATCAATAATAATAAAGCCTTGTTCATACTTAGTTGGAGGTGATTGCGACATTGCAAGTGGACTACGTTGCTTAGCTTTATGATTCATGGGTTTTTTTTGTTTTAATAAGCTTATTTTGACCGCTGCGCCATCTTGGCTGATGGTAAACAATGATGCGGTTTACAACGAAACACGTTTGCCTGCAAGAAACAGATCCACTCGTGACTGATGACACCCAGATTATATCTATTGAGAAACACCTATTCTGAGGACAGAACATTCAACACTCTGGAGGTACGAAAGAATAACGATTATTGCCAACTGCTGGCATCTGTTTTAATGGTGAAGATGAGGATCAAACAGCAAAGCTATCAAATAAATTATTTATTTCAATCATTTCCTAAATTCACATTTTTATCACAAACGCTAAACGTAGACAAACAAGCATAATAAACAACATCATCAACAATCATAGTCAGGTAAATAAATCATAATAAATCATAGTAACAGCTTAACATAAACTTTTAATAGTAAAGACCAAAACTTTGAAACTGCTGTCTGACACCATCTTCAGATTATTTCATAGTTTATATAAATAAAATATAAACGTTTTCAATTCTCTACTTTGAAAGAACGGTCGAGACTGACAGCCTACATAATATTAGCAAAATCGAAAATCTTTAAACGAACATGGTCACGTGAAGCTTATGAGCAGTACTGTGGCGAGAACTAACATTGTGGTAGAAAAGTGGGTAGAGTCTGCCGATTGCCTCGCACGGACCAGTATGACCGGAGGTTTCTTGGATTCAGGCTCTTCTATACTCTGGAGGACGAGCGTGTCCATCGCTGCGTAAGCTTCGTGGGCCACCCGCTGTAACAATGATGACGTGCAGAAACTTCTATAATTCTTTTTTTTTTCCTGTTATAAATCTATTAACTCAATAGTTATCTACTAATACTATAGTTAGTAAAGCTGTAATGACAAATGATGATGAGTCAAGGTGTTGGTAAAGTAAAGTTGCGCTCAGTTGTAAAATTTCAAGTTATTTGCCGGGCTCTGTGCAACGTAGACCTCTAATTGCTAGAATATTACCGTTGCATCAAACATGAATGTTGGCTATGGTTGGTGCGTTGGTTGGTAGTAGTTGGATTTGAGTGAACAGTATACTAAAGCTGAGTCTTAAATTCCATACAATCCAAGAAAATTCAATAAGTTAAGATCCTTAGTAAATACGAGTACACACATTCAAGGCAAGCAATTAAAAAAATGCTACATTGCTGGTAGTTGATTGGTGCGGATATGCTTGCTCGTATCATGATTAATGCAGAAGATAAGTAATTCCTGTTCAAAATTACCAGTGTTTACCAGCTTATCTACCATTCGCCGTGCTACGATAACTACTACGAGAGAGCTAGCTCCTAAGATATATCACAAGGCTTCTAATCTGGCGCTAACGTACTATATCGAACACTGTTTTTTCTCGATAGAAAAGTAATTAGAGTGATAGTGACAGAATAGAGCCTGGAAACGATGTAAACTTGATTTTATCATCACGTTTTCCTGATAATAATATCGTATCTGCTATATTTTTTCCATATCTGATGCCTCCTTCCTTAATTTTTTGATTCATAGAAAGTTTAAGACAGTCCATCAAAATTGGTGAAAAATATTCACAACTAATAATCTAGTATCGAATTGATTTTGTGTAGGTAACGATAATGTCAAGATTATTCGTTCTTTCATTATTAATAGGTATAATTTGCACGTGTGAATTGCGTGAAAATTAAATATTTACATACTTAGTGCGTATTTGGAGATAAGCGAACTGAGCTGGCACTGGCAGTTGTTGACGTGTAAATTGACATGTTATGGAATATATTACTTATGTTCATTGAGCTATTTTCCACTACCTACTAGAGCTGACACCGCAGTACCATGCGATTAATAGATATTCGTACCTACATGTGACACACTTCTCTTTGTCACTCGCTCGAATATTCAAACATATCCGACTATCCGTATAACATAGTGATGTCTCGTAGTACACGCTCCCATAGATATACGAGTATATTATACAACTGATGAAACTAAATATCGATATATTCAGCGATCGTCTAGCTAGTGTCTGGATAAAGTTGAGATAAATAGGAACATTACAACGAAGTAAAGCGCCATCTCCAATAAGTACTGTATAACTAACTCAATGCATAATAAATCGTACCTCAGTGACAAGCTTGGAGTTGAAGGTATCCGCTGGTCGGTACATCATGATGGTGAACGTGTTATCAACACCGAGGTGGCCGTCCACCCAGTCTTCGATTCCACCTGCGTATAGAGCTGAAAAAAAGTCGGAAATTGAAGCATTTTACCCCACAAAAACCACTAATATTTTTCTGGTCAGTATTTTATGTAACTGCTTAAAGCTATGCATGTTCTGATGTGTGTTCTTAGTATATATGTTCCTTGACTAAATCAAAATCGACCAACCAGATCTAAGACAGATTTAAGAAGGAAAATAAATACATTAATTTAATGACGAACTTGAAATAAAGAAAAGGTAATCCGGTTTTTAAATAATGTACCTATATTTTGTTCAGTTTATTAGATTTTCCTACCATTGCAATCACCGTCATTATGATAATAAGGATTATTCCATTTACGTGTTTTCCTATCGTACTTTAAAATCGCGCCAGAGACAATTGAATTGGTTGAATCATTCTACTTCACGGATCACGTATTTAAGCAATCGTAGTAGGTAGGCACTTATAAGTCAAACAGAAAATTATCCTAAGACGAGCATATTTAAAAACCTATAAAATATCTATATTAAGTAGCTAAAATCCAAACCTTTTGCAACCTTACAGCCGAAACAAATACGTTATTTATACTAAAAATCTAAACTAGGTATAAATGTGTATTATTGTAAGATAGGAAAGGATAGTATAGTATTAGATGCAAAGGGGTGCTAGGTCGGGTAACCTCCTCGTGGTGCACCCTGGGCAACAGCGTGCGGTAATACTGCAGCTTTTATGCAGTATTACCGCACGCTGGCAAATAACCCGACACGGTGGGCCCGTCCGCGTGTCCCTCTGACTAGCAGAGGGCACAGCGTGATGGCTTGGACGGTGGCATTGCTGCCACCAGGGGGGTTTTCCTTGTGCTCCTCGCCGCATATGGGTTGCGGTCGGGAGTGCAAGGAAAGGAGGAGGGTGGACGCTGGAAGCGTGTGCCGCATGGGGCCAACCAGCGGCATACGCTTTCGGCCTACATAGGCCGGGATCTCTCGTTGCCGAGCGTGGTGAAAGCCGTGCTCGGCGGCGAGAGATCGTGGCAGGCCGGGGTCTCCTTCTGCGAAGAGGTGATGACGCAGAAGGAGGCCGCGGAGCGGGTCAGAGAGGACGACGCCCGATCTGACCCGCTCCGGCGCAGACGAGGGAGCGAGGAGGCGGTTCGCCCGTATCCTCGCTCCTCTGCAGTGGGGTTGCCGGGAGAGTCGGGGGACTCTCCCGGCCTGCACGACCCCACACTGACTGTCTGGGGGGTGATCCTGGGGAACAGGGTCACCCCTCCATATACGCGGGGGGCCCTAATCGGGCCCATCGCCGGGGCGAGGTGGCGATTGCTAACGCGACCCCACCTTGCCCCATCTCAGGCGGATGCCGAACACCCCAGTGGTTTTAGTGGGTATGCCGCCGCAGGGCGGAGACTCCCACATAACCACCCTGCCTCCCCCGGGGCGGGCGTGGTATCCATAAAGGATTTCCACTGGGTAAACAAAAAAAAAAAAAAAAGTATTAGATGCAAAAACTAACGCAGGAACTGTGACGTCTGCCCGGCGAGGTAAGGCCGCCCGCTAATGCTGAAGGCTGCTGCTGCGGCCCGGGAAGCTCGTTGTTTCTAATAGAAAGAACACTTTGGTAATTCAGCACTTTAGCAATACATTTGATACAGGTACTCTAAAAGCAAAAAGGTTTCTCTAGTAACTAAAATCCTTTTCGAATAGAGAGAACACTACTTGTCCTCGTCACTTGAGACCAATAAGTATATATGTAACATAGATAAATGTTACGCCCTGTAATTCTGAAAACGTAAAATAGGTAAATACCTAAGTACTAAGTATAAGCCCAAACACACTGTTGCTTGCCCACACCTGTTATGGGTAGGTACGTAGCGAGTGACTAACTATTTAATAGTAACTATTATACTATCTACAATTATCGTTGATTATTAACCCAAATTCAAAAAAACTTACAAAAACATGATCTAACGCTCGCTTTTTCCTCGTATGAGAATATGGATACATCACACCCTGCAACGTATAAGTCATAATGTGTTAGTTATTGCAGTTTCGTTGAAATGACGTGGTTTTTCTGTTTTGATTTCACAGAAGTCATTATTTACCTATGTCCTTAGTTTTTCAACACAAACATTTTTTAAATTTTCTAAGAACCTCTTAAATAACAATTAAACGACAATTTTACATTAAAACGCACCATTTGACGGTTACAATAATTTGCATTTAGTTTAACTATATCTATGCTATATTATATAGGTTCGAATCCCAAAAATAGACGCCCCCGCCGGCGCGTCACATGACATTTCAAAATCATTCATCTACTCGTATCCAATATAGTTTGAAAGATAGTGAATCCCGTATTAATCTTACCTCATGAAATACAGAAAGAGTACAAGAAAGTATACCTTAAGTTTCAAAAAAAGTAGAATGTACTGAATACTTACTAAAACATCGCCTTCTTTAAAAGCTATAAATAAGAAGATAGGTTTGTGCTGCGTATGCAAATATGTGACGAAAGCGTTCGATTCTAATTCACTGAGCTGCCTCTTGCCGGCGTAGAGCGCTCCGCAGGGGTGCTCCATTTGCAATTCTTCCGCTAAAGCATCAATAGTTCTTGATGAATAAAATGTTGAGGTGTAATTGAAAAAAAAAAAATTGACTCAATATGACGTTTATAAAATAATATTCATTCGGATTCTCGTGGCGGTAAGCGTGCGAGGCAGACGTGTATAATATTTTGCATTCTTTTGTTTTGACGCGCGCTGCGATAAGCCCGGTACGGGTGTAGCTACCTGGCCGGGCGCGCCCCCGCGCGCGCGAGCGACATAATGGAGTCGAGGGTTATCGACGATATTATCGAAGTTGATGAGCAGCAGGAGCCGACCGTGACTAAACCAGCTAAAAGAACACGCGAGGAAGATGAAAGCAATGATGAAGAGTGGCAAACAGTTACAATGAAAAACAAGAAGACGCGTCAAGTTACAGAAAAGAGAGATAAAGAAGAAAAGAATAAAGCGGAGATATATATATCAAGCGAGACACCTATGCCTAAACAATTCGCTTTGGCAAGATTATTCAAAGAGCTAAATATGTGGGATATAGCGAATATAAAATACCTAAACCCTTACAAAATACGAGTTACATTTCAAGAAGAAAAGAGTATTAAAGATCTCTTCTTAAATGAACAGCTCAAGAATAAAGGATGGAGATTCAGCAAATCGTCGGAAGTAAGCTATTCATATGGTGTAATAAAAGACGTTGACCTAGACCTATCGGAAGACGAAATAATGAAAAACATCACGTGCCCGAGCTCTGTAGAACTCACATCTGTAAAAAGGTTGCTGCGGCGAAACAGAGATAAAGATAATCAGAGTAGATGGAGTCCATCAGAGACAGTGCGCCTTTGCTTCAAAGGAAACTGGCTACCTACCTGCATATACGTTCATGGAGTGAAAGTCCTTATTGAGCCGTATGTTTACCCTGTCACTCAGTGCTTCCAGTGCTGGGCTTTAGGGCATACTGCAAAAACGTGCACGATCAAACGAGATGTATGCCCTAAATGCAGCGGAGACCATGCAAATTGTGCGACTAAGGTATTTACTTGTGCTAATTGCTCGGGAAGACACATGGCTATGGCGAAAACATGCCCTGCATATTTGAAAGAAAGGAAGATAAGGTTGATTATGGCTGAATTTAACTATACATATAGTAAAGCTTCGCAAACTTATGCAGAGTCACCTATCATCATACCGGCCGAAAAGCGAGACCCACGAGCAATGACTCAGATTGTGACGAATACCAGTGAAGCAGAATCACGTCCTAGTACTAGCTTGCCAGATAACTCAAAATATGCACCATCGGAGGACTTATCTGGAAAAAGCGTCATACTGCCTACACGACAACCGAGGAAAAAGCTAAAGAAGTCTAGAACCGATTGGACTCAGTCGTCGGAATGGAATGATACAGAAGAAGGCAGAGTACAATATGAGAATCAGCCGACACAACAGGAACGAATGCCAGAAGAGCGATTACCAGAAAAAACAACGTTTAACGAGCTTATGTCCAGAATAAAGGAAGTAATATTTCTACAGAACCTTGATTTCCAATCCAAAGTGCAGCGAGTTATAAAGTTGTGTGTTGAGTGGATCATAATAGTGGTGGTAGGTAACGTCTCGGATTGGCCCGTTGCCAACTTAATTTACGGATTCCTGAATCGTAATGGATAGTACGACCATAATTAAACTGAACATTTTACAGTGGAATGCCCAAAGTCTTAGGAATAAGCTGCTCCCGTTCGAACAGATATTAATACAAGAAAACGCTCACATCGCTTGCATAAGTGAGACATGGTTGGCGAGAGACAGCTCTTTACGAGTAAGTCAATATAATGTTTATCGCGCCGACCGCGACTCCCGCGGCGGAGGTGTGGCCATACTTACGCATAGATCTATAAAGACTCAAGTATGTAACATAAATTTACGTAATTCTGGTTTAGAGTTCATTTGTGTTAAAATTTTAAACTGTAACTTATTAGAAAATATTATTTCAGTCTACTGCCCGCAAACTGCAAACCTATCCCTAAGTGATTATGGAGATTTATTATCCTTATTTAATCGTCGAACTCTAATAGTTGGTGATTTTAATGCGCACCACTTATCGTGGTCTTATAAAACGGATACAAGAGGCAAGTTATTATTCGATGCACTGTTAGATAGTAGATTTGTGGCCTTGAATGACGGTCGTGACACTCGTATCAAATTAGTAGACGGGAACCTGCAAAAAACCGCTCCAGATTTATCGCTATGTTCCTCTGATATTGCGTTACAATTTAATTGGTCAGTCCTTCAAGAAAATCTAAAAAGTGACCACCTAATTATTAAGATAAGTACTAGTTATTGTGCGCCTAATAATCCTGTTATTAAAAGAAACTATAAAAAAGCCGATTGGACCGGTTATAGTAATTGTCTTAATGATATGTTTAATTATTTTGATATACCTACAGATAGTCAGAATTTTTATGATTTATTTCTTGATAATTTAAACACAGCGGCTGAATTACATATACCCCTTCAGAAAATTTGTCATAACCCGGAAAGTAAATTTAAACCTAAACCTTGGTGGAGTAGCGAGTTATCTAGGTCAGTAGCTATACGACGATTAGCGTTATCTCAGTTTAGAAAAAACCCTACACCTGCTAATCTATCTATCCTTAACAATAAAATTGCCGAAGCTAAAAATTTAATGACTGAGGCGAGGAATAATAGTTGGTCTGAACTATGTTCATCCGTGAATGAAAAAACATCTTCTTCACAAATGTGGCATCGAATGAGATGGGTTAAAGGTCAAAGATATAGCCAACAACACATCACTGAAGAACAAGCGTCTAACTTGCTTAACTCCCTGGCTCCCGATTTCGTCACTCCAAGCCAGCCAACATTTAAAAACTTTAATTCGCAGCTAGATATTGAAATCTCCATGCAGGAGCTAGACGCGTGTATTAAATCAAAGGATACATCTCCTGGATGCGACGGTGTTACGTATTCTATGATAAAACACCTTCCAAGTAACGGGAAGTGTTTACTTCTAGCGCTATACAATCGATTCTTATCAGCTGGCTTTGTACCTACGCAGTGGCGCACGGTGTGTATTGTACCTATCGTAAAACCGGGCCGTAATCCTAATGAAGCTTCGTCACTTCGACCTATCTCACTATTATCATGCATTTGCAAAGTTTTTCATCTAATTTTAAATAAAAGGTTAGAGTGGTATATGGAACATAATAATATGTTTTCACCTAATATGATTGGTTTTAGAAAGAGTAGATCATGCATGGATAACTTAAGCAGTTTGGTGAGTAGAATACAAATAGGGTTTTCTGAAGGTATGTCAACAATCGGATGCTTTATAGACGTCTTAAATGCATATAATAACGTAGACATTGCAGTACTCTTATCGATATTAGACGAGATTAGTGTTGGCCCAAAAATGTGTCTTTATTTATGGAATTTTTTAAAAGAAAGAACACTACAGTTAAATACCGCGGATAACTGCTTAACGAGAGTTACGGGCACAGGTCTCCCCCAGGGTTGTCCTCTAGCCCCGTTGTGTTTTAACGTCGCGACTATATATATTTGTAAAATATTAGAACCGAATATTTATGTATCCCAATACGCAGATGACTTCGTTATATATAACCACTATAAAAACATAACAGAAGGAAGTCAGAGATTAGAATCTAGTTTAAAAATATTATGTTCCCTTCTGGCAAATTTAGGCTTGGAGATCTCCCCAATCAAAAGTAAAGTATGTATATTTAAAAGAGGTTTTAATAGAGACAATTTGAGTATTAAAATAAATGATATACCACTAGAAATCGTAGAAAATGTGAAGTATTTAGGGTTATGGTTAGACAGAGGGATCAGATGGACTAAACATATAAATGAAGTATTTGAAAAATGTTTAAAATTTATTAATATTTTTAAAGTATTGGTTGGGACTTCATGGGGCATGCATCCTGTGCATTTAAGGCGCTTGTACCTATCTATTGTTCGCAGTCGCCTCGATTACGCAAGCTTCTTGTTTGATAACTGCTGCCGTACTAGAATTTCTAAATTGGATAAACTACAAAACAATTTTTTACGAATTATGGGAGGTTTTATTTTAAGTACACCCGTTCATGTAATGGAAGCTGAGCTGTGCATCTCACCTTTATTCATTCGTAGACAATATCTAGCGTCAAAGTATTGGCTTAAAACCAAATCAATTCGAGATAACGTTGTTATCGATTTACTGGAAGAGTTGTCTCGCCTGTTGAGAGTACCGTATTGGGCTCGAAAAAAGAAACCGTTATTAGTATCTGTTCATAATATCCTTAAATATAAAAGTTTTATGTGTAGTAATAAATTAGAAATGTTTAGTTTAAGTACGTGGGTTAGTAATATTAATTTAACAGATGTTTTGGAACCTAAAATTGATGTCATTGATAAACCAAAAAGATGCTATAACTCGTTAGACTTAAAACTTAAATGTGTAAATTACTTATGTGAAAAATACTCTGGACACTACAAATTATTTACTGACGGATCTCTCGCAGACGATTACAGAGGATCAGCGTTTTTAGACGCAGAGACTGGAGCTAGCGTAAAACTTTTAATAAAATCAGAAATATGTATCATGAATTTGGAGCTTATAGCCTTACTTGAAGCAGTCTCATATATAGCATCGATAAATAGTGATAAATTCGTTATATTTACTGACTCCCAGAGTGCAATATTACATTTAGCTCGATGTGTTAGCGGATCTAACTTTAGAGGCATCCCAGTAGCTTATAGTTTATTAAATAGTTTAAATAAAATAAAGAATATGAACAAATGTATAAAAATTCAGTGGGTTCCTTCTCATGTTGGCTTGGTGGGCAACGAAGAAGTGGACAAACTTGCAAAAGAAGCGTCTGTTGAAGGAGAATCATTTAATTGCCTTCCTAGCTACTCCGATCTCATACCATTTATAAAGAAGCTTGCATTTCAAAATTGGTCCGAGTATTTTGACGAAAGATCACTAACTAAAGGAATTTGGTATAAAACCATCCAACCTTCGCTTCTTCGTTCTCCATGGTTCATGAGGGCCGACATGGGGAGAAACGAAATTGTAACAGCTTTTCGGCTTCGATCTGGTCATGTTCCATTAAACACGTTTGCGTATATGATGGGAAAAGTTGAGTCCTCTTCTTGTGACTGGTGTGGTTCAATAGAAGACGTCTATCACGTATTAATGGAATGTGACGGGAACGAAGCATTGCGGCGTCAACTTTTCGGCAGCGAGCATGTCTTGTGGCAAGTGGGAGGATGCAATAGCATACTGGCTGTACCGGAGTCACAGGATGCTAAAGGGCTGTATGACTTGTACCATAAAGCTCTCAAAGAGAGAACTAGAATAATTTAGTTAAGTAATGATAAGTTACAAGGGTGTCATTGTATTAAAACCCTGTTTAAATAAATAAAAGATTAAAAAAAAAAAATATTCATTCGACTCTGAGCCTACTGAAAAAGTTAGGTATTTTTCATTGCTTTTTATTTCGATTCTGCTCTCTTAGCTATATGAATTTCAGTGATAAAAGGCGCATATCAAAATCGGCCTATTCAATGTTTGTGTACACCTTGTGTCTGTGTACTTAAATAAGTAGAGACCTATTTTTATCACAGAACACCTCATGGCGTGGTTTATCTCTTACTTCAGGAGGACTTGCCTGTTACTTACACTAAGGTCAAACGTTTCCAAGGTTAATTAGAGTGCAGAATGAATGAATTTAAGGGTCGATACACATCTGACGGAAAATGCGTCGCGTATTATCGGTCGCGTAACGCCAGAACAGAGAAATGTTTAATAAAACATCCAACCACGAACCAGAAATCCATTGATATTCGAAGTTTCTGTCCAGGTTAACGCCATAGCATGGTTGTACCGTACAACGCAAACCGAATAACTCGCAAGAGTGACATGCTTCCCTGCCTTTGCACGCGTCCCAGTTCTGGCGTAAGTTCTTTGTCCACTCTCGCCGCTATAAGATATAAAAAAATATCTAATCAGAAGAGATATCTACAATAGATATAATATTACCCATACCTATCTACAGTCGTTACTAATTAGGTAAGTAAAATATTTCGAAAACAATTCGTACTTGACTAATTAATATTATGCTAACTTCTAAGCCCCGAAATAAGAAAACGACAGCACGACAATTTACAATAGCTACAGATTACTGTCACTTAAGAGCCGTTATAATTTAATTTTATCTTATTCTCTACTTTTTATTTAATTTTGAATCCGTAAATTTCGTCTTTAAGATAAGGTAGAGGTTAATCGTTTACTGTATCTTACCATCACACGAGATAGTGGTCACATGCCAGCCTAACATTAAAAAAAAATGGAAATTGAAATTAACTGATTGTCAAGTTGGTATGTGATATATAGCACGTCTCCAGTTAGGTCAAAGTGGTGCAGATGTGTGCGAGTTCAACTGACCCTCTAGATGTAGCCTCAAGAATACGTACATGTGGAAAAGTCATTGCGTAATCATATCCATCAGGATTGAGCACAGGAATAACCCAGAACCGGAATTTAGTAAGCAAGTCGGTATGCAGGTCGGTTTTTTCTATCAACTGGAACAAGACGTACATTGCTGCTGTAACAGCGTGCTGATCTCTTCCTTGTATCCCTGATATGAAAAGCGTTATGTCACTAAAATGAATATAACTCATAGATAATCTTAACTTTAAGCAGGACCGTCTGTATTCGGTGGTGTACCTAGGGGTCACAGTGACTAGAGCTGCGCCGAGGTCACCGACCATCGATCGGCGGCGGGTGCATGATAATTGCCAAGGCTTCGACAGTGTCGAGGCCGCTGACCCATTGGTGGTGGGCGCCAGAATATTATTTATTATTTTTATTTATACTCCTATTGCATCAAGTACGTGTCATGGCACTGAAGACTTGTTGTTGTGGAGTTTATTACTGGCAGATAGGGCGCCTAAGCTGAGAAGCGCCAAAAAATCTAGAGACGGCGTTAGTTAGTTGTAAGAATGGTCCTTTACCTGCCACTATCACTACAGTCTGCTTAGCAGAAATGATTTGACCGCTACTGGGATCGTCCACAATCATCATGTAAATTGGACGTTCCATAGCTGTTAAGTTTCCATCGGTTATGTCGACCCATTTGGCCACCGGACTTTTTTCTGCCCATTCTTTTAGTTTTGCTTCTATCTGTGAAAACAATTGATTACATATCTATCCAATCATGAGCTATGAGTTACCTACATGTATCTGAAAGAGATAAAACATAACGCGAGACTTACCTCAGGTAAGGTTCTTGGTGTGTTAAAATTTAGATTTCGTTGTTTTACCATGCTACAAACTTGATGTCGTTTGTCGCGTAATACGTCTTTCAAGGTTTTTTGTCCTTCGTGAATTTTAGGCGTGGTACTGGGTTCAATGGAAGAAGTAAAATCAAGTTTAGTAGCCATACGTGGAATATCAAGATATTCTAGATTTATAGGATCTTGTGCTCTCGCAACAAAATTTATCCTTTTATCATCGTCTTGTACATCCGCTTCCGTTGGTTGCTGGTTCTTAGAGTTATAATTAAATTTTTCAACCAGACCTATTCTTGACTTTTCCTTTGTGGGGTACTTGTCCTTGCTGTCGTAGTCGTAACTATAAAATATCCCATCTTCAACATCATCTTTGTCTTCATTCTTCTTTTCTGGATAATCATCTAATATCTCTGTTGTTGGTGGAAAATCAGAGTCAGTCATAGTAGAAATAGGAGAAGTGTCGTGAAACACGCTAGTGATTCTGTCGGGTTCGGTTTCTGGCGTATGTGTTGTCCTAGTGACGTCAGAATGGTCGTTATCTTTTTCAAATGAAAGTAAATGATGAAACTCTTCCATGTCAGATTTGGTTCTCCTGGGGACTACTATATCATCAAAAGGTGTTGAGTCCATCATATCTGCGATTGCTTTTCGGATCGTCTATAAGCGAAGGAAACAATGGAACGGTAAAATATTTCATGCACCGTTTAAAAATAACCCTCTCCCTATCTACTTACATAATTCTCAAGAATTATTAAAATCAAAGAAATTTGCAATCTCTCGTTCTAAAATACAAGTAATTTCTGTTCAGATTTTTTCGGTTTCAATGAGTCCATTTACTAAAAATCTGGCATAGGGACTAGTTATAACTAGCACTGTGGGGGTGTGTTTTGAGTACTTCGTTACCAACGAACGCTTATTTATAACTATTAAATTTAAGAACAAGCGTTCGGAGTTTAGGACTAATCCCACACTCACGTTTGTTCTTTCGTATGATTCTGAAGGAGTGTTAGTAGGCGGCGTGCGGGGCGGTAGCTGGAAACGCTGAGTAAAGGCCACGGGCGCGATGGGCGCGTACTGACGCATTGTCCCCATGTCGGAGCGCGGCAGGAACTGCGGGCCGGCGGGTGGACTCTCGTCACGCTGCGGGTTTCGCACTATCCGGAAACAATAGCATAAATTGTAAATATTTTTGTTCTAAAACGTTTTCACCTATGTAGGTTTAAATGTTGTGTTTTGATGAACTATTCATACGTTCAGTGATCGACCGTATTCGACCCGTCCGGGCTTAGGCCCTACGCATCTTTCTTTCTATCAAATTAGGTCCTCACATTTATCATTATCATAATAATTGCCTGAATGTCTGCTACAACATCACTTTTGAAAACCCGTGAATTGAAAAGAAATCTAATAGGCTCTAGAATTTAAGTCATTGTAGGTCTTTAAAGTACTGAGTATAGTTTGCACTTACCCTTTGGAGCAATCGGTATAAAATTGTCTCTACGAATATGCGGCTGCTCGGGGTTTGCTGGAGCTAGATAGAAGTCTCCTTCGACTCGAGTGGCCACAGTCGTAGGCGGTACGAACCGCGTGTAGTCCTTCACTGCATCCACTGTCTCCTTTGTTGAGCTAGGTTTCGTTACTGGGATCGTCACCATCGCTCCACCGACAATAATTTTTTCCACACCTTTTGTCACTGGCTGGATGTTTACAGCAACAATCTTTTTCGGTTTCGGTGCGGGCATGTCTTCATCCAATACTTTTACAATAAATTCTGGGGTGGGCTCTAGGTTAGCGTGCCATCGTGTGTACTCTGCGAGAGCCCTTTTCCGTCTGAAGACTGAATTGGAAAAATATACAAGTATACAAGAAGTATGCATTCTGAATCTACTGTGGTTCTCTCAGATAAACCTAGACAGAAAGATAGAGCACTACATTAGATTTGGGTGAAGCCAAGAACTCCTCTACTTTTGCGCATACGTAGTACACAAGCTCTACAGTGCCGCGAGTAGAGGAGTATTGAAATGTCAATGTGTATCCCTTGTGTAGGTAACTACGCGCAAAAGTAGAGAAGTTCTTGACTTCACCCAAATCTAACGCAGTGCTCCATTGAGGTAGTTCTATAAAAACGTCAGGTGAGGAATTCACACACAGGATTCTCCCAATAACAAGTTTCCCTTAAGTATTGAGAGTACTTACAATTAACGGGACACTCAATATTTGAATCATCGGTAACGTTTTCATCGCAGCAGAATACAAAATGTGTAAAACCTATTATCAAAAAAATACAAATTTTCATGTTAGCAAAATGCTCATTTTCGTTCGTATTTTGACATTCATTTCATGGCGTAACTGACATATTTATGTCCTATGTAGGTTTGTCAAAAGAGATTGTGGCCAGAATTTTTCTGGTAGAAAAAGAAGATTACTACCAATTACAAGTTTATTTTTATTGTTTACTCTTTGAGACAAGTGAAATCTTCTTCGTGAAATCACATAAATGAAAGACGACGTTGACGACTTCTGGAGAAAGTCGTCATAAAGCTTGTTTACTTTTATGAGAAGCTTTAATTAAATACAAAGAAAATGCTTTTACAGATTAAAATTTATTTAATAACCATTTTGTATGTTTTTGGCGCACTCTTCATGGTTTTATTTCCACCGCGTAATTTTGTGCAGTAAGTGTTTTTACTTCTATACACCCTGCGACCAAAAGTATATACCTAATAAATTGTAGAAAGGTATTTATGTTACAATAACTTTTGCTAAAACTATACCTAATCTACTCTAGGTACCTACTCTTTAATACACGAGAACCACTTGAGTATGTCTTCACCACTTCACGCATAACACAAGTGACCTAAAGTGGTTCTATTAAACCCTGTAGAGGTACTCCTGTATCACGCATCACTTTTATCTTCACCGCTTTCAAGCATTCAACAAGATTTAGTAGGTACCTATAGCTTCCATCGGAAAATACTTAAGTCTATAGGCTACGTCTACGGACTACGTCTACAGACTACGTCTACGAACTACGCTACGAGCTAAGTCAACGGGCTACGTCTACGAACTACTAATTGAAATCTATTGAATGTATTCCATAGAAATATGGGACAGGGCGTCCTATCGGGCGTAAAAGGAATTAATTATACACTTTATAGCAAATAATATGTTCTGTATGTATCAATGTTTGTATGTAATTGCTAGTTATTCTAGGGAGTATTTGCGGATGACCGTGCTGCTCGAAAGAACATATACCATGACTGGTTAATACAACGAGAGGGGGCGAGTTTTACGCATTTGCCTTTTTTCATTACGCTATTTAATAATTTTAAGGTCTGGTACTAAAGTAAGAACAATGAGTGTAAAGGAGACGGCTGCCCCCGAATACCTAAACGCAAATGCTGTAGTGAAAGCAGTGGAGCGGTTCGTGAAGAACGATCCAGAAGCCGCGAGCATGGTGCGACTTACCCCACCTACGGCTGAAAATCGCAACATTATGGCATTGCAACTGAGAAGCGATCGGCTGAGTAAGAAACCTGGGATTCTTATCGTTGGAGGTACGTAAAAAAGCATCTTACAGGTGGTTTTTTCAAAATTAAAATCTTAATTTTCGCAAAAAAAAATCTGTCATCTAACAATAAAATACGTGGAAGTCTTGCCTTGTCCGATTCTATCGATTGTTTATTCCGCGCACCTATGCTTTTTATGGGTGGAATCCTGTGTAATTGATTACCTTTGATTTTTCCTCTGAATTATAATCAGGGCTATGGGTGAATAGAGTCCTCAAACAATTGGGTTTTTGACTGACTCTGTTGGTTATATTTCTTATAACAGTTTTTTTACAAAAGAAAGTTTTATTTGTTAGTAAAATAATCTTCCGAATATTAAGCTGAATTCTAAAGCCTGTTATGAAATAGGTTTCATTTTTATCTTACTTATGCTAAAAGATATATATGACTTTTATCTACGTAGACAGCGAAATCTAGAATAAGATTAAAGTAATATATTCATAATTCATTATGAATTTAGATAGTCTAAAATGCTTATCGCGATGAAAATTTCAAAGATACAGCGAAGGGCATACCTTATGATAGCGTTTATGGTTTTATTAGAAAATCAGTCTTATTAATGATGACGACGATAATGAAATATAAATTATATTTTTATTGTTTGATACCTATATCTTTCTTAATTGAATAGTTTCTATTTGTGACAAACAATAATAATAAATAGAAAAACTTGAACTCTAAAAATACCAGAATCAATTAATATCCTTAATTTCAGGCCTAAATGGAATGGCATGGAACATCCCAAAAGCGATAATAGAGTTGGCAGAAAAGTTACTATACGATTCTAGTTATCAAACTCCATTCTTCAACGATTACGATTGGTTGGTATTAGATTAGAAATGCACAATACCTAATACTAGACTCTAAATCGATAAAATTCTTATAAGTCTAGGGATTATATTTTAATTAGATACTATTACGGCAGCATTTATATTGAAGTAGGTAATATGTAGGTACTATTTATCTAGGCTAGGTACGGTGACTTTTGTAGGTATCTACTACTACGTAGTAATAAATAGGAATTAGAGTAGTTTGTAATTTTGTTTTGTAATTAATTTACAATGTATTTGCCATAGGTATTTGATACCCTGTGGAAACCCAGACGGCCTAGACTTTACTCAGAGCGTGCAAAAATTACCACCTCTAAAAATAGAGCAGTGGTCAAAAAATCTAACGGCGAGGGCGAATACGCGACCGGCAGAATGGCACAAGAACGTCGACAATGAAACGGACAAGGAGCTGTGCTTTGGCACGAATATAAACCGCAATTTCGCTTTCCATTGGCAAGGTTGGCTATTTTCATAAATGGTACCTACAATAGCTTTATGTATTGATTTATTTATGATTATGGAGTTCTAAAATTTTACTGTAGAGCTTGACACTAAAGTCTGATCATTAAAATGAGCCACGAAATTGAAGTCATTACATTCAAACTTTGTCACAAGGTTGTGCTATTTTGTAAAATAAGAAAAAAAAAATTCATCATCTTTGAAACCGGGCATGGGTCTGTTAAATAAAAAACATGCTTCCGAATTGAGAAACACCTTTTTTATCCATGGTACGGCAGATGACGTGCAACAAACACCGGAACGTTGCTCGCAGTTCTATCCAGGCGTCAAACCGTTCTCCACAGCAGAGGCGCAGGCGATCCGGCGCTACGTGGATAAGCTCGGCGACACCATACAACTGGCTATACATTTACACGCAAGTTTTGTGCCCAAAAAGGTTTGTGGTGGTAGTCTCTGGTGGACATCATTGTTTTCTGATACAAAAGTGGTGCAATACTATACTATAGAAAACGACTGCCGCGAGCAGAACGAACGCACTGGTGCGTTGTAGGTACTTATTTTGTTTTGAGAGCATCTGGAAAGTAGATGAGACTGCACAAAATTGGATCGGTTAACGTGATCAAAAGGAGCAATGGTTAATGATGATAATAGTACCTACTAACTACTACTCAGATCAAAATAAGAATATATTTGCGATCAATATTGAAGAATTAATGACCCCGTCTGTCTGACCTGTGCTTATTAATAGTATGCCTTCATTTTGTTAGTCGATTTCGTTGTCTCATTATTTTGGAATTGGTTTCAGGAATTTATTTTATATCCATGGCGATATTCTCTGCGTCAACCGAGCAACTTCAGAACTCTGCAAGATATTGGCGAGTACGCTGCCAGGCAAGCGCGCTTGCAAGATGGACGTTTGTATGAGGTAATGATGTGCAGTTAGATTAGATAGGTAGCTAATATATTGTTTGGGAGTCTTTACTCAGAGAAGAGGGAAAAACGTTTTCTTAGTATGCATGACATGCATAATTGCATAGGTACTAAGAAAAGTGTACTTACTCTTTAGGATTGATTACACGTAACGAGTAAGTACAGTGGCGAGAGTGCTCTCGGACGAGTACTTACTTGGTTTGTATAGACATATTTTGTATTTAAGATTTTAACTTAAGTAACGTCTTGGCATTGGCCCTATAGTTACTTAGAATAATAATAAAGAATTTTGAATTTGAATTTTGACGAGGCGAGACATTCACTAGAACCATGATTTGGTTCCGCGGTCGAGTATGCCCATTTACTGCCTCGCCACTGTACTCGTATAGCCTATAGGTAGGTACCTATAGAAGTGTAGAACTGTAGATGTCTACCAGGCAAGTTGGTGGTCAAATGTGGATCTATAATAAGTTAAGAAGATCAAATTTCTAAGTAATTCCACCAATCTTATGATATTTGATAAATTACAGATAGTATTTAATTTTTAGCATAGGTATAGCATAGCACCTACGGGTAATATATTTGGTAAATTTAGTAGGTACCTATCATAATCGTACCTACCAAATCCGGTTTAAAAGCAATGGATTAAGAAACTTATCTACTTACTTACCGAATATTAAATATCCATAAAGCTATAGCTGCATAGACATAGTATTAAGTAGGTACTAATCCTCAGCCAAGTATCTAACTGCTATGAACTCAGGTTTCACCCGCTATCTTAAAAGAACCGTTATTTTTTCCAAATAGAAAGTATCCTGTGTCTTAATTTAGGATATAAGCTAGCCGATACCAAATTTCATCTACTAAATTTCATCCAAATGGGTTTAGCTGGAAGGGAATTAAAGGCGAACAAACACAAACATGAACACACCCTCAAAAAGTTTCGCATCAGGGGGATGTGACGTTGTGTCTGGTTATTATAATTTTGATAGCTTATCTCAGTAGGTATTAATTTTAAGGTTTATCAACATTTAAAAACAGCTGATGTTTTGTGATTGATTAATTTTAAAAGCCCCCATATAAATTCATAGACAGTAAAATATAGTTCGAATCACGTTTCACGAATTTTAAGCATTTGGTCCAGAATTTGGTCACAAGTACAGCAAGCTTTTAGCTCAGTTCCATATTTTCCATACTTCTATAATATAAAGGGGTAATGTTTGTAGCGAGTAATCTCCAAATAAAAAAACCCGATTTATCCGATTTAAATAATATTTTAATTATGGAAAGCTTATTTTCTTTACCTATCCCTGAGTGCTCTAGGCTATATTTTAAAACCTCCAAGGTCGAAGCCTGAGCAGCCCAGGCACCAGCTAGTACACATACAGGAAAACCTGTATTATGTACTCTCTGTGTTGGTGTCCAGGTGCACCAGAGCAGCAGCGACGGCCGCGTTGCGGGCTCGTTCAGCGACTACGTGTCCGGCGTGGTGGGCGTCGACCTCGTCTACATCGTCAAACCTTACCACGAGCCGTTCCCGAATTTCACTCGTCCCTCATTGGGTAAGTAAGAACTTATAAGATGTTTAAGTTTAAGAGTAAACGCTACCTATTTCTCAGCAAAAAAAGTACCTTGTATCCAGGCGTCGAGTCATAGTCAAGTACTTTTGCAGGAATCATACTTTGGTAAGAATCATACTTTACTTTAAATAAATCTATCATACCATACACAAAGTAGCGGCGCAATTTTTGGAAATTATTTTTTTCGTGTAAAGCATGCCCAATTGCCCATGCATAAAAACAAGAACACCAATAACAAAGTCATTTAATTTAACAGCATAAACCATAGATATAATATTACCTAAAGATGGAACCAAAGTGTAACAGCACATGCGACAACATAGATTTATTAGGTACCTAAAGATAGAGCCAAAGTGTAACCGCACATGCGACAGCTATATTCTTGAAATAATGCCAGGATAGGAATGCTTCCCCCATCTTAGAGGAAAAAATTTCATAAAATATTTCTAATCTTTATACTTCACAAAATAAAACATTGTTATACAGGGTTATAAGGAAAGGATTTACAAGCCACAAATTGCTCATAGTAGGAAAAAGTCTAATAGTAGGAAAATAACTACTAGTATACTAATCTACTCATAATTATGAACATCTTTTATTAAATAGGCAATCTTGCGATTGCGAAAATAATGTACCTTATCTTAGTTTTGGGTCAGCAGGAAATATGAAATAGTCCAATAAATTAATTATTTATTAATTTATTGGGTACAATCCTGGGGAAACATAATTCACAACCTGGCAGCTACAAATCGTAGACGGCTCACGTAGTAACTATTATTCCTAATCTGTGGTTTGCCCACCTTGGCACGGTTACAGCGACGGGGACAAAAAATGAAAGGTCTGTCTCTCTTTTTCAACCGTGTTTTGGCACTTGCCATCTTGCTCTTTTTTACAAAGTAGCTATTATGGTTCTGTCTGTTAGTCTGAGTGCGACAACTATATTCTTGAAATGATGCCAGGATAAAAATGCTTCTCCCATTTTAGGGGAAAAGAATCATAAAATAGTCCTAATCTTTATACTTCACAAAATAAAACATTGTTATACAGGGTTATAAGGAAAGGATTTACTAAGCTGCAAATTGCTCATAGTAGGAAAAGGTCTAATAGTAGGAAAATAACTACTAGTATACTAATCTACTCATAATTATGAACATCTTTTTATTAAAAAGCCAATCTTGCGATCGCGAAAATAATGTACCTAATCTTAGTTTTGAGTCAGCAGGAAATTATATGAAATAGTCCAATAAATATTTATTGGGTACAATCC
This sequence comes from Alcis repandata, assembly GCA_949125135.1. Lineage (NCBI taxonomy): Eukaryota > Metazoa > Arthropoda > Insecta > Lepidoptera > Geometridae > Alcis > Alcis repandata. The sequence goes on along the minus strand of OX421230.1, from coordinate 7,287,586 downwards.
TAGGCAAACATAATTCACAACCTGGCAGCATCAAATCGTAGAAGGCTCACGTAGTAACTATTATTCCTAATCTGTGGTTTGCCCACCTTGGCACGGTTACAGCGACGGGGACAAAACGTGAAATGTCTCTTTTTCAACCGTGTTTGGCACTTGCCATCTTGCTTTTTTACAAAGTAGCAATTATGGTTATAGGTATCTGGTTAATCTGAGGCATAAACCACAAAACAATGAAACTCATTGATGAAAATTAATTTGACAGACGAGTATGAAAAGAAAGCCGTCAAAGCCGTGCTGAGTATTGTGCGGGGCTGGCGCAGGAGCACCAAGCTGAACACACTGTCGTTCTTCGGAAGAGACGTAGAGTTCTAAGGACCCACTCACCTCCACACAAGTGGTATTCTTTTGCATAGCTCGTTGACTAGTGTTTTTACAGATTCTAGATTTTATTACTAAAGTAAATCGCAAGCCAAAGTATTTTGGGTTTCATTTTATCTTTTTCTGAATCAGGGCCTAATTGATATGTAGTGGTAAAGCTCTTTTGCTGAGCCCGCTTGGGTAAGTACACTTTTGTTAGTTATCCAACCGTCAAGCAAAAGTTACCATGTTCCGGTTTGAAGAACCACCTTTACATAATGAAGTTTCATTCAAATAAAACCAAAGTTACAGTCTTTAAGTCCAACGATTTTAATATGTTATAGTTCGTAATCATATAGTAACAGATACCTTAACATCTTTATCAAATGAGCAAAATATACACTATTTACAATAAAATCGATGATTGTATATCAACTCCGCTGGCGATGCGCACGAGTGCCGTTTCTTAGGATAGAGACATCGAGGTCCCAGTTTTTAGCTAAATTACTTAGAGAATTCAGAAGTGATGAATATCTCGCGTTGTTTTCGCTGAGATCTCGCGCTTCTAAGAGACTCAGCTCCAAGGCCACTTGGTGTAAATGCTGGAGTCTTTTGAACAGCGCGTCTTTTAGTTCTCGATTTTCTGTCCGTCTCCAGTATTTTAGGTTTCTATCTATGACTGTGGTGATGTGTTCTCGTATGTCTCGTAAACACGTCTTCTTATCCTTGTTTGACTGGAACAAAAATAAATATAAATAAATAACGTTTTACATTCATTAGCTCTCAACTTAGATTCCCTGTGTCGGAGATGCCATGGAGCACACAAAGATATCTTACACTCAGACTCAGACCCAGACTGACATTTAAATTCAGCTTCAAACATCTGCCCGGCCGGGAATCGAACCCAGAACCTCTCGCTCATAAGAATGTATTCCCGCTGAGCCAAGCAGGTCGTCAAAAATAATTAAACATAGGTTAAGATACTTAAAAAAGTTATACAGGTATACCAAATTTCATCTCAATCTAAGATCGGCAAGTGGTTGAAAATTCAGTTGCAAGATTTGACATTAACAAAGTAACATGTGTAGGTGCGATCCAATCCTCATCATTAGGTTTCATCCTTCCATCAAAGGCCTTTTCGCCGAACTACAACATGGAGCGTTTTAAAACGGGAATCTACAAGCACCACTCCGGGCTGGCAAAGCATTATCAACGCCGCTAGTGTTGCAGGTGTTAATAGGCGGCGGTTTTGCTAAACATCAGGCTGACCCTCTGCCTGCTTGCTGCTTCTATACAGGGTGACTGGTTAGACACATTATGAACAACTTTTAATATAGGACCGACCCGGAATTCGCAAAAAAATCATCTGTTCCACACATTTAGTCGAGGGTCATTGACATTTTTCTATGGAATTTCTGTTTTTGATGTGATAACGTCTTATAATTCGATGGAGTACAAAAAAAGTGTGACGTATGTGCCGTTACCTCGATGAGGCGTTACCTCGCTCTGAGTGAAATTGTGATTTCCTATATTCTATTATATTTTTCCTATTTCTCAATTACTTTTGTACCTTACTTAAATAAATAAAATAAAATAAAATTAAAATTTTCTTTTGAAAAATGAAACCATTCTATCAATATTTTCTTCAGTAAACCGACTTTACAGACAACCGATTTTTTTTTGCCGCGAATTCTGGTTTGGTCCCAGAGTGAGTGAGTGACAACTTTTAATATAGGACCGACCCGGAATTCGCAAAAAAATCATCTGTTCCACACATTTAGTCGAGGGTCATTAACATTTTTCTATGGAATTTCTGTGTTTTTTTTTTGACGTGATAACGTCTTATAATTCGATGGAGCCGGGTGCAAGTACGAAAAAACATGACGCATGTGCCGTGACCTCGCTCTGAGGCGTTCCATTTAAGGCTTGAAGTGCAATTGTGATTTCCTATATTCTATTATTATTTTCCTATTTGTCAATTACTTTTGTACCTTACTTAAATAAAATTAAATTAAATTTAATAATTATAATTATAATCTATTATATTTTCCTATTTGTCAATTACTTTTGTACCTTACTCAAATAAAATAAAATAAAATTAATAAAATAAAATTTTTCTTTTGAAAAATGAAACCATTCTATCAGTATTTTCTTATGACGTTGTCACGTTCAACTATCGTCAGTAAACCGATTTTACAGACAACCGATTTTTTTGTCGCGAATTCCGGGTTGGTCCTAGAGTGAGTGAGTGAGTGACAACTTTTAATATAGGACCGACCCGGAATTCGCAAAAAAATCATCTGTTCCACACATTTAGTCGAGGGTCATTGACATTTTTCTATGGAATTTCTGTTTTTTTTTTTGTCGCGAATTCCGGGTTGGTCCCAGAGTGAGTGAGTGAGTGATAACAGAATATCTCAAATGTCTAACCAGTCATCCTGCATCTATTATAAATGTAGAAAACAAGAGGCAGGTACCGTAGTCTGGTTGCAGAGCGCGAGTCGCACGCGCACGTGGTGGGGCGCGGCCAGCGAGCGCAGCGCCAGCGCCGCCACGCCGGCCGCCGACACGCGCCGCGCGCGCGGGAACGTGGCGCTCTCGGCGCGGGCGCTGCGGGGGGGCGCGCCCGGTCTACAAACACAAGACGTTTTGTATTTACTTTTTTTTTTTTTTTTAATGTAATTGAGTGACGAGACGAGCAAATCGCTAACGTCACGTTTGCCCATAACAGGTCTGCGCCACCCAGAATTGTGAACTCGCAGAATTCAAGACCCTGCGCGGCACAGCACTGCGCTCGTCACCCTGAGATATAAGTTGTTTAATCTCCCATTTGCCCTGTAATTTCACTGGAAACAATGCCCTTCCAACCGGAACACAGTAATGTTTGCACATTATTGCTTGGCGGTGGAATAACTGGCAAAGGTGTGGTACTTCCCCAGGCGGGTTCTGCAAAAGAGCCCTACCACTACAAAACTAGCGTTAGCGTTAGCTACTAACTAGCGTTGTTTGGCGGAAGGTGGCGCTCTCTACGTCGCAGAGGGGGCGCTCGCTCTGTAAACACAAGCCTAGCGTTAACAATGACTGACTCAGGAGCGTAGCTACCGCCGTATCAGCCGTATCGATGGTACGGGGCCTCCGGGCTGTAGGGGCCCCGAACGTGTGAGCAATAATTCGTAAAATGTTATCTAGCACCCAGCAAATTTTGATACAGGGATTTTTGATTACCGGCCGGGCTGATTTTTGAAATATGAATTTAAATATCTATCCTGGGTCTAGGTGTTAGTTGTCCTTGTCTGTTTGTTCCATGGCAGCCCCGACCGACACAGGGTATTTTAGTGGGGAGTTTTGAGTGTGAAACGGTTTTTTTTTGTTTTTTTACCTGTGCGTGGGGAACACGAACACCGTCGGGTATGTATCCACAGTGTAGTGCCACGGCAGGTCGTGTCGGCGCGCGTCGAGCCGCGCGGCCCGCGCCGGCGCGCCGCACGCGCGGACCAGCCGCGCCGCCGCCGCCACCGCGCGGGACGTCAGCGCGCTGCACGCGCCGCCGCATACTGACACTATCGTCAGCTGGAACAGATTGTGTGCTGTTATTAGGAAAATATATAGAGATATAAAATAGATTTAAAAAAGGAGAGGAAAAAAATAGGAGAAAAGAAAAACCGAAAGAAAAGAAAATAAAAAATGGAAGAAGAAAAGACGAAGAAGGTGAAGAGGAGGTTAACTATTTATTTCTCTATTCAGGGTAATTAGGAGATTAAACATCTCAGGGTGACGAGCGCAGTACTGTGCCGCTTAGGGTCTTGAATTCTTAGAATTCAAAATTCTAGACTTGTCACTCAATGGCACAAAAAAAAACAATATTTCACGAACTCACCTGTCCTGGCGACCTCACGAGTTTCCTAAAACTCTTAGTAGTAAGGTCGATAATTTCCACACCATCTTCATTCTTCTCTACTTGTTTCTTGTCTATGGACCCGAAGAAATGCGTGTGCGACGAGTCGTCGATGTGTGTTCGCAAAGAACGCTTCAGGCTCTTATTGGTAAAGTTGTATATAAAGTCTCGTAGAGATTTGGCACTTAGCTCCTCTGATAGCAGGTATTGGCTTTCATGCTGAAAAGAGACGAAACGACTTTGAATGAAAGAACATTTATGAGAATATGTTTGTCGGGTCTATTTGTCGTGGGAAAACAACGTATATTTATAGCCTTGTTAAGGCTATAAATATACGTAATAAGTCTGTGTCATTTTTGGCCATACATATTTATATAAATAATTAAATATTTATATTATAAAGAGGTAAAGTTTGTATGTACGTATGTAGAGTAGAGAGAAATGCTCGAAACTATTGGTCCGAATTAAAAAATTAGATCCCCAAAAGAAAGCTGAATTATTCGAAGTGATCTTGAATACCTGTATTTTACAGCCTCGGGCAGGCGTTAAAATACAGCCAGGTACTGAGTTCATTAGCTAGTAATATGTAATGTATGTGTAATTTAAAAATGATTCCCGATTGTCACCCCTGGGGACTTCAAAGGGGGTGACAACTTTGAATGACTCATTTTAAACTGATTGCAATTTAATCCTCACCTGACTATCTAAAATGACAACAGCCGTCTTATCCTTTTTACTGAACACATCTATTCCGAGCGACTCCGCAAAATGATGATTATGCACGCTATCTATCGCTATCATATACAAGCTGAAGTTATTAGCGCAAGACAGCCCGTGTATCTGCGTCCAGTTGTGCCTTTCTTCGTCTATTAGCGACGGGACTATTGTGGGGCTGAATTCTTGTGCAAACTTCATGAGCTTGCAGAAATGTTTGACGTTGTCTTGGATAAGATTATCTGGGGATAGCGGGTCGTCTTCTAATGGCAGCATGGTTGTTTCTATACTGTGAAGAAAGATTTTGTTAGATTAACAAATAATAGATCCAGCATTCTAAAAAGATGATTGTTGTAAAACAGATCTGAATACACATAAAAAAACTTTTTTAGGGATGTTGCTCGCCATAGTTTAATCAAGCACAAAAGCTCACAAAAAAACTTGTGTGTGCTGGCCTTAGAAAGGAAAGTTACTCACTCTTCGCTATTCACGTCCACATCCTGCGGTATCCAATTAAAGCTCTGCTCGAACATTTTACACTGCTCATAGTTATCATAAAAGCTCCTCTCAGCGGGGAAGGTCTTGCTACTGCACTCCTGCAGCCAATCCAACGACCACAAATTGGTGTGCTCCAAGCCCTCGTCTCTAGAAACACCGAGTCCCCGTTTACCAAAGAAGTTACTCCATACACCATGTTTTGGTACCTTTTGCGTGCTATTATTCCACGGGTAAAGACTGTTTGATTCTACCTCCTTTTTGTAGTTCGGTTTTATGATAGGCTTTTTGAACTGGAACTCTTTGCAGAACTTGAGGTAGTCTTTCTGTTGGTATATGAGACGTTGAACGCGCTGTAGTTTGATTAGTTCGCTAGTCCAGGGTCTGCTGTCGTTGTTTTTGCAGTTGTAGTACTCCATTGCTATTTCGCGCATCTGTAGATAGGTGAAGATTGACAATTCAACTAAAGATTTTTACTTGATTCGTATATCGTGAGAGTAAAAACAAGCTAGCTTGAAAAGACACTGGCGTGTTATAAAGGTGGCAGGCTAGAGTTTTAATTTTAACCACAGCTTAGCCCGATAACAAGAATCGACAATTGGAATCATTAGCTACTCATCAGAAAAGCCCGAGTAGCGTACTTTGAGAAATGCATACAACCAATAGTAAACTGGTGTGGTGTGATGACGATAAAAACGCAAATAAAAGGTTTATAATAAAATAATATAGGTACTATAATGTACTCACCAAAGCATAATTCGGTATTTGCTCATAGATCGGGTTCAAAGGCGTGAACATTATCAAAATCGGGTTGCCATCGACATATCTCTCGAAACTGAATGCTTTTTTCCACATGGGTATAATGCGAGCCACAGGCTGGGAGAAGTTCTCCAGCACCCATACCATTAGAGATGACTCGTTCCATGCGTTCTTTGACCCTTCCTCTGATATGTACTCCTAAAATAGCACACCATTTGTTTTATTCAAAGTCGTTCAACAGACATATTTCATTATCTATACTAATATTATAAAGAGGAAAGATTTGTATTATTGTATGTTTGTGTGGAATAAACTCAAAAACTACTGGACCGATTTCAAAAATTCTTTCACCTTTCGAATGCTACATTATCCCAAAGTAACATAGGCTATTTTTTTGTTTTTTTTTTAAATTTTTTTTTTTATCCACTGCGAAGCGTGGCAGGGAACAGCTAGTTTTAAATATTTTGAATTGTATGGCAAAAACACTTATGGTTGAAAATTAAGAAATTTGGTAGTAAAACACAAGTATTATAGAAAAAAACAAGTACATATTATAAATATTTTAGTGTATTGATAAACACAATAAAAACAAAACCATTTCACACCCATAGCTTTCCACAAAGCTAACTAATAACGTTATTTATGTGTTACTAATGTTCAATTAAAAACCGGTACTCTTTGCAACAGTAATGAGTGATACAATTATCCTAATAAAGTACCTAAGTAGTACAAATTTACTGGGTACATACTGGGTATCGCAACAAATTTCGTATAGGCTGCGTCGGAATTTTAAGGGCCTCAAATTATAGCATTTATGGAGTGTATATCGAGTTTCTAACAATCTTAATATATATAAATCTCGTGTCACAATGTTTGTCCTCAATGGACTCCTAAACCACTTAACCGATTATAATAAAATTCGCACACCATGTGCAGTTCGATCCAACTTGAGAGATAGGATAGTTTAAATCTCAAATTATAGTCGCAATTTTAATTTATTGCAAATTATATATATACTGATAATTTTTACTACAAATTGACAAGTTAGCATCAACATACTACGGTTGCTATAGTTACGCAATGGCTTTTGACAGGACAACGTCTGTCGAGTCAGCTAGTTACTTTATATATTGAACAGTCAATGGTCTCATAATATTCTCCATTAGCATGTCAAGAACACGGTGGAGAGAAATACCTAGTCTTTCCCCCATTTTTATCTGTGCGTAGATGTGACAAACCTAAAATAGGGATTTGTTAGTATCTTTCTCGCAGGATAAAAACGGTGGAAAGACTATTTATCCACGGCCCATGCTAAGCCGTCATAAACATATCTATCTATCAATGTGCAAGGACGAAATGCGTGATTTAAATATGTTAGACAGAGATGTTATATTGAAATGTTGATTGATACTGAAATAGGCAAGTCCCTTCTGAATTAGTTTTGTAGGGTATAAGATATAAGATAACTTTTATTAGTTTTACCTATGGGAAAGTGCTGGTTCGTATCCATACCTTTGTATCATTCCAAAGCATGATGCGCGCGTTAGGTACTATATCGACGCCGAGATCCGATGCAAGAGCCTCTGACGTCACCGAAGCGAAGCATATCTCACCGATGACGTCATATTCACGGACTTTTAACGAAACGTGGTACCAAGTGTTGTAATACTTGGACGTTTCCGATAGTGGAGTGTAGCCGACAGCTACGGCCTGAAAGACAAAATCACGCAAAATTATTACGAGAGCAACTGTCTCCTTTGCAACTGTTTTATGACCAAATAGCTGAACTGATCTTAATGAAATTTAACAAGAAGGTCGTGTTTGAGGATTAAGATGGTTGTACGATGGGTAATATTGAAAAATCATCATCATCATCATCGTCAGCCTGTATCGACCCACTGTTCGGTATAGGCCTCCTCTCCCTTGTGCAATATTGAAAAATGCATGAACATAAGGGTGACGAATCTACATCGAGCTGTGCTGCGCTGTACTGAGCTGTGCTGTGCTGTGTTTCTTAAGCTACGTTTTTTTAAGAATCAACATCAAGCTGTGCTGTGCTGCGCTTTGCTTAGCTCAGTAGTGAATGAGCGAATGAAACTAGTTCGTTCTTGTTTGTTTGTGCGCGCATACACTAGTGCGAGCGAGATGGGAGTACGAGAGTGAGAGAGACGTCTGAGGGCGATGGAGGGGCACGCAGCGTGCTCCAAAACCTAGCACAGCTCGACTCGACACAGCGCGCCTCGCTCGAGACTGCTGCGTTTTTAAACAGAGCGTAGCTTCACACAGCGCAGCACAGCATGGTTTGTTTCTATCCTCATTGAAATATTAGACGAGCGAGTTGACCAAACATAGCACAGCGCAGTACAGCTCAGCACAGCTCGATGTTGATTCGTCACCCTAAATGCTATGCATTTTTTTGCATGTTTTTTTTAAAGTAACATGTTTTAGTTTGATTGCTACTCGTACACTATTCTCAGCTATGTTCGATGTTAAGTTATTACTAATTATGTAGTAAGAGTTTTTAAAGTTCTACTTACATCACAATAAGAAAGTAGATTAATGAGATCTTCTGTTGATGACACCCTTTTGAGGGGTTTCATTATCAGTTCCAAGAAGTTAACCAAGCTGTGTGCGTCTTTGGGTCCTGTAATTATAAAATTGAAATGAATTGAATTGATTGAGTTACTGTGTGTATGAATCCACACTTTATTTTAGGCATTGCTATTGCAGTAAAATCTCATTAATTTGTGAAAGAATGCCCATTTGATTTTTCACCTTGAGCACTAAATGTTAAGGTGGATTTTTGGTTAAGCCAAGAGGGATACTGTGCACTTGTTTAAACAGAAACCGAAAAAAGTTTCACCATTTATAAATTTAATATTGTCAGATAGTAACTTTTTTTGTATGTAACTAAACGTAAGTAACTGAAGTGTTATTCAAGTAACTGATAACAAAACATTTATACATGCAATTACTATTTAGTGGAGAATAATAGTATATCCTTAAATGCTTATTTTTTACAAAAATGTACTAATTAAAGACTCTTAAGAATAATGCCGAAGAACATGGTAAAATAACAATAGCTTTTCAAAATACTTATTTCGCGAAAATTGCATTATTAAACATTTCCTTTTAAGGCTAACAGAGGTAAATGATTGCTTACACTATGTGAAGTTTTGTTATTTACCTTATTGCTATACATACACATAAGATAGTTTTCAATTAGGCACTCTTATCACAATGTGATTAAACTTTGAAAAGACAGGCTGGTAAAACAAAGAAATAGTTTACCTTTATAATGAACACCTTTTAAAAAACCAGTGTATGCCATTAAAATTGGCCAGGACGGTATCTTGTGCTGTAGCCTACATTCACTGCCTGGGTTCCAGCAGTTAATGGCCATAAAATGTACCTGAAACAACCAAAAATTGTTAATTTACTTGCTCACCTTATTGTGTAATTATTCAAAATAATAAAAACAATAAAACGCAACATCCAACATGATCTATTACAAGAAAACATGCGATCAATGGTGACAAACAGACAAACCAATGCTGTTTTACTCTGGCATACTGTTATACTTAAACCTCATTAATTATTATTCATAGTGATAGCAGTTTTAGAGATATTTTTGTTAGGAGCATAGGGGCCAGGCAATAGAATAACCAAACACATACCGACTCATTGGTGCAAAAATTTAACTTTAGTATCAATTGGCCTTTCGTGTCATGCACTGTTGATGAAATATGTATGTGGGTTCTGTTGTATTCTTACGTGAATAATATAATATAACCTGACAGTACTAAAAATAATAATCAATGAGAGCGGTTGGATTTAGTTTAAAAATACAACAAAATTAACCGCAAAGTTGTTTTAGCAACAAACAGAATTAGTTAGGTACATGTTTCAAGAGTTGACAACAAGCTATTGTTTACATATTAATTTGAGTGGTAAATGTGTAGAACAATCATTACCAGTTTGTATTGACATGTTCAGTGCTACTTGTATTATTTGCTATACACTTGTCAAAGCTGCATTAAGAGCTTGGCGCAGAACATAGTGAATATCAAACTTATCATTTTTTCAATCATTTTTGGGTAAAACATTGGGTAATAATATCTGTGTAAGTAAGTTCAAAATTAACTGACACGGTCACCAAGCACCAAAGCAGCCTTCTCAAACTCTCCTCGCACATACTGTGACTCTGCATCCCACGGTGCATAGTACATTACAAAGGACATATCGGCGGTGTGTACAGAAGCCATCGCTTCGGTTAGCTGGCCATGGTACCAGTCTGTCACGACTGAATCAGGGCTGAAGAATCTTACTGCTTGAGGATGTTTTGATACTTTTGTCGGTCTGAAATTAAAGCATAGCATATAGCATTGGCATACATTCTGGTTACTTTCTAATTGTATTATTTTGTGTGTAAACACACTTACGTGTTATGAAGAGCCCCGTACGTAGTGAGAGCGAGGGCGATGCAAAACACCATTTCTTTTAACAGCATGTTGAGTGTTAACTCCCTGTTGTTTTGTTGTGTAACCTGTGAGTTTTCAGACGAGTTGTGAGCATCGCTAGCAAGCTCGTAATGTTCTGCTAATGACGTGACCTGTGATAATTCTTCAGAGCCCGCCGTTGGAAACATTAGGTACACGTCATTCGAAAACAGTGGTAATGTTGAATTTGAATTACGGATAGAGTAGCATTGCAATGTGTAGATCTTTGGGCACTTTTACTATCTAACAAATTGAATAGTATATTCATAATAAACTAAAAGCTATAGATTTTCTTAATTTTCATTGAAGTTTCAAGAAAACAAATGTTTTTCGTAAAATTGCAATTTTTACGACTGAATTGTTCTGACACTGACAGTTATTATTGATAAACATACGGCAAGTCAATGTCATCAAAAAAGAAGTTTTCAATGTCATGTTATTCTTTTTTTTATGCCTTTTTTTTTCTTTTTGCGCAGACTTCGCCAATCAATTTTGACGTTTGTCAAAAAATGTCGCCATTTTAATTTTACCAGAATCGAAGAAAGAAAACTTGTTTTGGATTTGTAACGACGAAGTTGTGTCTCATTTTGTGTTTGAACAGCCGATTTAATTATTAAAAGTTTAGTATTGATCGCAAGAACTTCACTTATTAAATCCACTAACACATGTGCATTAGTTTTAAACCATTGAAACAATTTGTTATGTTTCGATTATACATCCTTGGGATCTCGTTATTCGAAAGTCATTGAGGTATCATAATCATGGAATCTCATAATCAAGCAGATAGTGAGTCAGTGGAGCACTGGAAGAAGCAGGCTAAATATTACGAGCAAAAGTAAGTATCTGGTTTGGTGCCTCATTACGATACTTTGCCGTGTTGATGTTGGTTTACATGACAACCACCATGATCCATGAATAATTATTTCAGGGCTAACGATATTCAGCAAGAATTAGATGAGTACACCGAAAACTCAGCACAACTGGAAAAAGAACTTGAAGCTTCATTGGTGCAAACTGAAAAACAAAACAGAGACTTAGAACATCAAAATCAAAGATTGAAAAATGAAATCGAAAATCTTAGAGTGAGTGTACAAAAGCTTTACCTTAGCACAATATAATAACACTTGATAACGGAGGCTAGTTTTAATGGACTTGTTTCCCTAGTAAACAGCAGCTTTCATAACTGGTTCCGAGGTTCTAGGTTCTGATTTTAGATTATCCTAGAATAAATTGACACTTATATGATGATAGCTTTCATACCATTGATCTAACCTTAATACAATTAATTAGGTAAATAATTAATACAATTACAATATTCAGGTTTTAAAATAAGCAATATCGGTCAACGGGTTAGGATGTGGGCTAAAGTTTCGGCCAAATATATAATCAATATGATTCTTACAGAACAAGCTGGAAAGAAGTCAACAAGAGACAAATGCACTGGAAGATGAACTACAAGCCTTAAAGAAGGATAAAGAGAAACAAGCCATTTATATCAGAGAATTGGAACAGAAGAATGATGATCTTGAAAGAGGTCAAAGGTAGATAATACTTCTTGATTTTACCCCTAAGTTTAGCAGACTTACTCTGAACTAGCCACATCCTGCAGTTTTACCTGCTACTCAGGAATCATTATTTTTTATGGCTTAGAAAATAGCCTGTATTAATCCAGGGTATCAGCTACCTCTACAAAATTTTTATTTCAGTTAATTGATAGATTCAGTGTGAAGAAGTAACACACACCCAAACAAACTTTTTGCACTTACAATGTTTATCCATAATTAGTATTAACACAGCTTATTATCAGCTTATTAACACATCACAGCTAGTTTATACCAAACTCTTTTTTTTTATTTTTTCATAAACTTTTCAGGGTTATATCAGAATCAGTGTCATGCATAGAATCCTTGCTAAATCAAGCATACGAAAGGAATGCTGTCCTAGAAAGTGAGGTTGATGAAATTGAAAACTTGAGGGTCAGGCTGCAAAGAGCGACAGATGAAGCCAGAGGTTTGTACTGACAATCATACTCCTTCGACAACTCACAGGCTGTAGTAAAATTTACATTATTTTTGTTTGATACTTCGAGATTTGGGTATTTTATGGTAAAGTGGTTGTGCACCTTTTATAAGGGTGCACAACTGGGTGTTAGTTGTCCTTGTCTTTGCGTGTTACATGGCATCCCCGACACAGGGTATCCTAGTGGGGAGCTATGAGTGTTAAACGTTACTTACTTACCTTTTTTAAGTGCATATGAAAGAGGTGGATTAGGTGTTTTTTTTTTTATGTAATTGAGTGACGAGTCGAGCAAATCGCTCGCCTGATGTTAAACGTCACGTAACTATATAGACTGTATTTGCAGTGTGACTAGCTGTTCTCAAGTAGCAATGAAACATTAAAAATTAGTTTTTTTTTTAATACCAATCTTCGCTACAGCACATGATTTAGGTTTTCAGTGACATATTTTTTAAAAAGTATAAACAATCAGGTCAAAGTAGTGTTTTTCAAGATATAACATTATAGACATAAGTTTACCTCATTTGAATAGTAAAATTACATTAATTATATTGTAATGACAATCACAAAAATACCTTATGTCTGATTCACCTTTGAATAATAGGTACCTATTAACTAGTTGGCTTTGAAAATTTCCTGAATCGTTTTGCCTACAATTCAAGTGACAATGCTTTTTGACTACATCATTAACAATATTATTTAATTACTATATCATTCTACATGTGTTGCTCTAACTGTTGCTTTCTGCTGCTAACCAGCTTTTGCATCATATGGGTTTTAATTTATCGAAATCAATTTATTAAATCTATTTTTTCAGATCTGAAACAAGAACTGAAAGTGATAGATAAACCCCACAAGAAAGAGGATGAGATTGCAAACGAGAACCCAGTGGTCAACGGACATATTTCGTCGTCTCGGACAGTCGAGATTGAAACACAAACGCCCCTGCTTTCACCACAGAAACGTGAGAAAACTGGTTTTATAAAGATAAATCACACTGCTAAGTATATACAACGTAACTGTATGTCTGTTTGTACCTTCTTGAAACATCTGTTCGGCAATTGAGTAATTTCTGCCATAGGAAAATGGAAATATTACGGCTAAAACCGCGGAGCGCAACTAGTCCATAAACAGGAAATATAATTATGCTGCAATGCAGTATCATTTGTCATGAATCTCGTAGACCTGTTACCACATTCATTTTGTAACGAAATGCAAATCATAGTCTTGAATTGCTGATGCCATACTTATTTATAAACTCAAATGTTGTGGACTCTAAATTATGACCAAGTTTGGTAATAAAATACTGTCTTTCATAATGTATATTCATAAATAGTCAAGTACTGTACATTTATGTTAATAAAATAATATTTCGTAAGTTTTATAATGGAAATTTAATTGGTCATGTTGTGGCAAAAATGTACCAACAAAAAATATGTGGCATTTTTTGTATGGCGTGTTAGCAAGAATTACCATAGTGCTGAAACCGGCTTGTTATTCAACAGTAAAATAGCACTAAACTACAAATTCCTAGATGGAATTTCCTGTGAAACTGCAGAGCGTCATGCAGTATTATTAACTTTTGATGTTTAAAGTTTTGGGCGACACTACACTTTTTGTCAGCTTGTGTACTTATCATGAGGTGCGCGAATTGCTTGTTTTTCCTCCCAGAAAAATCAAGTACAAACTTTTATTGCTTTGTCATGGGAGTTAGGGAGTTACGCAGGTATAACAAATTTCAGCTCAATCTGACATTGGGAAGTGGTTCAAAATTCAGTTGCAAGATCTGGCCTGAACATGATTACAAGTTAAATTAAACCTTGTACAAAGCAAGTTTTGAATTGTTGTGTATTGTTTCAGGCGAAATTAACGGTAACGCCATGACGCCTTCGTCTCGAGTATCAGCTATCAACTTGGTGGGCGATCTTCTACGGAAAGTAGGGGTAAGTCAGACATTCCTTACTGTAGTCAAAATTTTCTGTGTCGTCGTAGTCTTAGTGTTCACTGTAGAATTATACACCTTATGATATTCATAATAGTAGCTTGAATTTTATCAAAAGTAGAGTCGCATCAATTATGTATTGTATTTAATTTATTTATGTAATGCTTTCTATACTTTTATGCTTATTTTATCACTGAAACTGGTTTCTCTTTTTATCTAAGTATTTATTTTGGTTTTACGATGTTATGTTCTTATTTTTATGCAAATTTATTGCTGCACTAATATATGCACATTATTTAAAAATTCTGTTATTTAAATGTTTTTTTTTATAAGCTTATTTGTGCTGTGATATTAGCCCTTTTGTTAAATTATTGTATTATCATTGTTTATTATTTTGTAATGATTTTAAAATACCAAAGCACTTTCATTGAATAGTCCAGTTCAACTATTATATTTAAGTAATGTATTATACAAGTTATTGAAAATGAACTTGTGGTATTGTAAAACGTAATGAAATTGTAAGTAGTTTGAAGGTGAAATATAGTTATTTTTGTAGAATATTATTATTTTATTGTAGTTTTGTAGAGTAATTGCATGGCGTGTCGTGTAGTTTGCATGTTGTTTATTGCTTACAGCTTGAAAGGTTTCTTTGCCGAGAGTGTGGTATGGTTAAATGCGACTGCAAATCTTCGCCTGCGGTCCCTAGCCCACCAGCCACGCCCGCGCCCGCGCCGGCGGCGCCGAGCCTAACTGTCGAAACAAATACTCAATACCACGAAAGCATCACCAAATCCGACTCGATAGAATATAGGAACCCTAAAATATTCACTCGACAGTTGTCGGGGCCCGAAAATAGTGAATATTCAAAAAGACCATCTATACCCTTGAGCAGAGCTTCAGAGACCCCGTTTGTTCGCTCACCTCAAGGCGAAAATGGGAAATTGCGGAGATCCTTCGCCGTGCGCTCTCGCGAAGGACTAGAAAATCTCTTGAGCTTTGCTTCTATAAGAAAGGGCCATGAGCCGGGGAAAAGCAAGCAGTCACCAAAGCAATGATGTTTTTGTTCTCGAACTTTTATTTTGTGATGTTGGCATTTTTAGCTTTATATAGTAATAATAATGTATTATTATCAGCACAGATTTGGTTTTATCATAATATTTAGGCAATTTTTGAAAATGTATAGTTTTATATATATTTTTTAGGAAATTTAGTACAAAATACGCGCCTGTGTAAATAGTTGTAACTGATTACATTATTGCGAGGACTGGAATTGTCTGCAGCATGATATGTAAATGTAGTATTATATTTTTATGTTGTAAATAATACTCAGATACGCGTTATTTTGTTTTCTTTTATTTCTGAATTGATACAAACATTTGTTTTGTATATTTAATGTTTTAGGTGCCGCATTTATAAGTTGCAATTACATCACAAGCTTTTAACTTATATTTAAATAATAAATGCTTACCCCATTCCATTGTGATTTACCATAAAGATCTAATTTACTTGGTGACGGTCATACCTGCACATACGTCCCCGGCGCCTACTAATATTAACATCATTCATTTATTGTGTACTTTTCTTCATTGTAGGCTTTGGAATCGAAATTAGCCTCGTGTCGCGGTACAGTTAGACCTAAAGAGCATTCGCCAAACTCGACGTCGGATGTCACTAAGGACTACAGGTGTGTACTCAAGAACTAACCAGGTGTAGACTTCGTACGTCCAGGTCGCGGGTCGCGGCACTCTGCGACCGCCCGGCAGCTAGCTTGTAATAGCGTGATACTATATCGAAAGAATCTACTCAACATAGCTTAAATTATTCTCGCTGATCTTGAAACTCGATGTAATGTGATCTGTTTCACATTTCCTATTTAACTAAAATCTGTGATCATAATAAAATAGAGATTAGAATTTGGTAACTCTGTGTTTTGGCCTACCCACCGGTGATTTAAGCACAGGACACGTAGTCTCACGCTTTCCACGATGTGTGCGTAACATTAGCTCTCATATTTTCAATCTAAAGTGTGCAATTACGATCATAATATCAAAACTTCAACCATTCTTGCATAATGACTAAGCTTTATAGACTCACCTTTATACGAACTTAATAAAAATGAACTTTTGTATATTGGTGGACAAACATATTTTGGAATAATATTTATGTAAATATGTAGTAGGGTGAAGAGGTATGTATGAATCGTTAACATTAATAAATTTTATCAAAATTATTTGCATAGCGCATCTGACTTTGTCTGCGTAGTTAGGTACTGTACTTATATTCTGTACTATAAAGACAGTAAAATGTGAGGAAAAGGCTCACTATAGTATTTTGTAACGTTGAACTTCAAATGATTTAAATAATATTATACAGGTTAAAGAATCACTAGCCGCTCAATTCTGAAATAATATATTGTAGTCAAAACTTTTTAAATAATTTATTTCATAGTTCTTTTCAGGTACTAGCGGTGTGATTGTTTTGTGGCTAATCACTGTGTAAAGTTGTGCAGATTTGTTCATTGCATGTTTGTTCATTAACATCTAGCATGCACTAATTAAAACCGGCCTTAGTGTAACCATGTATTTACAAATAAACCACATTGTTTTCGTTGGTACAACATGTTAGACTAGAACATAACGCTAGCCAAATCTGGTTATAAAGGTTAATCTTTGATTTTATATTGTCTTAGTATTTTATTTGTAAAGTTGCACTATTTTAAATGTGTTTCAAAAGAACATGCTGGCTTCGATTTGAGTCGTCATTGATTTATGATTGAATGTGCGGAATAACATTGTGGTAAGAACGTTGTTAACTAAAAGCTCGCACCGCACCGCAGCGGCATTGTAATACAAATTCTTGCGCTGCGGCCCGCCTATAGTGTGCGATAGTTCATATAAAATGTACGAAAGTGATGCAGGAGGATTTTTGTTATGCGTTGCGGTGCGGTGCGGTGTGCACGAGCCTTAAATCTGTACCTATCTTGCCAGTTAGAATATCACAAGTAGATAAACTAGTAAATTAAAGTTGTTATAAAGCATGTTCGGTACCTAATGGTACGATGCAGGCACAATATCATTGAAGCAATAATTATAACTCATGTTCTATCCATCGTTATCATTAAAACATCTGTCAAGTGCATGTGGTGACACGCGCACGCTAGGGTTCCGTAGGTATGCTAGAAATAACTATTTAGCATTTTAGGGAGAGTTATTTGCGTGGAAGGTGTTTTTAACGATTTTTGACCTCATAAGCGTTAATTTGGACAACATTTCCTGATAACGAATGTTGTGTGTACCAAATTTCAGCATTATAAATTTTATTGTCTTTAATTAAAAGGGTTGTTGTTGTTGGGTTGGTTGTGACACAGACTGACACTGCAAAATTTTAAGGGTTAGTTTACTACGGAACCCTAAAAACGGAGTTACATTTTAGTATAAAAAACATGCTGAGCCATGTGACACAATTGAACTTCTAACATTTCAAATTGGATCGAAAGACCATAATAAACGTTTGTTATATAACTATCAGCTATGATTATGGTTTACTTTCTCGATTTAGGGCCTATGTATATTATAACTAACAAAATTAAATACAAACACAATGGCGCAATACTAAGGCCACATAAATCGCGAATGATTGGCTGTGACATAGAGACGGACGGACGCACGAGTCTCGCGATAAGGGTTCTTCCCCGAAGGAGGTTCAGAGCCCTAATAATAGATAACACTGGACGTACAAAATATGGTCCAACGAAGTTGTCCTAAATGGCCCACAGATGCTGCTTTAAACGTCTGTATTAGACGTGTGCCACGATCAATTACTTAAAGACTAGGCTTTTGGCTAAATGAGCATTATGGTCCTTCGAGCCAGTTCCGAAAGGTAAAGAAAACAAATCATATAGTACATAATAGTCACAATGGTTCTGTAACTAGATTTTTAATATTCGCACGTATCGTTAGATGTATAGTAAATAATACTATGTACTGATAAATAACTACGTTATATTGTATCAACTGCGTGCTTTTGCCACAACTTAATGTAACAATAATATATTTAAACATGTTTGCAAAAAAAGATAATGTTGATAAAGAAATGAACTAACATAATATGATTTACACAGTATGCGGCTATTTTTAATTTGATATTAGAAAATATACAATAGAATTTGTACTCAAATTGCCCTAAAAACGTAATTGCCCAGTTTTCAGAAAAAAAAAATAACTTATTTGTATTCATTCACATGTGTGGTGACCAAACGTTTTTATTTTTCGCAATATTAAATATTGAAAGATATTAAAATAAGTCCAGACTATATAGTTGTTTTATTAAATTTATTTATTCTATACTATTTGGTTTCCTTTAAATATATTTGATATTAAATTACTCCATTCGACTTGTTTAGGCACTTCGACTGGCGGCTTAAAGTTCTTTATTAGGTCGATGATAGACTTGCTGAATAGTTTTACATTCAGCACTAAATGTAAAGACTCCTTTTCGTCGACTTCTATCAAAACATTACCTGTAAAGAAACTGGTATTAGCATTAAAAGGTTCAAAACCCCACTTATACAGGGTTATACAGAAAGGGTATGCTAAGCCGAAAAGGGCTCATAGTACTCATTATAAATAACTTTCATTATGGGACCAACCCGGAATTCGGAAAAATCTGTTTCATAGAAAAATGTCAATGACTGTTGACAAAATGTATGGTGCAGCTGATTTTATTTTGCGAATTCCGTGTACGGTACTCATGACTTTATTCTTTAAAAATTGAGAGAGCTCAAATTATATTTAAGTTTAAAATTTCAATTAAAATATATTAAACTTGCCTGCTACTTTAGAAGACTTCGTCAACCACAATGTGCCCACATACAGAGGTAATGTCTGCACCAAGTATATCAGCTTCGCAAGAACATGTTGCACAGCAAGTGACACTACCCTGAACTAGAAGAAGAGACTAAAATTAATTATGGAAAATAATATCCACTTATTCTTACAATCGAATTACTGCTAACATTATAAATACAAAAAAGAAATTGTAACTGTACTGTCACAGGATCTGATTTGTTTAGAAAATCCGAATTTTCTTCCTTACTCTGTAGAGAAGAGCTGATCGCACGGTATGGCTAGATTCAAACTGTGGCGGCTATGAAATTAGGCACGAGGCGCTGCGCAATAGCAGATATTAGGTTTGCGCGAGTGTTTGTGAAATTTCTGAGCACTTCCCAGCCGCCATTAAGTTTGACTGTGGGCCTAGCACAACTTCGGGCGTAAAATACGTAGCGAGTATTAGATAAAAAAGTGTACGCCATTGACGGCTGTCAGTGGCGGCGCGCGGCGCCCTTGACGGGCATAAATGGCGTACACTTTTCTATCGAATACTCCCTACGTATTTTACGCCAGAAGTTGTGCTAGGCCCACTTCATTATACCAGTTTTACTTACCACAGTAAACACAATGTAGTACATAGTAGTTGTAGGCAGCAAGAGCAGCAGGATAGTGAAAGCCACAGTTCCCACAAAGAGCTCCTGGTTGGTATATTCACACGAGTCTATGCCTCCTCTAAGGGGGTTGTACTTTCTTCCTACAAACAGTCTCAGCAATGCTATTAATCCTGACACTTGGATGTTGAAAAGCCTGTAAATATAAAAAATATATTATGCAAAAGAAATAAAAAGAATAAGGAAATTGCTGACAACTTTGAGTTTCATTATATCAACCATTTTCCATCCACAGCTGAGTACAAGTCTCTAGCTCGTCATCTTTTCTGATCCTGTGCCAGTCTCATCCACTGATTTTCTGCCGTCTTTACAATAGCATTTGGCCAGCAAACCGAAAGTCTGCCCGGTGATTTTTAAGTTAAGTTTCACACAGTTTGAAAAGGATTACCTTTCAATTGCCGAAACGAAACTGGCGAATCGATTTTGATGAAAATTTGCAAAACAATAGGCAATGTGGAGGCAACTTCTCATAATCATCATTACTGCGTAAACAGTGGTGTGCAGTTAGTAGAACATTAACTTCGTTGACAATTTATTTCTGGTACATATTTTAACTTACCTCGCCGCATATACATAAATGCAGTACGAGTGAAAAGTGGCAAGACAAATCATGTCTGACAGCATAGCTATTTGGAATGTGAACCCGAGGTATCCAATGTAGTGATATGCATTCAATATCAAATCCAGCTTTGTGCTACATGTATCTGCAACAAGAGTATGCAATTTTACCACTTGATCACTTAATGTTATGTCTATTGATGATTGTTCAATAAAACTCATTCATTGGTAATAATTAAAGTTCCTTTAATTAACACTCGCAATGGCGAGTGACGACTGATGTCGCAACCTCGTGTCATGCATTGCATTCCCTGAAGTCAGCAGAATACAATGCCTACACAATAATGTGTCGCTACACAATCACACCAATTTTACAAATACGAAGAAATGTTGGTGTCGATATGCAATGAGGTTTTACTAATAGAGACGTTTTACTCGTTAAAAAAAGCCCTAACACGCGGCGAAATTGGTTATAGCTACTTATGTAGAATATACGCAGTTTTGTTTATATCATTCAACAAAGTAAAAGATAGCAGAGATATATAAAACCCCGTTGTCAGAAAGAGATAAACGTATGTTCACAGCTATGTGAGCCGCCAACCGCAAATGAGCGCCTGAGACGTCACGTCGGCTAGCAGACAGAGTGAACTGGGGCAAAATGGATAAGACAATGAAAATGAAATAAAAGTAATTTTATTACAAAAGATATTTATTAATTCAATTGTTTCATATTTAGTTATCTATTTACATCATTAATTACACGTATTCTGTACATTTTTTTACATGATAAACACATACTTACTTACTTACTTTTTTTAAATTAATTCTATTTACATGGGTAATAAAACAGATAAATGTATGGAGACAAACGAAAACGAAATAAGTTTTTGTTAACCATCAAAACTCACGGCAACTTACGTGACAACAGTAAAAAAAACACCGTAGCCCTCGTATTAACAAAATGGCGGCAAATTTTAAATTTACGGCGATTAAATTAAAATAATAAATTGACAACTGTTGAAACACCGCTTTACTCTATATAATAATATAAAAAAAGTTATGATTTTGCTCAATTACCTCAATTACTGGAATTGCTGCTTTTATCAGTTTGCGAACATTCTTTTTTGTAACATATTTGTCACTTTCCATAAAATGTTGAGAACAAATTGTGGAGTATCGTAGGCATCCAATCGTCTTCTCGTCTCTGCGCTCTGACAATTTGTACCCATTTTTGTCGAAGCAATCAGTCTTTAGGAAACCTAAAAAATATTAAAAACCAATAAAATGAATCGTCAGTTACTTATTCTTAGCGCAGTAACAGTTTTATAAAAGTTCCTAAATATAAAAAGAAAAAGTAAGTTATTAAAACAAAAACGTGGCTGAAATAATATGTTGTAGCAAGGCCAATATAATGTTCAATTAATATATATCACCGCTATATGACCAATTAGCCCCATCATCCCCTTGCGTCGTACGAACTTACAGCGCTATCACATTCTCTCTGTCACTCTTATACGTGATGCGCTATTTGTCTCGTTCGTGTAGGTGGCGAAGTGGCAACGGCTCACGAGTTGATTTAAAGTAAAATTAAATATTTGTAATTTCATTTTAATAGAATAAAAAGTACTTACAAATGAAAAGACACATCCTTCCTGCCCTTGGCACTCGTCCCAGTGTAATTATTGCACTTTCTAAACACACACGATGGCATGTTTTGTCGCGCCTTCCACGTGTAACGTCAGAGCAACACAAAGTGCGACTGAGTTGACTCAGGCTAATTAGCTTGAGTTTAGTTCGCCATGCAGAGCGGGGTACAACGCATCTACCTCAGTTTATATAGAAGATCATTGTCGATATGTATATGTTTGATATTCCTTCACACTTAAATAGTTCAATGGGTTTGAATGAAACTCGGTATGGAGGTAGCTTATACTCTGAATTAGCATATTTCAATTAAAATTAATGATTTCATACGGCCTAATCACCCTTAGAGGGAGAGGGTAGACCTGTATCCTGTATCCCAGCAGTGGGAGGATTAATGGTTGCATATGATGATGATGTTGATTTCAGTGGAATTGTGAAGCTGTAGGGCTCCAAATGTTTCGTATTTTTTAAATTAAAAATTATGTCATGGCATTCCAATAGTATGTAATTAATATTGTACCCTACTTATTTGGCAAATTTAGCCATTTTAATAAAAAGAGGTTAAACTTATTTTTAAATTTGCAAGATGAAATGTGTAATTCAAATTATGAAATAATTAGTTACCCAAAAACAACCACCATAGCTGCACATGGTAAGAGAAGTATTTCCCCAACATCTTGTTGAATGCATTGTTCAGTTTCAGCCCCACCGGCGCGCCCATCAACCAGGTCAGCAATGAGTACAGCATGTCTATGAGTTTCTGAAATTATAGAGAAGTAATCAAGCCAAGAAACAATTTGAGTTACTGCACCATCAAAGTTAGTTATATTTAAGAAAGATTATCAAGGTATATGCATGCAATTCTGTGCCTCCTGTGCAAAATGATACCTCTCGAAGGACACTACATCCGAGTTGTTACATTTTGCACAGGAGGCACATAATTATTTCAGTGTTAGTTTATTTCTATGTGCCCTCTCTCCTAGTCATGTCTCTTTAAATTTGTGACACTGAATATTATTGCGCTGTTAGGATGGAACCATTTATGTTTCTGAGACAAAAAATAGCTTATGTGTTAATCCCTGAATATATGCTATGCCTATGTGAAATATAATCCCTACCTGTTGAAGATGTTTCAGTCTTATTGCTTACAGTTACCTTATTGCTTATATGTATATAGTTTTTGCTTATATATATACCTCTAACATTTCCATAAGCTGGGTATTTATGTATTTAGTGTCTTGTGTAACAAGTTGTAATAGAAAGTACCCCAAGATAACATCTGTTGTCACTGCCAAAATTAGGTTTCCTTGTTTTATTGAAATCTGAAATAAAAGTAAATTTATTAGAAAATGCTATGATAAGTAGCGGTAAATAAATTACAATATTGGAAAAAATATCCTATTTCTGTTCTCATGTTGTGCATTGTCATGCTCATCATTTTTACTACATATTTTCAAAATAAGGTGAAAACGTGAATGTTTAAAAAAAATGTTTCCAACCTTCTTATCCCTTCTGACAGTGTCCATAAGCCATTTTACTAGATTTAAATAATTGCAAATGTGCTGTAAGAACATAGAGGATGCCAACCAATATGGTATTTCTAAGCTTGGCTTATACTCTCTTCGCTTTCGGGACAATCCATTTTCTTCAAGTATTATACTTTGTAATTGTAATATACTAGAATCTGTAGTTTCAGTAATTGTCTGTGAATCTCTTATCTTGGTATAATCATATTGCATTAAAATTATATTGCTTGTTGTTCTAGATTTTCCATCTAAAACTAATTGTTTGAGAAGAGTTCTATTCTCATTGATAATAATGTTGTTTGGAAACTTTAGAAACTTGTTTTTAGGACTATTCTCTCCACAATATGCGTAAATAGTATGGCCAGTGTCGACATACTTTTGGGATAATATTTCTGCTTCTGTACAAATCTGCGTCAGGTAAATGGTTGTGGTATTGCAAGTATAAGTAATACTGCCTGCAATATACTTCTCTTTGGAATTACACCGACTAGATGGAATTAGTATTTTCGTAAAATTAGACATTTTATAGATTAAACAATCTTCTAACAATTAATATTATTGGATTTCGGGGAAGGTACTGTATGTGTTGTGTGCAGGCAGGCTATTTCTATTACATGATAGGTTATTTTTATTTTGGTGTGCTAGAAACAACTGTTTAACACAATATAATAGATGGCTTATTCGACATTATCTTCGTATTCAAGACTTAAATCTTCATAATGTTAGTCTGCTACGAATAATATAAATTAAATTCAAATCTGTTTTGGAGACAACTGTATAACAAAGTAAAAAAGAGTGGAATGAAGAACTGTCATTCAAGTCAATGTAATTCTTATGTCACTGTCATTGAGCAAGTCAATTGACAGGTTTTTGTCAATGTTTTTTTATCTGTGGCTTTTGACTACAGCTTATAAAAGTACTTCCGTCGAGAAATGTCAGACGTGGATGTCGTGTGGCGTCAGATATTGAAGCTGCACAGGTAATCAAATAAATAGTTAATCTGTGATTGATTGATAAACAAAATAAAAAAAATGACGCCATTTTGAAAAGTAAAAAAGTGGACACGGTGTTGGCGTGTATAAATTTTTCACAAAATCTGAAAATCTAAATTACCTATCTTATGATTCTGCTACATACATTTTTCATTCGTTTTTAGCACAAGACGTTCTTACACTATTTAATTTGGATCTGAGCTTGAGTGTAGACCCCCATCACCATGTCCGCACACGAGCAAATGAGGGCAATGTTGGATCAATTGATGGGTACTTCTCGAAATGGTAACTTTACATAATGTTTAATAATATTTTATGTGTCTTTTATGGACCTACAAGATATATCTGAGGGTTTCACTTCAGACTATATTTTATTGATACAGGATTTAATTAGAAATTGCATCTAGCTCTATTGAATGTCAGATCCAAATCTGTTCAGCTGTTGTGGCAAGGCTGTTGTACTAATGTATATCGCTGCGTCCTTTCGAATACTGGTAATAAGCTATAAAATGAGTTAAAATAGCATACAAGCAAAAGTAAAATCATCAGCAATAACAAGGTTGTCAGGTCTTAGGAAAGCAGGATACTAAAGGGTGCAATTTTCAGTGGACCAAGCGGAATGATATAATGTTATGTAGATTCCCAACAAGAAGCCAAGGTTATCACTTCCACTGACAGCCTATTGCAAAACTTAAAATAAGCAGATATAATAATTATGAAAATAATTATATATGAGTAGGGTTACCATCCGTCCAGATTTGATCGGACTTATGGGCTTCTGTCTGGACTTTGTTCGGCTTTTTGGGTTAAAATGGAATATGAGTAATAAAACTTACACAAGCGATAGCAAAACAGTCTATCCCCATTTGAGAAATGTGTCTGCGTAGTGCGTGATTATAGGTGTATTCAAATTGTCGACAGGGAGGGGGCGTGAGTCCAATGTCTGGATTGTTATTGATGTGTACGGATTTTTGCCCGGACTTTTCAAATTTTGATTAGGTAACTCTTTACATAAGTAAAATATTAGGTTTTAGATTCTTAGGTCAATGTAGGGGTGATAGGTCCTGCACTGGCGTCCCCCTGCAATTTTAACCGTATGTTATCTTTTTAGGTGAAGCCGACAAACATGGCGTTAAATTTTATGATGATTCTGTGTGCAAATCATTTCTATTGCAATGTTGTCCCCATGAAATTCTTTCTTCAACGGTAAGATATTTGTTTCAACATTTTGTTCATTGGGATATCACTTGTCCATCTATTTGAAGCATATTTTGTTAAACTTAACATTTAATAAAGATACCTACCCAAATAATTAAATAGTCTTACATTTCATTATGTAGGTACATTACTTGACTGTTAACGCAGTGCTAAAATTTTGATTGCATTTTTACTTCTTTTATGATATGATGTTGAGTCTTGCTTCAAATAGTTGTACCGTTTTTTGAGATAATCATACCATGCATAATTTATTTTTTAAATGATATCTCAGGTTTCTACCATATTTTGGGAATTGAAGTGTTTTACTTTTTCACCCACATACATCAGGATACAAATTAACATAATTTTTTCATTCTGTACATTCTTCTTTCTAAGGGCCTGTTTTCTGGTTAGCTATATTTAGTCAGATTCTAAATAGATAAATTAATTCTTTTACCATTCTCACCAGTGTCAAATAAGTCTTGATTGTGGTGAAGAGTTGTGAATGCAATCTCAATTCTCAACTATACCAGAATACAGGCTTGGAAGTTTTCTTGATCTTACGTTGAAAAGATACAACTGTAAGTACATACAAGTTCTAGTAAAAGTCTAGTAAATCAACATCCTGATGTATGTGGCCCTGTTTTCTATCTACATCTATTGCCTTACGTTACTGTAGTATTGCTGGAACAATGTTACGTCGGAGTGGCATTAACTGTGGTAAAATATGCTTTTCAGAAATTGCCCAACACTAGTCTTTATTGCTCATCACAATTAACAGATGAGGGATAGATTGTATGAGTTAGGCTGTTCTGTAAGTACCAAGATGTACGTATAAAACATTTATAGATAGCTGATTGTATTTCTGCTGCTATGCAGTATTTAATTTAATAAGGCTCATAAATAAATTGATTTATCCAACGGTTACGCTGCTTTGGTGAGTACATAATAAGAAATTTTAGGAACATGTGAAAACTTGAGCCGGGTGTGTGAATATCGGTGTTATTCGTTGTAACTACATTGGGTACGTACAGAGCTAATGAAACGGATAGACATCTGGAAAATGTTGCATGTATAAACAGCATAATTTCTTATTTTCAATTGTAAAGTCTTGTAAACTAGTCAGAGTTGTTATTTTAATATAACAATAAAATAAATAGCCTACTGATTTAATTTATTGAAGTAATAAGATTAGTTATTAATGTAAATTTTTATTCTATCTTTACCTCCAATGTCATTTATTCAGCGAAAAACTGAACTTGAATTTTCTAAAACATCAAACCGAATGCAAAAAAAGCTAAAATATCTTGTGCATATGCTATGAGCAATCAGCTAGTTTCATTATTGATAGGTTTTAGTGGGTCCTAATACCTAGTTTGGTATCTGTCTAAACTTTTTTTACTAGTATACATTGTAATGACTAAGTCAGAAATTATTAGATTTTTATATATTAGGGTACTAGTTAGGCAGGGAGTATCACAAGGGTGTTTCCACTATGGTTTTGTAAGTATTTATAATAAATTATTAAACTGGCGGGTGACATGGGCCGTGTGAGTGAGCTGTTGGTGAATTAGTATGTATTTTGAATTTTTTTCGAATAATATGAAATTATATTTGTGATATTTCTTTGTTGCACTGTATTTTATTTATTGTCTATAAAGTAACAGGGTATTTGATTAAACAACTTTATTTTATTCAAAAAAATGGCTGTAATATCTTGTGTCGATTAAAAAACATACATATTGGATAGCAGGGCATACATAGTAGATATTCAAATATGTGAAATTAAATTCCCCAAAAAATTATCACATCACATGCACAAAGTTTTAGTAGTTGACAGGTATATTAGTGAAAATAAATAAACTGACTACAATATGTACTCTATAACATTTTGGATATAAAGCCGAATATCACAACACTTCTGTTAAGATATTATAGATTTTTCAATACACATTTTTATTAAAAAAGTCTTGATAGTTTTAAGGTAATTGCATATTTTTTATCTTCAATATATGCCCTTTTGCGCCCAATATGTATATTTTTTTATCAACTGGGTTTTTACCTATACATTTCCAAGTGTTACTCTTCGAAAAACCGTGTCCCTCACATATCTTAAGAAGCAGGTGTTGTTTATTTGGTATATTTGATTGCAGCGCATGGACCTAGGTGAGTGCCCAAAAATACATGATCTGGCTCTACGTGCGGATTTTGAGCTAGCATCCAAAACCAAAGACTATTTCTATGACATTGATGTAAGTATTGTTGTATTTTACTTCTTTTTTTTCTTGATATAAACTGATTTTCTTTATAAATGCTTCTAAATACATATGTATTTGATAAACATATTTATGCTTTCAAATGCTTTGTCAATTTGTAACATGAAATACCTGTGTGGATACTACAAAAAAATAATTTAAAGCAAAATGTGCAATACAGAAGGCTAAAAGGTTAAATAGGAACCATTCTCTATTAGACCACATCACATTGAAATTACTGAATTCCAATTTTCATTAAAATTCATGTAAGTGATAATGTATTGTATACCTAACATGTTTGTGTTAAAGTAGGTAAATTGAAGTAAGAGCGTCATTGAAATAACATTTTATTAAAATCCAACAAAACGAAGGGAGTTATTTAACATTTCTAAATCCGACAGGCCACAGAACATTTAGAGGCGTTCATAGCGGACTGCGACCGCCGCACTACGGCTGCAAAGCAACGCCTGGCTGAAACCCAGGAAGAGCTGTCCGCTGAAGTGACGGAGAAGGCCAACGCAGTCCACGAGCTAGCTGAACAGATTGGTCAGAAGTTGGCGCGGGCAGAGGCCTTGGGCGAAGATGGAATGGTAGAGGAGAGTGTCAAACTGATGGGAGAGGTAAGTAAATTGCTGTACAATTAGTTAGTTATCTATTTTTTACTAGCTGCGCCGGGAGGTTTTACCCGCGTAGTTATGAAAAACGGTGATGATGATTATAAGAGATAGCCTATGTGTTAATCCAGAGTATAAGCTATAGCTAAAGCTTGTACTTGCTTTAGCAGTACATACTCCTATACTAAAGCTGTCATTATTCTTATTTTGTCCAGCCACTTCAGCGTGAAGAAGTAACAAAGAAACACAAATTCTCACATTTATAATATCAAGTGTGATGGCCTTTTCAAATATCCTTTTTATTCACTTAGATCGACGAGCTTCGCAAAAAGAAAGCGGTAGCAGAGCAAGAGTACCGCAATTCTATGCCGGCGTCATCGTACCAGCAACAGAAGCTGCGCGTGTGTGAAGTCTGCTCGGCCTACCTCGGCATTCATGACAACGATCGACGATTGGCCGACCACTTCGGAGGAAAACTGCATCTGGGATTCATCACTATACGTGAGAAATTAGCCGATTTGAAGGTAATTTCATGAACCTGACATTTTGAAGACTAACTTAAAGCCTGTTTCTAGTTAATATTATTGGTTATCTTTTCGCCATGTTTGTTCTTTGGACATTAAAAAAGGAGAGTGTTGACCCATAGAAGCGCACAAAATAGACTACAACACACTATGAGCTATGACGTCACATCGAGGTCTGTTTTATGTGATTTTTTTTACAAGCTTTCATTTCAAATGATCCATTTCTCGGTTTCTGATTAAGCTAAAATTTTGCATGAATATGTAAACCGGGTGACAATGCAGTATTATTATGGCATAGAGCAGATCTGATGATGGAGCCGGAAGACCAGGGACTAATAAAACGCCGCGACTCCACCGAGCTTCGGCTCGTTTGAATCGTCTTGACGAGTACGTTTTATTATTTTCAAAGCACTTTTATAAAAGCTTCTTGTTTAAAATATAGGATTATAAGAAAAGGGTATGCTAAGCCGAAAAAGGCTAATAGTACTCATCATTATGAACAACTTTTACTATGGGACCAACCCGGAATTTGCAAAATAAAAACCATACTTATTGTCAAGTGGCTTCGACATTTTTCTATGGGAGTTAGATAAACGTTTCACACTCATAGCTCCCCACTAGGATACCCTGTCTGGGGGATGCCAAGAAACACACAAAGACAAAGACTAACACCCAGACCCCGAGCAGATATTTAAATTCATCATTCAAATGTCTACTCTACTCGGGACCTCTGGCTTCTAAGGCGGATATACTACCGCCGAGCCAAACCGGTCGTCGTCAGTTAGATATCTTAGTAAAAGCTGTTCGTAAGAGCCGTGGTAGCTCAGTGGGAGAACCGCCGCTTCGCATTCTTGAGGTGGCGGGTTCAAACCCCGACTCGTACCAATGAGTTCTTTAGGACTTATGTACGAATTTACATACCACTGGCTTTTCGGTGAAGGAAAACATCGTGAGGAAACCTGCATATGTAGTTCACGCAAAAAGGGCCGATTACCGGCCTAGTTGCGGAAAAAGAGCCCGCTCTTTATCCTAAGCTGTTCGTAATGATGAGTACCATGAGCCCTTTTCAGCTTAGCATCCGCTTTCCTTACAACCGTGTATTTGTTACGCTGTTAGCTGCTTTGTTAGACACTTTGTGACAGTGAATATGTTTATAGAGAACGGTAGACAAACGGCGCGAGGAGCGCGGCGCGTCGGAGCGCGAGCGCGGCTCGGGCGGGCGGCGGCACTACGTGGGGGGCCGCGAGCTGGACCGGCGCGCGCGCCGCCACCGCGAGACCGCGCGGAACAAGGACGACCGGAACAAGGACGACCGGGACCGCGCTGACCGCGCCAAGAACGACCGCGATCGCAAGTCAGTGCCAAGAGTGCCAACCGAAATATTATTTTTTTTTGCTATTGATTGACGAGTCGAGCTTATTGCTCGCCTGATGTTAAACGTCACGCTTGCTCATAATTGGCCCCATTATTATGTTAGTTATCTATTTAGTTACTTTTGAACCAACATAATATAATACAAACTCCCGTATTTAGATCATAATGAATTTGGGTAAAGCGCTGATATTTTATTTTTGTCATAATCTGTCACTTATTACTTTGTGAAGACTAGGTTACTATTTCGATATTCTAACGAAAACTTCCCTTTGCTTGTGTCGATAGTGCAGCTTGTCGTACGTAAATGTTATGTGCCATAAACATACATAGTTATAAAATGTTTACGCAAAAAACCATAAACTGGCATATCGGGCGCGTGTATCGATTCCACGTATGTAGTCAGTTATCTTTCGTAGTTTTTCATTGCTAGTTTTTAATTAAAAATTGTTCATGAAAAAGTCATTTTGTTTTAATTAACACGGGAGTACTCGCGTATTATTGAGTAGGAGAATACTCTGAATAGAGTAATAAAAGAGAAATGAAGCTAAATCTCGTGTTATAGCAAAATATGTCAAAACCATTTGAAGAAACATTAGTTAAATAATTGCAGACCATTTCGGAGGTCTTTGGGTGGTCTAAAAACTCTGACTTAAGGGATTAGTCACTCAGCCTAAACACAACTAGCCTGCTGGTAAGCGACGATGCGGTCGAAGATGAAGCACGAAGACTTAGAAGATACCTATGTCCTTGAAAATACCAAGATTGTATTTGAAGAGTTGTTCGTTCACTCTGACCCTCGAAAAGCCCAAGATTGTATTTGAAGAGTTGTTCGTTCACTCTGACCTTGAAAAGCCCAAGATTGTATTTGAAGATTGTCTGTAATATTGTTTGTTCATCAACAGACGAAGTCGTTCCCGCAGCCGCAGCAAACGTGCCGAGTCCCGCGAGCGCGCGCCCGGCCGCGACCGCGACCGCGACCGCGACGCGCGCCGCAGCCGCTCGCACCGCTCCGGCTCGCGCGACCGCCGCCGCGAATAACAAGCTCGTAACAATGTTCCGACCGCGTTAGGACGCGTGCGACAATGCTGTTTGTATAAATCTGACGTTTGGAAGTATCGCTATCCTAATGCGGTCTTAACTTGTGTGGCGTTGATTCTGTTACTAAACTAATTTGACAAAACTTAAATTATTCGCGTCACAAGATAGTATTTTTGAGTTGTCAATTTTAGTTTAGAAAATGGTGTACTAAAATCGACGCTACTGACTCGAAAAGCGCCTCGGGCGGAGATCGCGGACCATACAGTTTAAATATGAAAAGACAACTCTGAATAACTGTACGGTTAGCAGTTTTCTGATTTGCATCTCTCTAGTCTGAGTGCGAACTTACGTATAGTATGATTATCTTGAGAATAATCAAAACGTAGACTCCATTGTTAGAAATGAATTTGTGACCATGACAGTCCCAGTATCAAAGCAATATGGGGAATGTGTGCTGTATGTATAATGTTAGTTTTATTTTGATATTGTAGGACTATTATAATATAACAGCAGGGCGGAGTTAGGTACGATTAGTTATTTGTAATAGAAATTTAAACTTGTCACTTATTGAGCTTTGATTTTCCAATTCTCTACTCTTTCTTGTCTTACATATTGGCATGATAATTAAAAAAATAGACGCTGCGTTGATTTTAAGGTCAACTTAAAGCAGTACATAATTAATTTGGTATTAGACAAAAAACTGTCGAAAACTTCGTGTATATTTTGTTAAATTTCTTAATAATTTCGGGTTCTACCATTCTTGGTCTAGAATTACTCTGGACATTTTATGCACAGGTTTAGGAATTCACACCTATTCGATATTAAGGTATTTAATAGTTGCTATTATAAGATTTAATAAAGCGGGCTCTACACTGACGTCCCAGTCGCGCAATACTAACGCTAGTTAGGGACTGAATATCGTAAAGCCAAAGCCCAAAGCCTCACACACTCTCGTTTCTACTTGATTGCGAGCTGTTATTGTAAGCTATTATTATTGTACTCCTTACTTGTACTTGTATTCCTTACTCTACTATATAAGGATTTTTCGATTCTTACAATGTTGAGTGGCATTAGTGCTACGTGAGTGTAGACCTCGCTTAACTGTGCAGGAGAGCATTGTAGATAGTTTTATTACATTATATTATCACATTTGTGAAAACGCCACAACTACGACGGTTAGTTAAGATATGGATGAAATGATTTTATGTGTGCGTTTAGTTTGTTAAATTGTAATAAAATGTGTTACGAAAATAGAATACCTTTGTACTTTATTTAGCCTAACTCCCATAAAATCGCTTTACCACAAACAGAAATTATATCTACAGGGTTATTCATAAAGGGTATGCTAAGCTGAAAAGGGCTCATAGTACTCATCATTATGAACAACTTTTACTATGGAACCAACTCGAAATTCGCGAAAAAAAAATCAGCTGTTCAATACATTTTGTCGAGTGTCATTGACATTTAAGGAACAGCTGATTTTTTTTTCTCGAATTTCGGGTTGGTCCCATAGTGAAAGTTGTTCATAATGATGAGTACTATGAGCCCTTTTCGGCTTAGCATACCCTTCATGAATAACCCTATACACACACGTCACAAAAGAAGGTATCAGATCAAAGAGCCTAGTATCAAATGTCAGATCCAATTGCTGTTAATGATTTCCAGCAGTTCTTTCACCTCAGGGGCAGTAAGATTAACCTAAATCCGTGAGAACAATAGTAACATCTCAATGATCTCAAGTTCAAACCCTATCGCTGTTCTGATTATAAAGAATAAATTTATTGCACGCCAACAAGAATAAAGACGAACAACTGTCGTTTTTGGTGTGCAATAAAGAGTATCTATCTAATAATGGCCGGTTTACATTATTCCAGTCCAGCGATCCAGTCCAGTACTGGATTGCTTACTGGAAAAATGTAAACCGGCACTGGAATGAACTGAATCCAGTAAGCATTCCAGTCCAGTAACTGGATTCGCGGTCTACTTTTGAATCCAGTGCGATCAATCCAGTGCAACTGGAATAATGTAGACGGCCAATCCAGTGCCATTCCAGTGCTGACGAAGTACACACGTGTTGGTTGTTTTTGTGGACTTCTTTTTGCGAGAACATTTTCGAAACATTTTCGAAACTGATCTCTTCTTGAAATCATTGTCACTGTAGTGTTCACACTTTAACGGCTTCTAAATAACTGGAATAATGTAGACGTTACAGATCCAGTCCAGCACTGGACTGGAATCTCGCTAGATCACTGGACTGGAATAATGTAAACCGGCCATAAGACTAAATAGAATTACATTCGATAGTACAAAGGCGGCTTTATTGCCTAAAGTTGTTTCTTCTAGAGAAACTTTGGATGAATAAGGATTGGAATACAGGCAAAGGTATTTGAAAGACAAATTAAATTTTAATTATTTATTAGCGATGCATTTCATGCTTACTAACTAGGCACCTACTCTAATGTTAATGAAACAAAAAATAAAAATATAAGCACCAAAATAAGGCATAGATCTAGTTCTGGCAAAAAATAAGAAAAATCTAGACCGTGATGTACATTTGATTGAAAATAATTTAGGAATACAAAATCGAACTAGGTAGTTATAAAATTTTTAGTGTCTAAAATAGCTAAAACAACAAATTTTAGATGCTAACTAGGAATTTGAGATAAAATTATTCCTGCATTACGAAATAGGTATTTATTAATTATGAGATCAACAATAACTATACAATAAAATATTGTGAAGAAGTGAACAAGATGTAAAATAGTGTAACAATATTATTTTTGTACCCAACACAGCTCAGGTCTCTAGTTAATTATAATCAATGATAAATTGATTTTGGCACAGTGTTATAATATTTTACGACTAAGAAAAACCAATTTATCATTTATACCTATTAATTTCAATAAAACCACTACTCGTAATTTTTTATCCATACGTGTTTTTGACGACAAACCTAGGTGCGTTTAAACGTCGTAAGTGAGAGATCGTAAGTTGTTGTCAAGGAAGGAGCACAAAAGATCAAATTTGAATAACATTCACGTTCTTTTGTAATTGAAATTATCTATCAAAAATTTAATTTGCATTACCCTCAAGTTCGACCCGTATTGTTTTGTACACGACTGCACAATACACATTCGAAAAAACGGGAAAATCTCATAAAACCATACACTATTCATTCATACAAAAAATATGGATGTCTTTTATTAAAGATATAGGAAAAAACCATCGAAAAACAGTCATATGGAATTCTACTTAAAATCTAGAGACTACAAAGGCTTTAGTCAAAAGTTACCCTAAGAAGTTTCACTAAACTAATTAAATGTGCCACCTGTATCACATCTCTACTATATTTGCATTATTGTACATATTTTGTACGTGAAAATGCTTTTTACAATAACTTTTATAGAAACTGATGGCGTATAGTAGACCATAAGGAATTTAAATTGATCTACTTATCACTACGTTAAGAAAGGTACACAGGATACCCCCATAGATTCCGTATTCAAAACAATCGAACAGTACCACACATCTGTCATCACACAGATAAAAATTCTATTTCATTTGGATGCTTATTGGATCGCCCCCTTACTATCCTCTGATACCTTATGGTCGAAGCAAAGATCTTGAAATGCGGATCTATATGGAGTGAGTAATAAAGGTGGGACTACATTAAATGGCGTGAAGTTTGACCAACATAGCTGTAGAAACGAGCATATATTTTGTTAGTGGCCTGGGTGTTAGCGGCACCCCTATTCAAATCTACAATTCTACAGACAAGTCTGTCAATAAATTTCTAAAACCCTCCTTATTCATTATCTACTTCGTGTCACTTATCTGTCGATTCATTTGATTTTTATTTTGTGTAGTTTCAATTTGAACCCTAGCATGTCTGATAGCACCCCAGAGAGAGCTGACAAGATGACGACCTTGGTGATAGTGTAGACGTAGTGGTTCGCCCAGAAACCGTTGATCTTGAATGGCGCGTCCAGTTCCTGTAATGAAAAAAAATATGTTAAAAACACTTTATATTTTTCGAAATGTTTTTTTAGGACAGTGGAATGCGCTTTTATAGAATACCTATTGCAAACTTTATGATTTAGTGCGAACAGTCTTCGCTAAGGCAGCTAAAGTCTTGTGTTAACAGGTTAACACAGATTGCACCAAAATTAGGGATGGCGTGGGTTGCGGAGGCCACGAGAAAGCGACCTTTGGTCAATCAAACATTAAGAGTGAATGTTTAAAAATGTAATTTGACTAATCCGTGGTGCGTTTCAAACGTTCCAAATGCGTAATCTAATCAGAGTTAATCTGTGGTCAACCAAAGAATTGAGAATTGTGTCACCATGATAGAGCATACCTTGAGTAAATCAGCTGCCAGTTTGAGCACGTTGTTGGCGACGGTCAGCTGTTCCTTGCACTCGGGCCGCTGCTCTATGGCGAGGTGCAGGTTGATCTGTTCCGTGATGATGGCCGAGAGACAGCCGCGGTACTTGCGGTTCACGTCGCTGCCGAGCGTCAGGAGGCGCAGCAGGTATATCCCGAGGCAGAGGGACCAGACCATCGCTTCGAGGAGCCAGAGACGGTCGAGGGTCAGAGAATCCTGTACAAAAAGTCTAACTTAATAAGACAACATAGTATTGAAGCTACTTTTATTGGCATGCTATTCTTATTTGGCAGTTTGGAAGACAGTTAATATTGTACAGTAATGTATTTTTTTATTACATGGTTTTGATGACGTCGAACTAGAAAAATCTGCCACCTTTAAAAAGGCAATGGCAATTAATATTATATTGTAGGTATAGCCGTTCGAATAAGACAGGCAGGTGAAAGGCAAGAGATAGTATGCCCAGCTCAACAATTTGTTATTCAGAGTTGATGATGAATCTACCGTAGTATTTAGTTTTTTTTTTTTATTATATGACAGTAAGTGTGTTTCTAATAGAACTTACCCTTAAAAGCTGAGCGCTGACGCACGCGAGTAATGTTATAGTGAGCATAAATGCTGCCGACACTATAACGTCCACTGATCGCTGCGGGCCGCGTCTCTGGAACATTGGATTTGTTTTCACTTCGGAATCAAAGTGAGATCAAGACTTGATCTCACTTTGATTAGTATAGATTACTTAGTAATCTATACTAATATTATAAAGAAGTAAAGTTTGTGTGTTTGTATATTTGTTAAATTGTAAGGGGTAATCTCGGGATCTACTGAACCGATTTTAAAAATTCTTTCACCAATAGAAAGCCACATTATTGCTGAGTGTCATAGGTTATATAAAAAACCGAGAAATAAAAAGGCTTTTACGTGGTAGTCCGTTTTGCAAAGTGAATCGGAGAAAAAACGGTCCGGACGGCGCGCGATGGCTTCGGGTTTCATTAACATTATGCCCAACGAAGTGGGCACGGGTCAGCTAGTTTTTAATATAGTCATGGAATATCTGCTACATATTATTCAAATTCAAATTCAAATATTTTATTTCGGAAATAATCCATAGTTTTATACAATAAAATTACAATTAAAATCAAAATCAATTAATTAAACATACAAATGAAACACAAATTAAAATTAAAATCATAATCAAATAAAATCAAAATCAATTAATTAAACATACAAATGAAACACAAATTAAAATTAAAATCATAATCAAATACAATCAAATACGTTCAAGTCAAAAATAAAATAATTAGAATAAAATAATTACACAAACAAAATCACAAATTAAATATTTAAGGATACTAACAACAACGCAGACATAAATTATTTGAGACAGTGACGCCAAGGCAGCACGTGAGTCTTTAATAAATGGTTAAGAAAGGGTCCATCGTTCCTCTCTGCCACTATATTCAGGAAGCTGTTACCGCTACCACGCACCCGCCGCATCAGGGAGGCTACACGTTTCCGTATTATTGCAGGAAATCCGTCTGTGTGTGCCTCTGCAAACATACCTGATGCGCTACAGAAGCGTGGCAGCCCCAACAGCATCCTGAATGCGTTGTTGTATTGTACTCGCAGAGCGTTCACAGCCTTTTGAGTAAAGTTGATCCAGAGGCTGCAGGTGTAAAAAGCTTGACAGTACGCCCTGAACAGGGTCAGCTTTACATCATTGGAACACCTAGCAAACCTCCGGATCAACATGTTACTCCGAACTGCGAGCGCTCTACGCTCCCTTTCAATATCCATGTCGTCTTTGAGCGTGTCGGTGACCCAGTGCCCCAGGTACTTAAAGTGCGAGACCATTTTGAGCGGAGTTCCGGCCAACATTACTTCAGGCACACATGGATAGTATTTTGTGCCTGCCTTAAACTCCATCAGCTCACTCTTACTAGCATTGTACCTAAGGCCATGGGCCTCCGCGTAACGCTCACAAATACCCACTAACTTTCTCAATCCACTGATTGAGGGGCTCAGTAGAACCATGTCATCGGCATAGCTGATGTTATTTATAAATTCTCCATCAATGGAACAGCCTACCCTGGAGGTACTAAGCTCCCCAATCAGCCGATTAACGTACAGGTTAAAAAGTTTGGGTGAGGTTAACCCCCCCTGCCTCACCCCGCAATCCAATCTATACGGATCCGATAGGGAGTTTGCCCATCTAACTAAGTTACTTTGATGACCGTACCAGTACCTAAATAATTCTATGAGTTCTATGGGCATTTTGGTGTCATGATATAGCTTTTTCCATAGCACTTTATAGGATACTAGATCAAAGGCCTTTGACAAATCTAGAAAACATGCATACACTGGCGTCTTCCTGTCGGTATAGTAACGGACAGTATGCTTGAGGCAAAGAACTGCAGTCTCAGTGGACAATCCAGCCTTAAAACCGAACTGCGCATCCTGCAATGTCAGCTGTTTCTCAAGTTGCTTGTCAAGCAAACTGTCCAATACTTTAGCCACAATGGTCGCCAATGATATAGGCCTATAGTTTTTGATGTCCGCTGCATCACCCGTCTTGTTTTTTATTAACGGCACTACCACAGTCTTCGTCATATTGTCTGGCAGATAAGTATGACCAACACAAAAATTGAACAGCAGGGAGAGGACCCGCGGCAGATGAGCCCCTGCATGCTGCAAGTGTTCAATGCTAAGACAATCATACCCAGGGGATTTTCCCCTCGACATGGTCCGCACTATAGCAGCGATCTCCTTTGCATTGAACACATGCAGCGACTTCATAGGCTCCCTACCTCTAAGTACCTCATCCTGCGGCTCCAATGACGGCTGCACCCGAAAATGATTTTTAAAAAGCTCAGCTATGTCAGATGGCACACTAACCCCCTCAACACAGACTGGTAAGCTCGACTTGGGATTCAATTTCTTTGTTTCTTTCCAGAATTTACTAAAATTTTTCTTAGAATGTAGATCAGCTAGAATGTCCATTTTAATCTGCTGTTTGTGATTCTGACACCATTTTAATTTCTGCTTAAAAACATTTCTAGTCATCGTCATATAATTATAAATAGGCCCCGTTTTCGGTTTCCCGTGTAACACCCAGTTTTGAAACCCAAGACGAGCCTCAGCATGTGCTTGCCTCACATATTTATTCCAACCTACAACAACTTTATTCCTATTGACTATGGGTGCATTGTCATAGCTACAGGTGGCCGCTTTACTCAATACGTCAATAATATTTTCATACATTTTGTCAATAATTTTTCTATGTTCTAAGTCATTACACATTTTGTCACAACAATTTTGAAATTCAATTGGAAAATCTATTTCTCTTAATTTAACATCACAATAATCCCTATAAACTACAATTTGGTTAGAGTTTCTTTCACCCCATAGAACGGTGTTACGGTCAATATTATTAAGTACAATCTTATTTCTTAAAATGCTTAGATTACAGGTAATTTTGACCGGAAAGTGATCTGACCAGTAGGTACCATACAGTATGTCAGCTCCTGTAACTGTTAACCACGCCGCTTCCGATACTACACAGTGGTCAAGCCAGCTTCTGGTACCATGCGCATCACTCACATACGTGTACGGGCCCGTCGTTAGTCCCAGTAGCTCAATGTCAGCACAACGCCAGCTTTGCTCTTCACAAAACTTTCTCAGTTCGACACCGAACCTCGCCGAAGGGTCCGCATTAAAATCACCCAAGATAAACACTGAGTCCAAGTTGGATTCTTCCACAATCGCAGCCACCTCAGCCATACATTCCGTAAACTCGTTCAAATTGTCAACAGCTTCATTGCAAGTGTCGGTCGGTAGATAAACAGAGAACACCAGAAACGATCGCTGTGCTAGTGACACCTTAATTGCTGCAATGCGCACACTCTTGCACTGTATCACGGAAACTGCATCGAATATACCCTTCCTATAGAGCAATCCCACGCCCCCAAATGGTCTTCCACGCAACAAACGAGCGCCTGTATCGATCGCCGACTTTCCTGTGTATTCAAAATCAGGATGCAAAGTGCCCAAAAAAGGTATCTCATGCGGCTGCACCCACAATTCTTGCAGGGCTATTATGTCAGCTGATTGACATAATTTTCTCACACAATCAGCTGATCGAAATACTGATCTGCAGTTAAAACTCATAATATATCATTATATGTAGTAGATTTTGGTTTTTCACCTCCGATGGTGAATAGGAGAAGAAAAAGAAAGTTATAGCACAAGACATTTTCTACAAAACTTGCGCAATAAAAAGTCGAGTCTAGCAACTTCGCTTAAACTTTTAGTAAGTCTTGAACGTCGATGCAAAGTTAAACAAAGCTCTAAAAATCTTACCCGTAAATAAGAGCGCGTAGACAGCCAAGTCTTGATATTCCTCACAGTGTTCAGCCTAAAGTGCGGCAGTTCTGACTTTCTAGCGCGTCGCGCCGACGTCAAATGAGAGAAGAGCTTCGCGTATAGAAACCGTTGTTTGTAGGCGCGCTCCGCGACAGAGAGCAGGAAGAATACCAGTCCGCTCAGAGCGAAGCGAAGCACGCAGGATAGCACATTCGTTAGGATCTCCCTGAAAGAAACAGAACCAGGTAGTTTGAAGTTAGTACAACACACAAATTTACAGAAAAAAATAAAGGAAATGTAGGTATACTTTTTTGTGTTTTCAGGTTTTGTCCCATAGTAAAAGGTTAAGTCAGCTATAATTATGTGTACAATGAATAACACTCTGTTCAGCATAGCAGTAAAAATCAATCGTCGTGTGTTAGCGTCGCAAAAACTCGAAAATGGCACGGCTGATTTGAATAATTTTTTTGTTTTGTGTATACAGTGGTGGTTTATGAAAAAAAACCAGGTGAAACCGCGCAGCTAGATTTTCAAACTCACCAGACGTTGTCACCGTAAGCACCACCCAGGAAAGACAGCACCGACCCTTGCGTGTAGTTGGCGACTGCTGACGCCACGTAGGCCACCGTTGAAAGAGCTTGTATATCATCCTCGGTTCTTGTATCTTGCTCTATGGATACCTAAAATGGACGAACAAAGTAGAATATACTTGATGAGATTCTTTATACGAACCAGGTAAAGGGAATGAGATCTATAGCAACAGGTAATAATTTAATCAATATTTAGATATAAATAACCCTGTCAAGTTTCATGGTATAGATAAATCCACTCATCGATATATGTACTTATTTTCTATTTTTTTTATTTAGTTATAGGCTTGCTTTTGACCGTCATCTCGCCTGATGGTAAGCGTTTATATACCGTTTAGCGAGATTGGAAATTGAGCATCTTCAGCTTTTGCCTCAAACAGTAGGTCAGTTTTAAGACGATAGTCAAACAATATCGGTGGTCGTCAGGCAGCTCTATTTAAAGTTGTAAACCTACCGAGTCCAACCATAGAAGGACCTATGCTACGTAAGTGGTAGGCTGGTATAATACCAGCCTACCACTTACGTAGCATAGGTCCTACCCTCAAAAATATCAAAGCTGCTTAGACAATAATTGTCTAAGCAGCTTTGATATTTTTGAGGGTAGTTGCATATTTATGGTCACCTGCAGTAGGCGCAAGTGCGGCCCCAGCACCGCCACGGCGGCCGCCATGCCCAGCGCGGCCCACTGCGCGCCCGCCGCCGCCATGGCCCGCTCGGCGCGCGCCACCACGTACCAGCTGATGTCGACGGCCGACAGCTCCGTGCGGAGCGTCGAGCCGCGCTCCCACATTGTGCATTTCACTGCGGAGTTCAGCCTTTCTGTTCATACTTTTAATTTAATTGTTCATGCCACTTTTGCAAGTGTCATTGATTCTCATTGTTGTATTTTATTCCTTTGTTATTTGTTCCTCGTTCAAAGATTTTTTATTTTTTATTGTATTTCCTTGGTTCCATTATGACGAAAAAAAAAGAAAACTAATAAGAAAAAGACAAAAAAGAATCAATTAAAAATAAAGAAAAATAAATATTAAAAAAAATTAAATTGAGAGCGTCTGTTACCAAAGCATTTAATATTTTTATACGCTCGCTTCGCTCGCGCTTTAATACAACGTTTAAGAAGTAACTCCTTCGCGTTCACTACGTTTGTATGTGTATTTTAATTTACCTGTATCGCTCGTAGGGTCGAGTATAGCGAACGGGTCCCATGAACTGTCACCCGCATAGTGGAACCCGACGTCGGAATTGGCGCCTTCAGATTGCGAGCAGTAACTGCTTTCTTCACCTACACGAATAGTGAGTAAAGAATCAATACGAGGAATACAGGTCGAGCTGAAGCATATTATGAAAAGCGTGTATATTTGAATTAGCAAACTAAATTACGCGTGCGTCCGGACCGTCACATTCAAAAAGCGATCGCCTCTAACGGCACCCATTGAAAATATTGGTTAGTTTCAAAAAAGTGTAAGTTGAATCTTTTTACAAAAACCAGGCATTGAACGTGAAGCCTA
Source organism: Alcis repandata (assembly GCA_949125135.1). Taxonomy (NCBI): domain Eukaryota; kingdom Metazoa; phylum Arthropoda; class Insecta; order Lepidoptera; family Geometridae; genus Alcis; species Alcis repandata. Next base: position 7,244,846 of record OX421230.1, on the reverse strand, counting down.
TTTGTAATATCTACAACCAGGGCCGGATTTATACTTCTCAAAAGTTCTTCAAAATTGTGAATGAACTAGACTATTTTGGAGGCCAATTTTTTATGAAATGTATGTAGCCAAAAACAGTCGGGGGGCGCCCAGCTTCCAGACTATAATATTAGGCCTACCCAGCTTAGTAATAAATCCGGCCCAATCTACATCCCAAAACGGTACGACCGCACTATCTACCAGTAAAACAGAACAATGCTTACTGTTAGTAGTTTGCCCAACCCAATCAGACATGGTATGATGCGATGGTAGCGCGATGCTTGGCGCCGACGCCGAGCATTCGCCTTCAGACGACGACGTCTGGTAGTCTACCTTCTACGGAAATTGGACGCATTAGACATGTAAATTTAAGCGTGTTCAGTTGTCAGATTTTGTCTGGACACAGAAAACAAACATATATAGTCTGCCAAAATGCGAAATACCGTAAAGGTACTGACAAATCTGAGCATAATTATGAGATAATTACAGAAAACAAGAACATTATTTTACAAAACAAAAAACAAAAACCGACTTCAAGAGACCGACTATTGAGTTATTCATCTATTTGTCGCGCACGTACTTAATGCAAATTTAAGACTTATATGGTTTTCTCATGGATACCATTATCAGAACTGGACTAAATTGAAATGGGACCAAATGGGAAGCGTCAGCTTTCTAATAAAAAAAGAATCATCAAAATCGATTCACCCAGTCGAAAGTTAAGAGGTAACAAACATAAAAAAAAAAAAAATAAAAAAAAAACATACAGTCGAATTGATAACCTCCTCCTTTTTTGAAGTCGGTTAAAAAAACATACAGTCGAATTGATAACCCCCTCCTTTTTTGAAGTCGGTAAAAAATATAGACACGAGCATTTTATTGATCCTGGGATCTCGGGAATGTTTTAAGATCTGGCATAAATTTATTTATTCACAGAGACTTAAATTATGAAATTACAAATGAATATTACAATATAATTAAAATAAAAAACTAAACCAATAAAACTAAACTAAACTAATCTAAAAGGCCGCTGCCTGCGGGAATTGTTCCCAAAACGCTGGCCCCATTACCACGTTGTATGGCGATGCTCACCCTTTGGGCGAGATAGAGGCCAGCATTTTGGTCACGTGTCTTCTAAGATCTACTATCTCTGACCACATTACTGTGGTTTTTGGGTATAAAAAAAAAGGCTTAACTTTGCGTTCCGCAAAAAGTTTCTCAAAATTGCTCATGTGCTATGAGTATTAAATTATTGATAGTGACACATTTATAGATCGTTTTATAAGTAAATGCTCAAGTTTGTCAGCAGCTTAAGCCCTGACTTTTTTGTTAGCCACAACTACAGAAGACCGTATTGCAATATTTGCAATTTCAATTTTGTTTTTTGGTATAATATCTACAGCTAGTTTATTTGTTTTACTGTGTCAAATCAGTACTATGTTCAAATGTACAAGTGCCTATCTTAGAAGCTTAGCATTAGGGTATAAAAGCGCCTGCCACGCCCGTGGCTCGTATGGTACCATGCGTTATACACGTCACAATGCTCGATAGCTACCTTGCTCGAAGTGCTGTAAATGCCTGCCATCTATCACCTACGTTAAAAATTCGATTGTTAATAAATGTGTTGAAACTTCGTGCTCGATTTGTGATTTCGTAACAGTATGCTATCATTACCTTTTTCGTTTTAATATTTCCGAATATTTCGTCGCTGGAATCATGGTGCGAGTCCTGAGTCCATTTGCCTCTAAATCTGACACCTACTCGTTTCCCTGAACTAGGGCTGCTCATCGGAATGGCACCTTCCGAATCTTGATCCGATTTATCATCGTCATGTTTCTTTAAATTCCCTTTGAGTTCATCAGTTTTCACGTCGATACCTTTCTCAGTCAATGGCTTATCTTTAGAAACTTTTACCGTTTTCGCCTCTTCGATTACCCTCTGCTGTTCAGTCTTATTAACTTTACTATCATTATCACTAGGATTAGAATTGTTATCGTTACCGTTCAGGCTTTCGAAACCATCATCACCGTCCGCGAACATAGCTCTAGCTATAAAGATCTGCTGGTTTTGTCTAACGTTAAACGATTCTAGATGTTTCTTCGTTAATATGTTAGGTTTGTATCGGATAGACGAGCTAGGAGTAGCGTCGTCGGGTGGCGGAGTGAAAGTAACTATAGGAGCTGTTTCCGGCTTCTTCCAAGCCATGTAATCTTCATCGTCCGAGTCTTTAGCCTTAACATTAATCAATGGTTTGTTTATAGGAGCCTCTAGGTTTTTTATCACATTTTCTTTAGTCAGTTCCTTCTTCCGCTTTCTGGAAGAAAATTATGACCTAATACAACATTTAAAGCATTGAGAGTTACAGACACACAATATAACTTCACGATTTTTAAGCTTCTATTTGATCATGTTTTCACCGTACCTATACATTTACTGTTGCAAGAAAGCTCGCTATGCGTGTAGGCAGAGCGGATAGCTTCAGTAGACTTGACAGTCCTCTGATGAGGCCTAAAATTGCGGAAAGGAATACCTCAGTCCATTCTCAACCCCTTCATTGCGTGATTGCCTGCGCCTAAACTTGGATGGTTTGGTGGTGTGAGTCTTGCTTTGGCTGGAGGTGGCGCCACTTTCGGCGGAGCCACCGCCGCTACCGGCGTCGCATTCCGACCGAGCGCCACGCCTGCGCCACGAACAATATTCGTTAACCTTTCTGGATCCAAATTAAATAGAAAAGAACTGGTCTAGATGGGTCTGTCAAAAATCTTGATTTTAAGCGACAGTGTAGCCGAGAATGGAGCTCGTTGCTCTAGAAGAAATCTGTTCTCGTTGGCCTCCAAAGTTTCAGAAAACAAGCTAGAAAGGTGTGTAGATTTTAGGACTAATGATAATGACCCATAAGTCGATTTGTTGCTTCATTATCCCCAGCCTTCTCTCTCTTTTACCACTAGGTATAGGCTTCTCTTTTGTAGTGCCAACTGATAGGACACATGCCAATCGGGTCCAGGTCCGACCCGCAATTTTGCTGCTTATCCTATAATAATAATAAAAGGTATGTAGTAAAAGTGTAAAGGTAAATTGCTACATACCTCAAGTATCGTGGCAGTTTCTTCCGATACGTAGTACGGGGCCGCACTCTCGCTAACTCCAGTTCAGTCGTGCTCACTATCTGAGAGTGCACCACACTCAGCACCAACATTAGACCGAGCGGCACTAGCCAACAGTTGGGCTGAAATGGAAGAAACAAATAATAGTAATTTGACTGCCTGCCCCCTTAGCCAAGTAATCGAAATGATATGGAAAAGTAGGAAAATGTATGGGAATGACATTTCTATAATCTACCTATGTATAGATTCTATATTCTGACTATTCATGTTCAATTATTACTACCAAAAACTGGATCATACTAAAAGTCTAGATATAACCGCTTTGAGCTGCCTGCTGTGTTTGAAGATTATTAAACGGCTGTCTTTTGTTTGTTTATACTGTTTGTACATGTTTTCTTGTGATAAATACGAATAAAATATTTAATGAATAGAGAACAGAGCTCACATCGACATCCACTCCATCGGCTGCAAAATACAGCGTGATATTGAGGAACTGCATCAGCCACAGCGAGAGGAGGAACTTGGCGCAAGTAGGCGACGTCTGCTGCGCCCACCACTGGAACAGTGCTGGCAGGAACACGAGCCGGACTAGAGCGAACCAGACCACGCGCCGCATGCCCAGCGTAGGCTTCGCTTTAGGAAACGATGACCCTGGATAGTTGTGGAAATTGGTCAATTTTTGTTTCCTTGACAGGTTTAGATTCATTTGTTTTATAACATGTTCAGCCAAAAGGAGAGGAGAAACTTGGCGCAAGTACACGTCTGCTGCGCTCTCCACTGGAATAACGCTGGTAGGAATACGAGGCGAACTAGAGCGAACGAAAACAAGCGCCGCATGCCCAGCGTAGGCTTCGCTTTAGGAAACGACGACCCTGGATGGTTGTCGGAATTGGTCAAAAGTTTCCTTGATAGGTCATAACAAATTTAAATTCATTTGTTTTATAACTGCACGAGCCACAGCGAGAGGAGAAACTTGGCAAGTAGGGGATGGGGCGAATGGTTGTTGGGCAACCATTCAGAGTCGGTTGAAATTGGGCAAATTTTGTTCAGATTCAGATTCAGAAATATTTATTGAACAACTGCAACTGCATTGCATTTTTTTTTTATATTTTGGGTGTTACCTTAATAGATAGGATAAGCTCTTTTTTGTTCACAACAAATATTACTTGTGTATGGTGTGGTGCATTAGTTGCCAGCTGCGCAATTTTTTCATCTGTAAATCATTTTCGACGAGTGGTGGTGAAGTCACTTTATGAAAGTAAAGTACCACCTCATAGCGGCTTTCATCCCCTTTATACGCTGATACTAAAAACGCCGCCTATTGGTTGTTGGCATCATCGTACTCACCAATTCGACCCATTTCTACTATAGGACTGTCGCAGCTCTGCAACCGCCAAAAAAACCAGCTGTTCCATACAAAAAGTTCACTTACTTTTGACAAAATGTATGGAAAGGCTGGTATTTTTAAGTAGGTATCTATACCTTACCTCTGACTAAATCCACATCAATAAGGTAGGAGCGGCCGTGCGTGCTGAAGTCGACGATGCGGCGCCGGTACGTGCCGCGCATCAGCAGCTGTTCCACCATAGTCTCCCATTCTTCCTTGTCGTATGAACTGATCTTTTTTTGATACCTGCATTACAGTACACATGATTTAGCATGATTTTCATACGATTTTGTAGTTTAACAATACAGTGCTGCAATGTGGGCGGACTGTCTGTCTACAATAATTGCATTGTCTCTCAAAGGAAAATCAAAATATTTTTAAATCAATATTGTTAGCTTGTTATTTGAACTTGTCCAATTTGGTTCGATATACCTAAGTAAAAAATTATCTTACAAATAGGTTTAAATATTTTTTTCAAAGTAAAAATGATTACATATATCTCAGCTCATAAAAAAGATAACATAACATAAAACAAGGAAAATTTAAACAAAATATGCAGTTTTCCTTCCCTGGACTGATAGGATTTTTCATAACAATTGTGTTAAAAATATGAATTGCTTGCTTAGATTAGAAAAACATGCTCTATCTTTCATAGAATAGCTACATAATCTATATTTATAACGCAGATAGTTACCATGCAGCAAGCTGCTTCATAGCGTGGGTGTGTAAAGTTAGTGGTTGACAATATTATGACTGCACTCACTCTTCGGAGCTGAAAAGAAATATGTATTGAATTCTTAGTAAAAAAAACTCAATGACATGGATTTAGACCGCGATTGAAGCAAGCTAAACTGGACATTGTTGTGACAACGTAAAGTTGAAAATATTTGTCTGAGTTTCGAAAGAAACTACCTCTTCTTCTAAATTCTACCAGGCAGTAAGTGTAACTGCAGACCGGAATAGATGGGAGGTAGATAACCTGGCTAAAGGGGTCCGGTGACCACAATCCTCAGAAATGATGGAACAACTAAAGGAAAAGAAGAAGTTTCAAAATTGGTATGTTTAAACTTTGAGTACTTCCTAAGGGAGGCTTTTGCCCAGCACTGGGACACAACAGGCTGAGAAAAAAAAACTTTCTTGGTAGTTTATATGACTGACAGGGACAAATCTATTTTTTGCTCTTACAGCTTGATTTGTATCTCGCCTAGCAATGTCTTACCAGTTCACGCGCTACAACTACTATAGGCCCAAGTTTGAAGGCTTTTTAAGACAGATCTAAATTTTCTAAAACTATTGGCATCCTTGTCTAATGGCTTGCAATGATAAAGACAGATATATTTTTAGTTAGTTTAGATCTGTCTTAAAATGCCTTCAAACTTGGGCCCTATGGATATTTTTGAAGAATGTAACTCAAATGTACAAAGTAAAGTAAAAGTTGTATTACCTGTTTAAATTAAATAAACTGTACTGTAATCTTATTGAAACTGTTATTGCCACAACTTCCATTAAGTATGGACCTATTATTATACATAGTAAAGAAGAATTATTAAATTCCAAATCACATACTATCAAACATTTATCTATAACAAAACTAAACTACCTATTGGCCTCTACTGAGCAATTATTATTTATTACTTAACTAGCTGACTCGACAGACGTTGTCCTGTCAAAAGCCATTGCATCAATTCTATGTCAAATGTCAAAAGTCACATTAAAAAAGTTTACATTGTCCAAAACGCTGTATGGTTTAAGTATTTTTAAATTTTCTAATTTTTCATGTTTTTTTACCATAAATTGAGATGTGAGCTATCCTTTCTCCTAAGTTAGATCAAACTGCACCCGGTGTGCAAATTTGATTGAAATCGGTTAAGTAGTTTAGGAGTCTATAGCGGACAAACAATGTGACACATCGACGTAATTTATATATATTAAGATATTAGATTGCCTACATTGCCTAACATCTGTCTTGTAGCACTGTTCTAACAAGGGTTACCATATGAAAATTTGAAATTAAAAATCCAGACACATCAATAAAAGTCTGGACATTGGATTTATACTCCACCTTCACATCGACAATTTTATTTTGCCTATAAATTGCACACTGCGCAGGCACATTACAAGAAACGGGGATAGACTGATACTGCTTGTGTAAGTTTTATTACTCATATTCTATTTTAACCCAAGAAGCCGGACTAAGTCCAGACAGAAGCCCATAAGTCAAGACATGTCCGGAGAAATCCGCATGGATGGTAATCCTATTCGTCTATCTTGTTGCACTATTGTAACAGGCTATCTATCTAACAATACCTACAATATTTTAGGTAGTATTTGTTCTACTATCCCAATAATTATAAACAGGTCAGTTGTTGCTGCTCAATTACTCTTCGAAGATAATAATTTTCATATTAGTGTATTAGTTTTATGAATTAGAATTATACTTGTATCAATAAAAGAAAAAGAAGCAATTGCCTACATTTATAACACTTACTTTAGGTGCAATTTTTCTGCCTAATCATGTAATTTATTATGGTTTGTAGGTGTTTGAGGTGTTTACAATTCACTTTATTTTAGATGGTGTAGTCAAAGATGGTGAATGTTCTTAGCCTGGCTTGTGTGAGGCTGCCAGAATCCTACTTTATTTGCTTGATGACAGGAGTGGAAGGTAGGTAGCCACCGGAGTACTGAAATGTTTCTTGCAACCATGCTAGTTGTCCATGCAACCATACAGGCTATTATATGAAAATTTATTATTTTTCTTGAAAATTTAAATAATCTGAGTTTATCTCTAACTTATCATATTTCGGAGAAATTTTAGTGGGTAGAACTTGTGTAATTATGTGATCATTTAATTACATCAGACAATTTTTTTAATAAATTGTATCTGATCAAGTGCCTAATAAGATAAAATGCATGGATATCAGATTAAATCAAGAAACATTTAATTATTTGTTAGTAAGAAGTCGTATTGATGAAATTCTATTCAAATTTGATTTGAATTTTGGAAGACATTATTATTTGGGTAGTACAGAAGTTTTCGGTGACACACTTGAATACTAGAGTTCCAATAGTTAATTTTTAATTACAAGGAGACCACTCACCATTTGGCTTGATGTAACAGATGTGATGTTAATTGGAAGCCGAAACTCACTGGTGTGATTGTTTCATCTGTAAACAAGAATATTTCCCAAACTTCACCCAGTATAACAAAGGCTTTTCGTCAAGAAAAGGTCAACAGGCATACTTATAAATATGACCAATGATGTTTTAAAATACAAAAATTCCACGCTCAATGTCCGAAGGTTGATGAAAGGCCGGCTGTCCCGGTCATCTAATTAAATTTACAAAATTAAACAGTAAGCTTAATTTAAAATTTAACTTACTTAAGTTGCTGTATTTACCGTTATCATTATCCTTGACAAGTTTTGTAATAGTTCACACAAAAGTGTACTCTATCTTGGTACTCCCTCCGTGAAATAGTAATATTTTGTTAGAAATATGTACCACCTACAAAATTAAGTTTCTCGAGGTCGGAAATAAATTCAATAGTGCAATTATTCAGAACGAAAATCTGCCTGAGCCTAGAATTTCTAAAGATTTTCTGAATCTGAAGTCAAGAGCAAGTGCTGCCAGAACCTGCTTGCGAAATGCACTAAATTTAACTAGGTACGTGAACTACTGGCCATGGCCAAACGAAACATTTGTGGTTTTGGTATGGTGTTGTGGGGTTGAGAAAAAATCTTCTGACACCTTTATGAAGAATTTAAGATTATATTTTATCGTAAAGACATCGTGAATGGGCAGATTTATCTCATCTCACTAATATTTTATAAGTGAAAGTTTGCATGTTTGTTACTCATTAACACAAAAACGGCTGAATGGATTTGGGTGAATTTAAAAAAATGAAGGAAGCTTATACCCTGGATAACCTAGATAACACATAGGCTACTTTTTCCCGGATCCCGGAAAATGCGGTTAAAACTCAGATTAAACAGATGGAACTTAACTGCTACTTTGTAAAAAAGAGCAAGATGGCAAGTGCCAAACACGGTCGAAAAAGAGAGACAGACATTTCATTTTTTGTCCCCGTCGCTGTGACCGTGCCAAGGTGGGCAAACCACAGATTAGGAATAATAGTTACTACGTGAGCCTTCTACGATTTGATGCTGCCAGGTTGTGAATTATGTTTGCCTAGGATTGTACCCAATAAATTAATTATTTAATATTTATTTAATTTATTGGACTATTTCTCCGCTTGCTGCACCCGCGCCCCCCCTGCATCGTGACGTCGATGCACCCGTGCGTCATCGTTTGTTTATCTTTCGGCACGCGGCGGGCGGCGGATCACTTGAATGGTTTTTATGACTTAAACATTCGAACCAGGACCCACTTGTAATTGTTATTCTTAGAGCTGTTGCTTAAACGTGTCGAATGACGAATGTTATCATAACATTGGTTGGCCTGGTATAGATATAAATCAGCGTATAACCGCTTACTTTACAAAAAAACATGGACTTTGAAGTTTACATATTTTTACTAAAAAAAGTAAAGCGATAATGTATGTTTTTTACTATTTATATTTAATAATAGACTCAATCTGCACTTTGTCACAAAATAAGAACACATTACTCACCTAAAAAGTATTTAATATCAGGCATCTATAATTCCTGCTGACTTATAACTAAGATTAGGTACATTATTTTCAAGATCGCAAGATTGGCCTTTGGATAAAAGATGTTCACAATTAAGAGTAGATTAGTATATAAAAATATTTATATTTATATATATATATATATATATATATATATATATATATATATATAAGAGTAAAGATCCTGCTATGAGCGATTTGCGGCTAGTATATCCGCTTGAAGCACCGCGGACACTGTAGTGTCCGATTTCAAAAAACCCGTAGAAGCACCGCGGACACTGTAGTGTCCGGATTTTTATTTCGCGCCAGACTCAGAAAAAGTCTCTATCCTGCTTTTACTAAGGCAAAAGACTTATAAAGTATGAATGCCATCTCGTTCCGCTTGAATAGGTCAATAATTTGAAGCAGCAACATTATAAACTCAGTGGATATTCGATTGGAAAAAAAATAATATTCCCTGAGTCAAAGTCAGTTTGTGTTGACTTTTTCTGGGCGGCGGTGCATCGACGGTTTTTATGTAAATAAAACGTTAGTTATGCTGGTTTTCTTGGATAATAAGCCTTAAATTCTTGTTAACAAGGCTGATAACAATATATTTTATGGTAAAACAGTCTTTTGTGTTTCGAAATCGGCGACAAGTGTTGCATCATCATCGTAGATGGCCGTGTGTGTTATTTCTCAAATGTTATTCTAATTACTGTGATAAATGTTATGATCTATTTAAAATATAGAAAAACGATCATCCTAGAATAGTTGTGTGCAGTTGTTTTTGTGAAAGAACAATTTACGACAAAATGTAAACAGTGAAGTGAAGTGGGAACAAAAAAAATCGCGGAAAATTTTTTTTTCGCTGGTTTTTAGATGCCTGATATTAAATACTTTTAAGGTGAGTAATGTATTCTTATTTTGTAACAAATAGATAGATTGAGTCTATTATTAAATCTAAATAGTATAAAACATACATTATCGCTTTACTTTTTTTAGTAAAAATATGTAAACTTCAAAGTCCATGTTTTTTTGTAAAGTAAGCGGTTATACGCTGATTTATATCTATACCAGGCCAACCAATGTTATGATAACATTCGTCATTCGACACGTGTATACAACAGCTCTAAGATAACAATTACAAGTGGGTCCTTGTTCGAATGTTTAAGTCATAAAAACCATTTAAGTGGTCGACCGCCCGGCGCGTGACGTAACATAAACAAACGATGACGCGCCGGTGCTTCTACGGAAAAAAACCCGCGGGAGGGGGTGCCTCAAGCGGATAACCTTTCCTTATAACCCTGTCTAACAATGTTTTATTTTGTGAAGTATAAACATTAGGAATATTTTATGATTTTTTTTCCCTAAAATGGGGGAAGCATTTTCTATCCTGGCATCATTACAAGAATATAGCTGTCGCATGTGCGGTTACACTTTGGTTCCATCTTTTTAAATAAGGGTTAAAACCACGGAGCGCAACATAGTGAAATAATAAGTTGCCGTGTTTGAAACTATTTAAAAGCCAGTGCTGATACTGGTTGACGGCATCTCGTGGTAGTATAGCATCACGTATTCATCTAAATTTGCCAAAACTAGTAATAATTTGTTTCTATTGGTATCACTGTGTGTAAACAAAAAAATTCGTTCACCGTGTATGTCAAATTTGATGTTGATGTCAGTGTCACTTTTACTTTTTATATTCCGATTCCACGCGTTCTGTATATTTAGCCATTTAAACATAAAACCAGATTACCCCTGTATAGACACCGTATTAGGAGATCTTTTGAGAATGGCGTACCTACACTTTTCTATCGAATACTCGCGACGTATTTTACGTCAGAAGTTATGCTAGGCCTACTACTGGAGTGTGGATTCTAGATGGTAAAATCAGCTAATATAAAAGAAAAACCCAAGTGAAATAAAAACATACATAATATATAGGTGTGTAAAATACATATTTATTTCGCTTTTTCCACAGAATTTATTTTGTAGTTCTTTCGTTTTATTTTTATGTATGCCTAACACAGAGACATCTAAAGAAGATCCTTTAGGACTACCCTAACAGCTACTTACTTCCCATATATTTTATTTAAAATTTTCCTAAAATCCAATTAACTTGCAGCGTTGCAGCGCCATATTTGTTGTGTGTACAACACTATCAAAATCGCTGCAAAAGTGCGAGTCGAGATATATGCTTACGATAGGGTTCCGTAGTTATGTAGACATGTTTTAAGAAATAAAAAATCATAATCATCATCATAAGCGACTTATTACCGCCACTGAGGTAGAATAATCAAAACTCTGTGGGTAGACAAATAAAACTTTTATTTATTTTTGTTAGAGATAGGTACTTTACTTAACGCAGTTAACTACTCAGTGCAAGGTGCCAAATCAAAATAAGACTAGACAACTAGATGCTTACAAAATAATATATTATTACAATACTTATAAAATCTACTTTGGTATAATAAACTCTATTTTATTTTATGTAAGTATACATTTACGAAGTCTTTCTTTACAGAATGTATGATATGAGATTTTGTTATTTACACAGGTGAAAAAGTAGAGTAGATATGTAAGTATTAAGTATACCTGCTGTTTATTTTAAAAGAAAATCGGCAAGAGCAAACAGAGAGACGGTAGGTATGCACAAAGAAGTTGGTTTTTATCCGACTGCGTAGAAAGAAGGTAGTATTTTCGGGTGTTAAGTTTGAAAGTATCTAAGTAGTTATGTATCTACTTACATAGATACTTAGACTTAAGATATAGATCTATCTACTCAATCTTTAATCCTGCTGCTGGGATACAGGATACAAGTCCTTGTCTACGCTGGCCAAATGCGGATTGGTGGCTTTACAATTTCACATACGCCATTGAATTTCTTCTTCGGACGTATGCAGGTTCCTCACCATGTTTTCCTTCACCGAAAAGCCAGTAGTATGTACATTTTAGACACTTTTAGTAAAGTATAAAAGGCTTGACCGTTTTTTAATCATCATAGCATTTTGCAGTCGGATTTTGTCAATAGAATTTTCGTGAAAATATTTTTCTAAATTTTTAAATAGTCTGTATAAATAAATAATTTTAAGACAAGACTGAGATACACATGAGATAAAATAAAACAAAAAATAAGTAGTAACTAGTACTTACTTACCTATTACTTAGGTAGGAATAAATAAAGAACGCTTTGCAAAGATTAGGTAGAAGCACCGCCAACTCCAGGAGTCAGTAAGGAGGCATAGAATAGCTATATATTCTTAAAAGTATTACTTAGATACGAAACGTAAGTATTTTGTACTTTCATAAATTAAAATATACTATCATTAAATAACATTAGAACACACTAAGATTCGTTGCTACAACATTCAGTTCGTTTTGTTTTCTTCGAACACAATATTATTTTCTAGAAATTCCTTATTCGAAAACGTATTTCATCTGGAGCATTTTTATTGGATTCATTCCTCAGAAAAATGCAGCTTATAGCTTGGAGTGTAACTAAGCCAAAAACACCCATATTTCTATGAAACGTTTACTATGGGACCAAATCTGAAATCGCACAAAAAATGTTTCTTAGAAAAATGTTATTAGCACGTTATATGGAACAGCTGTGCTATTTGCCTCATTTCAGAGTTGGGCTTACAGTAAAAGTGGTTTAGAACTATGAGTAGGTATCGGCTTATAGTAATTTTCGGTGAACTAGATATGTACTCGTACCCTTGGCTATTACCCCAAGCTTATATTTCTGTATAGGTAATAAAAGATTCCATTCGAACGCTATGGTCCATCTTTTGTCCACTATTTCTCGGTGGTCAAACATAATTCAAACTATGCATTAAACTATTCTATCTTATTCATAGTTCGGTAGTCAGCTCGTCCTGCGGCCGCCTCGTCATCTCAAAGAGTTCGTCCTCCACCCAGACACTCTCCCGCCTTACAATCGGTCTCCTCTCCCAAAGATCTGAGAGGTCGATTGCTTCTATCTCCCTCTCTATCTGGGAGTAGCTGGGGGGTCTGATGTCGTTCCACTCGCACATCTCCTTTTCTAAAGTGCTGTCGTAGGAAGTAGGGGAATACGAGGGAGGTTTGAAGGTGGAGAACGATTGCTGAGTGGTCTCAGAGCCGGAGCCTCGGCTGGGAGGAGACGGGAGGAAGTTGACCAGCTGGTTGTCCTGAGATTGGTTCACGTTTATGCGGCTGAACCGTTTTAGTATCCTGAAATGAGAAAGTTTGTAGGTTAGTCATGCATTTAGATCACCATGTATAAAAAATATCGTACAGTCGATATGTGCAAATTGTATTTTTTTTTCCATAATCCGTGATTAATTCTTCAGATCTGAAATCTCTAAATAAGTAAACGCATTCAAAGCTTCTCCGGGAACGTCAGCTATATTACCACAAATTATTGCTCCACAACGTGAACCATATGGACTCTATAAATACCAATGCCATATTCAATTGCCTTGAAAACTAGTCCAAGTTGATTTTCCATATCTGAATGTGCGCTTACCTTTCAGCCCAGCTCGCAAGCCGCGGCCACTCGTCGGGCACCACAGGTACTTGCTGCTTGTTCAGCAGTATCAGCAATTTTGCCAGGTCACTCAAGATGCAACTGCAACAGAAATATAGATTTAAAACTTCTTATACCTACGTATTTAGACAGGACCATCGGTCAATCCGACTTCGGTGGATAGGACTTATTTTAGTAAGAAAAGAAACTCTTTTCCTCGCTCTTTTTGCTACTCTATGTTAGGTACCTACCATCCTACAAATAAATGGCTAAACAATGCTTCGTGCAAGACGAACAAAGTGTGAATCATAATCATGAATACACATAGAAAATACTTTTTTATTCCGAAGTAAACTGACAGATCGCTGCTCTGAGCACTCATGAATTTCAGTTTTAGAAGCGATAGGAATAAAGTCTAGAAAAGATAGGTAAAAATAGTAAGGGAACAATGTGAGGTATCAGAGCAGACCACAGCTAGACAACCAGATATAAATCTTTAAAACGAGCGTCCGTACCTTATCTAATAGAATAAATAAGACAGTTCCAAAAAATAACGTAAATAAACACACATGGGCGATCGATACGAGACGAAGTCAATATTTCGTCTCGGTTTTTTGTTAGGCGGCAAAAACTGAACACACATGTCATGTTGGACGTTTTATCACGCTTGCCGACAAAAACACCAACCGTGACTTGATTGGTTCGTGGGATATTGGATCTTAATTATTATTAAAGAATTTATATCTGCTTTTCGGTTGAAGAGGTGTAACGGCTTTTATTTCTAACTGACTAAAAAAGTAAAACGGCACAAGAGGTTCTTAATTTAGACTTGGTCTTACTTTGTTTTTACCTGACTTTTCAGAAAGGGGGTATCTAATGTTTCGGATCTTGAAACTTGGGCAGATATTTAATCATCAACATCAATCATCGCCGTACCGTGAACTTTTGTAACTGATTATCCCTGGGTTTTGTTTAGCTCTATCAGACATAGATAAAATAAGAAAAAAAAAAGGAGATTCGGTACAGGCTCACACTAAGAGCTTATATAGCTGCTGGTCTCCTTTTTACCACGCCATCTTATTATTATGTATTTCTTTTTCTTTTTTTCGCGGTACTTTTGTAAACGAAAAATGGCGTGAGTCCCTAAATTACAAAACTTGGGCAATATTAAGTTAGAAAACCAGTTAAAGCTAGTTAAAAGCTTACCTGTATGCCATTGCAGCATCGTTGTTCCCGAGCTGATAGAGCTCCCGCACTTGATGCCGCGTGTGGTTCAGAATCGCCAGCAACGTGTACGCATGAGGCTGAAAAAATAAATACCATACAAAAATATGTTTTAAACTACATAATTTACAATTTATTATTCGTCTACCACACAATAAATACACAATAATACACGTTATAGAAAATATTTATTTTTGTCTTTTATTTCTAAGTTTACTAGCAAAATGTTATTTTATGTGAGTTAAAGATAAATGAAATAAGTTAATTTATAAGGCAATTTTTTATTGCATTGTCATCGGAGTTACACACGTAGAGTAGGAAGTATACCAAATTTCAGCTCAATTGGACATCGGGAAGTGCTCTAAAACTGAGTTGGAAGATTCCATCCGAACAAACGTAGTTACATAAACACATTGCAAGTTAAATAAAAGCTTTTAAAAGACGTCTTTGTTCTTTTTTAAAATTCAAAACTGTTGGTTGTACTTGTAAGATAGATTAAAGTCGCGCCAGTCGTAAGACAAGACAACACATAATAACATTCCACATCCACACATTCCCGTTTTACCCAGATACATTGCAAATAGCGTCTTCATTTAGCAGCCGACTCGCATTGCCTCACGTACCAGCCCACGGCCCAAAAGCGGTTTCCATAAATTTAGGTTCCACTATTACAGCAAAGATTGGATAACAGTTACTACGTATTATGTTGATGAGTCAGAATGCACGTGCGTGCCCGAAACTGGTTGGGAAGAGCATAACCGCTTAATGGAACTGCATGATATTGATGAAGATTGGAGTTGTGAGAATTTAGGAAAGGGTTTGAATTGCCGTGTCCAATTTCTAATCTTACGGTTATAAGATGAATCGAGTCAAGAGCCTCGAAGACGCTGATGCCCGAGGTTTCGAAAGGTGTTTTTATGTACAATGTGGGTACATACGAGTACATAGTGTATACCTATTTGATAAGATAAATATTTTTTGACTGGATATAGTAGCGAGATAAAACTTGGTGAAGTCGATCGCCGCTACGCAAAGTTCAAATAAGGTTCAAATACCAATCGTAAGAGTCTTTAGCATAATTTTTAGATAAATGCAAACATCGTAAGTAAGTTAACCATAGCATGGTCGATTTGGCGGTAGAACGTATTTTATTGCTCGAGCGCCCGCTGTCGAGTCCAAAATCTGTCTTAACGATCTATTTACTCTTAGGCAGACGAGTTGTTTGAAGAGCCTGGTATTGTTTTACTGGGCAGTGGTAAAGACTGCGTCTGCGCATACTACGGCCAGCAGCAACACCATGCCTTTATCGAGTGTGGCTACTGCCTACCAGCTGTTAGTATGTTACTCACTCGCAAGCAATCAAGTTGTTTGTGGAACTCCCTCAGCTTAGTGTCGTCGTCGTGGCTGGGTTGTGGCAATGGCTGGGCACGAGCGCGCGCGTTATGCCGACACCGCGCGTACGCTGCGCCTGCCGCGACCAGCGCTATGCACGCCACCGCACCGCATGCTCCGCCAACTATCAGCTGTTGGATGGAAAAATAATTGTATTATTAAACATGCAAACTGACGGTCGGATACCGACGTGTCGTGATAATATTAAGGAAGTTCGATCTTTTGGTTATCTTACATTGAAAAATTAGCTACCAGTCAGATCGTCAGTTGATCGTACCTAGGTATATACTCGTAGGTAACTCAAAAGTAGAAAAAATTGTACAAGGTAGGATGACACGTGTGCCTCTACCACCGTGGCTGCATTCTATATCCCATTATTAATAATATGTTATGTAGTTTTGTTAATCATTCCGTAATAACCAAACAGCCAAGCCCGGGTATATTAGGGTAGAGTGGTATAGGAGTACGCGGGCGATAAGAGTACGCAGTGAAGCTAGTGACGAAGCGGTTTGCTAGTTGAAGCTAACTTCAGTTGTGTTTAGACCGGCAGTCAGCGTAGGTGTTTGTGTCCAAAAAATATTAAATTGGAGAAGCCAGGTAAGTTTGAATGTTTTCTTGCAATTTGTTATTTATTTTTGACATTTTCAAAGCATTACAATTAATAAATATAAGTACAATAACAGAAAAGAAAAAACAATCTATGATTTCGCACGCCGGTTTATCAAGGTATTTGGTCGAATCGAAAGTGTTTTCGCTATTCACCAATAGATGGCAGCACCTGTCACATTTGATTAAAATGTGCACGTCGGATAAGAATTCGAAACGCTTAGGTGTATAGCAGTACGCGCGTACTCTTGTACGACTGTTGTTAAAAATTATGTTTTTTATTTTCTTTCAGTATGTCCCGAAGGAAACGGACTACTGAGCGAAGTCTATGGTCACTTTCGGACCTTGAAAATGCAAGGCAGCGAGTTAATGACGGTGAATCTATAAGGTCAGTTGCACGTTCATTGGAAATAAATGAAGCCACTCTTCGTAAGAGGCTAAAGAGATCCACACCAGCTACATCTCTGGGGAGATACGATACTACTTTTACACCAGAAATGGAGCAAGAGTTGTGCAAATACCTACATAAAAAAAATAGATGACATGTATAATGAAGTAGATTTATTTTATTTATTAGATTTGGATTAGATTTGGAAGTGTGGAGGATGTGAAGAAGTATACGAAGAACCTATTTGTGAGGACTGGATCGAGTGTTGTAGGTCCGTGTAAAGCTTGGTGGCATGAGAAATGCACCGCTTACATAAATGTGGGCAACTTTATTTGTGATTTATGTATCGACTGATGTTTGCGTACTCTTATCAACACCCGTGCGTATTCTTAAACGACCGTATGTGTAAGAGTTCGCAAATCCCTTTAAGTAGTTTTTAGTTTGTTATTCAAAATATTATTAAGATTTTTAATTCTCACTCTTAATTTAATTAGACAATAACATTTTCTTTCAATTAAAACAAAAACTGATTTGTACAATGTATTTGATTTTCTTTTTCATCGCTTTGAAGCTTAAGTGCGTACTCCTATACCACCTTACCCTACGTCCTTTTATCCCAACCCATTTAGCCATTACGGAGTTCAGTGGGAATAAATATTATACATACATACACGCACAAACTCATAAACTTTCACATTACGGTAAGTATCGGTAGTGCAAATTCGATAATACGTTTTTTATGGGATTCTGATAATGGTTTTGTTTATTAACTTACTAGGTAGGTACTAGGTACGTTGTAAGAATAATTCCTCAATATAATGACATAGAAAAAATATAGTAACTTTCTTCTTACAATATAAAATTGCATGCAAATGGTATAAGCTACATTTATCTAACATCAATTATGATGCCGGACATAATAAAGTAGGAAGACATTGATGTGACTGATTTATGTCTCACAAGCTACTTTTATAGTGAAAGTACGGGAAGTTTGTCAACAGAAAATGAAGAAAATCTGTTGGCTACTTACTATAAATAGCTATTTCTTCGAGATGACTAAGCAAACTGTATTGCAATAACGTTCGACAATCTATTCAACCGCATTAGATATATCAACGAATACTTTCAGATTTGCTATTAAGAAAGACTTTACTAGCTCATATATGTGATCTGTAAGACGGTAGGAATTCTGGAGTATCTGGAGCATCGAATTTTTGGCCGCGTAAGAACCGCACAGGGGAATAACTTTCTTGGTATGAAAGATATCTCTTCTAAAGAAAAAGTAAAATAAGTTGGCGATGTAATAAAGGTTGGCGCAAAACATACATATATATGAAGTTACGAGAAAAATATAGACTGTATTGCATTGTAAAGTCAGTCTTGCAGTCTTTATTGAAATAAACCACCGTACAAAATATACGCAACATACGCACCTCTAAACATTTATACCACGAGTACAGATTTATGTTGTTTAATGACTTTACGTTGCCTCATCCGCGCATCAAGCGTTGCGTCAGTTTCTATCGGAACAAGCCATTGCACTTTGATGTACTGACACCGTTTCTAAGGTTCTAAGGGGACTGCCCTTAAAATAACTTTACGTGCATCTGGCAAACGGGGAGTGGCGTTGCCGGTGTACTGTTTCGGTTCACGTTTCCTAAGATGAGTATAATGAAGGTTACTCGAGCTAAGTAGTATACATATACTTACGAGTCGTAGGTATTGTTGTTTCTATAGCAGACAATTAATTAACATAAGCTTTAGATTCAAGAAACCTAATCTCTATCAACATTTTTAGCAGTAGTGTATGAGTGTATAAAATAGCGTATAAAATATTTAGCCTATTGTTTGGGATTAGAACAGAAAAAAGGCAAGATTGGGATTGTATAGTGCGATTTGAGTAGAAAGAGAAGACGGTGAGAATGGAGTAGTATTTAGATAACGATGAGAAAGACGGAACAGGTCTAAAAGGATACTAGGGGAAGTGGACAAATTTAAAAGGAAGTGGGTATCCATTTGTCAGAGATTACTTACCTCATTGTAAGAATGGGATGGGTAGCACACCCTGCCCATGAGGTGGTCGTCATGTGCCCAAGACTCCCTCGTGCCTGAAGGACAGTCGTGAGTGCAAGTGCCTTCCGGGAGGACCAGGAGACGTGCGCATTTCACGCAACCATCGGCCGCGCAACGCACGCATTCTGTGCCACACCCTGAAAAAAATAACACTAATTATAAACCAATTAACATGGATTTTTATGGCTATTTCAGAAAGGAAAATTCCTTTACATGCTTATTATCTTTTAAAGGCTGTATTTAAGGCAGTAAGGAAATCAGAACGGCACACGTCAGTCGCAATCGCAATGCCACATATGCTCTGGGTGTATTTGTAAATTTAATTACACTCCGTAAGTATAGTGTACTCGTATACCTACACTGCTTACAGCCTTCAACGTTTATTCAAAACGTAAACTTGAGAAAAAGTTTTTTATCTATGCGGTTATTCGCGTCATTAATTGTTGCTCTAAACTAAAAGGTGTATAAGTAAGTACTAAAATAACGAATCGTTTTCCACGACTTGGAATCGTAGCATAGAGTACTTTATAGCATTAGTAGGTTGCATGGTACTCACGGCTTTACTATCAAGTATCAAATCCCATTCTTTCAAGATCACCAGCGATGTGACTAAGAAAGTGTAGACAATAATTTATGCGCTATTGATAGACTTCGGTTTTTCCGAAGCAGCTACAGCGCCTCTAAGCTGGAGCCCCTACACTATAGAGGTCTATAGAGCATGTGACACAATACATGTTTATGCTTGGGCGTAAAGTATGTCGACGCACAAATGTCATTTGATAGCCACAACCGAGCTACAACACAAGAGGACCAGTCGTATGTAAAATTTCTCTGTACACCTACGCGGAACGATACGCAGCCATAACTTTACGAAATTTATACCGATTTCCATATTAAATTTGTTAAATCTGAATACTTTAATAAAGGCTCGAAGCGAATAACTTCGGCTTTCCATTATTCGTAAAAAGCCAAGTGCAGCGCATTGCGCTTTTCATTGGGAAACTCACATGTGCAATAGCGAAAGCAATCACATCGGCATAATTGTTGCACTGCTGTAAGTAGGTTAGGTGAGATTAATTGCTTACATAGTTACTCATAAACTTAGGCAGTAAGTAGAAACTCGCAACAGTGTTACATAGTATGTATTTAGTTAAACAAATGAACGTATTTGACTTGAACGTTACCGATTTCACGCCGTGGCTTAACTGCCGTCTGCTTTGTTAAGTAAACAGTGAGTTTAAGCGTGTCTTGGTCACTCATAAGTACCAGTTAGGAGAATGACTTGGTAAATCAATCTAGAAGCCAGTTCACCGTTCATTTGGCAGTGATTCGTTACTTTCCAAAGGGAAAGCTGCGCAATATGCGATTAGTGCGCTGTCCGACGGTGTTCAATTAACGGGACCGGCCGGACCTAGCCGTGCTTTGTTTACATAAATTGCCGCTGGGATATTCTGTGAATGGAAATGAGAATTGTTTATCGGGAGATTTATTGCTTTGCACCAGTTCGCAGACGGGACGTTACATCAGTTGTGACAATTTTGCGAACAGCTCGCGTCACGTCATCGTAATGAAGGTGATTTTAGTCACGCAAGCAATTTACACGAATGTGGTGGCGCATGGCGTGTGGAGTCTAATTTGAAAGTGGACGCCAACCCCAGCTGTGTGCGGAATTACTTGCTATATTGTTATTAAAGTAACGAGATAGGCGAGTTCACCTTGTGTTTGGCGAGTTTTATTTGTAATAAAATATAACCTTGGCTAATAGACGGGTTCGAGATATGGTACCTACCTAGGTACAAGTAGCAGACCAAAGCACGAGACTGTGATGAAGGGGCAGAAGGCGACTGTTACGTGAGAGCGTGAGACCATCAATCAGCATCTTTTTCAGTCGAGATAATGAATATAACGTACTGCTTTCGTAATTTATTTTAGCTTAGCTTGGCTTAGCACTTTTCGCACTCATTGACCATTTTCTAACCGTCTTCCTCAAAAGCGTATCGGCCAGGGTTGTCTCTTGTCGTTAGCAGTATTGTAAGTAGGGACTCACTCACGTGTGTCGTTGACCGCGGGCGGTGCGTCGGCCGGCGGCAGCTGAGCGCTCGCCGCGCCTGCCGCCACCATCAGCGCCAGCGCCACCAGCGCGGCTCGCGTCATCGCACCGCGCGGCCCATCCTTGCGCTACTAAAATTAAAACAAAAAAAAGTCAGTTAATACCACCGAAGTCGGATAATACATACCTACACCTGCAGTCTGGACATTGGAGATATACAATAGACCAATGCTGGGACAGTGTCTGTGTACCACCTTTTTAGCCGATCAGATTTTTTTTTTTCGTATTGAGTGTCATAAGGAGGAGTAAATTATAAAAATTGTTGGTACATGCTGCTATTTCTGTATTCTCTTACTATACTTGTACTATTTTTGTAACAATCTTCGTGGGGGAGGGCCAAATATCTTTACAGAATTGTTGATTAGGAATTTGCAGTTGGTACGACGTCAAGACAATCTTAGAAAAAAGATAGGAGGGTTTAGATAGGTACGTACGTATAGAGCTTTTTAACAGTCAGAATCTGTCAGCAATGCAATCTAAAACAATCAGTGCACTACTAAGGCCCGGAACGTTTATACGCAGAGAAAAATTACAAATCCTAAGTTGGCACAGCCAGCACCTAGATCACTTACGTGCCTTGAATTTGGAGCGAAACAATGCTAGAGTGGTAACTCGTTCCTTTGGCATCCACACTGGTGAGGACAAAGATCACCTCCTATAGATAACGCAAATGAAGCAATAAAAGCAAATTTATAGAGGCACTAGTTTCGCTACGCCTTGAGGTTTTACCCGCTATCCTACAGGAACAGTTTTTTTTTCTGGAATAAAAAGTAGCCTAAGCTACTTTCCCACCAAATATATTCCAAATCCGTTCAGCCATTTAAAAAATGATTTTCCTGTGATTGAATAGCAAACATAAAACACCTAAACATCGCTACAGTAAGATTTCGACCAATAAGTAGTGTGCTAAAATATCATGGTAGTGCTCTTGGATCGTCCTAAGTGCGGTGCCTATAGAAAGGGAATCTGTGGGTACTGCTTGAGTCCGTATCTTTTTACTGCAAATGCTGACGTGTGCGGATTCATCCGGGACAGGGTTTAGCGCGCTGCAACTATGATTCAATCTGGAACGGAGCTTGAATGCGTCGGCGCAGCGTTTGTGGAATTAACAGAACGTGGGAAAACTTTTACTGACATATAAAAAAAAATAAGCATCTACCTACCCGTAAAATTTGATGAACAAATACATACAGTACAATTTATACCTTCAACAAAGAGTTCATTTCTTTTTTTACTGATTAAGTAATTAGGTATACAAGTAGGTAAATGTAGGTAATAGGTAGGGGAAAAAAGTAACATAGGTACAGCAGGAAATTTATTTACAACTGATTTCAAAATTACAACCACTAAAAAGTAAAACTTCCTCGGTCAGGAAATGAGTAAGTACGAGTTGCTATGTGGGTGTTTGTTAAACCAACAAATTAAATAAGATTTAACATTAATTCAATTTGTGTAACATTAAACATGTATTATATAACATAATAATATTTGTTTTTGTAATTTATTAATTTAAAATTATTAAAGTTCAAATTGATATTTTATTAATGAATTTGTTGTGTGGTGTCTACAAGAAAAAAAAAGAAAAAATCGAATCTGAAATGATCGCAATGAATCGATTGAATAAGTAATATAGAAATCATAAA
Source organism: Alcis repandata (assembly GCA_949125135.1). Taxonomy (NCBI): domain Eukaryota; kingdom Metazoa; phylum Arthropoda; class Insecta; order Lepidoptera; family Geometridae; genus Alcis; species Alcis repandata. The sequence continues at coordinate 7,221,761 of OX421230.1, read as the reverse complement.
TGCTAATCAGCCGTCACGTTCAAGCCTGCCCACACTTTCCGTACACGCATAATGCATTAGATTAGAACGCTTTCCCTTATGTATCAACATGTAATGTCCATTATGATTACACACAACACGCGCTTCTGTTATGATGACGTAACCATACAATTCAATGACTTATCGCACAAAGTGTGGTTTGTTTATGATGGCATTCATTTTGACTGCTCGAGATGTTAATAGTAGTTTATGCAACTGTCATATAATGAAGGGTATTAAAACACGAGTGTGTTTATGAAACGAGCGCAGCGAGTTTCATAATAGTAACGAGTGTTTTAATACCTGTGTTATATGCAGTTGCATACACTACTTTATCTTCACTAATAAAAACGGTTTTAATACCTGTGTTATATGCAGTTGCATACACTACTTTATCTTCACTAATAAAAACGTGTATTGTCACAGTGAACTTGGCGCGCAGGGCGGCCAATCAGGAGCGAGCGCGCACTTGGCGCCGCTGCGCGCGCAGGGTGGCCAATCAGGAGCGAGCGCGCGATGTTATAATGAGATTTTACGATATCGATGTGGATATTATAACATCATGTGAAATTGCTTAAATGTTGTCTGTGCTATAACAGTAGTCATTATAATTCAAGTATTGGAAACATAAGTAGAATGTAACAGCATTAGTGTAGATAAAAGTGTATTATTAAATCATAGCCCTGATTAGTACCTAAGTGAAGAAGTACCTATGTACGAGTTCCTCTCATACAAGAAGCTCTTTTTAAACTGGACGTAGGTACACATCATTTTTGCGTTTTTATTTATTTATTAAGTTCTTTTTTAAATTTAGCAGATTCTTTTTTTCTTCGTTTAAAGAAACGTCGGACAGGCATTTGTTTAATTACAATCTAGCTTCAGATACACGAGTAATTTAAATCTTACTTGAACTTCTAAGTAATTTATGACCAAGAACGTGCCCAATAACACTTATTATTGTCTCTACTAAGGCAAAGTCACAATGTTCACGTCTTATTTATAAATAACACTTGAACTATTTTCAATATTCATTGCTTAGATCTTATCTTAGCATTCCACTAGCTCCAACGGTTTTGTTCTTAAGAAGGGCCTAAGTCTTCTAACTATATCCGTGTAGTCGAAGAGCTGGATGGCCTCGACATTCACGTGGTGAAGAATTTAGCCTTGAGCTACAAGCAGACTCTTAAGAACTACTTTGGTTTATAAAATCTCATAGACTCTAAAAAACTAAATCTAACTTTAAAGAACAAATTAAATTTGATCGTACTTTGTATTTAAGGTAGGTAAAATGTCACAGAATAGGATAGAACTTCTAGTAATCGTTTATCACTGACGTTCAAGGCCATGTACTCGTACTTACTTGACCTACAATTTATGAATGAGTATCATTAACGCTCGCATAATAATAAATATAACAAAATCTGCCAACAAGTGGGTATGTAATGTAAATTGACCTAGTTGTCTTACATCATTGATAATTCAGTACATTCATGTGCTAAATTATCAAACATGTTCTTTTATAGCCTAAAGAGTAAGCGACGGTGCCTCTGGTGTTGCAGTTGACTAAAGAATTAGCAACGCATTGAGAGTATTGAGACAGTACCTTTCTCGTTGCAGTTGATTCTAGACGGTGATTACAACTTCAGATGGCTCTTTACATTACAAACCTAAAATACAAAATTCAAATACCTAAATCCTATCCACTTTTGAAACTTGGAAATAAAATCAAGTAGGCTTAAAAGTTGACGCCGCTGTGGCGTAATCATATTTAAAAATGGCTTCATAAAAACAGCGATGGAACCGTAGTATCTGGGTCAACTTATTTTAATTTCACAATTCTGAGGTCTAAGGTTATCTGGCTAATGGATTATTTCCGCAAACCACTCCACATGTTTTTGCGGACAATATTTTAGTAGAATTTTAAACTTTGAACTGACCGTCTTTAAGCCAAAAGTAAAAGTGGGAACAATATATGCAAATAAATGTCCAATGTCTATAAAGATAATATATCTAAGTGATAAAGGCTACACCTATTAAAACAAGTTGATATAAGACTACTGTTTTGCTCAGTAGCCTCGAATTAGTTTCATGCTTCGATTATTTATTTATTTATTAGGTTCCACATTAGAACTATTGAAACGAAATTTATCCTCCTAATTCTATAGAACTAAGTTATAGACTGGTTAAGATTTTATTATTATATGTATTAGATATGTATAATATATTAATTTTAAAATTATTTTACGATACATTTACGTTTCAGTTTTTTTTACTTTTACATAAATGCGTAATTTTTAATTAAATGATACAAAGTCATACTACACAATCTACGAGTATATTATATTATATTTAAAAATTCAGTATTAGGTACACGACAACTAACTAAAAAGTTAGAGATAGTTTTTTGTCTCTCCTATCCTCCTCCCGGCATGATGAAATAAGAAATCAGAAATATTTTTCGACCTTACATAACATTGAATGTTATAGGATGTCCTCGTTCTTTATTGGTATTTCTTTGTCTGTGCCTCTGTACAATGAAAGTGCGTATTTTTGGCCTTCAATTTATTCGGCTTGGATGATGTCAACGACCACGGCGAGCCGAAAAGGAGCGCCGTAACAAGCGATGCCTTTACCGAGGCAATTGTAGTCGCGATGACGATGACGATGTGGGTCAGACGTACTGCGTAACAGTATCGGAGATAGGGGTGCCAACTTAGAAAATTGTCAATGAAAACCTACAAGGAAAAGTATATCAAATTGAGTAATAGCCTCATGAAATTGAGTATTGGCCTTGTATTCACTATCATTATTTCAGCTGGTTTAATCGCCCACTGCTGAGCAGAGCATAGGCCTATCTGCTTGTACGCCACGCATCCTGGTCCTGCGCCGATTATAGGTAGGCATTTTTAGATTATTTTTACAGTAGTAAAAATTTAAGACTAAAATTTAAAATGCTTGAGTTTTATGAAGGTGTAGGTTTTACTTCTTTTTATTGGTAGGTAGGTACTCCAACCCGTCGGGGCTGCGGATAGAAGTTACCGCGGCCTCGGCGTCACAAGGGCGTAGAAGGAACATGGGTGGTTTTTGGTCAGTAGAAGTCTGACACTCCCTTCCGCTCTGCCCAAGAGTGGGAGGGGTCATTTGATGATTTCCCACCCCCCCCCCCCAAAAAAAAAAAAAGGTAGGTACTCCAAAAGGAAATTGATGTCGTCATAATTCTGGTACTCATATTGTGTTAGTCCCTAGAAGTTCTTATTTAGGATTATACAGACACATAAGGCTCAAATACTGTCACTGGGCTTTGTCCAGCTTTTGCTTTCAGGCCTTTGCATCTACCTTTGCCAACCCTAGTGAATGGATTTGCAAAAATAATACTCTGCTATTGGCATTCGCCACGGACTCCGGGCCACGTGCTTTGCAAAGCTGCCTATTGTTTATTGAAACTTTAGATCGGTTTCATTTAGTATCCTTGTTGAGAACATGTAGACTTGCGAAATTATATTATTGAACAACTATGCATAGAATAACTTTGGACAAAATAAATCTTACATTACCTAATTATGATCGTGAAGTATCTATTGTTGATTTTTTATTTTAAACCGACATTAAAAAGGGATATTTTTTAAGTAACATACTACAGAACTCCGTCATTTGTAACCGATTCAGATTTTTTTTATTAACCGGCTTCAAAAAAGGAGGAGGTTCTCAATTCGACTGTATGTTTTTTTTTATGTTTGCTACCTCATAACTTTTGACTGGGTGAATCGATTTTGATGATTCTTTTTTTATTAGAAAGCTGACGCTTTCCATGTGGTTCCATTTTAATAATGGTATCCATGAGAAAACCATATAAGTCTTAAATTGGCATTAAGTACGTGCGCGACAAATAGATGAATAACTCAATAGCCGGTCACTAATAATTATTTTAAAGGTTTATTTTCAGATTGATCCCATATAACTTAATCAAAGTCCGTTCAGTAAGTAGTTTGATTACTAAATCAAAATAGCTGGAAAAACAAGTCTTTCAAGTAATTTTGAAGGCAGTTGTTTTTAGTTTGATGATTTATTATTCTTCTTCTTTTTATGTTACTTGAGGAGCCGGCTCCCATTGACTTCTTTTCCTACCTACCACATTATCAACGAGTACAAGCAATTAATATAACAGTGTCATTAAATGTTAATTAGTGTTTTACCTAAACTTTAAAAGTACAATTACTGACACAGACTTAAATTGCCTAGATGAGGCATGAACCGGTTTTAAAAACTGAATGAGCCATTCATCCAAGTATTTTTAAATCGTGGCAAAGTAGTTAACCCTTTCAAAACTGGCGTGCACAATTGTAGACATAAGATATAATTAAAAAAATAAATATTAAACTCTCAAGCTTTCCGATTGAAAACGGTTGTATTCATTTGTTCACTTATAAACTACTCAATTTAGTACTACTAACGCCATCTCTTAGCATATTCTAGCAATTTTTCGACAAGTGGCGACCAGTGCCCGTGCGTGATTTGAACTGTACAGGTGAGCTCCTTATTTTATTTCAAAAAAATATAAATTAGTGCAAGAAATCAGCTGGAAAAATTATAAACGGATATCTAATATTATTGGGGTCATATGTAACGTGATATTTGTATATTTTTTTATCACCTTATATTGGTAATCTCGATTTTTATATTTGTACTCAATTGTTCCCATCAGGACTCAACTGAGTTTTTTCTCATTGTTAACGGTTTTTTACGAAAATATGTTTTGTTTATATTTTTAACGTTTTGCTAATTATGTTACTAAGATAAATATATAAAATTAAATAAGACATTGTTTACTTATATTTTCAGATGCAAAAACACAAAATCGCAAAAAAGATTGGCTATGGTGCCTCGATAGTTGTATGTACATCTCGCAAAGAGAATCGGAGAAAACCAGGGTCATGAGCTTTACTTTGACAATTATTTTTCATCATACCATTTACTACAAATCCTAAAACAAAAGGGTATTATGGCCGCATGCACAGCTCGTGTTAACAGATTTGTTAAACCACCGTTTTTAAGTGACAAGGAAACAAATAAGAAGCCTAGGGGTTTTTCTCAAGAAGTATGTAGCAGAGACGGAGATGTAACTGTTGTAAAGTGGTTGGACAATAAGATTACCCATCTGGCTTCCAATTTTGTTGGTATAGGTGAAAAAGACTTAGTAAAGAGATGGTGTAAAAAAGAAGCGATATATTGAGGTTGAGCGACCTGAGGTCGTAAAGCGCTATAATCATGCAATGGGTGGCGTTGATTTATTAGATCAACTTATGAGCTATTACCGGACATTCATAAAATCAAAAAAAATGGACTCTGCGTATGATATTTCATGCATCGGATCTGGCAGTTCTTCAGGCATATCGAGAATACCAAATGGATAATGACTTATTAGGCACACCAAAAAAGCAACGACTTTGCTTTACTTTCGTCGTCGCTTGGCTGACAGTTTGGTGCTACAAGATAAATTTTCTATCGCCAAAAGAGGTCGACCAAGTAACAGCAGTAGCTCAACGATGCAAATTATACCAAGAAGGCCAGGAGAGATTCGCCCTGCAGTTGAAATAACTCGTGACGGTGTTGGGCATTTACCTACACATGACGATGGAACTGGGACTAGGTGTAAAATGGTGGGATGCAAGGGAAAATCCCGTGTCAAATGCATAAAGTGCAAAGTTCATTTATGCCTAACCAAAGACAAGAATTGCTTCTTGGCCTTCCACACTTAGATATAGATATTTTTTTCCTAATTATCGTTCTTACTATGTTTTTTTGTATGTGTGCCAATGACTGATTATGCCAAAAAACTAATAAATGTTTATTGTATTTCATAGAAAGAATTTAACTATGTTAATTCATTTATAATTTTGTAATAAAAATGTTTCTAAATTAATATTATTTCATTTCAGAACAACTTTGCATACCTTATTCATATACTATGTAGGACGGAAGTCCACATTTGTGCACATTAAGAAAAACTAGATTTTCCCGAAAAGTTTAAGGCAAATTTTTTTTTATTTATTTTTTTTATAGTCTCCTTATTATACTTTAGACGCATGGAATTTACCAAATCCATCGGATGAAAAAAAAAAATTCAGGTCTGAAAGGGTTAACTTAAGGCGGTGTTTATTCTATTTACTAACCATACGACTTAATATCAGCAGTGACCTGGAAGTCTAGTTGTTACTCGTATTCTGCGGTCGAAGAAAGCTAGGCTTGGATATTTAATTTAATTAGCGTTCTTCTCATGTTCATATATGGTACAGAAATATACTTACATCTAAGACATTTTTTTTAAATTTTCTTTCCTCGCTTTCATTTTGGAATTCATGGCAAAAATAACAGTTAAAATGTCAATATTGTTTGCATGTGTACACCTTCGTATGTCACACACGCAAACGCTTGTGAACAAAAGTAGCGGTTTTTAACTGTTTTCGATCCTAAAACGAACGCGACGATACTTGTCTGTCTATTCATTATGTAAAAGTCCCTAAGACTGAAAGTGGCCAACTTTGAGTCAAATTCCTTTACTTATAGCCATTGTATCTTCACAATATTTTATTTGTCAAAATCAGGGCTGCTACAAAATTTCCTGAATAACAAATAATTTGATTTTTACAAAAGTATGTTAATTAATGGTAAAAGGTACATTACATGGCATTATTAAACTATTGCATAAAAATTGTATACGAATAGTTACATTACTATTATCATTTATAATAGGTAGTGTCTTGACATTTAACTAGGTACACAACATAGGTAATTTAAAAAAAGAAATTAAAAGGGAATAGGTATACGTTAAGATACATACACACATAAAGATATTTGCTGATTAAAGCCACCTAGATCTAAATGCATAATTCAAGGCCCATTAGCCTACATTTCTGCGAACCAGTCGTATGCGCAACATTCCTCGCAAATCGTCCGTTTATTTTAATTACCCAAACTATCACAAGTTTACACGTTCTTACATAACTTTCTGGATTAACATTACTTAATTAGTTATTTTTACAAGCTTGTAATTTAACTTGCTTTTTTAGTAGGCATGTGTCAAATCTTGGAATTGAATCTTGGATTCTTGATATCCGATAGACCTTAAATTTCATATACCTGTGTAACTCCGACGACAAAACAATAAAAGCTTATTTAAAAAAATGTTTTTATATTAATTGTTAAAGTTTACACTTGAACTTGGCTTGACACGCTACCGCGTGTCTAGATTAAAAAATGTTTTTAAATTAATTGTTAAAGTTTATTATTACAGGTATTAGATGTTACTATAGGAAGGTCTTGAATTTTATTTTAAGTAGGTAGGTACATAAGTTTTATTCTTGTTTGTACAATTTTTACTCGTAAACATTATCTTCTTTTCTAATCATAATATTTTAGGTCAAAAATAAAAAACAAAACAAAACATCTATGATATTCGTGTTACGAGTATGTCTAGAGATTTACTTAGTAATGTATAATAATGGAGCACAAAATCCGTGACTCGTCCGTAAATTATTTTATCTTTTCTATCAACCTGGAATAATGTTAATGGGAACGACACTGCGTGCACTGTGCAGTTACCGGACTCTGACGTACGCGGTGAAAGTTACCGGTGACGCACTTTTGTATTCACCATACTCACGGGCGCGAGTAATTTACGCTACCACTTAAACGAGGCCCCTCCCCCCCTTCCTATCAATTCTCACGCTCTCCACAGAATGGGATCGGAATTGAATTCTGGCAGCTCACGTTAGAGTTGTCGTTTTGTGAGATAAATCGGCGGTCATGGCCCGCAGCCTCTCAGGGAGACGTGCGGGCTTCGAGCGCCGACATCGGCACATCCGGGATGCCTGTTGTGGATAAATTCCATTTATTTGACCACAAATTTAACGTAGGATAACATGGACAACAACAAAGCAAACATTGACATTTTGAGACTTTGTTTAGGTTAAAAATTTGTAAGCGAGTTTAAAATTACAAGAGAGCGAAAATTAATTAAAGTAGCGAAGACGTATATGGTTTCAAAATCTTTAATTTTAGTATCTAGATAGAACATAATTTGTCGAAACTACTTGGAGCCAAATTATATTTAGAACATTTTGACAAATGTATTACCTATATTACATTGGTCTAAAATACTAAGCAATTTTAATAAAATGGTTTGGTAACACAATTATTAGATGAAATTCAAATAAAGTAAATACGAATTATTTCAGCGAAGTTTTACTTGGAGTCCAACACTCCAAGTGACTTAATTCTTCGTTTACTATTTTAAAGTATGCTTCCTCCGCCGCTAGTATCGCTTCGTCATCATCTGGAGATTCCTCCGCAGTCACTTCCGCAGCTTCAGCCACTGCTGCTGCTTCATCTTCAACTCTATTTTTTAAACGAATTTCTTTCATTCGAGCGTCCAAGATATGCTCCCTATGAGTCTGACGTTCATACATTTGGGACATTAGCCCTTTGTCTCGAACACCGGGCTCAGTCAAAGTGTCTGACAGGTTAATAAGATGCAAAGATCCCATTGCATCTCCTATGGCAACCGAATGTCCCTCCACATGAGGAGTAATTTTAGTCAGCTCGGTATTTGCTACTTGAAGTGTTACTAACGGGTCGTCGGTTTTTCGAAGGATATCCCAGAAGTAGAACCATCCTCCAGCACATATCGACATGTAGCTGGAATAGCGTAACGGGGCCCAGACCGCATCCATCACTTCGTAGCGATATGGTTTATTTACTATAATGGGTGCCGTGCGAACTTCCTCACTCCACACGCGGACTGTACTGTCACCACAACTGAGAAACATGCGTGAAGTACATATGCTTCGACGAACTGAACGAACAGGACCAAAATGAGCATCCCAATACGAGATTAGTTTATCATTGTGCTCTCTACCGATTTTATTTACGTTAAGAATCAATCCCGATTCTGTCCCGCATAAGAATTTCGTAGGTAAAGCATTATCGAACGCTAAAGAGCTAACACCTTCAGCGTTACTAAAACTTGGAGGTTCTGCAGGAGGTTTTCTTATTGACATCATGAGTATTTCCACGGGCTTAGTTAAGTTTCTACAATCCCACCAAATACACTGACCGTCTTGAGAGCCAGTAAAAAATTCGGTATTCGTCCGGGATTGAGAATAAAGCAGTGAAGTTACAGGGCCGCGGTGAGAAGTGAAACAAGAACTACTTTGCACACATTTTTCACCTTCTCTGGTATCGAATACGTTTACGGTACCATTCTCAAGACCGCCGATAAGCACATCGGGATCTGTTTGAGAGCACGCCAACTGCCAACAGGAAAAATCGGGAATAATATTACTTACTGGTTTGATTTGACATGTCACATCCCACAAGAAGCAATTAGTTGGAATATCATTCCCTGGTTGAGGAGGATATTTTCGAAAGCTGTAGGCTACAGCTAGCTTGGGATTGTGTTCGTTTGTCCATTGGACGCAAGAAATCGGCCTCTTATACTTATCTCTGAACACATTGGCGATACGAATGCTATATTTTTCTACAGGTTCTTCAGCGGGTAGGTCATCAAAGTATGCCTCGTACATCTCGATCGCGTTGTTTTGGTTTAAGTAGTATTTTATCGATGGCGCGAGATTCATAACTGTGTTGATGTAGCTTTCGTCGTGCATGACCCGGCGGCGATACCGAGTTGTATTTTCTTCGTTTTGAACGTGGACATCCCGCGGCCATCCACCTTCTTTGTGCTCGACGCCTTCCTCGCGAGTGACCACTCGTTTTGTGTTGGCATCGTGACTCGACTGCGACAAAGTAGCCTGCACGGTGCGGTTCACGGGATTCCGCAACATGTAGTTCTTTTGATCTATCTTGTTAGGAACGATAGAGTCCAACATATGAGCTGGCACATCTTGAAATGAAGGCTGCCGGCCAAAAGTTTTCCGTGCCTTGGTATATTCGTATGTAGCTTTTATAAAAGGCATTATTAAATTTTCTTTCAATAACGACCGTGAATACGGAAACAATGTCAAAGGTAAATAATTGAATCCACAAGGCCGCGTTGTATAAGAATATTGATGATGGAATTATAATATCAAGTGTGACTAAGCCGTCATGACCGTCTAGAAACATATGTGTCCTTGTTTGGTTTACAAGTTAACTTGTTTTCAACAATTACTGCTCTATTACTTCACAAAATGCGCATAAAATAGAAATAATCGCACGGTTTTATAACTATTACAGTGCATTACTCGACATTACAAAAGAGTACGTCGTATCTATTGCTTTTTTCTTAGAAATTACTTCATACGTAATTGCCTATTTCGTTATGCTTTCCATAATGCAAATAAAACTTTCCTAGAGCCGTGAATAGGTACCTAACAACAGAACAGCGGCGGTGGTTTGCTTGGGTTTGTAGTGGACACGTTAGCCGTGTTTCTCGTTTCTATAGCGTACCAGGAAGTGTCGCAACCACATTGTGGAGGCAAGGAGTCGTTATGCGGTTTGCATTAATATGCATCGAGAACGAATACCTATATGGATAAGTATAAGCTATTTCATATCCATGTGCGAATTCTGAGACGGCTCTCGATGTTGTCATTCTCCCCGTTATTCAGTCTAGTAAAACACATTTCAACATCACAGATTTTACCCCAAATATAGTGAGCAATTTAAAAATTATAATATGCAGTTGTCGCAATACTTGAAATGTTGTTCCTACTTAGCTATGCATAACTTGATGTTGCATAATGCATGAATGAATACGATGGTACTCGTATCATGGTACCTAGTAGATTTATTAGGTGATTATGAATATCAGATGTTAGGCACGAGCTGAATGTGGGTAATTATGGTAAATGCATCTGAATGTAGATTTCCTTCTATTGTGGTTGGCATTATTTTCCTGAGATGCTACTTACAGCGTACGGAGGCAACCGCAGCTGGGTATCAATTGCTTCGTGTAAGCATGCGTTACATTCATTACACGGTGCTTTGGCAGGTAAGTCAAAACTATTTTGTAAACAATGCCTTCGCTCTTTACTACAGAAATACAAACCCAAAATTAGTAAAAACATATTCTTACCATAAAATTTTAAAGGCCGTGATCCGAGGCAATATCGCACCACTGATAAATTCACATGTTTTCACAACACATCACATCAATAAAACTGTACATTGATATCTTTAGATGGTATCGATATTCCGTCACGATCGGGCACAGCACTGGCTTGAATCACGTTTAGAAATTTTTCGAAGTCGAATTTTGAAGCGGCATGCACGACGTGCGGCGATCGCACGCGCAGGCGTTTCACCGGTGACTGGCGCGTGACGACTGGAAGCACGCGGAAAGAGCGCGAGCGCCGACACAGGCTCAGGTTGACGAGTTACTACAACTGGTTTGCTGTTTGTTCCCTACAATTGATGTGCTGAATGATGACTACGACCACAGCTGGATTAGGTGGGTTTACAGCTATGTCTCTATTGGAAGCCGTGCTATTTGTCAAACGTGGCACTGAACTGACCCGAGTTAGCCATTCATATTCAAGTTTTTGCCCTCGTAACAGTTGTAAACAATGCATGGAAATGGAACAGATGTTCTAAAACTTTGCACAACAGGAATGTGCTACCTAAACTTAGCTGCCATAACGCAAAGTTCTCGCCTGAAATAGCAAAATCTCATTACCATCGTGTTAAAGGAACAACAACGGAAATAACTGAGGATACAGAGGTAAATGTTCAAGTTGCTACTAACCGTCGTAGGGAAAAGTGTACTTTGCAATGTGGGCCAGCGGTAATGACCAAGTCACGACAGTGCAAAGCACTCAACGAAAGCGAGTAGCCAAGTGCCCAAGTTTGCCTACTCCGTACTACGTGAGCACCAGTTTCGTTCGTCTTTTCTATTTACTACTGCAGAATGCCAAAACGCTCATCGATCAAGTTTGGCATGAATAAAATCGAAAGTGTGAGTCACTGAGAGTAATGTACGGAGCGCAATGTGGCCATTGAATCCGACGATTTAAGATAATATGCAGAAGCGAAAGGGTTGAACGAAATTATAATGGTCAAGAGTTTAATTGGCGTAATTGATCATTAGTCGGTCCGTCGGAGGAGCGTTTCTGGAGCTGATTACTAATTGACTGACCCACGCCTACCCTTGTGCTTCCAGTTATTATGATCTATCTGAATAGGTGAGTCTATTAAGGTCAGCTGTTGTTTCTTCTGCGTACTTACGAGTAGGTACTAGTGTGTTATGTAACATGGTGTAGCGTAACTTTTTGACTTAGCATTTGGTGATGAAATCGTCATTTGTGGTATGGTATTTAGGTAGAGGTTTGCATAATGTTTATTTTTAATGGAGGTATAGGTACTTACAAACAATCTGTCCAAATTCGTTTGAGTTTTATAACAACGTGAGTCTCTAAAAAAGCAGGCTTAGGATGAAGAAGTTCTTATCGTGAATTTATGACTCGTCAATTATGAAAATGAGGTCTTACTTAATTAAAATCATTTTTCCAGTTCATTATGTGCCATAATTGCTTCTATCGCCACATAGCTTGCATTGGAACATTCAATTAAGGCATTAATCAGAGTCGCGATGTATAATTAAACACAGGCCCTGGCTTTGATTGGTCACGTTTAATTTGTTAGAATTATTGCACAAGGCTGTGGGCAAATTGTAGCGTAGGTATAAACATTTTGAAACCTGTCGATAGACGAGTAATCAATATTTACAGTCCCGGTATCCTTTGGGCACTGTTAATTTTTCCGGGATAAAAACCTAAGTATTATTCCAGGGTAAATGCTATCTCTATCAAATTTCATTCAAATCCGTCGAACTGTTTTATTGTGAAGCATGAACAGAACATACACATCCACTCAATCAAAATCACTCAATCACTTCCTCATTTATTATAGAGCGATGTACGTTTTTTATGCCATATTATGTGGCAAACTAACATAGAAACAACAGGCCGCCTGATGATATGCGGTCGGCATATATGGATTCCAAAAATAACTTGACAATGATTAGAAAAATAGAAATATTCTCACGCTGATAAATGCATTGATGAAGCTACACTATTAGTTTCCCACCGAACCCTCTACATTTTGTAAGAGCCCGACCGAGAACGCTCTAAAATTCTGAATTCCGAACTGAACTTGCGCTTCTAAAGTTAGGTAGGTCACCCAATATATTGCTTTCAAGTAAAATAACCTTAGGTTTCAAGAGATATATATTTTGAGATAAAACTACGTTTCGACATCTCAACCGACCTTAACCGTTTATCGATTAACTTAGAATAGAATATAGCTTTATTCCACACCAATCAAATTATAAGAACCAACTAAGACTAAGTAGAAATATATTTGGTAGCACAAAGGGGGCCTTATCATCTTAAGTGATTTCCTTCAGACTTTGGATGGGCAGGACTGGGTGTTTTAAATTTATCCATATTTAAAAAAGTTATTTATTATTTTCACAACAACAACCAACTGACAAGAAACTTGGTATGATTTTTCTTGATAATAGTCAAAATAAAATAAGATAAATAATATTATAATCTTACTAAAATCTTTCCTTTACTATTCAGTTTCTATACAAACTTTTATTTTGATTGCTTTATAAACTTTGACGTATTGTTTAGCTTAGACAAATGAAACACAAATTCTAAAGTTTCCTTTGCTATTCGGAAACAATAGTCCGATGATAAATCGACACATCGCGATCTTCATTTCGCACAAATGAATGAATTCTTCGGAGGAACAATGGACAATGGAGCGAAGAGAGGTCCGGCATGAAAGAGAGTTTTGTTTGCAGAGCACTTGGCCGGCCACTCGCCCGTGCAATATCTTGAAAGTACTTGAAACTATTCACTTTATCTATATTATGAGTCGGGTGCAACGGCTGTCTTGAACTTTTTGAATTCTTGTATTTTTTGCAGTAAATACGAAAATACTCGTATGTATTAACTTCAACGATCAGGAAATTATAGCTATATTAAGGTATCGTATATTCTAGTTTTTTCGGCTAGCTAGCAGAAAAGTACCTAATATGTTTCGGGTGTACCTATACAAATTTTGTTAGTGTGCTTCTACAGGGTTATTCATAAAGGGTATGCTAAGCCGAAGAGGGCTCATAGTACTCATCATTATGAACAACTTTTACTGGGACCAGCTTGAAATTCGCGAAAAAAAAAATCAGCCGTTCCGTAGAAAAACTCGACAAAATGTATGGAACAGCTGATTTTTTTTTCGCGAATTTCAAGTTGGTCCCATAGTAAAAGTTGTTCATAATGATGAGTTAGCATACCCTTTATGAATAGCCCTGTATATGTGACTACGTAATAATATTTTAAACTGTGTATTTGATTGCGGGTTGTCTTTAGATTTGTCTCTGAATATGGACTATTATAGGCTACATTTTAAAATCAGTTTTTTGTAAACAATTTTTTTTTTTCAGTTTGGTCGCCTTCTTTCGTGTTTCATTTCATGTATTGCTGTTTTTTGAATAATTACTTATTATTTTGGGCCGCTCTCTTTCGTGTTTCAATCCATGTGTTGTTGTTTTTTTAATAATTACCTACTTATTATTTTGGCCGCCTCCTTTTTTGTTTTAGTACCACCATTTCTCGTATTGCTGTAGTCTGATGTTTAGTCTAGCTACGCTACTCACCGGTCTCCGACCTTGTAGTCCGTGCCACCTCCCGTAATTGACCCTTTGTACTCGGATCAATCTAATAACACGACCGCCTATCCAGAGTTCCTGTGCCCCATTTGTCAGCGATCGGAAACATTGGCTACAATTCCTAACAAAGGCCCAACGGGTACAGGTTCGGAAAGGTTCACAACGGCGTTGATTAAACCTATTGGGAGATTTGTTTAGGGTTCTCAGAGATTAGGTAGATTATCTTAAGTATTATTAAATAGTATAAGCGTTCCCTCAGCAGACCAACTGTCTGATGGGTCGAAGATATCAGACCCATCCTGGGTCATTCGTGGATGAGATTGGCCCAAGGCACGGATAAATGGCCCCAGGGAGAGGAGGCCTATAGGTACCGTCGATACAGGCTGACGATGATGATCCTAAGTACATATTACGTTCTTCTACTAATTTTTATTTTCTCAAACAATAATATAGCAACATTTTCTAACAGTCTAAACAGTTTTCGATACCTAATTACAATATAACTATTACCTACACATTCCCGTCCACTGGGACAAATTCTGAGTAATGAGGCCGCTTGAACCGTTAAATTGTGACGGTCCCCAGCGACCTGAGAATTACAGATACGAGTAGCTACGGGAAGGACTACATTTCAATGTGTTATAGTAAAGGTACTCTCTAATAATGATAAACTGAAATATTAAGGCTTGTAAGAAGATTAAGGATGAAGCAGAAAATAAAGCTTTTTAGATTTTTTTTTTAATATTTTTTACTTGACGATTTTACTCTATGTTAACGTAATTGAATATCAACCATGTCCTTTTATTTTTAAACTCGCTTTTACATGAAAAAATAAAAGACACTATCTCCCTAAGTGAGCTACTAAAAATTATTTTTACAAAAAAAAAAACAAAAACCGACTTCCAGACTAACAAACTTAAACTAAAAAGTAGAAAATAAAATTTTAATTAGTTTAAATCAAAGAGCATTAAAAGGCAACCAAAGATAAAATAGAATCAGTTAGTTTTGGAGTCGGTGCCAGCCAGGGACAGTTTTGCTGATTTTACTTTGACTGGTTCCGACTCCAAAACTATAACTGATTCTATTTTATCTTTAGTTGCCTCTTAATGCTCTTTGATTTAAACTAATTAAAATTTTATTTTCTACTTTTTAGTTTAAGTTTGTTAGTCTGGAAGTCGGTTTTTGTTTTTTTTTTGTAAAAATAATTTTATTTTTGAATTTTGAGTGGGAAGTAAGCAGTGGCAGATCCACGATTTTGGCGTGACGAGCAAATCGCTATCCAACAATTTTAGTATCTAAGCAACTAACGCATTCCGTAATTCAAATTCATATTGGTATACACATTTACACAGGTATACGTCGCCGAAATCCCAGATGTTTGCGATATAACTTTACAAGATTAGTGTCTAAAAGTTGCGTAGCAAAATGTACCAAGAGCCTAAGTCTATCATTTCTATCAAAATTGAAGAAACGAGTACTACCTATGCGCTAGAACTAGCTTCTAGTCGCGAAAAATTATGTAACTACTACTAACTTTGATAGGAAATGTGGTACCCTGATTTATACTGAAACATTTTGCGTAACTCTTTCAAGTGTACAGACGTGATGTTATTATGTGTGATTGCTTAAACAATGCATATTTATGCGAAAGCAGCGATTGCGTTTGATTTGCTGTCATTTTTTGGAGAGTTTCGAATAAAAAAATAATTTTGCAAAACCGTCTATATTTGACGGAGTTATGCCCGAACATACATATAAAAAAAAAAACAACATCCGAATTTTGAGAACCTCCTCCTTTTTGGAAGTCGGTTAAAAATGTACTTGATACTAGAGAAGACGCCACACTTCGCTGCAATGTCTATTGCGGTACCTATAGTCATTGCTATTCGTCACTGAGTCACTATCTCGTATATTTTATAAGTATGTACGCTTTTTGCGTAAGGATGTGTCCTGCCTGTCGTATTATTCGCATAAATTTATACCTAATACATAACATAGTTTTGCTTTCCTAGCGAGTGGCTGTGTGAAGCGTTGCATAAATGTGACATGTGATGTCAGCTCATATCTATGTATTGTACGTAGTATAAAATAGCTCAATGATCTCACTTTACCGTTTCACGGAGTTTGTATTTACCAAGAGCACTTTGATATTCCTCTGTGCTCGAAGTAAATGGATTCCTGGGTCCACGGAGACTTAACGTCTGCGAACATCACGTAACTTATGCGTTATTACTTTACTTACAATTTCCTGATACTTATTATAATCTAAATATTCTTATTAATCTAAGAAGGAAAAGCCTGAAACCCACGACACAGGGATAATTCGTATAGTTATTTTGACGAGTAAAATATTATCTCGGTCCCTATTTCTCTCATTAGAAATGTCATGACAATGAAAGTGACCGAGAATAATCTCAAGCGCCCAAGAATAGGGTTCCATGTTATATTAGTATGGGCTTCAGAGCACACCTATGAAAATATTATTTAAGTTTTTTTGAACAAATAAACGTTCTATTCTTATTTATCGCATTCCTAAGCTCCATAAATCAGCAAACACAATTATACCTCAAATATTCGGTGCCTCAGATTCGATACCGCAACATCCTTGTGATTTATGCGAAGTTTCCAACATTAATCATACGTTGTCAATTGGAGAGCGACCCATTTTCACGCGGAGGATGTTTGTGCGGGTTTCTTCGCAATTTACTGAGCGGTGACAGTGTGAAAATAATATTTTATTTATCACTTGCGCTGTTATTTGAGGTTAGTATTTGTTTTGTTACTCTGGAAATTATGTCGATAAAAGCAAAGTTGCAGTGGGTAATAGAATATACCTAATGCAATATACCTAATGCAATATACCTATAGATAAGCTTGGTTGGACAATCTAGTTGTTACTATCACACATATCTAGGCCTAAGCATACATTATTTCTGACGTAAATATACGCAGCGAGTATTCGATAAGCAAATATATAAAAAAAACGTCAGGATATTACTCTAGGCCTGCTGAATTCTTTTTAATAGAATACAAGAATAGAATCGAGATACAATAAATAATGTCAGTTGCAAACAATATCGGTCGCAGAAGTTGGCATTTACCTACGCCATTTCATATATATGACGTAAATATCAACGCCAGAGCGATCAGGAAAATGTCGATCCATTTATAGGTTTTATAGAAACACTAGTAGCACCCCGCAGTTTCACTCGCTATCCAACAGAAGTTGTTATTTTTCAGGTTAAAAAGCCTTTTTATGTGTTTATTCAGGGTTTAAGTTACTTTCCTACCAATAAGACAGTTATAAATAAATTAATTTCAATGAAACCTGTAGGGTACAGGGTGTAGGGTAAAGTAGTAACTAACAAACACACCTTCACAAACATTCGCATTTATAAAATATCAGCTCGCCTATAAATATAGCAGTTGTAGGTAATATCTACAATACCTTCACTGTTAAGTATAGAGGTTTTATTTATTCAGTATCTAGTTCTAGGTAACCGTTTATTTGACATGCCAGTCTGATACAGACTTGTCTTGTCTAGAACGAAGAAATATGTAGATATACTTACTCTAGTACTTGCCTGGTTAAGCTCTAAGCGCGAGCCTAAATTGGATCGCCTCGCTCTTTCAACTAGAGAAAAGCGAGAGAAAACCCAACGTGATTTCATTCAGGCTTGCGCTAAGAGCTCATGGTACAGCCCTGGGTGTGCGCTTTAGCGATAAACCCGCCAGTTGTTACACTAATTTTTAAGGCTTCATATTCTGGTGTGAATACTAAAGCCTTATCTACCCTAGCTTCTATTGCACGTTATTGTATAACCATGATTATTTTAAGTTAATATGTACCACAGCTTATGTAACAGTTGTTTAAATATTGGCTAAAACCTTTGCCTAAGCTAATAGGTAGTTGTAATAATCTTATCTCACCAGATTTTAACTTCAATTGTCTTTTTCTTTTTGGAAAAGTTCATTTCTGTAAGAATTGAACTTTTCCGAATTCAGTTGAGTTTCGAACCTCATTACCTAGAGAAGCTTCTTGTTAAACTACATTATATAATTTTATATGCTTACTTCTCATGATCAAATAATAAAAGCGGTGGTGAACAAGTTGGCTGCAAACGAGATACTGGAGTACTTGGCACGTGACAGTGGAGTTGGAAATAAATAAAATAGGTTACAAGTTTCTACTGGAGTTCTTTATACGAGTGCAGATAAAGTAATTGGGTACGTGTCATACCTAAAATGGTGAGTAAGAAAATGAAACATTATTAAAGCGGGTACATCATAATATTAAAAATAAAATTAATTGACGAAGGATAAAAATTGCACATTTCTTTTTTTTTTTCGTTGGATTTTGGGTCGTTTGCAAATGTCAAAAGTGTAATTGAAACTATGAATATCTCATTTTATTTAAATCGTCTAATCTAAAGCAAGCATATTTTATTGTTGACGTGTCAATCCACTATTACATTCTACTACCGATTTATTAGTTATCCCTAAAATTCAGGCACATAGTGGTCTTAATTTTATTCCAGATTATCTGAACAGCATATAACTTTCAGGTTATACGAGTACGTAAACGCCTGTAAAGTAGGCGGAGAGCAGCAATTGTCAGCATGTACGTGCAGTTAGAGAGCAAAACTGCACCATCGGAAGTGTCGGAGATCGGCCGGCTTACCGCCAAATTTATCGTTCGATCGAGGATCGTTTCTGTTCCAGCCATCCGTGAATTTTATTGTTTCCTCTCGCTCGATTCCCCGCTCTCCTCTCCACAAAGTTTCTTGTTCGCGCATTCGTTTCCGCAAAGTTTGTGACCCGGTGTTAATCTTGCGGTTGAACTTACACCGCGACGAAGCTACATAAATATTCATTACACTTGTATCCGTTTTGTAATGGATTTTGAGCTAAAGTTAGGGCTGGAATATCGATATTATGTTTGACCTTTCTATTGGTAACTCGATTTCGATAATTTTACGATATTGAACGTTATTGTAGGATAATCGCTACTTTAACATGCTAACGTAGTGATTATCCTCTCTGTTTATGTTTATATGTATGTCTCGTACACAATAGGTTCAAAACTAGGCGCATATGTCACTAAAGTAGCAAGATGTCACATGGTTCCCAGTAAATTTAATATTCTGTGTAATATATGAGTATATTTCAGAATTACTTTACGTAGTAATTTACCTACGACAGAAAATTAGTTTTTCAACTGCATAATGAAATTTTACTAATTTAATATTTGTTTGCAACAAAGTGATTTATAAGTGTCAAAATTTAATTTACATAACATTTACTCGGTAACAAATTAAAACTGAGTGAGAATAATATGACTGGAACAAAACGAGATCCAAACGACCACTTTAATTTATGTTGTCTGGCACAATGTTTGTTTTCTTTTCAAAAGGTTTATTCACATCGGGTTAAGTTGGAAGCTTCCATTATATTTTTATGTGCATAATTGTATAAAAAGATGAGACAGAGAGTTTTCAGCGGCGAAGTCTGAAAAGGGCGTAATATTATTATGATAATCGCGTTTATGTTATGTCAGGAGTTCGCACCTTCACCTAAGGGACCCGGCTGAGACCGTCTTCTCTGAATTTTGTATAATGGACTTCGGATTCAGAAAAGGGAATGATCGCAATTCCACGAGGGAGTGCAAACGTGATTTATTACACTCATATGAATAATACATTACCTATGTGGGATGAGCGCATCCATCATAACTCATCTACTGTTGTTTGTTAGAGTACTTGATCGCATATCCGCAAAACATATTAGGCTCTTTTATTGACAAATAACTGATGTGTGGTTCCCACTACCTGCTGAATAAAAGGATATTCACGGGAGTAATAGTCGCCGTATATATTATTAAGAATAGACAATAGTAATGTGATTGCCGAAATAATGCTATACCAATTTTTTATCTCTATATTTTACCTTTTTGTAGCTTGGTGTTTTGGTTTCAGCTGGGAATGATACAATTAAATAACTAATCACGTGTACACATTAAATCACAGAATACCATTCAGTACCTGAAAATCTGAATTCACTATCAACCGAAATGTGCGTGAAAACCAGTCGAAACGATAAAGTTGAGTAGGTATTTCCCTGTTCAGTTTATTACATAGGTATGGAAAATGTCATATTATTGCGCAGTATTTATTTTGTGCTCTACAACTGTGCTTATTTATAGGTATCAACAACATTAGTTCATGAACTAACAATCGCTGCAAATTGCATCCCCACCTCAACCGACCCAGTATCGTGGTTGGCGAAAATCTATTGCGCTCAACTACACCCTGAATCCAGGAACAGAACGGTAATTTGCTTTACCGCGGCTCTACACAAAACACGGCTAAATTGTTAGTAAACACGCCTCTTTAGGAAATTGTACAGCACGAGCAGTTAAAGCACCTGAAACGGCATTTGTAATATGGGCTTTACCTACTGCGAAATGCTGTACCACAACTTGCTAATGCTTGCTTTTATGATTTTCTTTTTTATATTTTCGGCCTCAAATTAAATTTTCTGCAAGTCATTTTACTCAGCAGTTATCAAAAACCTGTTATCAAGAAAAGATGAAATATAAATAAATACATAGTAAATGAAAATTGTTACGCTTCCCACAAAGCCCGATAAAAATATAAACTTACACGTGCAAGGATAAAAATTGGCGCCGGTAAAAGCAATACTATGCATGTATTCCCTACGGAAAGGACGGGTTACCAGGAAATTCAGGTGGCTGTCCAGCCCAGCTATATTTGTGAAGTGGACCGTACAGGCAGCAAGTTTATCAGGGTGTATTGGACCGTGTTATTGTTTTCGAACGTTGCCTGCCGCGACGGAATGCAAACTTGTGACGCTTGCCCTACTTGCTGTTCTATTTTGTTCGTATTTTGTGTTAAGCTTAGTTGCAGCTTGTAACAAAAAGACAACATGTTTTCTGTTTATAAAGTAAGTAAGCAAATGCATCCTTTAATTAAAACATTATGAAAATGGTTTTAAGTTCAACGAGATATTTTTTAAGTTAATAGCAACCAATAAAGCTCCAATAAAACTAGAATGCTTACAGCTATAAGCACATTGAACTGATTAAATTAAAAATTAAATAACAAAATAAACAAAATTTAGCCAAAATTAGCATTAGGCCTGTCCTAGGAATTCTAACCCGTTCATTTCAACAAGTAATAAAAACCCAGTGACCTACATCAAAATCCCAACAAATACCTCCTGAACAATGGTTTCGCTGCGTCGGCGACCTTTCCTTATCGCTAGGTGCTTATCGGCGTATAAGGTCGCTAAGTCAGGAATTATCCTTGGCAATTTCTTGCCTAATGGCGCGATGGCGCAGCGAGCGCCACGCCTCCGTCTATGTTCTACACACCTTCAGCAGAGCCGGATTCAGGCACGGAATGCTAATACTTTTATCTGTGCTTTAACTATAGCACGTGTCTCTATTTTGTTTAGCTTTACGTGACTTATTCAGAGAATTTAGATTCAGAGGTGTATTTCTGGTAGAGATCAGTGTGTGTGATCAGAAAGGGAAAATTGTGGGACGTATCTGATTAATTATGCACACAAAACAAACCCACATGCTATGTTCAAATGCGGGTATTTCAATGGCACTAGTTACAAAACCATCTGTCAGCGATCACAGTAATGTCATTAGTAAGCCATGCTGTTTTGTCCCAATTAAATCAATATTTGCGCTCCTATCGGTAAAATAGCGTACATTACGTGCAAATAGGTGCAGGACTAACAGGACCGTGTGCACAGCCATTCAACGTTGCAATGTTTGTTTTACAGTATTTACCGTTAACGCTCAGTTAGTCCGGTACTGAAAATAAAAGGATGCAGAATTTGTCGACTCTCGGTCATAAATATCCGAAAGCGACAGCGGGGTCCGCCATTTTCCTGTTGACAAAATCGCACCCACAATACATTCAAACTTGTCTAAAGTTTCCATTGTTTATAGCTCTTTCGCAGATTGTTAAGTGGAGCTTTCCCGACACCCTTTTAAATTCAATTAGACACGTCTCTAATTAAACTAATGGACCCTGACTGTTTTTAGAAAGGTATAGGATGGGAAATCAAATAAATTGAAGCGGGTTTTACTACCGACTATCTTAGAGGGTGAAACGATTTCGGGACAAAGTGGTTTCTTAGTTTTTCTTACGAGAATTGATAGCGTCCGCGAAGACATCGAGAGCGTCTTGAAAGAAAATAATCTTGATGAAACGTCGCGCTATAAAAAGGAAAACGTCTTCTTGTCGTCGGTTCACGCTTTCGTTGGAATAAAGCGGGCCATCGCGACGACAAACCTAAAAACTTTATTTTCATACCGAGCACCGCAACCGTTATTGTCTTTGTTAATAACCTCACTCGAGCACCCCATTCCATCTTACTAATGACTTGTTTTTATTATGAAATGGAATTTTCTCTTTTTATTCTTACGTTTTACAGTTAAAGCTATTCGTTTCGTTATAAATAATTTTATTACTTGGAAACACAATGAAAGTAGGTTGTATTTTCTCGGTTAAGGAATTAGATCATTCAGCAACCTTTCAGCACTTCTGGGCATTTAATTGTTCCACATTTCAAGGGCAAGCAAGTAAAGAGAATTCCCTAAGGGTAGAATTAGAATGAGTAATGAGCATACTTAAGCTCTGGTATACGCGTGGCCGGCTCAAAACTTCACTGCGTTAGGATTGACGAGGTTATGCTGTCCTAAGTATATTATTTTCGTGAGATAGTATAAAAAAAGGTTTTGGCAACAAATTATATGATCTGTGAAAATACCATAGAGTTTAAATTCATATAAATCGATGAACACAAAACTAAACAGGCATCTCAGCAATAAATCTTGGGTCGTCTATAAAATTACAGAAGTTTGAAGTTATCGGTCTAGACGGAAATTGTGCCAGGTATTTCCTTACCGTATCTCGGTGACAAAACAGGAAGTCCCGAAGTGTGCTCGTTAGCAACATTACGTACTTATTCTTCGAAGTAATGTAGTTTTATGCTGACAGTAGCTTAACACTTAAAATTGGAACAAAAAAAATATATATCGCTTTTCTGGGGCAGTTGGTCAAAAGACAGATGTAATTGCGAGAAGCTGTTAATGTGTACTTAAGTTAATTTGTACTTCTTCACGCTGAAATAGCGTGACAAATTTAAGCGAACCTTCGAATGGTGATAGTTCTTACCCTGAAATAATACAGGATACTTTTTAACACGATACAAATAGTTAAATGTTGTGATAGTCGATTTGATCCAAGTAAAATGGCTACGTAATATAAGTATTCAATTTATAGGTACCCACCTACCGATTTAAAAAAAATTATAGTCTTAATGTTATATAATAAGATGTGCTTGCTCTCAACCTTAAACATTTGATATCGAGTACAAATATATGTATTCGATATCTCCGAGGTCATCGATATCCAATCTTATTACAAGTTTTTTTGTTTGTTGGTCCGTTGCTTGTTTATTGGGTCAAATCTTGCGACTAAATTTTGAACCACTTCCCGTTGTCCGATTGAGCTGAAATAAATTTACTCCTGTTTAACTGTTTGTTTTTATTTATCCCTGTTTAACTCCGATGACCTTGCAATACTAACTTGTATAAACTATACCTACTTAATATACTTGTTTAATTTAAATTTCTTCATTTCACATGTGAAGTTCATACACTGTTCCACTGTAGCAGCTATAAAGTTACCGACTTCGGAAAGTTTTGCGATATTCATCTTAGAACTCCGGGGATAAGTTTCATATATCACGAGATACTTTTGGACTGAGTTTAAGGTTACTTTTCTTGAAAATAGATATTCATACATACCTACGTAGTATGTATGTCGTCGAATCTATTGTAGTACTGGCGTGATGTAATTAGATAGGATAGGACTAAAATTATTCGAGTCTTTTTTCAATAAAATTAACAAATATTAATTTAAATGTTATCTCGTTAAAAATCATATTACTTAGTAGATAATTTTTACTCTAAATAAACATAAAAAGGTATGTATCTCAGAAAAAGGGTTATCTAATATGAAGAGAAAACTTTTCAGTGACTTTTAGGTCGTAAACTGTTTATTTGGTTTCTACTAGCTGATGCCTGAACTTCGTACCTGGTACCTGATGGTGATTTGGGGCTCGTAATAAGAGCTCAGTCTTTGGCCTCGCATATAGGAAGTTTAATACAAATTGCAAATTGATTCAGCAGTTCTTATTTAATAGATACGCTTTTCGATGTATTTCTATAGTATTGTTTTTTTTTTTTTTTTTTTTATGTAATTGAGTGACGAGACGAGCAAATCGCTCGCCTGATGTTAAACGTCACGTTTGCCCATAACAGGTCTGCACCACCCAGAATTTTGAACTTGCATAATTCAAGACACTGCGCGGCACAGCACTGCGAGTCGGTTCTGCTGTAGAGTAGAGATAGGCTTGTGTAGCAATGATGCTGTCTGCGATAGAGCACGCTCACCTAGGAGAAAACTGATTAGTTTTTTGGTTTATTTTTAGTAGGAACCAATTACTGGTCCCAGTAGTGGGACGTTCAAAGGTTGAAGTGAAACTGTCTACAACCAGTAAAAATGGCTGCTATCGCATGCTGAGAGAAAACCAACAAAAAATCAGCATGGAATGCTCTGCAAGATTCAGACAAAAAGGTAAACCAGTGTGGCGCCTCTAATTGTCCCCTCTGTCACTATCGTTTTAACATAAAAACCATTTCAAAGAAGTATAGGAAGGTGTGAAATGGACCACTGCAGTTCCTAGATACGAGCTTTGTACGTCGTATTAAAATGAGCGAAAAATCACGAAATGTGTTCTCTTGAACAGTGAGAATTGTTTGTTTTCGACGAACTTAAACGTTTTTGACTCAAAAAATAGGTAAGTATACAAAAAGAAATCGTGATAGCAAAAGAATAAGGCCTCTCGTTGATTGACTGGTTTTTAAACGTTATCATTTTGCATGTATGTATTTTCTGGTGAGTTGTATGTTTTGCTATTTATCTGCAGCTCAAATTATGGGAACACTAAATAAAGAGACGTCTCTAAGAAGTCAGAGCAAGAGAAAATTAATAAAGAAATTAATATCCCGCTGCAACGAAGTTTCAAGTACTTGAGAGTTTCGAACTTTTACATAATCGTCTCAAAATTTTTCTTTCAGAAAAATACCTCGGAATTAGATGATTCATTCAGTATATTTGCTTTGTTAAACAGTGATGAACATACAACCAATTAGAAAATAAGAAATTAGAAGTTCAACATTTCGACAGTCCCTTGTCTTTAAAAATCGTGTTTTAAAACTTTGTATAACGTAAAAGAAGGCTCTTGGCTCTTTCGCCCGTTCGAAATGTCTCTCGAAAAGCCGACGTTTAATTTTGATAACATTGGACAGAAAGGTGGCGTTGTGGCGGTCCGCAGTCCCGCGGTGGTGAGGCGACCTATTCGGCACAGTTCCAAGCACGTACGAAATTTACTTAGCTGCGCCACCAGCCGTGATTTGAATACTGTCTAAACTTTAAAAATATGCCCGTCCAAGCCATGCATGTTTTAATCTTTGAAAAATTTTAAACGTGTGTCGTCTCCTTTAGATAGGCAAAGTAGGTAATCTTCGCGCTTTTAGATAGGTAAGTTAAGGGATAATAAAAGTTAATTAATCATTAACAGCTAAGTAACAAAACTGTTTTTCATTTTCAGGTTGTTGAAATTTTAAACTGTTCCGAGAAAAGTACGTAAAAAATGGAGAACTTTAATGAAAATTCTTTGAGAGGCGCTGCTTTACTACTTTTAAACTAGGCGGTAGGACGTTAAAAAATTTCATGGTATGCAATACATTTTCTTTTAAATATTTAATGTGGGTCGAAATCCAAAATCGATCAAACCATGACGACGGTAAGTAGTTACAATTAAAAATAATTGACATTTTTAAACACAAAAAACAATTACACTTTTGAGCAGCCGAGTGAAAATAATTTTAATACCCCTCAAATAAAACTAAGGAAAAACCTTGCAAACAGCGGATAATGGAAAACGATGAAGAGAGTTATTTACTGTTGTATCAGCAAAAAAGTAGTCAGCTTGTAGGGCTGGAATCATTTTAACAAGACAAATATTTTACTTAAGCTTTTCAGAGTGCCTACCTAACGGCGGAGTTATGCTAACGAACTGCTATTATGTTTCACCCCCGTGTCACTGTGTGAAGGTTTCGCGCTCTCGACCGAGTTTTGCGGGGGTTGTGTCGGATCATGTGTTGCTTTCTGGAAAAGACGGAAAAGCTGGCAGTGTGGCACGGCGCGCCGACGGGACCAGACGTCTGCTCCACTCGGGAACTTTCCCGAATTCGGTAAATCGGGACGATCGAACTCACGTCAAACCCGCTTATCTAGTTCGATGAACAATAACGTGGGTGCGATAAATGGGCGAAAACAAACGAGAAACGACACTAACGTGCAGTAACAGACGATAAATAGTGCCATCGGAAAAGTTCGTAAACATTTTCCGAAACTGTAAATGGATGATGTTCACATGAATATTGGAATGAACGATATAAGTAAGTTTTTAAATTAGTAACAAATGTCCAACAACAAATTACCTTTGTGTAAATTGATTTTGGTATGTTTTGCAAAGTGAATTTCCCCGTAGTATTTAGTAACTTTTCAATTAAGTAAACTACATTGATTAAAAATACCGTAACCGAGTAAACCAAATTTAGCTAAGTAGTTTTCATTAATTTAGTGAGTGACTGTAAATTATATCACCTAATTATGCAATTTTTTATAATGATGACAAGGTACGTAAAGTCCGGTACTATTTTATATGTATAATTTCGAAAATGGTAAACGTACAACTCACACTAAAGTCTCGTCTTATTTTACCTATTTTTAAAACCGACTACCAACTAAAAAGCCCAACGCTGCCAACTACAAACGAATAAATGTCCACTCGCCACTTACCGACATTTTTCGAGCTTCATCCTTAATTCCGCGGACTCATTTCAACGGAGCCCGGTGACTCTCAAGTCTCAAGAAATTTCAGGTTTGCTAATTAAGAGCCCCAAGCCGGATAGTTGCGGCAATTTGGCTCGCAGTCGGATCTGATACAGTTTGCTTGAGTTAAAATTCGTCGACGAGTCGGGAAAGGCAGCTCGAGCGGTAAATCAGTTTAATTGCTACGAGAACTTGCTGATAGCTACCTGGATTGCTTACACTTTGTGAGTGATGAAGTATATCAAATACTAGTTACTGCTTGCGGCTTCGCCCATATAGCCTACAATCAATCACATGATATTATTACCCGCTGATTTTTTTTGACACAAACATTATCACCGCATCAAAAGGTGATATTTAAATTAATTAATCATCATTAAGTTTATTTTTGTCAAAAAATGGTGAACATAAAATAGACTTCACTTTCAATGTTCAAACAAAACTATCCATATAATTTTTCCCGACTAACATAATATAAATATGTAAGCTCCAAAACTTAGTTAATTCATAAAAACGATTTCACCCCTTTTAACCCACATGGGGGGTTAAATATAAAAAAAAAACATTTTTAGTACACCTCTGTTAAATCAACTCAAATAATAAAACCCTTCGAAGTCTTTATGAGCAGAGGCTTAGGCTGTGCGTTGTTTTTTAGTCAGTCAGTAAGTCAGAACTTTGACTCTTACAATTTAGATGTAGGTACCAGTATTTCAATATCTAGAAACTTCGTAAAGCATGTATGTGTCAATAGTTAGACTACTTGTCACTAGTTCTCTACTTGTTAGACTTGTATCGTCTATTAGGAACTATTCTGAGTAACTTAACGCCAACTTATAGGAAGCAAGTAGAACTAATCTGTAACTTATAAAAGCTTCTTTATTTTATACTTCCTCATACATTTCGTATTGTTTTACTGAATTTGTAATATTGGCAACAAATAAAGTTACCTATTTAGGGATATTACACAGCTAAAGTTTGTGGCTCTAATTGTTCATTTTGGTTGGTTCTTCTTCTTGTTAGATCAGCGGTTAAAATTCCAAGTATCAAATCCGCTCGGCTCAATATGTGGCCAATTTTAAGTGAATTATTAAACAGGTTGTAACAATCAGCCCACGTATAGGTTTTTCGCATGAATGGTGACAGGAAGACACCTGAATGAGCATTTCGAGCGAACATATGATTAGATCATACTGAACAGGTCACTGCCCATTTCTCGCGTTGCTTTTGATGGGATATTCAATGAGCACGAATCGAAATCTGTTAGCTAACGCGTTAACATTGTTAGATGAAGGTATAGGTACATACGACTAATCACATATACCTACTTATATCAGTGTATCTAAATCTGTGAGTAGAGCTATTTATAAACAAGCAAGAAAATGTTAAACCACCTAGCAAGCTTCGAGAAAAGGATCAAAATTCTATTTACCGTCACATAAAGCAGTTCTTTTCCTGTTCTTTATTTTAGTTTCAACTTGATCTACGATGAAAGCTCGCTCTCAAATAAATGAATGTTAAACGGGTCGCTCTCAAATCGGACCCTTGATCGCGTTCCCAAATCACATGAATAAACGTCTTCCGATATGCGGATCCTGCAAGGCTCGAATAGGACAACTTTGACAACGGACGGACGCAATCGCAATTAGAGAGGGCGGCCCTCTCGACAGCATTTACATTTTAATTTAAATTTCTACGATCCTGACGAGATTCGAGATAAATTGAGCTGCGTATTTAGCGCAATAATTTGAGACTGCGCCGCGTGGTCTCCAAATTAAGGGGGTAGGATAATTGTTTGCGTTTTAATTAATAATCGACATTAATATTGTGAACTCGCTTCGAACTCGCGTGGTAATGCGAAAATACGACTGTAATAATGGAGCGAACTTTATTTACTGTGAATCACGTTGCGCCTTCGTTAACTTAATGAGGTATGTTAACGAAAATGTTTTGAAGGTTCGGTGCCGACTTATTTGGGTCACAATTTATGGTTTACAGTGTAATAACAAGTTATTTATACAGAAAAGCGTTGAAAGAAAAATTTTGATTTGTTATTTTAATGTCTGTTGATTTAGCTGAATAAGTTACTGATTAGCATTCCTTTGAAAAGTTTCGGTGGAATTTCAAAGTTTAGCAGACAATTAAGAACCATTAAACTAAATAAATCATGGGTTTTATAGTAGCAGGTATAGTTTAAAATCAGGGCGGCTCTAGAACTATTAATACCAAGAATCTAAAGCATTGCCATTACGAGCAATTTAGAATTGAGGCAAAAGATAATATGACTTGCTACTATAACATATTAAAAACTAGCTGCGGCCAGCGGTTTCACCACCTATCCAACAGGAACCGCTAAACATTCTGGTACAAAAAGTAATCTATGTGTTAATGCATAAACTTTATCCAAATCCGTGAAGTCGTTTTGCGTGATAGTGTAACAAGCATCCAAACATACAAATTTTTACATTCATAATATTAGTAGGATAACTTTGGTAAGTGCATACTTAAAACTAGCTGTGCCCTTCTGTTTCACCTGCTCGTTGATGATAATGAAATGAAGGAATATAGCCTATGTGTTAACTTATATCTCTATTCCCAATTAAAAAAAATGCCGCCCGGTAGTTACAGCTTTAAGAACCAACAGACATACAGACAAACTTTCGAATTTATAATATCAGTACAGGTAAATATTTCAAATTACTGAATGTATTATGTCTGGTCTGGGCAAATGTTTGTCTACTACGCCGCCCTACGTACTCGTAGCACGTCTACACCAAACATCGACATTGAAATATAGCTGAAACATTCGATTCGTTAGTCGGAAAAGGGAATAATTCGAAATGCGGAGGATCGGAACAGAGGATGGATCTCATAGGCGAATAACAAAAGGAATGCAATGGAAATATCGTTCGTTTGATGGTCGTTGCGAATCAAAGACAGTAAAACTGATTGACCGCGCGTGTGCAGAAAATATCTGTATAAATACTACACTCAATATGTTGGCGTTTACGATTGGGCGGCTCCAAACTTAATTTACATCACCAGCGCTTTTTCACAAGTGACTTTTTCGCAGAGGGTCCAATTGACGAGTAGACGATTATTTGAGTATCGACCTTATTTTAAGCGTAGTATTTTGGTGAGTGGGGAATAGGTATAACCCGGTCACAATATCTGTGCACCTCGCTGGAATGCGTATAGCCTTATATAGTCGCACTGTCGCACCGCACTGTCGCAGTCGAGGTGACAGGGGAAGCGGGAGAGGCTCCCGCTTCCCCTGTCACCTCTCCGCGCACTCCCCGACACACAGGTGCACAGATATTGTGACCGGGTTGTACAAGCCGTCAACCAGTTATTCGGTCTGTGTAGCGGGTTGGAGCCGTAGCGGCCGCCGCCAGCCGCCCACTCTAGCGCGCTACCCTGTTGTGTTTTGATTGCTTGCCAGGGGCCTTTATTGATCACTGGTTCGACGAGTCGCTCATAATATTTACTAACTAATAACACTGAAATTAATTGACTCGCCAAACTTACTACACTTGCTTTATATATACATTTACATAACATACAAACATGGGCTTTTGCGTCTGTTACAGACGATTTAAGCAGCTTCGGTGGGTCATTGAGGATAACTTTGTAAACCAATTAGGTGGTTGGGTATGGAAACTAACGTGGTTTTCACACATTTTTGTTATAATTAAACACAGGAATATTCACGTAAAAATTAAGTCGTCTACTACGAATGAAGGTCACCGAATGTGACCGAAACTAGTCGTAGTTGACGGCTTAATTTTTACATGAGTGTGTTTAATTATAACAAAAATGGTTGGGTCTCATTAAATGTCGAGTATGGCAAATGAGTAAAGCTTGAAGAATCGGAATCAGTGACGGAATTTGATAAAAGATTTTCAGAAGTTCCATAATGTGGCTTGTTTTGACACACTGAATGAAACAATACAAAAACGATATCAATCCATCTTCAGCAATACACTCCTGGGACCCAACTTTTGGACGCTCGAGATTATCTCGGTCCCTCTCACTGTCAATACATTTCTAATTAGAGCAACAGTGACCGAGATAATATCTCACTCGAAAGAATATAACCCCTGCACTAGATCTGGACGAGTTTCCCGCTCCCGTATTTACCTAAATACACGCTGTAATATTATTTTTGATTTGATTAAGTATTCACCTTCGTTTTACTAAATTTTCAAATTATATCAGACTGAAAATCGGATTGTCTGTTTCCTTAAATTGAGCTATGAATGGTTTCGTTAGAGTCGGAGTTTCATAGAAATAAAAAAATATTTTAAGATAAAATATATATCTACCGGGAAACTTGTTTTCCAACTGGATTTAATTATGCTTTGCTCTACCCACTATTTCTGTACGTCAGAATTATATTTAAAGTCAACTTTGGTAACTTCAAGTGGGTTGGTTTTGATAATAAAATATTTCGAAATAAGCTTTGTTACGAGTAAGTATCTGTACAGGGTCATACAGAAAGGGTATGCTAAGCTGAAAAGGGCTCTGTTCATAATGATGAGTACTATGAGTCCTTTTGGGCGTAACATACCCTTTTTGTACAATAAAATCATAAAATATTCGCAAACATATAAATATTATAACATGCAAAATTTGGGAAGAGACAGCAGCTGCACCGGAGCTAAACAAAACCTTTCCACCTCGCTGCTCGGGCCACGAATTCATGAATTTAATTTCAATTTGTACCTACGTTGAAAATATTTAAATGTTAATTGCGGGAGTGCCCTTTCATCTCGTTTATCCAAACTTTGTAAGGGATTTGTTTACAATCCCCTAATGATGCTCGCGTTGAGATAAAAGCTTCTCACCACGATTACTGATTCGCATGATTTTGCTGAATTTTTGGTCGGGTAACACCATTATCCACGTGGCCTGTCAGCACATTCGGATTATACACTTAAGTATTTCAACTTTACATATAAATTATACTGATTAAAATTTAATACCAACTCGGTTTGGTTGTTATCTCGACTACTAAAACTGAGACCTGCTGAGAGTTAATTTGTTGAGTTTAAATAAAATTAGTTTACACTCGTATTTGTAAATATTTTGTGAGAGCAGATTTTTATTTATACAGAGTAATAATACTTTTAATATACTCACCACACCTAATCTATATAATCGTATAACTTGACAGTTCTACAATTGTAGCCGTCCTTTTCTTACATACTGAAATAAAAAGAAACGAAATAATTTTTGTAGCAATCGATATATTGGATTTAGCGTTACAACAAAATCAATTACAAATATGGCTTGGGAATACATTTAATCGATTGATTATTTCAGTTACATGAAAAGTTTTGTAACTGGAAAAGTCCTTTTAGTTTTAAATCTCTTCAAAGACATTACTACTAACCGACTGACCCGAGACTTAGACAGTACGTATTATATGTCTTTGTATAAACAGAAAACCTTTTTTGAACACTTCACAAAAATTAAGGATAAAATACTACTACACTACTACTACTGCTTTTTAATTCTAATTTCAAATGTGCTATATATCAAGTTCTGTTTTTCTCAAACCTTTACAATTTAGCAACATAATAATCATTAAGAACAATATTCACTCATTAGAAAACCTGCGGAAACCTGAAACCAATTACGCACACAGAGTAAAGACTCGGCATAGACTATAGACCCTGTGATCCCTCGTGAATATTAAGTTTACCCATTACGACGACCAGTAATTCGAAAGCGTTTACAGGCTGGCCGCGTCGAATTTATTACTTAATATCATTTTGACCCTATGCCTTCGATCTTCATGCTAATCACGAGAGAATTGTGAATTTTATTGGAAAACTTTGCTTGTGGGAAAATGATGTTAAGATTACAGAGTGATTTTCAGTTTGGAGCGAACTTAAGCGAGTGTATGAAAGCTTTTCAGCTTTTCATATTTTGCTTGATTAAAAAAAAGAATTTGTAGGTCCTAGCTACATCCCGCGGTTTGAGCCGATGACCTGCAGAAATCGTGAGTTTTTCTGGAATATATAGAAACTGATACATAGATGTATAAAACCTTCATATACCATTTAAATTCGTTTAGCCGTTTTTGCGTGAAAATCAAACATCCTCTACACGTAAATTAGCATTAGCAATCAAAGTAGGATAGTATGTAAGTGGTAGTGGGGGTTAATATATTATGGTAAGTTTATTAATAGGTATATGTTTTCAAACTTCCATAATAACGGGTTTAGCAACTTTGTTCATATCTTAAGCCCGTCTTTCCTCAAAGACTTGAGAAAATTAAACTGCTGACAAAATGTGATACGTTGTTCGAAATAACAACAAATACACAATATTACTAAGTTCAAACAGTAAAGGAAAAACAATTGGCAATTTTCTGGAATTGCGGAAATCCTCTGCTAATGGGAAATGAAAAAACCTTCAAAGAAAAGCGCAACTTAACGAACCAAGGGACTATACAGCGAGTAAGTAATAAGTTTAAGCAGCCATATAATATGTTAGCAACGGTTCAAGATACTCTACCCCAAAGATTTTCCAGAAAATACCATCTAACAAGCGTACTTAATGATCAAGGGATACCTCGTACCCCTGCTGGTAGACGAAAACTCAAAAGACAAACGAAAGTCGAACAAAGAAATCGTTTCCATTCTTTTCCCTTAAATATGTGCTACGTGTTCATTCTTACGCAGAAAAAGTCTTGGCAGAGCTTTGGTTTACGTAAATTATTTCATGACGTAAATTACGAGCGTGTGTAAAGGTAAGATGAGTGGGAAACAGGAGAAACCAGGGTTTGAAAAAAATACATCATTCTTGTCAAAAATAAGTAAAATTGAACTTAACTAAAAGTACGAGAAATCGAATATGAATATAAACAATTAACGTTTCTTGCAGCCCTTTCTTGTAGAAGAGATCTTAAAAAAGGACCTCATATTGTACTTTCATGTATAAATTAACGTATAAATAGCAATGTATATTTTTCAAAGAAATATTAATAAATAAAATCAAAATCAGATCAGCCGTTTGGGAGCTACGATGCCACAAATAGACTCAGAGATACACAATCACTGTAACATATACACACAGTGGGTATACACGTATTACACTTATTATAGCACCCCTCTTTTTGCGTCAGGAGTTTAAAATAATCATCGTAACATAATGCTACACCTGCATTAGCGTTATTGCTGCGGTAGCGT
Organism: Alcis repandata; assembly: GCA_949125135.1. Classification (NCBI taxonomy): domain Eukaryota; kingdom Metazoa; phylum Arthropoda; class Insecta; order Lepidoptera; family Geometridae; genus Alcis; species Alcis repandata. The sequence goes on along the minus strand of OX421230.1, from coordinate 7,186,866 downwards.
CAAACTGCGTAAACGGGCTTCAGGCGTAAACTGAAATTTTATTTACATTTTCCATCGAATACTATTAGTACGGATTTTTCGTGAGTTTTGTGTCAAAGGTTTAGTAAAACACATTACACAGGGAGTTCTAGGTTCAGCGACCGTACGACGAACTCTTAGCGCAAGCCTGAAGTGGATCGCGTCAACTTTCGTCTCGCGTTTTCTCTAGCTTCTCTGACACGTAAAGAAAACCGACACCAATGTTATTAATTAGTAATTCCGTTAATGAATTAATACGCTAAACCGTTAGCCAAACCTTCGTAAAGCTTTATTATCGCGTCAATTAACGCGCTACAGAATAGGTAGAGCAATAGCATCATGAATACCCCAGTCGTAATTCCGCCGCTAACTTTCTCAATAAAAAGTATTTTGGTGACAAACATTAAAGTTAGCAAGTTCGCGTCCGCTAGCCCGCTCATTCTTGGATTAGGGACCAGCCGCTGGGATTAACAACTTGACTATAATTTATACTGGAATCAGATTTAATTGCAATCACGCTCAGTGACCGTAATGACGAAATATCTGATGCCACCAGACCCTGGCTAACTTTAATAAATTGCGGTTTTATCTGGGGAAAATGTTTGGGGTTTAGTCTATGTTAAAATGTAATACTGTTAGTGGGTTTCTACCTACTTGTACTGCTATACGACTGTGAGCTTTAATATTATGATGTGATATGAATGTGAATAACAATTTCTTTGACGTTTTAGTGATAGCAGAGCTCATGAATGTTTCAAAACTCGTTGTTGATTTTCCTTTATGTGAATTATTACCGCTCTTTCAAGGTTTATGTTAATAAACAATTTGTTTGTGTTCACTACCAAAATTTGGTAAATGGAAATCAACGAAGGTTGACTTCGTATCTCTTAGCTACCTACATTACTACCGCTTTAGAAACACCAAAGTTTCGGCTAATGAATTAGCTATCTCAAAATACGTTATATTTTATCAATAGCTCGCTATTAAATGGAAATTAGAACGAAACTCACTAAAAGCTTGTTATTACAAAATTTATTCTAAATCAACTTGCTCAAAAGAAGCTACCGAGTCCCTGAAAAACAAGTAAATACATCAACATCAAAATGAATAAATTGACTGAAACATGAAACTTCTCCCGAGGCTGAAGTTGAACAATCATTTCGCGATCAATTATGTAAATATCGTTTGTACCTGAGTGCTTGTCTATGTAGTATGTAGTTATGTTACGTACGCGTGCCTACACTAATTAATAATGGAGCGTTCTAGAGTGTAAAAGCGTGTTTAATTAAATTTGTCTACGTCTCACGTCCCGTTTGAAAGGCGGCGATTAGCGCCTGAAAGCAGTGTGGTTGGTGCGAAGACGCGCTGTAATCTGCGCTTGCCTTCCATCAGTCAGTGTTGTGTGCTTATGGAGAAAATGGATTGCCTCGCTGTTTGTCTACATAAAGTTAACGCCTGATTGAAAAGACTTATGTGACTCGGGACGCGACGCTTGACAGACCATCAATCGCTTGATGGATGTTTTAACTCTAGATAGGTCCGACGCGAAGTATCACAATCTATTAGGAGTTAAACATTTTTCTGATTTGTATAATGTTATACTTTCTTAATCATAAACATTTAATCTGGTTTTAAGTGTTTTTAACCGACTTCAAAAAAAGAGGAGGTTATCAATTCGTCAGTATGTTTTTTTTTTATTTTAATGTTTGTTACCTCATAACTTTTGACTGGGTGAATCGATTTTGATGATTCTTTTTTTATTAGAAAGCTTCCCATTTGGTCCCATTTCAATTAAGTCCAGTTCTGATAATGGTATCCATGAGAAAACCATATTTAAGTCTTAAATTTGCATTAAGTACGTGCGCGACAAATAGATGAATAACTCAATAGTCGGTCTTTTGAAGTCGGTTTTTGTTTTTTGTTTTGTAAAAATAATGTTCTTGTTCTTATAATAACTTTTCGCCGATTGGAACTCATCGAAATAGGGACAAAAAAATTGTTTGGAAAAAAATGGCCTAAGTATTACGTTTTTGTTAAAATTAAAGTCGTACTACTACGAGTTACTAGTCGTAGTAGACGACTTAATTTTTACGTGAGTATTCCCGTGTTTAATTATAACAAAAATGTGTGAAAACCACGTTACTTTCCATAGTAAGTATTACGTGTTTTCATAAATAAAACCAATAACAAATATTAGGCTTCTAAGGGTCTAAATAACCAGCAGTAGGAGTAAAAGGCTGTGTAAGATGTAACATGATGGCGGTAAATGTATTAGACACCTTTTGACACATTTATATACTTTTTCTATTTTATTTAGTTTTTTAGCTTCTTTATATTATAATATCAGTCTTTTAATTTATGTAGTCTATTGTTTATGTAGTTAGTGTTTGTTATCGTATCAAATAAATATTTATCTTCGTAGATTATTTCGTTAAATTAACACATTGTTCTGTAAATTTTATTCCTCTACTCAAAATGCTCGCCCCAGGAGGCTACATTTCATTTACGTAGTTAAAACAAACTTCCAACGCTCTAGAAGCATTAATTTGTCGTAAAGCTGTTGGCAAAACACATAGACGAGACTAAACGGAATCAAACAATATCAGGAAATTTCGCTTGATCCCCTAACTAAATATTAAACCGTCGTTTCCCTTAGTTCAATCCTGAGAGCAAACATTTTAAGCATAATTCAGAAGCTCCACTTCATTTGAACCGAACTAAGTCTGGGTAAAATGTCTTCGGACTTGGTTTATTTTCGCACTGTAAGTGCTCTCTGTTTTTCAGGAGAACTAGAGCGTGCGCTATTAGGAGTTTCGTTTTATTTTCATTCACGATCAAACGATATTGGAAAATAAAATTGAACTTTTGGGTTTCGATTACTTGGTTTTATTCGATTTAAATAATGATGTTAAGTCGTATTCACATTACTGGATACTACGGCGTAGAGCCGCTACGCTCCGTAGTACTACTAATAATAACTGTCACGAGAACAATGGAATTGAAATTTTATTGATAAATGGTTGTTTCAATAGCAATAAAAACGTAGAACAAAAGAGCTGATAGCTTAATTCGATGGAGCACGTTTTATCTCCGTAGCGTGCGAGTGCTCTTTACGTTTGTCAATAATCGTTTATATCATTAGCGTGTTTTATATTCAAGTTCCCCTCTTCTAAAGGTCGTTCGTACACGAGGTGAAGTATAGATGAAGTAAGTCATAAGCGCAGCGCGTCGTGACTTTTGACGTGTGTTTGGGGGCCATCTATTTATGTTTAATGCAATTCTTCTTTTGTTTAATATCAACAGATTATTATAGTCTGACAAGAATTAACGTAAGCAGACGGCGCTATTTTGTATAGTACACGCGGCTGTCATTAATTTTATATTCAATATGTGTAAGAAATTCTACGCGAATGCACTACGAGAGTTATAAGGACGCTACTTTAGTCACCAAGTATACGAAAAGATTGTCCTTTTCGTGTGCGAACGCAGCCCGACATTGAGGGGCAACTGGGGTGAGTGTGAGATTGGAGGGCAGCGATCTATTTCTTTCGAAAACGACTTCATGAATCATAAGTAAACAAATTGACCTAAATAACATACAATAAAGAACAGACGTGGGTGCATAGTAAGAAGGCTATTTCGAGTGGGAAGTTTGCGAATATCTTTTTCTTTGGTAAGTTATCATAAAGCATAAACAGAAGTAAAAGAAGACAGCAATAAATCGCTCGAATGAACTTCGTACTCGGAAAGCTGTAGTTAAGGTAACGCCACACATACAGAAAACTAGCAATGCAAGACTCTCCCAAAAACCAAAAACCAAGATAAATGATTTATTTTATTCAACAACATAAATTACTAACGTGCAAATAAGTAGAAAATGAAGCCGGTACGATGAAAATACGTACTAAATTTCTTCTGTCAAATTGTCAATTGAACAAAAAGAAATTAGTCATTAAAATGAATACATACTACTTAGGTATTACTTAGGTACATATTATGTATCTAAGTATAGAAAAAATTAAATTCTCGTTGTCGTATTCGCAAAAATAATGCTTTGAAAAATATTCCATATTTTCTAGAAAACTGCAATCAGTAAAACTGGGCCAACAAACAATAGAAATGCTTTAATACGATTATAATCACCGTAGCGTCCCGGTAGACCAACTAAGTCGCGCATAAAGAACGCGTTGTCTGCTCCCCGCAGTTCTGCCAGAACAATTAGAACTCTACTGTTTCCCCTGCCCTCTAACATACAGACCGACTGATGAGCAGCAACAGTATGAGGAGTCCAAACAAAAGACAAAGGAAACAGGAATAAGCCGAATGGATTCGCTTCTTTTAGTCGTACGGTTTGCTGCTGAGTGTCGTGACGACGTAATCTTCCGGACAATTTGTCGCCACTTATGCCGATCAAAGACCTCTTGAATAGCGTTACTAATTTTGATGTCGAGATGGTCAGATTATCGTTTTGACTTTTTCCTTCCAATTTTCCTGTTAGTATAAGCTTTCCAATATAGTCTGCCTTTGGAGCAATGACCCAACCGGGGTTTGGCCTTTGAAACACGAGAACGTTACTGAACGTACTATCTCCAGACAGCCTCACAAAATATCTTAATATTATATTCCCAATTATTGAGCATAATTGGAGTAAACTTTATACAAATTAACCTTACTGTTACTAATATGTATTGTGTGTAGGGTTGGATTTTTCTCTTATTGTTCGTTAATTGCTCTGATTGGTGCGACGGAACTGAATAGAGTCTCGTTTAAATCTCGGGGTTCTCTTTGGTTTAGGATTCCAAAAAGCAGCAGTTTACATGGTTTATTTTCAACCGTATTGATCTCTAATGCGAGAGTGTTAAATTCAAAGGCTTTTATAAAGAACTCGATCGCTCAATGGCTGTAAGCGGATACTTGTTACTTCTGAAAAGCTTTCCTCTTTTGAGAATTTCTTTCCAATGGAACGGATAAAAGATCGAGGTGTCAAAGTCCCAAATTGTAATAGGTTTAGCTATTTACCGAAGTAGCTTTTCTCAGCTATTATATTTCATTTGGGGACCTGTTAACGAGCTCAAAATAATCTGTTATGAAGGAGTCAGTTTAGGTAAGGTTAGACAATTTAAAGTGACTCGTTAAAAATCAAGATAAAACAGTTTGTAAGGTTCCAACAATGGTATTGCTTAATTTGCTTATATTGTACTTTTTACCAATCAAAATTCCATAGCTCTCAAATTAATACAGCCCTTTTTACACATATTGTAATGAAAACAGAGGAGATAATTTTAGTTCCGACTTATCAGAATTGATGCCGCAATGCGCCGTAGGGCAAACTACCTATACTTACCAACATTGTACACTTAGCTAAGTTTAGACGCGTTAGTTATCTCCACAATAGCCAAATTAATGGTTGGTTCCATTTAAATTGTTATTAGTCCCTCGGTCGGGAAATCAGAATTAATCTTCAGCAGGCGAGAACGCAAGAACAAGAACTGTAATCTATTGTTCTAAACTTGTTGGTATCTAAAACCACTGTCGCCGCAGTTACCCTTAGGCACCTATGGGTACACAGAAGTCATGAGTTTAGAATGGAATTCTAGATAATGTTTAATAAGTTAGTTCGAGCTTTGTTGGCTAGCTGTATAGAAATTGTGTATGCATAAACTCTGCGTATTCCTAAATAGGTTTTTGTCGTAAATAGTAATTGATAAAAAAAGTATAAAAATTAGAGTAAGATTAAAGAAAGTAGAGTAGATTAAAGTAGTAGGTATCAAATCTAATCAAATAGTGTATTTGTGACCAAACTTACTATAAATGAATTACAATGGCCTAACCTGAGCCAAAGGCCCCTGAACTAGTAAAAACTGTATTTCAGGGGCTGATGCACCTGTATACATCTATACAATACAGGAACCAACTGGTCGATCTGATAGGTATGTATCTATTTAATAGGTTCGTCAAATTGTCCAGACCACCAAATAATCTTCACTTAATATAAGTTAAACCAGAGTCTGTAGTAAACACCATAATAATTGCATTATTGTATTACCTGCGTCCCGCAGTTTTACCTGCTAGTTGATCATAATTGTTAGAAGTAGATGTCCTATTCTGTACTCCGGACAAAGTATAGGTATGGTACGGTGGCGGTGGTGTGGTATGGTATGGTGGTGTGTGTGGTGTTGGTATGGTATGGTGTGGTATGGCTGGTGTATGGTGTGGTTTCATGATGATCAGTTGAGTAGTTAAGGGGTGAAAGCGTAACAAACAAACCAATGCATTTTCACATTTGTCATTTATGATAAGATAATATTAGTTACTTATAATTTTTGTTTCAAACTATAAGTAATCTTAAAGGAAACTTGCACACGAGTACATACATAAAAGCTAAAAACATAAGACTCATATTTGGCCAGTCGCGAATGTGTAAAGCCCGAGTATGGGCACTCAGCAATATTAATACGAGTTGTGAGCTAATGGAGAGTAAGTGCCCCTACCTGTACAGTAACCTTGTTTCCCGTTACAATTTGTAGACCATTTATTGCCGGATGGAAGTGATTATTGGAAACGGATGTAAAGTTTGATGAACATTGCCTAGACTATGGAACATCATGTTGTAAAAACACTAGCATAATTTAGTACGTAGTGTCAAACGTAGTAAGAACAAAGTGGTGTAGTGACGTGAAACCTCATGTAATAGGCTAACCTACTTTGTGACACATATATTATTACTTTGCTTTTGATTTCCTTTGTTAGTTATCGTTTTTAAGTTTAAGTTTACTATGCGCAGTTTTACATTGGTGACATAGATATACCTAATATTCAAAATAAATATTTTGCTGAGGGTGCATATTTTATTAGTAGTAGACCCGCGGTATCATATTCCGGTAAGGTAGCCTATTTCTGTGCCCCTGACGTCTCATGATCGGTTGAGTAGCAAACAAATAAACCCACTGTCGAATTTGGTTTGTGCTTTCAAATTAGATTCGATATTCTAGTTATATTAATAACTACACTATTATGTACGAGTGAGCGCCTCAGGTTTTTGATCAAACTAGGTAAAACATAGCAGTATTTCATGCTCAACAAAATGTTGCTTGTCGTAAAAGCGATTCTGGCAAAATTTTATTAAGGCTACATTGTCACCAAACATAACAGAAGATGGCAATCTCGCACTTTTCTTCCCTAGGGCGGAAACATTGTTGAAACGTTTTCTCGGTCTCAAGGTGTCGCAATAAAAGTCTCGGCACCGCATCTAGCTTAGATACAGTAAAATCACAGACAAGAAAACAAGTAGAGACTCTAAACTTGGATCTATGCGCAGAAAACTAAACACTTAAGTAGATATTTGTTTTAAAATAAATCTGCAATCATTGCAGTGCCAGAACCTAGAGCTTTTATTTTTCATAGTCTTGGTATATAATTTTATTCTTACGCAGCATAGTAAAGATATTTCACCTCAAACTTCACTAACATTTCACGTAGTTTCCCTTCTGTTCACAATCCTTCTATGACGAATGGTCGTCGCATGGGAGACGAAAATGTTGGCAAGTGATAGGCTGCTATCTACGACGCTTTGACAAGGAGTGGGAAGCTTTTAGATTGATTGTGTGAGCGATCAGGAAATACATTTTATCAAAAAAATGATGGTAGATATTCGTGATACCGCAAAAATACGACGCTGACCGGAAATGGATAGAGATTTGAGTTCTATTAGAATCATTAGGTTATTTAGGGATTTGTAAAAAGGGCTTCGGTTACAACATTTTACGTACTTCACGTACTTACACGTACTTATTTAACTGTAGGTAGGTACGTACAAAACACTTTCAATATCTTTGAAACAAAATTACTATAAAAGTCTTTTTATGTACCTAATTCCTAAGACCTAAGTAGGTATGTCATTAAAAACTTTTGAAGAAAATCTCATTTATAAGATCAGACTCTAATCGATCCGATTTCGATCGGTCAGCACTTGCGAAATCATTTATCTATAGAGGTTCCGAGTTCCTTTCACATCGGTCCGATGTTGTCTTTCAAGACAGAATGAATAGGTTCTTCCGCCCGAGTCTGCCTGTAGTGGGCACCAACACAACGCCGGTAGATTTACGGGCAGATGCAATGAGCCGGCGGGCCATTCCGTGCCCTGCCGGCCTTCATTTTGCATGATATTAAACTGGGAAAATAAAAAAGTTGATACTTATAAAGGAAAACTTGGCAGAATTATCATGAAAAACGAGAGGTGCTGCCCGGTGCCTAGGCAACTTTCGGTCTGTTTTATTAGTTTCTTTTAGGTTATAAAAACGCTTCGCGTCTTTGGAGGTTTCTTTTGTTATTTTAATGGAGTTGACTGCGGGTTTCGGTCCTGATGAATATATTTTTTTAAATTTGGCTAGAATCGTATCGAATCTACACTTTCTGAATTAATGTACAAAGTAATATGGTTTAAGACAATAAGTAATAGATACGACCTACTTTAATACCTTGTAATAAATGCTGATTTATCTAACTAATTCAATTTTATGCAAATATTTATGGTCGTAATGTTTTTGTTTTTTGACTAAGCCAAACAAATTAACGTTTGAGAAGTAAATAGGTACCTATAGGTCGGGAGTCTTAATATTTTTTAATTGCATTTTTTTTTGTAGATGTATCTATTTTAGTTTCTAAATACTAATTAATTTTAAATTAAAGACAATGTCTCTTTTCGAAGATAATTTCCAGGCTTTCGGTCTTCTGCCAGAACTTTAACCTCCATGTACAGTATAACACCTGCCTTCTCTATTATCTGGTATTCTAAATATACCTGTAATAAAATAAAGTGTTTCAATTTCCATTAATTTTCTCCGGGTACAGGGTTGTTTTCACCGAGGTGCAGCATAATCAATCAAGAGCTCGTTTTATAGAAAAAAATAAGGTTGTCCGTTGTATCTCGCTGCTTGATGAACATTGTTTCATGCGCCTCTGAAAATGTCATTAGTTTTGTAGACACTAAGGTTACATTTACTTTGGTAGGAAATATTATTTTCAGGTAAAATTTACTTTAAGGTATCGTATTACTTATGTTATTGTAATAGAAAGTATTATTTTCAGGTAAAATTTAAATTTAGGCAACGGAAGCTTTTTTCAGTCTAATTTACTGTGGCTTAAAAGCAATTTAGTAACAACTCTCATGCCCTAAAAAAGAGATGAAGACTTAGTGAGACAGTTTCGCATTTTTACAGAGTGAAAATTTTATCAAAGAGAGCAGCTATTTTAACCATAATACTTATACATATTACCTATAGTTTGAGAGCAAACTTAAATGGCATTGCATGCACTTTTGAATCATTTTGGCTAACCAAAATACACGGCAATACTCACGTAACGTATATGTAGTATTTAAAACAAAATGTGTCAAAATCACGTTAGTTTTCATATAATTATATTATTATCAAAAATTGGTTGATCTTTACAAATTACAATAAATTCAGTCAGTATAAAACCAAATTTTTTGATACTGGAAACGTATCAAAAAATGTTTGTTTCTGTAAAAAATTGTCTCTTTTATGAATAGTAATCAGCGTTTACCAATCGTCTACTTGTCCCAGAACGAATGGCCCGAGGGGATGGCAGGGCATGTTGTTACATTAATCAATCGGCCGACGCTGGCTATCTGCTCCAGTGCCACACTTTATGTGAGAACTACCATTAGTCTGTTTTATCGACGTTCAAGGAGAACGCATAAAGGAAATAGTTTAAGGAAAGTTCCCTTTTGTTATTTGGTGAAGATGTTTTTCCCGTACGAATTGGGTACCTAACGTTTTTACTGGCCACAGACTAAATGATAGTGTCTGGTTTTATGTTTGTGTAGTTTAGTGATCGTTTTGCCTTTTATTTATAGAAGCTCGAAATAAGACAATTCGTTTTATACCTAAAAACGTTTTAGAAAAATACACATGCATAAAATCGGTGATTTAATTTAGGAAAAACGTAATAAAAAAATCGATCTCCTCGGAAAATCTAACAGAATATAATGGGACAGAATAGAATATAGCTTTAAGAGAATATAATGGGACAGAATAGAATATAGCTTTAAGGCACATCAAACAAATTAAATAAAGAAAAACATAGACCAAATAAAATTACGTTCAGTAGTACCAGGGCGGCCATATCGCCAATAGCTATTTCTTCGAGACAAAGCATGATAATTATAAGGTATATTCTCAAATTCCTATAAATATTTCCAATGTATTTTTTTAAAATTAAATGATAGGCTTGCGTTTGACAGCCATCTCGCCTGATGAAAAACAATGCTGCGATCTACAATGGGGCACGCTTGCCTAGCTTGCTCGCTTTAATTTTATTCTAAAGTAAGTACCAAAATTAATCCAAAAATATCAAAAATTATCGAATATAGCAATAGCTCTAGGAAACTGACATTCTCTCAAAATACTTCAAAACCAGGTTTCGAAGATTGCATGTTCCATGTTCAGAACATAAAATGTCAAATTAAATTTCGAAGACGGTTAATGGTTCAACTATCAAAAGCTTGTCCAGGTCAGTAACTCAGTTGGAACTACTCGATTGGAGACGTTCGATTCGATTGAAACCGAGGGTGAACCTGAAGTTGAAATGTCCGCCTTCGAACCGTGCGACCAACTTATTTGCTGTTCATTAACAGCGCCACCATCGTATTTCCTGACTAAAACTGATAGCAACTCCGTTAAAAATGTCTAGTTCCGTCATTTGGCCATCTGTACAGATAAGTTGGTCGGTTCCTAGAACTAGTTGAAATGCTGAAAGTAGTGCTGCGTTCCAACTCAGATTGAATTTCATTCTGTAGCTTCGTGTCTTACTATGCGGTTGTTGGTTCTTCGTAGTACTACGTCTTTTAGTCGGTAACAGATATTTTACTGTTGCCATCGTATTTATTTTGTACGAATTGTATTCAAGATCCTTTCTGTCCTAACAAACTGCTTTACTTTCTGACATAAATTCTATGTCCTTTTTAAATAGCCGTGGAGTATGATGCTCCGACCTTTTTATTTTTTTCCGACTGCTCATAAGGAGGACAAAGTTTTCAGATCGAGCACTGATGCGGTATTTGAAGGGCTCTACAATGGGCACATTACGCTTCAAACAATAACACGGAAGCAAAATCTCTTATCACCGCGGTTTGACCACTTACGAGTATCTTGTAGAAACCCTTTGATTTCCGGGTTAAAACATAGTCTATGTGGAAATCCAGAATTTGCGCTACTTTCACATTTATTTTTCTTTTTTCGTGTAAATCCGTTTAGCTGTTTTAGCGTAATTGAGTAATAATCAGCCATACAAAACTTTCATACCTACGGCCTTATTAATAAAGTTTTCTTTAGTTAAGCGATATTAGTTAGTACATAATTAGTACTGATCACTACATTTTTGTATTGCAATTTGTATCAATATCTGTGAAAACTTTTAATTGGCCTTCCATACTTAAATTCTTATTTTCACAATAAAATAAAATAAAATAAAATAAAATAAAATAAAATAAAATAAAATAAAATAAAATAAAATAAAATAAAATAAAATAAAATAAAATAAAATAAAATAAAATAAAATAAAATAAAATAAAATAAAATAAAATAAAATAAAATAAAATAAAATAAAATAAAATAAAATAAAATAAAATAAAATAAAAATAAAATAAAATAAAATAAAATAAAATAAAATAAAATAAAATAAAATAAAATAAAATAAAATAAAATAAAATAAAATAAAATAAAATAAAATAAAATAAAATAAAATAAAATAAAATAAAATAAAATAAAATAAAATAAAATAAAATAAAATAAAATAAAATAAAATAGAATAAAATAGAATAAAATAAAATAAAATAAAATAAAATAGAATAAATAAAATAGAGTAGAATAGAATAGAATAGAATAGAATAGAATAGAATAGAATAGAATAGAATAGAATAGAATAGAATAGAATAGAATAGAATAGAATAGAATAGAATAGAATAGAATAGAATAGAATAGAATAGAATAGAATAGAATAGAATAGAATAGAATAGAATAGAATAGAATAGAATAGAATAGAATAGAATAGAATAGAATAGAATAGAATAGAATAGAATAGAATAGAATAGAATAGAATAGAATAGAATAGAATAGAATAGAATAGAATAGAATAGAATAGAATAGAATAGAATAGAATAGAATAGAATAGAATAGAATAGAATAGAATAGAATAGAATAGAATAGAATAGAATAGAATAGAATAGAATAGAATAGAATAGAATAGAATAGAATAGAATAGAATAGAATAGAATAGAATAGAATAGAATAGAATAGAATAGAATAGAATAGAATAGAATAGAATAGAATAGAATAGAATAGAATAGAATAGAATAGAATAGAATAGAATAGAATAGAATAGAATAGAATAGAATAGAATAGAATAGAATAGAATAGAATAGAATAGAATAGAATAGAATAGAATAGAATAGAATAGAATAGAATAGAATAGAATAGAATAGAATAGAATAGAATAGAATAGAATAGAATAGAATAGAATAGAATAGAATAGAATAGAATAGAATAGAATAGAATAGAATAGAATAGAATAGAATAGAATAGAATAGAATAGAATAGAATAGAATAGAATAGAATAGAATAGAATAGAATAGAATAGAATAGAATAGAATAGAATAGAATAGAATAGAATAGAATAGAATAGAATAGAATAGAATAGAATAGAATAGAATAAAATAAAATAAAAAATTGCACAGAATTTAAATGACATATTTGTCAATCTAAACAATTTCTAAACAACGTAAAGGCCCATATATTGTTAGCAGGAATCCATATCACGCCTACACAAAAACCACCATTCACTTTCAATATTGTTCCATTATAACCCCTTGGTTATGAATGACTAAACGCTTTTCACCATACTGCACACCCTCATCATTTTCTAACTATTAAAATGTTGTTTAACTCGACCTATACCCCATGGAGTAAAATATGATAGGGCCTTCACCTTCATTACTATGCTTTAGGAAGATTTTGGGGTGAGATAGGTACTGACGATAAAGAAATGTTTACTAGGAAAATACGAGTTGCGACATGCGGTTTCACGCATGCAGTAACGAATATCCATAGGTACATAGTCACTTAAAAAACTAAGTAACAGCACGATCGTAATTTTTTGCTAACTATTAAAACTAGCAAAAATGCAAAAACATTTTAGTTAGTAAGATCACTACACGACTACATGTACCAGGATGAAAATCTCTGTGTTACGTGAGAACAATCACTAATTTTGGTTCCAAACTGGGCCAGGACTTGGCACGTGAGCTTGCCAAAATTTGTAAGTCATGTCAGGTGCTAAAAACTCCGCTGGAGCGAAACGAAACTAGACAGTAAATCTGGCTAAATTCAATCTGGAAAAGTTTGCCTCGCCGCCGCTCTAACTTTTATGCTACGGGCGGGTTTGTTCTTAATTAATCTGCAGTATTAATGAATCCATTAAACCCGACACCTACTGATATTGTTACTGCGATATTGTAAAAGTATGTACTAGGTATCTTCCTTTACTAGTTTAGTAGATCGTTAGATGCAGCTCACATTGCTGTAATAGTTAGAGACAGCTTGCATTACCTTGTTCAAGTGGAATTGCGGAAGTTATAGCATAGCGCCTACGTTTCAAGCAGAGCAAAGTTGATGGCTGCGTAATTGATGTAACCCTCAGGCACGCCAAGCAAACTGAACTACTTATAGATTTATGTTACCCTAAAAATTTACGTAGTTTTAACATTTATTAAAGTAATTGAAAAAAATTAAATCATAGAAATGTATATTATTTTTGATTTCCGATACTTCTTTATTCTTGGAGTATCCGATTCAATAGTAGGTATCTACCTACGTGACAAGTTTCATATGATTAAAACAAAAATAACTGTATAACCAATAGCTATACTTACTAGCCCTTTTGCTAGCCACTTTATTTCAGTACTTACCAAACAAATTGCCAAAACAAAAAATACAGCAGGTAAGCCTATATCGCTTAAAGATTTTTCACGCAAAGGACATTCAACACTATTTAAGTTACTTTATTCTACCTCTATTGCCATCACGTCAATATTTTGAAGAGCTAATCCCCGGAGATTGCCTTCAAGATTTAAAATATCACGGCCGAGTATTTTAGCATCGATAGACAGTTTTGGGTTTCACTTGAAAAGGGTTGTGTAAACAACTCCAGAATTTCAAGATGTTTTCAATGTCCACTTTTGATCCGATTTTATATTACTTGGGTACGAATTTACGAAAAATATTTCAACCTGTAAGCGGGTTTTATTACAAAGAGCTTTTTTAGGTCGAATAAACACATTAATACCTAAAGGAGTTATTATTCTACACATATAGCAAGTACTTCTTTGTAATACAAATATTGATGAGTTTTTGATTAGATACCAATGCATAACAGCCACAATAATATAATATTTTCATAATAATTAGGTGTCAATTGCATTTGATTCTATATATAATACGAGTAGGTCGGTATAACAGGAAATTGAATGGAATATTACTAGCTCTATATTGCCATAAATAGAATTTATTTTACTGATATTTGTTTTCAATTATCCTCTACTCGTATTACATTATACATACAGTGGCGGATCCAGGGGTGGCTAGGGGCCTCAAGTCACGGTTTCACTCTCTATCCACAGGAACCATTAAAATTTCCGAAATAAAAAGTAGGTTTATAAGCCACCTCCATACCAAATTTCCTCTAAATCCGTTTGTTGCGTGATTGATTAACGATTTTACAAACATACAAACTTTGACGTCAATAACATTAGTGGGATTAAATTTTCTAGAACTAAAATATTTATAAAAGAGCCCTATTCAGCAATACTCTACCTTAGATCTTCTTTTGTAAGTACTCTGAAACAAAACATTACTGCCATAAAAGAGAAATCCGAACAAAATGACTTTATATTTGATAATTCTGTTTCTTTGAAGTTACCACAATAGCGCAGATAAAAATCAGCAGCCATTTATCGGAAAGGGACTCGAGATCTTGCCAAACCCTCGAAAGAAGTCGTTTACTCGAGCGTAAATTCAGCCCTTTAGGTAATCTCAATTTGGAAAAATCTTATACCCTTTCAACTTATTCACTCTTTAAATCTAGGCTCGGAAATATATTCTCAAGTAGGTACGTTGAGGTTTTTTTTAATTCAATGATAGGATTGCGTTTGATTGCCATCTCGCCTTATGGTGAGCAAACATGTGGTCTACGATGGATCACGCTTGCCTGAAGAAACCGATTTACTTTCAATTTGAAGATGCCCAGTTCTCGTTGACTTCTTTTAACAAGATTAAAAACAGCTTTTTCCATAAAAACTTAAAAGCATTGTCAGATTCTTTCGAAAAACAATTGTAACGTGCCATATTAAACAAGCTTCGTGGTTACAAGCTTTTTTAGGTTTATATTTGAATAAAACATGTATATCCTTTTCTGACTTTTATAGTGTAAAGGAAGGATTAGAGTCCGTTGGGAATGTGCGGTAATGGCGGTTGCAAATCCCCAATAGATTCGATTTTCTTCTTTTACGACGTAGAAGGTGTAAGGTGTAAACGTTTGGAGACTGAGATAAAATATAGGTGGGGAGCTGGGACCGTATCAGGGTCTAAGCCTTAGTTATACCTATCAGAAGTCAAAGAAGAAATATTGAAAAAAAGTAGGCATGGGTTTTACTTGATTTAGGTAAGTGTATGTAATGGGAAACATTTTGTGCAAATTATACCTATACTTATGTATGAGTTCTTTGATCCTTTAGCCATAGAGTGGTGTAATAAAGTTTTGTGTGTAGTGTAGATGTGTAGCTCCAACATAAAACTGTATTCCCTGACTTTGCTATCTTTTTTTTGCAAGCAAAAATGACGTCAAAATTCACTGTGCACGTTAAAAATCTGTGCTTAGATATTATTTGAATTGTTCTTGGATTTGGAGCAGTAAAATACGAATAGGCCTACAACGCAAGACGATTTATTTTAAAATCAAATTATTTTGTTTCCCTTTAATATTCAACATTTCTATTTATTTTTACATTTGCGCCACATTATTATAATGAAGAAAACTTTTGTTTGTTCAAATATGCAAAGCGACGCGGCCCGTCGCAGATTCGTCGTAACAAAGTAATTTCTTGTAGCGTTGTTTTCTGTTTTCTCGTACTTATTACAGGTCCCCGAGTCCCCGAAATTATTTGTGAACGTAATTACCATTGCGCATTGTTGTCTGATCCGGGGAATGAAAACGGAAACCCGTTTATAAAATGAAACGACTCCTAGACGCCTTTTGTTGGATCTTCGCTTTAGAATTTAGATGTCGTAGCAACGGCTTTATGAAGCTACGAGTATCTTCATGTGAGGAACATGAGATTATGTTATCAAAGGCGTCTATACACAAACAAATCGGATCAATCTTCGTTTACTTTCTTTTCGATATTGAATTGGTTAAACGCTGGATTGTGAAGCTGTGTCGCAGCTTTTGGTACTTCAGGTATCGATTTAGGATTCCTTTTCTTTCTCACTATTTGCAGATGCGAATTCATGAGCGATTAAAATAGTATGTATCTATATCTAAAAAATAAGTTCGTATATGCTGTGTGTGCGTGTGCAGCCCTGGTGTCAGAGTGTTTAGGCCGTCTAAAGACTTCAATAAGATTGTAAAATAAGGTATAACGCTTTACTATTCGAAAGATAGCAGTTCGAATCACGACAAACTTGTGTTCTATAAGTTTTAGACAGTTATTCATGACTCTCGATATCAATGAACACGTTTTGCAACTTATTTTACCTTACTTTTAATGAACGCTGGCACTACCGATAATAAATGAAACATCAAAGCAAGATTAAAACACCCGAGCTCAATCAATGTACCCGTTATTCAACAGCCTTCCCTTGCCGCGTTTGTCTTTATAAATGTTGGATGATATTGTTTGCATTTGTATCGTTCACTCCACCAGCGTGATGTACAGGGGCAGCCAAATCGATCGCATAAAATAATGGGATATTTATATTTACATTGTATATCCGCCTGGAATTTGCGATGTTAACAAACAAACAAGAACAAATACTGTATTTTTTTAAATTCAGTGATAGGCTTGCGTTTGACCGCCATCTTGCCTGATGGGAAGCAATAATGCGGTCATGAAGCGGAGCACGCTTGCCTAGAAGATATCGATTCACTCTCGACTTACTTTAATTAATAGCGAAAATTAATTATGTTCTTAATTGTTATCCTACTAATTTTATAAATATCAATGTTTGGAATATTGGATGTTCGTGAGTTTAGATGTTTTGATATTTGTTGCTCAATCACGCAAAAACGGCTAAATGGATTTGTCTGAAATTGGTACGAAGGTTATATAGCCTAGATTGACAAAAGTATGCTTCTTTTTGTCTTGGAAAATGCGGATCAAACCGCGGGGCGTACTCTACTATAACAACAATAAAGAGCAAGTGGTTTTATTTACCAACAAACGCGGCATTTTTAGCCCAATCCAACTATTCAACAAGTATTATTTATTTCCTTGTAATGATATCTAATATTATTTTTCCGATATGAAAATAGGTACTCTACCTATGGGTTCATGAAAGTGCGCTGTTATTATAAATGTCTTGTATTCATACAATATGTAGATAGACTTGGCCGAGATCCAAAAAAATGGGGTTGAATGATATTAGAATCTATGTTACCGGCCTTACTTATATGACTCGCAAAATAAGCATAAAATAATTTGGTTATGATTACGGATGTAAAATTTTTGTAATCATACTAATATTATAAATGCAAAAGTTTAGGTGTGTGTCTAGTGTGTAAATGTTTGTTACAACGTATCTATGCAACTACTGAATCAATTTTGATAAAAATTGTAATAGTGATAGCTTATGCTCTGGATTAAGACATAGGCAACTTTTCATCATCACCCATTTTAATCATCGCGCGGGTGAAACAGCGGAACACAGCTAGTAAGTTTTGTTGCCTTATAAAACTGTTTTTGTACTACAAATTAAAACGCAGCATAGATTTTACGTAGGGACTTACCATTTGTTTATTTTGTCAATTTGAATGAAATAATGAACGGAACTGTCCGCGTAACAACAGAAGCCTGGCCACCCAACTACTATCCGTTTAATATGATAATCCGGATGCAAACAACCGGCGGATTGGCTGGCCAAATTATTTATGCAGCCGGCTGGCCTGCGGGTGACGGCGCCAGACACGGCTATTGGACCCCGGTGACAGTGCTCGGTCCAGGTGAGTGACGAACTTTTTCTGGGCATAAATCATGGAAATTCATAGTTTGTGGTCTAGTTTACTGTGAAATTTATTTAACGTTAGCGAGTTTCCGGTAACTGGTAATAATGAATGCGATAAAGTGGGTTTGCTTAATTATTGATTTACTGTTCCAATCAATACAGAGCAACTGGTAATCCTTGTCAGAGGGCTTGAGGCGGCCTAAAAGCTCTGATATCACGGCCAGCCATACGGCATATACGAGCATACTTGCTTTTAGACCTTTCTCTCTTACGCTAATGTTTTTATTCTAAGGTAATATTCTTATTCTTAATAGAACATATTATTTAAATGAAACAAATTATGTATCTAGTAGTATTTATGTATCTATAAGTATAGTATGAGACTTAACAAAGCAAAGTTGTGTAAAAATTAGGCGCTATGTAGCCCCTTAATATGAATAGATTAACGCTAGACATCTAAATCACCTCGTGAATAAGAGCCAAAGGATCAGCTAACACTTTCTCGAGGGACCGCAATTCAAATTTGATTGTACAACTTTCGATAGTTTTGAATTTTTATCGTTATTAGCGGGCTTTTTAATGCTAGACTTATTTGCATATTTTGTTTCATCTTTCTAGTGCCGGGTTTCCTGACCTTTACCGAGTATATAATTAGGTATCTGTACTAATTTGTTTTACTAGTATTGTTTGACGTATATTGAATAATAATAAATCTGAATGTCTTCAAGGCACGAGTGAATCGGTTTCTTCTAGGCAAGCGTGCTCCATCGTAGACCGCATCATCGCTTACCATCAGGCGAGCCTATCGTAGAATAAAAAAATAATATGAGGTTGAATATGTTTTCAAATTGCTCTCATAGTGAGAGGCAATTCTGAAAACCGATACCGAACTGAATCGAATACTGAACCGGGATAGTTTGATTTTGCAGCTTCATATCCTATGATTTACATCCAAAACTCATTACTCCACCATTCCGTAGCAAAAGGATCAAAACATGGATACATAGAACACGCTCAAAGGTTATACAACCCGTGACGTATACGTATTAAAAAAAACACGGGGCCGTGTCCACATCCCAATTTGTTTTGGTCTGGGATAGGACGTCACAAAATATTCATAAAATTATTTCCTTTTAAACATAGGTACATGTTTTTTACTCGTAAATATAACGGTAATCTGTATTGTAAGAATTTGAGTATGTGGTTGCTTTCATCTCAAATAAATTCTTGATAGTATTGAGAGGTTGCGATTTATCATCTTTCTGATCTGAGGTTTGATCTTTTTTTGTTGATGTTTGATTTTATAATACCTAGGCTTAGGTATTAATTAAGAAGTGTATCTTTTTGTTATAATTAAAACGAGAACAGTCATGTCGCATTGTGTCGGCTACCCCGACTGGTTTCGATCATATTCAGTGATCTTTATCGAGGAGATTACAAGACCACGTTGGTTTTCATACCATAAGTAATTTATCGAGTACAATTATTGTAAAGAAACTTTTCTTTCTGGTATAATAAAATGGATTGCTCTATTTCTATGAAAGTCTATATTTACACTAAAACCGCGTATTTTATTTAGTGAAATAACAACATTTGATCAAATTGGTCAAAACAAATTCCAATGATTGCAAAACTGCACCTGACAGTGATTAATTGCTACAAACTGAACGTTTTTATTTCGATTGAATTTCTGTCCAATATTTTGACATCAATCACAGTTCGTATTGGCAATTTCTAATTAATTTTCCTGATATCTAGGCATCAAAACATTCACTTTCATGTTTATAGATTTTACATTCATACATCTGTTTTCTTTGTATTTACATTCACAGCAACGCCTGACAGATTTATCTGCATGGTGATGAAAACCTATGATTATGATGATGATTAAAAGTAGTCTATGACTTTTTATATGCACTTAACAAAGTGTATGCAAAATTTCATGATCATCAGTTTAGTAGTTAAGGCGTGAAAGCTTAACAAACAAACAAACTCACATAGGCATTTGTAATACACTAGCTTCGCCCCGCGGTTTCTTCCACGTGATGATAAAAAGCCTTACCTAATGCTAATCTAAGGTACCTTATAAGCTATCATATTCCAAGTTTTATGAAAATCGGTTCAGTAGTTACAGACTTAGGTACGTAGTAAGTTACGTAGTAAAATATAAATGCAGAAACATACAGATTCTGCATTTAAGAGGTCCCCGTAGTAAGAAACTAACTTCCCCGTTAACTGGGCTATTAGTAGGATTAGTCAAGATGCTGCAAACTAGGTTTATACTTAACTAGGAATACATATACGAGTAGGTATTAAGATGAGACTCGGCTCATCCTGTTTCGTGCTAATTGAATCGGTCTAACCAACATCATTGGAGATTCTAGCCAGATGCATAATGTGATAAGTCTGGACGTAATTTGATAGCGTATGGTGCCTACAGTGACGGCCAAAATCTTCTGATTAGAATATAATCTTAATATATATAAATCTCGTGTCACAATGTTTGTCCTCAATGGACTCCTAAACCACTTAACCGATTATAATAAAATTCGCACACCATGTGCAGTTCGATCCAACTTGAGAGATAGGATAGTTTAAATCTCAAATTATAGTCGCAATTTTAATTTATTGCAAATTATATATATACTGATAATTTTTACTATAAATTGACAAGTTAGCATCAACATACTACGGTTGCTATAGTTACGCAAATAGAATTGACGCAATGGCTTTTGACAGGGCAACGTCTGTCGAGTCAGCTAGTTAAAAATATAATATAAATTATGAATTAAAGTAATGAAAGTTTTAAACAGGATACTTAATAATGATCGATTGAGAATTAACTGCAAGATACTAATGCTGGTAAAATTACTTGATAATTTTGTAGAGAACGGCCACTAGTTAATATTTCTATCGAATTGTGTCATTCGGTGTGTGGCTGGAATTGACAAAATAACATATTACCGTGAATAATATTATTATATGGTTCGTAATTTGACTAGTATTTTGAGTAGGGGCGCGGGCCACATGCGACTCGCATTGATACAGTATCCATGGTCTTATGACTACTCTACTTATGATGTTTTATTTGAAAAAGTTGAGCGAATGAAGAACACTAAGAAAAGCGCCAGCCACCTAGTTTCATATAACATATAGCCGTGTACAGGGTTATACAGAAAGGGTATGCTAATCCGAAAAGGGCTCATAGTTACTCATTATTATGAACAACTTTTACTATGGGACCAACCCGAAATTCGCGAAAAAAAAAATCTGTTGTTCCAATGAAAAATGTCCGACAAAACGTATGGAATAACTGATTGTTTTTCTCCTCAACCTTCTAAGTAGCTTATTGCCTTCATTAATAAAATGAAAGCAGAACACGAAATATATTTTTATGTATCACCAAACTACATATTCCAAAGTTCCACGGAAGCTGAAACGAAAATGCTTATACGAAATCTTACGTGCCTTGTTTGGCAATAAAACGCCTCTGAGGACGAAAAGGGGAAAGCAATGATAGCTTATTTATGACCAAACTGTCAACGCAGAAAGCAGAAAAATATAAATCAAATCGCTCTGATGAACCCAGTAATGATGTGGTTTGAGATAGGACTGAAGTCAATTACTATTATGGACTATTCGACGATTTGATGCGTGCTGCGGTTGATATTGCGTATCTATTAATGAATGACTGATTGGGCTTTAGAATAACTGCTATGAGTGAAATGATAATTTGTGAGGCTTACTTTGTAGATAGTTTATCACGATCAATTAAAATTCCTATTTTATTTAAGCATCTTCTTGCATCAAATAGAAAGAAAGAACGAGTGAGAAACAGAGAGAGAGAGTTAGATAAAATTCAGGTTGTGTAGTGGTTCTAAAGATCAAATTGGTTCAACAATGATTAAAAAAACATGATTTTACAAAGAATATTACGTAGGTGGTACTCACTCGTAAGTAAAATAAGTAGGGGAGCCCGGGGTTCAAAGTGCCGGGGGTAGGTTGTTCCGATCCAAATAGCTCTGCGACGAAAAGAGATAGCAATAAGTGTGAAGTGCGTCGCGAAACGTCATATGATCGCGCTATTGCGTCCGCCATTTTAGTAACGGTGTGTCGGCGTGTGAGAGTGGTAGCCGATTAGTGACCATAAACATTACGTAAGTAAATTTTTTCGTCCTTAAACTTTTTGGTCTATTTAAATCAATTTTCTAGCTATTTGTTTGTGACTTGCTAATATCAGTTGGGCAAACTATGGTGATTATCTTTTTAACATAATTGTTAGCTTTTTATAACCTATTTCATTATAATCGGAGGTTACCTTGAAAATGGGATTTGGGGTTCAAAGTTCCTCTGGCGAGGGGCTAGTTGTTCCGCGGAACAACGTGCCCCGTAATGAAATACGTAAATAATAAAATTAAAACTTTGTTGTAGGATGAGAAACTATAAACGGAAAACCGAACGCTAATTTGCCAAATGTAAATATCATTCAAGCCACATCTAGCACATTTTCTCCTGAAGCCATCAAACCTTTACCAAAAGCACCACCAAGGTCGTCTATAACAACCAAACGACGAATAAGAAAATCCGCAATACTGACAGATACGCCTGAAAAGAACGCATTGGCTGAAGAAAAAGAAAGAAGAGGAAAGAGCAATAGTAAATTAAAGAAGAACAAAGTTGAAAAAAGAGTCGGAAAGAAAAATACAGCTGGTACAAAGAAGCGAAATTATAATGAGGCAAGTAAAGAAAATGTGAAACGGAAAGTCCTGCAAGAAGATACTGATGGAAGTTATAGCGAAGTAGACAGCATGGAATGGTATTGTTTAATATGTTGCGACTTATATTCCAATTCACAACCAGGTGAACAATGGATTGAATGCGTCATGTGTAAGAATTGGGCTCATTCAGAATGCCTGAAATCTAAAAATTTTCATTCCTATGTTTGTCCGAATTGTAATTCTGACTCTGAATAATTATTTTTTAATTTATTTAAGACTGAATTAAAACTGTTATCAAAGTATGCCATTATTAATTAGATTATTGATCTCAGTAAAGTAAATGCTATGAGACCGAATAAATAAGCTATAGCTCGAAATGTTAAAATTAGTTGATTTGGTGATCTTTGTGTTTTAATTAAAATAAACAATTTTGTATTTCTTCAAATAACTATGTTTGTCAAAGTTGATTAATGTTAAAGATGATTATTAGTCTTAAGGTCCTATTAATTAGGTTGTATTACATTATTATTAATATTTGTTACTATTTTTTATAGTTTTGTTTTCATTAAATCCTCTAAGTTTGTTAATTTGTCAAAAACTTTTAAATTTTGTACTTTTATAAATGAAACGTTCATAAATATTCAGTTACATGTGCCTTATTTATTTTATACATACCTTTCCAACTAATCTTATACTATTAATGATTGGAGTCGACAAGCGGAACAACTTACCTCAGCTGAGGAACAACCAGCCCCTTCGTGGGGCAAGTTGTTCTTTGTCGACTTGATACAGAAAAATGATCCTGAGCTAAAATATATTATTATTTCAATGAATTTGACCATATAATTTGAAACTAGGATACATTCTGCATCTATTCATATAGGAATCATAGAGTATAAATCTATTTATTAAGTTCATATTGCTTTCTACTCTAAAATCGGAACTTCGAACCCCGGCCTCCCCTATGTATCTAAGTTTTTGGGAAGAACTTTATAAAAACATGGATATATAAACAGTTAACGGAGCTAAGTTGTGTTGACCTCGAGGCGTTTCAGTAGCAAAATATAAAACATGAAATAGACATTTATTGTCTAAAACCTCAGTTACATGTTACATACAATGTAAAAGTAGGTTCACAGCGCTATTATGACAAACATTTTATGCTTATCATATTCTGAAGTGAATATTTTCTCGGCAAAAAAGGAAATTCCTACGAAGCCCTAACTAGGCTTAAAAGTAAAATTAATTGAAAAAATCTATTCTAGTTTTAACTAGTTTGTCATACGACCGGGCGGTGCGATCCGCCGTATGCTAATGAGTACGCAACGCAACGGTACGAAACAAGATTGTCGGCTTTATAAAAAATAACAGGCAAATCCACTTTCATTTTTATTCCGAGTTCCGGCGCCTCTATTGTTGTAGGTGCCTCCACAAAGGGAGTGCATTCTATTTTATTTCCCAAAGCAGGCTGCGTTTTGGAGAAAGCTTTATGTAAACGCGAGTTGACACTTGGAGTTGCGATCTTGCGATCTCAACAGTCGCCGGCAATGCTTCACTTGCGGGTTGGCCGTGAGATCTCCGTATCAACAGCTACTCCAAAAGGAGGTTATTGCGTTAAGTTTACCGATGTATGTGCATAATTATGCTAATGTGTGCCAGTTGAATTATGTTATCTTAGAGATTCAAGCGATGGTTGCGAACGAAAACAAACACTCGAAAATTTGTTAGAAATTATTAGAAACTCTGAGTTTGTTGAGTCTAGGGTTTGTGGATTTTGATAATGTTGGCTTTATAACTTTTATATAACAAGAGAAGGGTTTTGTTGCTAAGATAAATATTTTTGTATTGTAGTCGTACTTACTCTTGTTCCACTGATACTCTGTACCTATGCTTTCACGCTTAAAAGTAGTCCATTTCTATGATCCTATTCAAGTCTATGATTGATTGATTTTAGTCACGCTATATAAAATAAATGCTAGATTGTGAGTAAGTAAGTGTGTGTGTGTGTGTGTTTTTAACTTTTTTGAGCTGAAATGTCTCGCCGGTTTCGGATGAAATATGGCAAACAGGTACTTTGAATGCTATTTTACTTTAAAAATATAAAAGCAAATTATAACAGAGCTAATAATGAAATAAAAAAGAAATAAAGATTAATTATTATATTCAATTATAATTATAATAATAAAGATGAGTAATTGTATTTCTATGGAATAAAATAAGCAAAACCAAAATGAATAAAGTAAAGCAACGCGAACGGCCGCAATCACTGGTTATGAAAATGGATGGCTTCCGCGGAAGTTCGCGAGTCTGCTTGATGAATTACTTCGAAATGCATTAACTCGGTCTCGTGTCAGCATCGACAAAGCGATTTTTGTATTGAACATTGAATATTTTGATCAATATTTCACAATTTAATTCGCGTTTCGGTACGTCCCGCCTGTCTGTCACGTAAATTCATGACATGGCTTCACACGGCTCGGGCCTCGCCACTACAAAGTTTTGCAAGCATGAAACTATTTTTCATGATGTATTATACAATGTGTATGTATAAAGCTTCAATGGGGAATGATGTGGAATTAAAAAAACTAAAAAAAAGGAACTCATAAAATAAAAATAAAAAATTATAACGAAAAATTGAGTACCTAATAAGTAACCAATATTGTCTTTGTCTGTCTGTTGTATAAATTCTTAAACGACTAAATAGTAAAACGCGAAGTTAGAATTTCTATTACATTACTAGCTGACTGGACAGACGTTGTCCTGTCTTAACGATGACTATTTAATTCCAATTGGTAAAAAAAGCCATTGCGTCAATTCTATGTCAAATGTCAAAAGTTACATTAAAAAACTTTACATTGTCCAAAACGCTGTATGGTTTAAGTATTTTTAAATTTTCTAATTTTTCATGTTTTTTTTACTATAAATTGAGATGTGAGCTATCCTATCTCCTAAGTTAGATCGAACTGCACACGGTGTGCAAATTTGATTGAAATCGGTTAAGTAGTTTAGGAGTCTATAGCGGACAAACAACGTGACACGTAATTTATATATATTAAGATATCTAATTTCTATAATAGATGTTCATTTTGTTATGAAAAGGAATTGCGTATAGGCCATCGATCTATATAATCCGACTTCGGTGGTATAGGCCGAATCGTCAGCCATGGTGTTAGAGAGCCCTTTTGTTATAAAACACGGGACTACTCACGTATTATTGTGTCCGGATACTAAGACTATAAAAACCACGTGTATGTGTGTATTTTTAACCGACTTCAAAAAAGGAGGAGGTTATCAAT
The DNA here is from genome assembly GCA_949125135.1 of Alcis repandata. Classification (NCBI taxonomy): domain Eukaryota; kingdom Metazoa; phylum Arthropoda; class Insecta; order Lepidoptera; family Geometridae; genus Alcis; species Alcis repandata. Next base: position 7,160,541 of record OX421230.1, on the reverse strand, counting down.
TCGACTGTATGTTTTTTTTTTTTAATATTTTTTTTTTATATTTGTTACCTCATAACTTTTGACTGGGTGAATCGATTTTGATGATTCTTTTTTTATTAGAAAGCTGACGCTTCCCATTTGGTCCCATTTCAATTTAGTCCAGTTCTTATAATGGTATCCATGAGAAAACTGTATTTTGCATTAAGTACGTGCGCGACAAATAGATGAATAACTCAATAGTCGGTCTTTTGAAGTCGGTTTTTGTTTTTTGTTTTGTAAAAATAATGTTCTTGTAATGTGTCGACACCACGTCCGCTTTCTTATTAAAACATTGAACTTTGTCTGTTAATTTATGACGAGTCAAAAGTTCACCAACCATGCAATCTAACAAAACGTTTTGCTTATAAATTATGCATAATCCTATTCAATTAGGCCAGATGATTAATATAACGCGGTGTCAACTCCAAATGAAAGTTTTGTACCATAATAGTGAATGATATAACAGTATCCGTGTTTGTTTGTATACGATTATAGTAGGCGCAGGGGATGTAGTGTAGGTCAGTGATGAAGCTTGTAACAACTTAACAAGACGGTAAGTATATTAACATTTTACCGTGAAAACTTACGTGGGTTTGACACATTTTTATTTTGAAATATGATCTAAATTTTAGTCGGAGTGGCCGGTATGCGATTCAATAACACGTGAGTACTCCTGTATTAATTATAACAAGGCGGTATAATTGGATTAGGCACTTCAATATTCATCCAAAGATTTTGATGCTTACATTAAATGAGTTAGCTGCAGTGTGACTACTGGGTGACCGTAAGTACTATTTGCAACTGATGCTTATTTTCTAACAACCTTTTAGCTGTGTCAGAGGCTTAAGTAAGTAATTTTGAAGCCGAACAGTTATTCTTAAGAAAAAAAACAATTTTTTTAAATCCAATGAGCCGTAACCTACAATCAGCGCGAGCCAAGACACTGTCTCGTCGGATACAGCGTGGCGCCAGTGCAGCCTTGGAGAAAGTTCGCGGTGAAACCGCAGATCTGCTGCCCCTGGCTGATCTCCCAGAGATATTATCCGGCTGATGTAACAGAGATATCTCCTTATACGGCACCCGATCGCGACCGGTCACTCGCGGTCATCGGATTTTGGAACTACATAACTGCAACTGTATTTTTTGAAACTGAAGGCACTGAATGTTAATTTATTTCTGTTGTCGAAATGGAAAAAAGAGCTTTGTTTTAAGTAGTGTTTTTCTAGTGAGCAAGTGAGTTTTATAAATCATTACTAGAAAATATTGTCAAAACATATTTTTTCCACCGCTTAAACATGCCCAAATAACCTGTTAAAATTAAAAAAATATTATGTCTGACAAAGTCCGTACATGGTTAAAAACTGGAATGGAACATGTTGTGCGTATTCTCCAATAGAAAACGAAACCATCATTAGCTGCACGTCGTTATACGATTTCCAGTCCCCTATCTAGGCTAAAGTTGAAATACGATCACTAGTTCCGAGAGTTGCGGAGTAAAAATCCAGATTCATTCACAGTACCGATATTAAAATTTCATAAAGTTTCCGCAATGTAGGGCTTTCTTCTTACGTAAGAGCTCACCGCATAATATTAAGCTTCTCTGCGGTAAATCTCCATTCTTCTTTGAAGCTTTCCCACGAACGGATTAAAGAAATCTACGTGGATAGCTATTATTTTCCTTTTTGTGACTCTTGAGAAAACGATTTAGATATTTAGGTTACAACGACAGGTTTTCACTACCTGTTCACTGTCATTATAATGTACCTAGTATTTTTTACTGTTCTACTTATGCCATCCAACTAGCAGTTCGCAGATTTTTTGACAATAAGTGTTATGATCATTGCCTATTGTCATGAAACAGTAAGTTCCTGTTGTAAGCATGATTTTTTATGTTTGCAGGTGAGAGTGTTCGCGACGGCGGCGGGTGGCGGAGCCGGGTGGCGGCGGCGGCGGAGGCGGCGAGATGAGCGCGCCAGCGGGCCCCCCGCTGCACGCGCCGCCGCCGCCGCCGTCCGCCGCCGAGGCGCTCTCCGCGCTGCTGTGGCAGCCGTACGAGTGCCGCTCGCCGCCTTTTGCGCGCTCGCGCACCGATGGCTGCCTGCGCGGGGGGGCCGCGCCGGCCTCCGCCGCTCCCGCGCTCCAGTCGCCGAACGGCGGTCGACATGCGCGCGCGTCGTATTGCGCCTACATATCGTGCGACGAGATGCGGCTGCCTGTGCCGGCGCCGGCCCCGCTGCGAAAGTCGGACTCGGTCTCGGTGCGCGTCCCAGGAGAGCCCAGCCGACTGAACGTGTCCAGTGTGAACGTAAACATAGTGCAGGTGCAGGATGCACCGCAACCTCAGAGTTGCAATGTGAACAGTGCCGTGCAAACGGAGCGCGAGCGCAGCGTCGCTAGCGCGGAGTGCCAGACGGAGGAGCCGGCGCGGCGGCGGCGGGTGCGGCGCACGCGGCCGCGCCCGCCCGAGCCCGAGCCGTGCCCGCCGCCGCCCTACAGCACGCTGCCGCCGCCGCCGCTGCCGCTGCCACTGCCGATGCCCCTGTCGGCGCCACTGCCGGTGCCGGTGCACCCGCCGCCACCAGCGCCAATAATCGCGCCGCATCCGCCGACGCACCGGTTTCCCTTCCAGCCGATCCCACTCAGGTTCGGTTACTTTCTTCTTGATAACTTTAGATACCACTCACAGCTGCTATACCCGTCTTCTAAAATGCAAACGCAATTCTGACGCACATAAAAACCTAAATAAGAACGTTTGTTAAATAAACTTCTGTTCATTTTGGGTCACTTGCAGCACATGAAGTAATACTGAATATATTAAGTGAAATTGCCTACTTACGCTGCTTACGTTATTCAAATAATAAAACTTAGCCTTGAATTCCAACAATGTGTAACAAAATCTCGTAGCAAGATGTCTTCGCGTGAGATTTCGGAGAGGGGCATGCGTTGATGTCTTTTATACGCGCACTAATCTTCCATTAAATAAATTGACGACATCATATAAACTAGTTAGACACAGTTATAATTCAATATTACCAATTTATTAGACGTTCCCTTCGCAACAGGCAGGGATTAAACTCTCCACTAACATTGTAAGTCAATAATCCCTAAAGGATTGAACAGATGTACACCGCCTCGTATTCAGAGGTAGAACCACCCACGTTAGCTAGGTACTGTAGAACCTTTGAACCGAAAATCGATAAAGCTACATGAACATCAAAGCTTTTCCGTAAGATTAAGTAGCAAACAGAAAGTTAGGTAGTTCGAGTAGATAGCGTTGTGAAAAGTGGAGCGAATCCGACCGTCGTCGCAGCGTCGTCGCACTACTCGCTTTGGTAACGAAAGCTGCCGAACCGTTGCCTACTTTTACATCGATAATGTCCAAAACAATTTGTTTAACATCCTATCTTTAAGGTGTTACAGAAAGGTGTGGTAATATTGATAGGAGTGTTAAGCGTACTGTGGATGTATCCGAATCATACCATAGATATTGTAATATCAATATCAAAATTAAAACTTATTTTCCATTAAAATTATAAAAATATTGAGATAACCTTGCGATTTGAATTGTGCAAGTAGAGGTCTTAGCACGAAAAGCGATCTCTTCCAGGCAACCATTGAAAATTGAGAACTTACATTTACATAGCTCAAATATAATTTGACCTTAGTCATCAGCTTCTTGTAGCGTTGCTTATTTTACCGGCAAATAGAATTTTACAACGAAACTGATGTTTATGAACAATGCATGCATATATGTACTCATATGCAACCTTTAATCCTCCCACTGCTGGGATACAGGTCTACCCTCGAAGGGTGATTAGGCCGTATTCCACCACGCTGGCCAAGTGCGGGTTGGTGGATTCACATACGCCATTGAATTTCTTCTCCAGACATATGCAGGTTTCCTCACGATGTTTTCCTTCACCGAAAAGCCAGTGGTATGTAAATTCGTACATAAGTTCCAAAGAACTCATTGGTACGAGTCGGGGTTTGAACCCGCCACCTCAAGAATGCGAAGCGGCTGTTCTCCCATTGAGCTACCACGGCTTACATATGCATATATATACACTTTGCATAATAAACAAACGCTATAAATGTCAGCTGTCACTGTAACTGTGCGAACGTGGATAAAACATAATTTCGCAAACGCAGGCATCAATTTTATTGTAATTTTGTTCTAGACATTTTGGTTAACTATCTGTTATTTCAAAACGAAAGATATTGCAGTTTTACTTTGTTTACGAAACACGCAAGCGTTTTGTCTATAATGCTTTTAGTAATGTTACTTTTAATTTTCTTTTTATATGGACTCATTTAAATCAATGATCTGCCAGTGGCATTGGATGGTTATTTTTATTAAACCAAAACAAGGTGGAGTTTTGCGTGTCTATGAGTATGTGGCATCGTAGCTTCAAAACAGCTGAAACAATTTTGATTTGGTATTATTTGTTTCAAAAGTGTCTCGCTCGAGAGCGTTCTTCGAATTCAAGAAAATCTATTTCGATATATTAACATTTTAAGCTCTTTTAAAAAGGTAGGGAAGCCTTTGCACAACATTAGGATATGACAAGCTCATAATTAATAAAAAAATATAAGTTAATACAGGGTTATAAAGAAAGTGTATGCTACGCTGTAAAGGGCTCATTGTACTTATCATTACGAACCACTTTGACTATGGGAACAACACAAATATCGCGAAAAAAATTCAGCTGTCCATACATTTTGTCGAGTGTTATTGACATTTTTGTACGGAACAGCTGATTTCTATTTCTCGATTTCAGGGTAGTCTCATAGTAAAAGTGGTTCAAAATGATGAGTACCTCTTTTCAGCTTAGCATACCCTTTCCTTAAAACCATGTGTAGCTTATATTTTTGAAGTTCATTTGCTAAAGTTCCTTGTTGTACAATGTACGTGTCTTTATACAAAGACTCCAAGTAAAACAGAGGACAGTTACCTCAAGCAGATAGGAAAATGAAGTCCACGCACTGGCGTCACGCAATAGTTTTTATTTCGGTTTGTAATAGTTTCGGTCATGCTACGTTTAGTAATAGTCACTAACTAGTGCGGCCTTGTTATGTAACCTGATTGTTTACACATATAGGTGTTCTTGCAAGGTCGCTGAGGCTTATGCAGGTAATTTAATTAGGCAAATTTTCTAGCCTATCGAAATAACGTCGGAATGTACTAGGCCCAAGTTTGAAGGCATTTTAAGACAGATCTAAACTAACTAAAAATATATCTGTCTTTATCATTGCAAGCCATTGGACAAGGATGCCAATAGTTTTAGAAAATTTAGATCTGTCTTAAAAAGCCTTCAAACTTGGGCCAACTATCTAAATAGTTTGGCTAAGTAGTTGCGCTTTGTGGTTTCATCCGTTTAAAAACGTTAACATTAACGTTTCATACTCATAGCTTCACTAGGATAATCTGTGTCGGGATGCCATGGAACACACACAAAGACAAGGACATCTAACACCCAAACCCAGAGCAGATATTTAATTTATTTTTATTTAATTTTTAGATAAAGTAATTTATTTGAGATAAAAAGTAGCCTATAATAAGAATGTTAAACATTGTAACAACATATTATTATCAAAGTATAAGCTATCCCTATTTCAAATTTCATTAAAACCCGTCGAGCAACTTTAGTGTGAAGAAATAATAAACATACAATCACAAACTTTCGCTTTTATATTGTTAGTGCGATGTAGTAGAAACACGTAGGTACTATCTTAATCTAGATATATCAATCATGTAGTTTGTATGCCTTGTAAATTCAAAATCGAGCATCTTTGTTACAGTTGAACAAAGTACATGAGTTTGATCGTAAACATAGCGAGCGAGCGAAGTATTGAGTTGTTACAATCATAGACTTATTGTACTACTTCCCGAGGAGGGGTGACTGAACATTTCCAATGGTACCTACTCAGTAGTGATAGCTAATATAAGCTATAACGTGGTGAACTCGGACATTAATATGTTGGCGTGATATGGCGCATCGTGTCGTCGTTTTTGAGAGGCTTAGACATTTGCAAATTTCACACATATAAGCAGGTATAAAACATGCAATAGCATGATGTAGTTATTAGAAATTTCAACAGCACTGCATTTACAAATAGGTACTAAACATATCGAGGACATACGTATTTGGTGTAAATATGAGACTCAGACTATTCGACGCATTTTTTTGTTCGATGTTTCAAATTGTACCCATATCTAACATTTTTTTTACATTTTGACCTTACAGTTAACACGTCCTCGGTTCTCAACATGCAATGTTTGATCACCCACCACCTCTAGATATTTAGACCACCTCTAGATATTTAGCTCTATGGTTACAATCGAAACTGGTTTACGACCACATGGTGAAATGCGCCGGAGTGTAGTGTAGGCTGCATTGACTTACTTATTAGAGACGAGATCTATGGCGATGTATATTCTGTTAGATTTACAGTATCTGTGTGTGGTTTTGTACAGTACAATTCGATGTTCATGTACGTTTTTAATTTCAACAATACATTAGTTACTACAAACGCATACTAATAGAAATGTCAATCAAGTAGTTAACATAAACATAACATTATTGATTGACACAATGACATGGTAAGTACGATACAAATAAGAGTTATCAACTTCAACTCTTAATTTTTGGCTTTTGTGAATATATTTATAAATAAGAGTTATGTTTCTCTCTAAACTTTGTTCTATGAAAACTGACGTGGTTTTGACAAATTTTGTTAAAACGAACACGGAAGTATTCACGCAGTATTGGCTCTGATACTCCACTATAGTTTCGGTGACAATCTTGTAGATTTTTTCAATAATTTTCATATAATAGACTGCATAATTTAACCAACCAAACCAGCAAGGCCAGTTCGAAGATAATGCTACTGTCTCCTCGCTGACGCTGCTTTTTTTGGTATGATTTTATAGATATATAGTTAAGCTAGTTTTAGAATTTTATAAATTATCCAACTAGACCTACTTACCAGTATCATATTATCTTTCTTATCGGATAGTCGGGTAATAAAAAAAAAAGAATGTTATCAATAAATATAGATACGTTATTTTTTTCTTTCAACCCACTCAAAGCTATTAAAATAACCATAAGTAATGTGAATGAGACTTTAGATAGGTACATGAAACCACGAGCTATCTCTAGTATTAATTGCTTCATAATTTAAAATCGATAAAAACCACTTAACATCTTTAGATAATTGACTAATCGATACCATTAAGAGGTTGTTTTAGATAATTTATCTATAAAATCTATTGATTTTATGTTGATAATATTAAATACGAATAAGTCGAGAGTAAATCGGTTTCTATAGGCAAGCTTGCCCCATCGTAAACCACTTCATTGCTAATCGAAAAAGCTAACCAGGCAAAGGCAATATGGTCAAATGCCAAGCACATCATCTAAAAATAGGTTAAATTTAAAAATACATATGTATTGTAAAAAACAACTTTTACTGCGTTGTCATCGGAGTTACACACGTATACCAAATTTCAGCTCAATCTGATATCGGGAAGTGGTTCAAATTGAGTAGCAAGATTCCACCTGAACAAACATTATATTTAGTATTAAGAAAACACCTCTTTTCACGCCAGGATGGTATATATATTTATAAAACACTTCATATATCACAATTATATTCACAGTAACAGTATTACATCGACGTCTGATCGAAACTAAAGCTAAAACCGAATTCCCTTTCACTTCTCAACATGCCACCTCGCCAAGTCTTATCCCCTCTACTTTACAATCGTTCTTCCTTTAGCGCTATTGCGTTTACTGGGCGGGGCGACATGTTTCCGGTGACCATTTTTAATCAAAAGACTGTTTATCAAATTAAATACCAAATGATATAAAATCGGGTAAATAACATTAAGGTGATTAAATTTATACTATACATAATTAAAAATCATGACACTCGGCCATCCGGCAACGTGATGCCTCCCGGCATTACCCACAAAATACACATAAAATATAAATTTAATACATCTTTGAATAAATATTACATGAAATACAGACTTTCTTAGTAAAATCATAGTACAATAGACAATTTCAATAAAAATGATCGTTAAAACGAAATATAACTATGATTAATGACTCAACACTGATAGTTCAGGTTAACATTTTAACAGTTTTGGTGTACTCAGAAAACACACATTAATTACGAGAATAATTTCTCTGAGTTATCTATTACAATTACAAATCATGACATTCGGCTTTATAACGATCTAGTTACTTGGATTCAACTATTTATATACAAGACTATTGTCGTCAAAAATTTAAAAAAGTATTTTCATTTACACATGTCTGTACCCTTTTTGATACATTTATTTCAAGCAACCTTGAGAAAACAAACTTTCAACTGATATGGTATCTTGTATTCTAAACTAGTATCCCTGTCAAAAACGAATTTAAGAAGCTGAATCATAAAAATGAAAACAAAGATCATAATAGCTTAAAAAAACGTAAAGTGTAAAATATAGAAACGCAAAAATAGTAGGCCTTGTAAAAGATATTTTATCCTATGGACACATTTTAACTAAATGCAACGAAACAAGTTAAAACTGTTGTTATATTACACTATTAGTATACAAGTGTTAAATACTGTAAATCACAAATCTATCGAAATGAATCATTTGTTTATATTTATTTATTCAAGTTACCTATATTGTAGCACGAAATATTGTTTATCTGTATCATGGCATCGTGAATCAATAATGCCGTATCCATTTAAAATATTAATGAAGTAATAGAATATTATATAAGAACCACCTTGTCTAAACAATATGTATATACATGTTGAAGCTAGATATTTCACAAAGATAGGCTAGAATTTAGCAATAATACAGCATGGATGAAAACCAAAAATGATTCAGGAATAAACTAATTACCGTTTTATCAGATATCTCAAAATATTAAAGAAAGTTTTCATCAGTAAAAACTTAGTGATTGAAATAAGAGTTTCCGCAAAGATAAAAAAAAAACAACGTTTGCTATCTTCATGTTATACCATGTTTGGGAAGATCTGATTAATATTAAAGAACTGATATTTCTCCATGAGTTTTGATTGCATCTTACATGAAAAATTACACCAAATGCTCTTAGCTAATGGTATAGGTACGCGGAACCTTATTAATATTAGTAAAATTATATCTGCAGAATAGAATCACTGCCCATACAACAAGAGCATGAACGTTGCAACGACTAAAGCTAGGTTTTATGAATGGTAATCTCGACGTACCAAAATAATGCTATTATTGTTCAGACTACTAATTACATTCCTGATTTACTGGCAGATTGTGCATGATTATGCCACCATATTTGAATATTCATATTCATTTATTCGAATATGGTGAATTCGAATAGTACCTTTACGTCAAATATAAAATTGTATAAAGTTTTAATGTTAAATTTTTAAAACATATTATCCAAAAACATAAAGTTCTGAACTTAATAAGTTAGCTAAATAACAACAAAGCTAGCACCGCACCTAAGATAGTTACAGATTGGTTACAACTAGGTACATAATATCGATTGGACAGGAACTATACGGAACATTAACCTCATTTTATTTCAAAAGAAAGTATAACTCTTAACATCAGTATTTAAAACACCGTAAACAAACCTAATTTGTAGGTTAGCATTAGCTATAGATACGTATTTCAATTTTTTTTTTTTTTTTTTTTACTCAAATCTAAAAGTCACTATTACCTCTTGGTTACGCGCTTTGATTTACCCTCTAGCAACATTTAATACGAGTGCCAGGCAACATCGTGATCGTGAGCGCGTCACGCTGGTTATCATTAAGAATAAAACTATAGTCCTATCCGACTTAACAGTTCGCAAGTTCGTGTTTATCTTTAAAAAAATGAGTGAAATCAAAACCACATTTGTTTTCATGGTAAAAAATAGTAAGTAGTGTAGTAGTAGTAATAATCGTAGCAAGTAATATTACATAAACCCCGAAAAAAAAAAATAGCTTGGGCTATACACGGGTATTCTATAAACTTAGACATTTCATATCCACAAAAATTAAAATTAAAAAGTTAAATAGTAGTATTCCGCGGTAGATTACGTTTTAAATTAACAAATCTTTACTAAACCAACATTTATCATATTTTTGATTGAAATTTAGAGATAACCAGCTTTACCAAACACAAAAATATTGTTGACCCGAATGTTTTTTTTAACTCTACGAGCTGGCATTGCAATGCCCATTCATTGAACAAACTACCTCAGAATAATGCTTACTTATGAAGCAGTTCAACTTTAAACAAAATACCTTCACAAATTAAAAAACAAAAATAAACTCACTTCACTCGTTGATAAAAACAAAACCTCGCATATTTTTATCGATGATAAATCATAATCACCAAACAACAAATACGTAAAATGGATAATTTGCTACAATACTTTCATTTACTAGTGGATGGGAAGACGATCACTTCATTAATTTAATTTAATCATATTTTCACAAAAACGGTGATCTCGTTATCAATGTTAATAACGCTCTTTGACTCTATCCAAAAACTAAGGTTACGTATTTAATTAACTTTAAGTCTACTCGTTGTAAGTCTACCAAAAATGCAATTGAAGAAATGTTTTCAAACTGAGAATTACAGATATAGGTACTGAGCCAACCATTCAAAGTTAACAAAATGTTAAAGTTAACTAGTCTTTTGTTCAATATGGAAACTATGTTTAACGAGAGTTTGTTGTTACTGGCAATTAATGTATTTTAACTTTCAGGTTACACGTTAGTTTTACAGGTTTTATTCTTTTTGTGCTTGATCTAAACTTTTAGTTAAAACTTTTATTTGCTATTACTTTTAACTTTTAGTTTTAATACTGTTCCTTTCTCAGGAGGAAAATTACTAAATCTCATAACACAGGAACCCCTTAGCATGAGTCTATTCAGGGTATTAAGGTTTACATACTCATTGGAAATCATGTAGTTATCTAAAATTATGCCAACATGATTCAATAGTTTTTTCAAGTGTAACCTCCATAACCAATGTATATTTCTTAAACAAACAAACTATTATCTATAACTAAATTCTTATAATACAAGTCGGGTTGATCCTGCGACCCGAAGTAAACTTAACATTCATATGCTATCATTGCATAACGCCATGTACACTAATGTACAATATACATATTATACCTTCATTAAAGTTATAGAATGCCAAATCATAGTACGAGAAAACAAATTTTTGATGGGTACATTGCTCAACAGAATTCGTCGTGTGTTAAACATGAACGACAAGACGTGTCAATCGAACTGAAGTTGTTTTCGACAATCTCGTGTTTTGAAAAGAACGAAATAGGATTCAAAAATATCATTAAATAGCAATTCACCAGAAAAATACCAATTTAACTTGAATTCGCGCATTTTAACACAGCAACGTTGATTGGAAAAATACCAAACCACTAAAATATATCAATAAAAATAATTTGTAATTAATAATATTATTTTAGCTATACTTTTAAGTCTGAGAAACCCTCTTTAAAATTAAACTATTAATTATTTAAAATTTTTAATTTTGCATTAGTAATATAGCGATGAATATTTTTATCATTATTATTATCAATTTGTAATGCAGTACGAGTATAAAATATAACCCTATTGACTATTTTCTAACGTATTCGGTATCGAAAAACAAGAAAAATAATTAGCCTTTGGCAACTTTATATAAAAAAAAACTAGCAAAAATGTACTTGCTACCTTCTAGGTCTTCAAAAGCTCAGTTTCCCCGCTGGAGCAGCATAAAGAAGAAACCCTTGTCTTCTTTATAACCGCCATCACGCTCTGCCAATGCCTCTGTGGCATATCGGAGGGAGCACCAACATCTTCGGCGGACTTTCTTGTCACACCATCCTGAAACGTTTACATTGTCTCCGGCAGAATACATTCAATAACCCAACTGTTAACATAGGAAAATAAGCGGTTTTATTTTCCATTTGGTAAAAATATAGGAAAAACATATCCGTGCAAATAAAAATTTCAATTCAATATTTGAAATCGGTGTTCATAAAATATTTTACTCGCCCTATCAATTAACCGACAGCCCAACAAATAATGACGCAACATTTTGGCAAATAATGACAGCATGTCTGCGCCCAGCGAAATTTAACGACTACAGTCCGTCCAAAATAAGAAGTACTTATCTTTTGACATTTAACACTTTTTTAACTAGCACACTTTTAAAGTATCCATTAAACTAACCACCAAGTAACCATTGTTGGAAAACTTTTATCATTTTCATACAATTGTAATTTTTAATTTCATAAGTAATTTTTACTTTGTTAAAATAAATATTTCAGCTATTAAAACAAAAAAAAATATATAAAAAATATAATTTGTAAATCTTAAAAATTAAACGGTTTTTATTCCATCACAATATTTACAATTTTTTAACACTTTTTTTTTCTTCAAAACAAAGCAAATAAAATTAATTTTAACCAATAAATTGTTTTATTTTCTTGACGTTGTTTTAAAATAACGTATCTTACGTATACCTTTCCGAAGTGTCACGGCAATTCTAATTTACTTATGTATGAATAATGATCGTTAAAAATATTATAATAACAATCGCTACAGCAATATAAATTATATATTTATATTCGTTCAGAAAATTAAAATTTAAAGTTTTGTATAATACCTAAATATTATTCATATAATAATATAGCACCGTATATCTAGTAAAAAATTATAAGAAAACTAGCGGCCCGTCCCGGCTTCGCACGGGTAGACACTATAAATTGAGATGTGAGCTATCCTATCTGTTAAGTTAGATCGAACTGCACACGGTGTGCAAATTTGATTGAAATCGGTTAAGTAGTTTAGGAGTCTATAGCGGACAAACAACGTGACACGTAATTTATACATATTAAGACTAAAGAAATAATAAAACTATATCATGTTATAAGCTAAAACTTAAATCGGTTATCAAATATAAAGAATCGATATCTAATAAACGTTAAATTTAGTAACATACTACTAGTACTGGTACTAGATTTGCTCGACACATAATTTTTTTTTCTTTTATCTGTCAAAAAGCACCAATTAGTTTAGATAGACTGTGGCGAAAACATTTCCGCGCCATCGACCAAAAAAAACCCAACTCACTCACTCACTCACTCACATAACCGTTAACCAGTGAAATATTCACTCGACATCTAGCGGAAAGCATATCCGCGCAACTAACTAGTAAAATATAACAATTCAGATACGTGAGTATTCCCGTGTTTAATTATAACAAAAATTCAGATATTCATTATTAAATAAACAATTTAAAATTTGACATTTCATAAGGAATTGACATGATATTATCTTAATTGAATACTATTGACATTTAATAAAAATTATTTGACATAATATGCATAGAATTTAAAATTGAATTGGAAATGTTTAATTATTATTATTATTATTTTTTTAAACTACTAAAACTATTTGACTGTGTACATATTTAATGCCCGATACTGACAATTTCAAGTAATGCACTAACATCTATTTAGATTAGCTAAAACTGGCAACTCTTTTGTAATGAACGGCGTGTTATTTTATAACTTGTTGCCTGTTACTCTAGTAAATAAGAAAGACACAGATTTTCAAAGAATTTTAAAAGACTTTTTAATTAAAAAGGCTTACTACAAAATTGACGACTTCTGTGATCTGTGATAGAGTCTCATTACGAAAATTGTATTTAGACTGTAATAATAATACTCGACTGATTATACCTACTATTGTAGTTATTTTATACATTGATTTTTTTGACATTGCAATTATTTTATAAACAATTTTTTGACATTCTTATAATATTATTTTCTTTGACATTTAATTTATTGCGTATTTATTTATTCATAAAAACTGTATTTAACATTCATAAGTGTACATTGATATAGGTACCCATATTTGAATAAATTATTTTGAATTTGAATTAGCATATAAGTTACAATGTATCAGTTGTTCAATAAATATATCTGTATCTGAATCTTAACACCCAGTAGAGAGCGTATCCGCGTAATTAACTAGTGAAATCCAACGATTCACTTGACATCCAGCGAGAAGCATACTCGCGCAATAAACCAGTGAGTGAGTTAACCATTAATCCGACTTTTCCCAAAAATTTAATCTATGCTCAATCAATCTCGGAAATATATCATTTATTATAATTATAATAAACCAACAAATGAGAGCCTTTTTATTCTCTTTAGAAAACGTGGGTAGAAATACATAAAATGAAAAAAAATATCAATATCCTTTTATAAACTCAAATATGCACATACACAACGGGTAAGTAAAAAAAACGTGTCATGTACCATCAGGGAGTAGCCCTAGCCCAACTTCTACGTTTAAGTGAAAGTTTAATAAAGGTGCGCGCCTTGGTACTGCCAAGGAGTAGCCCTGGCCAAGTACCCACATGCGCCTGCATAAACTTTTAATGAAATCAATTTATCAAAAAGTTAATCTTTTCAAATATGGCACGTGAATTCTACCCCCCAATGCATATTCGCAACATTAGATTTATCAACTTGCATCGATTGATTCAATTTTAAACGAGAAATACCTCGGTAACGGTGAGATAAAAAATGAGAAATAGAAAACAAAAGCATAAAGATTAAACAAGATTAACATACCTCTAAAAAAGATTTCTTTTGTGTATCCCGCACATCTTGTCTTGTAGTTCTCCATCCATACTGCTGCTCGTGGTGATCTCAGTGCAGAGAGAGCTCCCTGAGCTCGGTTAACTTGTGGAGCAACGGCGTTCACACGTCTGCTGCTTTTTCAACATTTTAACATTTTCTTTTCTTCGTTTGCGGCGTTGCGTGAGTTTTTAACACTTCTGAAGTATTAAGAAAACACCTCTTTTCACGCCAGGATGGTATATATATTTATAAAACACTTCATATATCACAATTATATTCACAGTAACAGTATTACATCGACGTCTGATCGAAACTAAAGCTAAAACCGAATTCCCTTTCACTTCTCAACATGCCACCTCGCCAAGTCTTATCCCCTCTACTTTACAATCGTTCTTCCTTTAGCGCTATTGCGTTTACTGGGCGGGGCGACATGTTTCCGGTGACCATTTTTAATCAAAAGACTGTTTATCAAATTAAATACCAAATGATATAAAATCGGGTAAATAACATTAAGGTGATTAAATTTATACTATACATAATTAAAAATCATGACATTAGTAGTACTAAACTTATATAATTATATAGTAGTTACATAAAGGTACATATGTACATTGTAAGTTAAATAAAAGTTAAAAAAAACTCTTAATTTTTGCTTTTTCTTTCCGACTTTCTTCGTACTTGATGTATTTACTGTATGTGCACAGTTTATACAGGATGTTAGCAACTTGTATCTGTTGACAGATGTTAATTGACAGTATCGCACCGCAACAGGCAGTTGTGAACGTTCGACGTTGGCACTAGCATGTGGCAGCTTTGCAGGACAGTCCACTGAATGTTTTAACGCGATGACTTTCTATTTTAACAGCTGCCTTGCTCGAGCGTAGTTTCGTGTTTTCTCATGATAAAAGTATCTGTAGGCCTAGTCTCGCATGTGTTGTAAAAAAGGGTCGCTTTTTGATCATCTGGCACTGAGATTCCTTTTAGTATCCTTTGGAAACTAGACAAGTCTTCGAAATAGTTTTGCGGCGTTTCTAGCAGACATTGCTTAACAAATGTCATTATTTTGCGCAATAGTTCAGTATTATAGTATATATATTGTAGGGCGCTGTATACTGACTAGTGTCACTTAACTTTAAGCATTTTATGAGTAACCCTTGATGTTTTACGATGTTTTTGAAATGTAGAATAGGCTCGCGTTTGCCTCACCTTAGCACAAACAAGGTCTAAGATAAAGCACGCTCGCCGAGGATATACCCTATTTCACACTCCCTGTAGTTTATAGTAATACTAGCTGCATCCCACGGTTTCACCACTATCCTACGTAAACCGTTAGTTTTCTGCTATCCAGGGTGTAAGGTATTTATACTACTCGTATATTAAAACCGTTCAACTGTTTTTGTTTGATTTCTTGATTAAAAAACATCTAAACATACAAACTTTCACATTTATAATACTACGTAGCATAGTGTAGGATGTAAGTTTTTACAAGTTGGCTTGGTACGCTGCGCTTGTTTTGAGTGCGAAGTCTATAAGGGGTAATCTATGCCCTATACAACACTCTTCTTTGTTGTAACTTCGTATCATTGGTATCTTATAGGCACCTATCAGTGTCGCAAGCGAAAATTGTTTATTCGTGTGTGGTAAACAGTGTTGCCCTCCAAACGTGGTTTGTCGGTCAATACCGCGCGTTTGCGAAACCACGCCGCGTGCGTCGCGGTGAGAATTGTGTTGCGCGGACGCATCCGTAATGTGCACGGTTTACTAGTTCACAGAAAAAGTAGCCTTTTAGTGAAGCCAATTAATGGTATTTTTTACAATTTTTTATAAAACTTGCCATGTTAGTATGTGAGGGTCAAATCTATCGATTGAATTTAGAACTCCCCCGATTTCCAATTGAACTAAACGTATACCTACCTGTGTAGCTCCGACGAAAATGCAATAAAAATATTTTTAGGTATGTATTTATATTTTTTTTATAGAACACTCTTTTCGGCCTCATTGAGAACAACAAAGATTATCTAATTCTATTCAGCTGGTCATTTTATGTAGATTTATACTACAGAATAGTTTCATGTTTTTAACAAATATTATAATATTATGCATAACATGACTGAAACGCCACTAAAACTACCAAAATATTTGAAATTAAAAATTCGACCCATTAATCTTTGTAGTTAAATTCTCTAAAAACCAAGCAACTAATTTGTACCTCTCATAACGGGCCTAATGACATCCGCAACTAGTAAATCCACTCAAGCAAATAACCCTTCGCTATTTCCAGCGGGTCATCCATCCACGTGGCGTCTATTCCAAGATTCCCCACTTCCTTGAGTTGAACTTACAAATAAATGCTTGCACCTCGACTCCAGTATTGTTGGCAGCGAGCCAACACGTCCTAATGGCTCAGACTAGGGCCAAAGCCAGAAAATCTTCTAATATTGGAAACTACTGACTGAAAGCGGATTGACTTAATCTTTACTTTAAGCGTCTTGGATAACGTTCTTGATTTAATTATGGCCGTGGATTATTTGCTTAAAGCCCCAGTTTGTCAATGTCTGATTTTGTTCGAATTGCCCCACTTCTTAATCGTTGAATTGATTTGTTTTCAAACGTTTTGGTACGTACTGCATGAGTTAAGTTTAGGTTTGTCATAATAATAATGTCATAATTTGTTTTTCAGAGGTAGATTGGTTTACTCGTAGCAAAAAAAAATAAATATATATATTACATAAACTTTTCTAGTAAATGGCAAAAGTAAGGAATCAGTGTTCTATATTAGAATAATGTTTGCAAAAAAAATGTTAACCTTGACTACGACTGCGTGTCAAAACGATAATAATTATATTGTCGAGCCTGATAAATATCTTTGAAGCAGAAAAAACAGTAATTTCCTGCGTATTCTATTTCAAACATCAAAACCGCTGTTTCTTGGCTTTAGCTTATCGCAATCAAATAAAATCTTGTTCGAGGCGCGTTTGGCACGCTCCAGTGCGCGTTGCGATAGGCGTTTTTGCACACGTGTGGTGCCAAACGCGTCCTTGCAAGTGAACGTACCGTCCGACTCATTTCTTGTTGCTTTTTGCCCCATCCTTAAGAAGGCCCTGAAGTCTGCCCATTTTCATACAAATGAAGGAACTTACGTAATAATGATTTGTTTTCAAAAATTAATATTTAAAATATTTGTTGTAGGTACATATCATCGTGTCAAATACA
Organism: Alcis repandata; assembly: GCA_949125135.1. Classification (NCBI taxonomy): domain Eukaryota; kingdom Metazoa; phylum Arthropoda; class Insecta; order Lepidoptera; family Geometridae; genus Alcis; species Alcis repandata. Next base: position 7,142,647 of record OX421230.1, on the reverse strand, counting down.
TACATCTTTCTATCCTTATTTGTTTGGTCATCCGATTATTCGAAAACCAACTTTTCCCTAAATTATCTTCGACGTGTTTAGAAAAGCAAGAGCTCTTATCTGCTTTTTCTTTAGTTATAAATCATGTCATCGTTATACCTAGTATGCAATAAATATTTTTTAAAAAATATTTCAATACTAGGTAATTACTGTTTTAACCTGGCACGTAGATGTCTATCTAATATAGTATAGCTACTCGTAACCCTGATACCGCCATAATTAGAGAAACCATGGCGTTTTCAAGGCTTTGTTGGCAATACTTCGTGTTCACTCTTCGCTTAAAATTTTCCTTATTTCCTAGTTGTAGTAGTTTCCTCTTCTGTTTCTAATTATATCACTAAACTATACAGGTATATATACCTACAAAGCAAAAAGACCAAAGATATAGCAAAGACCAAACTAAACCGGAACCAGTTTGTACGACGCAAAGACTCACGTCGTTCTAATCGGACGAAATTCATTGTAATTATTGTCATAGAAAGTAAATAGTTCGTTTGAAATCACAAGCATTTACGTTCTTAAAACAAAAATCGTAATAGTTTGAATTAAAAAAACTCTAGACACTTAAAAATCCTCACAAATAATATAATCCGAAAAAGTTTCCCCCTGATTATAAACCTTTTTTTACGACGAAATGATTTGGTACTCCGAATCAGGCTAGAAAGGGTTTCAAGATTCAGTGGACAGTGTTGTGCAAATTGGATTGCCCCGACCACTAGTCGGGGTCATAATTGGCTGAATGCTCGAGCCGGTAGCAGCCATCGGAGAACCGCACTGCAAAAGGGTCACAAGATTGAACAATAATAAAACTGTAGCTGGAATTTTCCCGAATTTTCTATATTTAACGGTGAACACGACAGTGAATTTGTTTATCTTTTAGTAAATAGATCATCAATCAGTTCTCCAAGTCAGATTCATCTCACAGCTAATGAATTCAAAACATAACTAAATGAGAATATTGTAAAAAAAGACATAAGATGAACTTGAGCGATCTATAACCGTTCCAAGCTTTGCTATTATTTCTAGAAGTAAAAACCTATTTCCCATCACCTTAATCTACCTATTTATAAATATATAATCTGACACCAGGGCAAGTTCCTTGACCTAAAAGAACGAATGAATAAACCTACTCATTCTTTACCATATTTTATTCTCTTGTAAATCCGACTGAAAATCATATAACGAATTTAGTTTTGTAGTTAAACTAGGCGCATTCTAGTTTACTCGTGTACGGTCGATTTGACAGACAAACGCACCGAAGAGAAAGTGTCAAGTGACGAAACTACTCAATAGCCAAGGCAAGTGAGTCGAGTTCACGCTTTGTCAAAAGTAATTGAATTCAGCGATGGAATTCAATGACTACATCACTTCTTATACTGACACGCCGATAAGAGGTAATTTGTTGGTAATTTAAAAAAAGGTTACCATAGCCTAATGGACTCGTACATGTTCTAGTTACCTTTTTAGTAGTACCTATACTAGTTAATCTTTGTCTTGAGGATGCCTTTTTGAAATATTTTTTGGAAAATTTTAGGCTACAAGTATAAATGAAATATGTAGGTATAATAGGATAGGTAGCATGAGCTTTTCAAGCGGCTTTAAGATGTTTCAGAAGGAAAAAAATGCGCGTATCGTTCAGAACAAAATCCTAAGGTTTATTATTCAAACAATTTTTTCTGATCTTTTAAAAGAAAACTGAAATTAAAAAAAAACTATTATTTCTTAGGTTTTGTCAGTCTTGTGTTTTAGCTGAAATGCCTTTTTGTTGTGATTTCTTAAAAATTCTCATACCAAATTCTGTTGCATCATCTCTGTAGTAAACAAAGCAAAAATGCTGACAGAAAAGTTCAACGGTAACTTATTTTCAGAGGAAAATTCAGAACACTTCTGTATTTTGCTGGCAAAGTGTAGAGTCGCTTGCAATTTTATTGTAGCTAGCGATCTAATATATTCTGACTTTCCTTTTATCGTCTACGGAATATTGTTTTTAAATAAAGCACTTGCACTATACTGGACTTTTCTTGAGACTGACATCTAGTACTATTTTTATACTTAAGAATTACAGTGACAATTTACCTCTAGGGAACTATACTTTTTCTGTCCTATGCAGTTTTATTGTAAACTTTTCTTACAAGTTCGTCTTGTAATCTTCTGACAAAGATTGTAGATGCTATTGAATAAGCCTCAGATACACTGAGCGATGCAAATATCTCACAGTGGAGTTAACAAATTGGCCCTCGTGTGTTTGTTTATTTACGTATTTGTCCAAAATTTGTCTGACTTTAACTTGAATTTAGTTAATCCGGTCTTGCAATTTTGCAGGCAAGTGTGTATGTAGTTCATTTTAGTGCTATAACAAGTCCGAATATGAGCCGTAGCAGTACAGGGGTTGTATATAGAAATATAGATGTAGGGGTCGCGACGTCTCAGGTTGCTACAAACTACCTATACGATTTGTTCTGTACTGGATTTGAAGTTGAATTCAGGTGTTTAATTGTTTATCTGGTCGGTCTGGTCCAATAGAAATAGAAGTAATTTTTCTTTGGAAACAATTTATTTCTTAATGAATAACTTGTCGTGGACTGAAATGGCTAATTTAATTACAAAAAGCTTGACAATGTTTCAAGAGGCCATTTTGAAAAGTTCCGTGCGCTCTTCGAGCTCTTGAGAGTTTGTTCTGAAACTAAACTGAAAACGGCTGTAGTATTTTAGTTTCATTCTATTACTTTGCAGAAGTCTATTTTAGTTCTGTGAATTTTCAAGTAAGTATTTACTTACTGAATACATATTTATTCATGTTCTCCGTTTTATATTTTTATCTTTGCTATTATTTTATATTTGGAATAGTTTTTTAAAATGCACTTTTTGGAAAATTTTATTTTAACCACATTTTTGGTCTGTGTTTTTTATGATCTATAATAATTACTTATTTCGTATAGGATACTGTTAATTGTGTTTATCCCATAAAAGTTAACTGTTCCTGTAGGATTGCTGCAAATGTTATCCCAATTAAATTATACTAGTATTCATCAAATAATTATCTCATTAGTGTTCTCAAATTGGTGTTAACCACGTTAATTGAATAACTACAAACTAAATACACAACACTGATACCTAACAACCTAACTACATATTTGAAGCTGCGTTTACATCACACATATCGGTTCCAATCGCATTTTCCGATATAATCCCCCGGGTTTAATTATAATTATCGAACGCGTTTATATCGTACTAATTGGATATGGGATATTAACTCCCGCGAGTGCCTAAACTAGCTATCTAATTACATTCGAGATCTCCACTCGAATGGTTATTACATTTCATCGCATGTCAGCACGTCGGCATGTAGTAAACTTTGTATTAGCGTGTTAGGGAATTTACGGATATTGTTTTCGTCTATGCTAAGGGCTGTCGCAAACGGCGGAGTTTTGGTTAGTAGAAGCCACTAAAAAGCAAACTCGTAATTCTGTGAGAGATTTAATAACTGGGATTCCGTCGCCGATAGTTGCTTTCTGGCTACAGTGGGCATCGAACCATCAAAACAAATACACATTAGTATCCCGTTGAACGTATGAGATATTTTGAAAGATGTTTTTATTGAACATAGTTATAATGTCTTCTTCCTACCCGTTAGGCACAGAATGCTACTAACCAACCGCGTCTTGCAGTTTTACTTGCTATCCTACTGGAAATATACAAACACATCACACACCTAAACATTCGCATCTATTCACCCGCCATCTAATAATATCTACATGAGCACAATCAAGCCATTACTTGAAATATGATTGCATTATTTTGGTTCAGCGAGATTTTTTTTCAAATAATATCTAACCAGTTTGTCAATCTAGATCAACATTGAGATTATGTATCTGGATCGAATATGTAACAACGAGAATTGTAATTTATTGATTGATACATATTATTGGCACGAATGTTTTGTAAAAAATTACTTACGTTTGCGGTAAAAAGACGGCATTAAAAATCTAGCGTTAGACTTTCTTGTAAACGGGCAAAGCCAAAATTTTACTTCTATATCGAATACACGATGCTTAACATTATTAAAACAAAACAATAGTAAGATGTTGCGCACACTATGCAACTTGTGACTGTGACAGCTAGCGACTAGATGCAACGACAGGCTGCAGCCGACAAGTTTTATACATGTAAGAAGAAATGTGCAAATATTACTGCGTTCTGGATTAAAAGGCAATGTTTCTAGCGAAACTTCAGGGCAAATAGGAGATTAAACACAGGGCCAGGGTGACGAGCGTAGTGCTGCGCCATGCAGGGTCTTGAATTGTTAAGAGTTCGAAATTCTGGCGTAAACCCGTTATGGGCTAACGTGACATTTAACATCAGGCGATGTGCTAGTCTCGTCACTCAATTGTATAAAAAAAAAATCTCCGCAAACTTTGCGACTACCAGCTAAGAGAGTTGCACGCTCAATGAAAAATGATGATGACAGATGCAAACGATATCTTTTTGTCCAGCAGCGACTATTAAACACACGGTTTGCGTTGACACCACCGAAGGTCTCGTGCTCATAATGAGTTGTCGCAACAAATAAATTAATTATGCATTATTGTAATCAACCTTGTTGACGGTGAACCTGTGTTGCCCGCTGATACTGTATGCATTATTCAAAGAGGTTTAGGTACTTAATTTTAGAATTGATAAGGGATAGGGCAAGAACTTGAACTTGATACTTTGGACGTAAAAGCTTTAAACAAGGTAAATCACTTAGATTAATCACTTTAAAATAAATACTTACCTAATGAAAGAATGAAGTTCAATTCTAATAATGATCATTTATTTCAGACCAGGTCCATATTACTCACATATTATCTGATTTTTCAAATACAAATAAAAAATAAAAATAAATATGTAAAAAAAAAATGTCAAGATAATAAAGCGAATTATGCAAAAAGTTCAACTAGTAAATCAGAAATTCGAACCTTGAGTTATTATGAAGCAATATAATTGGGCTAGCGAGAACTCGCGTATAAACGTTACCTTACCAACAATTATTGTAACAATTTCTCACTTCCCAATTATTTGGTCTAAATAGACTATGTTTGTTTACTAAATGATATAAGTTTTGATTAGTGAAGGGATATTACTGTGATCAGATCTTTATCCATCAGTGAGGCAGCGTAGTTTTAAAATAAAATACCCATATTGAAGTACCTAACAAAATGAGTTCCACATCTTAATATATATAAATCTCGTGTCACAATGTTTGTCCTCAATGGACTCCTAAACCACTTAACCGATTATAATAAAATTCGCACACCATGTGCAGTTCGATCCAACTTGAGAGATAGGATAGTTTAAATCTCAAATTATAGTCGCAATTTTAATTTATTGCAAATTATATATATACTGATAATTTTTACTATAAATTGACAAGTTCGCATCAACATACTACGGTTGCTATAGTTACGCAATGGCTTTTGACAGGACAACGTCTGTCGAGTCAGCTAGTTATGTTATATATTTGGCCATATTATATCAACCTGTGTATTAAAATTTTATTTAGGTTTATGTTTCGTGAAATAAATACATAGTAATCATTTATGGGTTAGTAAAAACATTTTAGTAGGCAAATAAAATGTAATGGAATTAGGTAACGAATGATATAACACCGAACGTCCTATTCATCGCGATGGATGCAACATTCATTAGTTTTCCACTTTTACCACAGCGATTAGTTTAGAATTTTATTCAGAAAAATCATTGGTCTACTTAGAACGGTTACATTACGAACAAAGCAATCGCAGGGTTACGCAAGAAACCGCCGTCGACTGAATAGAGATAGGCACGGTACAGTACAGCATGTAACGTTGTGTACAGTTGGTACCTCGTGAATGTTACTTTCAGTTTTTCATTCTAAAACCGCAATCGGATCACGAATTTAACCGCAGCAGTTACGAAATGGAATAGCTCTAAATGGGTTTTAAATTTCGCGTGTCTTTTAAATGTTGCTGAAAATAAAGTCAAGATTTTAATGGTACTATGTAGGTATTTAAATATGTAATTATTTTTACAAAAAAAAAAAAACAAAAACCGACTTTAAGAGACCGACTATTGAGTTTATCATCTATTTGTCGAACACCTACCTAATGCTAATTTAAGACTTACTCGTATACTATATGGTTTTCTCATGGATACCATTATCAGAACTTGACTAAATTGAAATGGGACCAAATGGGAAGCGTCAGCTTTCTAATAAAAAAGAATCATCAAAATCGATTCACCCAGTCAAAAGTTATGAGGTAACAAACATAAAAAAAAACACAGTCGAATTGATAACCTCTTCCTTTTTTGAAGTCGGTTAAAATTTATCATCATCATCATTAAATATGATAATATTATGAAATCAATGAAAGTACCAACATATTTTGGTATATTAATGACTGCTGAATATGAGCTTTGTACAGCTTTTAATTTCTAGTGACTGCAATTCCCTTCCATTTCCACTCAATTGAGTCTCAAAATCAATACTACATCATCACCACATTATTATTGATACAAAATCTTTCCACATGTGAAAGACATTACCTCTAATAGGTGTAGATAATAAACACAGAATAGCTAGTAGTACCTACTATTAACATAATAGGCTGGACAAAAGGCCGTATTACACAATGATACATTTAAACACTTTCGCGTGTTATCTAAGTGGTTTGTCACCGAAATCCCAAAGGGAGCGCGAGCGTGACACACATACCAAGAGGTCCAGATTTGGGGATAGATTAGGTGCGAAGTCTTTGAACCGATACAAAGACAAGTCTAAGTTTCGAACTCGCTCGTAAAAGAGCTTTGAAACACCTCGAAAAGCACGAGTAAACATTCAACAAGGAACTCGAACTGTTGGAGTATTGGCACCTAAGTCTTTGTGAAAAACGTTGACCTAGTTAGCAACTTAGATCTGTGCTGCACATAGCATACCTGGGAATATACGGTAGATATTGAAGTTGTAGATAAACTTTACATTTTGGCTTGAAATTGTACTTTTGTGTCGAATTCTCCTCAAAAATTAAATCCTACATAAAATACAAAATCTTGACCCCGTTTTAAATATTCTGTGCTAGCTTGTACGCTCAGGTACAGTTATCAATGTAAAAGCGGGCTTTCGTCCGGTATATTTTCACCGTCATTCTCTAAGGTCATTATGTAAACGGCTGTCGCTCATGACGGTTCAGCAGTAATGATAGGTCAGCCGTCACGCGTCTCGCAGTCGTCAGCGAACACCGAATGAACTTTATTTACTACCATTTTATCTTGACCGTACTTCGCGCCAGTCCTCATACTTGCTGGTACTTATTCTGTGACTTTCAGGCTGGATTTTTGTTAGTACTACGAAAGTCCGCGGCCGGAATAAAATGGTCGAACTCTATTGTGTTCATTAGTTACGTTCCACGGAACGTTATGAATGATGCTTTTCATTTTGTTGTTTTTGAAGCGGGACATGTATGTGGTTTTCAGTATTAATTATTCGGTTGTATAGTCATAGGAATATTGTTGTATCATTTTTGTTATATCGTCATTAATGAATATTGTAGAACGTACAGGTATGCAAACCCAGTAAAATATCGTCAAAATCGTCAAAACATCAATGGACCAAAAACTTTTAAGCTCCACTTCAGAATTGATTAGTTGTCGAATGTAGTTCTGTCTGAAAACTTCATAGTCAGGTACCTAACTATACTTCTATAATTTTTGTTAGATCTAGTAAAAAAAGTCTTAGACAGCTAAACAAGACTCCATTCACTTAGAGCGTAAAAAGTAAAGATCTAAACTGAGCGACACTCAAACGGGTTTGATTGTTTGGCATTTTAGCTTTGTGACCTCGTGCCGTGACAGACTGTGCTTGCAGTTTTCGTGCAATATTTCACGTGCATTCACCCCAGTCTTATTCTCTTTATGACAAAGCTGAAATTGCTTTATTTCTCGTATCAAAACGACCACACCTTGCAAGCGCTACGCCACCGGTACTCACCACACGGCTCTCGTGACCAATTTGTATTGATATCTATGACGAAATGCTGTTAGATATTAGATACTTATTTATCAGTTTTGAAATAATAAAAAACGATTTGTTACCATAATTACTCTTACACTCTTCATTATTGATCTATTATTGCACTTTAATTACCCATACAATTGAAATTACAAAAGCTGGTACTATAGACGTAACATAACAAATTGCTGTATGTTCTTTTGGTAATAGTTGGGCGATATATAGAAAGACTGAATTCGCTGAAATCAAAATGCTTTAATGAAAAATTTTATGCCTTTTAAAAATACATCAAAGCCGATATGAAATGAAAGAGAATATCGCAGAATGTTGGTAAAATAAGCAGCTGAGGCATAGTAAATAAATCGTAAAGGGAAAATGTTCAGCTGCGTCGAACGGGTCAAAACACATTATTTAGTATCGAGCCAAATTGAACGGAGCGTGGTCTTTAAAACGATGTAAAACTTGGTTTTCATTTAGCAAATGTTGGCACCAATCTGCGAACTCTGAGATTGGTTATTTTATGAGAAATCTGATATGTTCGTGCTCGTATAACGTTTACTTAGATGTAAAGAAAATCTGGAAAGGCTAAGTTAAGTTTTATATTCAATTTTACTAATAATAATCTTGTTTCTTTGAGTTTTCTCTTTAGCACTTTAATAACATAAACTTAGACTCGTACAAAACAAGCAATTTATAAAGTAAATGAAATATTATCATTCTACTCATGTACTATTACTTATTCTGTGATTTTACTAATAATCCTATTGCTATCAGTTTTTTTTTCGTTTGTTTTACTGATAATATAAATAACTTAACAGCACACAACAGAAGAGGTTCATAAAATAAACTAAGCCTCGCATACTTTCTTGTGAGCTTTCACAGTCAGGTGGTATCGCATTACTAGTGCTATTGCTAACTAGTAATTATGGTTTGTTTCCTTACACTTCCTATAGCATTGAGCACTATTGAGACAACAATATCGACACGAACCATCACATGAGAATGTTATCTTCTCCACCGTCGCATTGTTTAACACGCGACGTGGCCTATCATTTCACGCTATTCTATTGCATAAGTAGACATGAGAGTGCACTAACGGTAAAGACGCTCTTCTTCCCTTCCATTTACTTTCGTAAATCTAGATTTTAAGTATTAGGAGGTTCCTACCTATGTATTATACCTCTATATGACTGGCACAGGATTGAAAAAGATGGCGCGCTGACCTATACTCAGCAGTGGGTGTAAAAAGATTGTTGTTGTTGATGATGATGATGTATTTTATTCGAATGTATGTAAATTGTATAATTATGTATATAATTTTTATACTTAAGTATATTTAACACGGCTTTTTCCATTATTGCATACGACGGTTTTTCCAATGTATCCTCTCTATCCTAAGGATACCTGAAAGAGATCGCTCTTAACAATTAGGCCAGTTACTGTACTAGTTTCAAGCGTCACTATCTCTTAGCTTGTTATTTTCTGATGAGAATAATTTATTAAAGAGTTTATCTATCTTTCAGTTCAGTTTATTTAAGACAACGAATTAAATATTTATAGTTAAGACAGAACAACGTCTGTCGGGTCAGCTAGTTCTTCTATAAGATATGATTTATATAGCTTTCGTACATCTTCGCTCATGGCTATGACTATTGGAGAGCCACAGATGCGGCCACATTTATTGGAGAAAATATACGTACTTATAGATATATACCTACTCGTAGCTAAGGCAAAGGCAATATGGAAAACATAAGATGTTTTTACGTGTGCCGTTTTGCTACAAATCTTTTTTGTGAAATGACACATTGCTATTAAATTTGAGCAGGTACCTAATTTTTTTACCGTTGTAAATACATTTGAATTAGTATTTCATATTTTCGTAATCAAGTAGGTAGTGAGGGTCACGTTATACCAGACAGGACCATTAAACTTTGTATCTAGGGAAAATGAAGTCATATCCATGTTTTATAAAGTAAACAGGTATAGGTATAGTATACACCTACTATATAAATATGTTTATTAGTTTTCATACAATTTAATTGGAGAAATAATTAAATTTGACTTGTTTCCTTCTCCATTAAGGAACTTTGGTTAGTTAATTAACAGGAAAATTGATTCGTGGTATTCTCGTTTATCAAAATGTTCCAGAAATGATTTTTCCTGTAAACAAATGAATATACTGTAGGTAGTAAGTACGAAGTGGACAGTCCTGGCGTTAGAGCTTTTAGACCACGTGATAGATACAGGGTTATTCATAAAGGGTATGCTAAGCCGAAAAGGGCTCATAGTACTCATCATTACGAACAACTTTTACTATGGGACCAACTCGGAATTCGCGAAGTAAAAATCAGCTGTTCCATACATTTTGTCGAGTGTCATTGACATTTTTCTATGGAACAGCTGAATTTTTTTTCGCGAATTTCGGGTTGGTCCCTTAGCAAAAGTAGTTCATAATGATGAGTACTATGAGCCCTTTTCGGCTTAGCATACCCTTTATGAATAACCCTATATAGTAACATATCATCTACTTGCTTTTAATTTCTTCTTTCAAAAATGTTGACTTAATCACATTCATTGTTTTACAAAGAAAAAAATATAACTACTTAGTCTCTTATTGGTTATGTTGCTATTTTTTGTGACATAACTAAGTCAATAAGATAAAAGTATTGTGAGCAGCTGTTGTATTTATGAGTACTACCTTTAAATTTGTTGTATTATTTCAAATTATTAATTTATATCATTTAGCTTAATTGATTAATTATTTGAATAGCTCGGGCACAATAAATTAATGTTCAATATTTATCTGCGCGCCCAAAATTAGTTGAATATCGAATATTTTCATTGTTCCCGACTCCCGTTGTTTCAATAATGCGAGCTCAAGGGGTGTCTATTGAATTTCCCATTATTTCCCATGGATATAATTACAATGCCCCATTATTTGTGATACTTCCTAGTAATAACTATTGTTACCACACCCTTATGTTCTGCTTCATCTATTCGTAAAACATTGTAAATCAGTCGAAAATGACCGCTTTTGTTAACGTGGAAACTTAATTGTGCTATTTCATAAAAAATATTTATTTGATTAATATTAAAAAATATTTATGAAATTCTGGAAATTGCATGAGTCATCTGATTGAACACATAAAGTTTAATTAAAATCTGTACTACTTATTCCAAAACAGCCTAATGCATAACATGAAACTATGGATGATCGGGGATCCAACTATTCGTATAGCCTTTAGTGTGATAAAATCTAGCAGAATATATTTGCTTGTGTACACTGTACCTACATAAGTTTATTGAATAAGAAAGGACGGGACCAGTCAAGATCTAGATCAAAATCTAGTGAAGCACAACCAAACCGTCCAATCTCGAGACGTAGTCACGTCACGTAAAAGCTCCATCTCTTTGTCTCTTTAGTGAAATCTTATCTAGCCTTTAGTTGTAGGCTCTAATATTGGCGTAGCCATTCTGTGAAGTTCTTACACAGTACACGTTTACTTTTATACTGTCTATATTAATAGCGCGTTCGGTTTGGGATCGAAAATGTTGTTTTCTGATATCTATGTCGAAAATAGTTGAAAACTCCACTTTTGCTTACACATATCGTGAGCAAAAGTTGCGTTTTTAACTTTTTTTAGATCCCAAACCGAATGCACCTTAAGTAAGGTACCGGATTTTTAGAGGTGGACATCAGACCTTCAGAATTTTGTTTTTCGTGTCTATTTCTATCATCTACGGTTAGGCTCATCCTTGAAGCGTATCGAAGCGAATTTCGCATTCGTGGTTTGTCCGCTATTTTCAAACACCCCACATACATTTCATCTCACGGGACTGCGTATCAATGGGTCCTAATGGCGTGGACAGACCCCATTGTACCCTCGCCTCGCTCCCTCCGCTCTCGGCACCCAATTTCGTCAATGTCCGAATTAAGCAACCCTATTGAATTCACACCTCTACGTTTTTTATCGAGTGAAAAAAATTCGCTGACATCCGTCCTATTTCATCCTTTGAATTGAAATCGCTGGCCAGTAAATCAGTGATACGTGATCCATACCTATGGATTAAAATAATCAAATTGATTAGAATATCTATTGAAGTGTGATATGACGTGAATTTTAGCACCTCATGATCATTGAGGATGAACGCATCTTGGTTTCAACCAACTCAACGTAACTTAAGTTTTTATTCGATATAGAACAGATATAAAACATATGGAACATCATATTTCGTTTATAAATCACAACAATAGCACGCTTCCAAATATGTTTGTTGCAAATTCAAACACCGGCCTTGCTGGTATCGAACAGCTTTCGAATGCAATAAATGAAACCGAACACCCACCGCCAGTGAGGATAGATGACGATGAATGTGATATCGATGACCGCAGAATATAGAAAACCAGCTATAACAACACAATATGAATGAACTGAAATTAATACCAAAAAAGATTGATCTCTAAGTGAGCGACAAAGTTATTACAGATAATCCGATTACCCTCGGGAAAAACTGATTAAAAAGTAGTATCGCACAATTTGGTAAACAGAGTGATCGCGTGGCCCGCTTGCAGCCGGTAGAAAGTAGCTTACCTCCTGAGCCACTCTTCATTCACTCACATTGAACAGGTTACGACTCGCTACACACACACTAGCGTAAACACAACCTCGAGCTTCAAAGCCTACAAAATACTATAAGAGCCTCATGCACACATGGATGCGTTGTCAGAATCGAACTTGCGGGAGCGCGGGTCAGCGTGAAGCTTCTTTTTTTAGGTGAACTGGTTCTGGACCGATAAAAAGATTATGACTCAGAGAAGCACGGGATTGTATGCCTACTAAAACTTGTTTGTATACAGATTACATAACAACGATTTGAATAAATTTGCTTCCGCAATGAATACGGGCCAATGTTATGCAAAATTACGAAAAGATCTCAAACTCAAACTAAACTCATTAGAGTAAACATGAGTTCTCATTTCGGATGATATTCATCTCCTAGGTACATGTAAATGATACAAAAAAGCCGAATCAAAAGCACGAGCCAAACGTTAGGCTTTGATAAATTACAATTCTCTGTAACTACGCAATACATTGATGGTACCTTGCGTTTCCAGTCCAGGTACATTTGGCTTTCTAATTTAGGTTGTGTGGCTCGGTACGGAATTATATGTTGGTATTTACTCGACACCATTGTGAACGGTGATTTATCGAATAAAGGCACACGTGTGGTAGGCTAGGAACGTGAAAACGTTCGTCATTTGACAAGGGATGCTTTACCTGCCATAGAAATGTGCTCCCCTCAGTAAACATGAATATACGATGTATCAGTAACCTTTATTCAACAGGATACGATATTGATGGTGGGTTAGACCTTCGTATGCTTGATTAGTATTGTGGTGAATACGTTTTGGGAAATGCTTGAGTTACTTTAGTTACGGTTTGTTAATGAAATTGGTTTATCAAGATAAACTCATAGATTAACAAAACAATCTCATTATATAAATGGGGCATTAAATTCAACTGTTTTGAAATCCAGACATTTTCACAAGTACGCCACATTAGAGTTTTGCCACAAAAGCGTTCTACAATAAAATAATGTTCCTTGCAATGGCGTGTACTATTGTAAAATGTTACACAACTGTGTTTTACTGAACAATCTCGCCGATTTTTGTTTGTTTTAAAGGAATAAGAGCCGATATACACTTATTTTAAAATTTTTCTATGCGCCACCATAGTTATCCTCAGTCTGGGAAATATTAAGCTCAAATATATTCATGTCAATAAATATCACGCATCGGCTATGTAGCAGGTGTAGTTAGAAACTTGGGATAGCGTTAATCTTGCAAACTACATTTCTCATTACATAAAGTGCCAATATCAGTTAGAGCGGTCACCCCTCGGGAGCATTATTCGTATCTGTGGCACAGATTTGAGTTATGACAATAAACAGCATCTCTGACCCTCAGGGCATTGAATATAACACAATGGCTCTCTACCTGCTCCAGAGTCTTCCAACGTCTAAATACAATACTCGATAACGTGCAACCAACTTATTTGTACAACCTCTAAATGACGGAACTTTTTTTTTGCCAGTTTTGTTAACAAAATGTGATGGAGGCTCCCTCGCTTAAGACTGAGATAAGTTGGTTGCTTTGTTCTCGAATCTACAATGTCTTGTCACATTGCCGGGTCGTTTGAAGTATTGGTACGCGCTTTTATCGTCAACGTGCTTTCAAAGCTGTTAAGTTTTATATCCAATATCGGGGGCGCAATAAAATAATAAGTTGCGCCATGAATTTTGAGCGCTTTTGAACACTTTCATGTTCTTATTTCCGAAGTAAAGCGAGTCGGCGCCTTGACCTCGATTCTCGTTAAACCTGCTCCTCCAGGATACGCTTTTCTTTCTTGTAACCAACATGTAAGCACCTATCTCTTTTGGATGCCTAAGATCTGAAAAGGACGGCAAATGTAGTTCGGAACAAGCGTCGTGGGAAACCGATGGTAACAAGGTTTCTGTCCTCCCTTTCGCTACTCGCTTTACAGCCGATGATTGGCCTTTGTTTCTTTGATGCGTAGGCAGCATGCGTTTGCTCATGCTATTTTTAAAGTATGGCTGATGTCTGTATGAAAAAAAAATCTGATGCTGCATGCTTATAAACATAAGAAGATCTGAGGCAGCCAATAGCAAAGTATAAAAAGCTTAATCTACACTGTCTGGTTTGTTACGCCTCTGTGCATGGTCCAGTAAGTAACTTACCAGGTTACTTGGTCATTTACTTCTAACAAAATATTCTAGCACTGCGAACCAGCTGCAATACGCGCTTAAATTATTAAGGGAGGGGTATGGGTTTCAGCGTAAAAAAAAACACTTTTTTTGTGATTTTTTATCTCAAATATCGATTGAACAATTTTATTCAAACCTTCTATATATTATTGAACATAGTTTTGACTATGTTCTGTATATTTTTCATCCAAAAATATTGAACCATTAACCCGTGACAGAGCTTCCCCCAGGACGTCTTGAAAAAAAAACAATTTGCGGTGTTCACTGTAACTCGGCCGGAAATTATCTGAAAATGAAAAACGATAAAAATTTAGTCAAATTATAAACAAATCTTCCCCCCAACGTTCTCTGATTATTTTTTTTTTAATTTAAAAATTTTTGGCGGCCATCTAAAGTGTGAACCGTTATTTTCGACAAAAATTTCCGCCATTTTGTGGGTGGGAAACACCCTTAATGTTAAAAAAAAAATTTTACTAAACGTAGGGGGGAGGTATTTTATATGAAGAAAATGTGTACAAAATTTGAAATGAATCGGTCGAGTAGTTTTCAAATGCCAGTGAACACTGTGACGGGTCAGATATGGGCCGTCGTCATTCACAAATAGTATTAGCTCTATTAACTAATCTAAATTTGTTTATTCACTTGAATATTTAATATGTAATAACAATTACAGATGTCTACATAAAACTATAAGTCTCATATGATACAAAGTATGTATAAATTTTAGTTCTAAAGTTTCAAACTAATATTAGCGAGTAATGAATACTCAAAATTGTTGAATAATAAATTGTAATAAGTAAGTTAAGACATAAGAGTATAGTTAAATACTAAATACGGATTCCCAGGTATTGTAGAATGTAAAGGAGCTACATGACTGACCGGATAGGCAGATTATTCGACGATATTCCATTTAAATATCAGTTAGTTGTTGTCATTTTAATGATATTAGATCTATAACAACTTAGTCGGAGTTGGAGGGTGTTGGATGTTCATTAAGGCAGATTTCCAGGTTGCGTTACTTAAAAAAAAACTGAAAAAGAAGAGAATGGTTAGTTCATGCTAGTTTCAGTTTTGCATGGTCATATACTTTAGATAACTTTTATTATTTAAGGTACTTACTTGAGACAAAGGAAGATACTGCTTTGATGATGAATAGGGTTGAAGACTGTACAGACGGAGGAGGACTGGAGTCCTATTGACTTGACTGTATATCGAGTACAGCAATGATTTACATCTTCAGTTAATACTTTGTCAAACAATGAACAGTCTGATTCTCGGATACTTTGTACATACAGGAACAGGCATTTAC
This sequence comes from Alcis repandata, assembly GCA_949125135.1. Classification (NCBI taxonomy): domain Eukaryota; kingdom Metazoa; phylum Arthropoda; class Insecta; order Lepidoptera; family Geometridae; genus Alcis; species Alcis repandata. The sequence goes on along the minus strand of OX421230.1, from coordinate 7,126,487 downwards.
TACGTTTGTGTAGATAATTTGATTAACTTTACATTAGTTTAACTAGGATTGATTAATTAAAGTAAAACTATAAAGATTCGAATGTTGATTGTAGATTGGAAACAATAACATTGCACAGATTACGAAATATTGAGACATTTGCTTAAATCTTAGAATTTGACAGTGACATAAGTAGAATCATAAAGAAAAGAGAGCTCGTCATTTTAACTTCCGGTTTCATTATAGAGTCCTGGCCATAAGGTCATTTGTCATTTAGATGTGAGAGTGAATCTGTTGCACACGGCCCTAATGAAACTAGGTGCACTTAATCGCTATAAGAATACAGGTGAATTTAGATTGATAAATGCCACGTGGACCGGATGGTAAGCTGTGCGTGGTCCGGAAGGTAAGCTGTGTTGACCCTCGGTTTCCGCCTCTAAAAAACTAGGTGCACTTAATCGCTATAAGAATATAGGTGAATTTAGCTTGACAAATGCCACGTGGACCGGATGGTAAACTGTGTTAACCATCGTCTGCCTATATTACACAAAGAACGCACACTTACCAAAGTGGTTAGGAAGTCTTTGAGGAAAATCTAGGAAGATCGCGACATCATTATTCATTAGGCTCACATTGAGGTCGGACGTATCGTACTTGTGTCTCAGATCCTATAAGCTTTAACTAGGGGTAGTGGGAACTCTGTCCATTTTATTAATAAATTAAGGGTTGTTTCATAAGTTTTAGTTTATTAAAATTAGAGTCATTTTTATTTAACTTTGGGTGATCAAGGGGATGCTATTTGGCTTGTTTTAATAGTAGTTTGAACTGGTGTGACTTTAATAGTTTAAAGGTTAGTCTTCTATTTAACATTCAATGTTAAGGGATGTGGATTACAACTATGAGTTAAAGGTTTATACGATAGAGAGACAGGATGTTTATTGTCGCTTCAGTGTCTTATTAGGGGATCTGTGTTTCTAGTGGTTAAATCAGTTGGTGTTTTACGAAAGCTCGTAATGAATACTAACTTGTTGTTGATAGTTTATTATTGGGGTTGTGTTATGGTGTTCGACAGTGGTCTCTGTTCTTCGTGAATTGTTTGTTAACCTAGAGACTACTCTCTGGGAAGACTTGCTTCTCGCGTTGAATTGGATCTTCGTTGAACATTGTATTAATGTGGGGAGTTAGTGAAACACAGTTCTCGTAGAAAATCGGATATAGCTCCAAAGTTGCTCAGATCCGTCCTTATTTCAGTGATCATGGCTAACTCAGACCCATTTGCTGTTTATATTGTATTGCGTCCTTGGGGTTTAGTGTAGGCTCTTCTCTTGAGACGGAGTCGAGAGTTAAGTTCACTACGTACGGTGACTTAACCGGATTGTCTCCGTTCGAGTTTTCATCTTTTATCTTTGGCTATGGGAAGGACGCCGAATCGAAAGAACGGTGGCTCTTCACTCCATTGTGCGAACCATAGTATCTGATTCTAAATGAATTCCGGATGTCCCGGGCGCGATAGTTGAATCATTACTGGAACCTGGGCCGAAAGGGACCGGTGATCGTTCGTAGGGACTTCAGGGACTGCTAGTTTTTCAAGGTTCGTCACCTTAAACTTAATAGGGCTAGCTAGTCGGCCGATTGCTCCTTCGTAAGTGAGAAGCCGTATCCTTAGATTACCAATGGGCTTCATAAAGGGGGGTGAGATTTATCTCAGTGCTTAGACACTTAGCTTTTCGATTAGGACCGTCGTTTTAAGAGTAGGCAGTTGCAGGTAGTGGTCAGGTACACACCCTCACAACAGTAGGGCACACACACACACCATTCAGACAAAGAACACACCCAGAATCTATATTATCTGGTTACACTTATAGTGGTGCGAAACCCATCGCTAAAACTTCTAGAAAGAATTTCTGTAAGTCGAATGAAAAGCAGGTAAAGCGTAATAAAACTACATGCTAGGTCGGTAAAGGTTTCAAATCTCGCGGTGTTACGAGTACTTTCAATGTTAGTAAGGTAGATAAACTCAGTAAAATTCTTTCGCGTTTTTCAGATATTAGGAGGTAAGTATTTCTGAGAACAGGCGAATTATAGTCATCGGTTTTTGAGAATCTTTAGAAATAGCGCAACAAGAGGTTATACTTCAACATAAGTTAGTTACAGAACCATTGAGTCCAACGCTTAAGGATTTCGAGCTAATCTAAAACTTATTACTATTAAGATAAGGTTGAGTTTCTAATACACCGACATTGATAGGTTGGTAAAGTAGCATCCCTGCAGAAAAGCGGAAATGTGATTCAATTCACTCTCCTCAAACTTGTCACAATAATGTTTGACTTTTGTAAGCAACTATTATTCTAAAGATAATGAAAAAATAATTGTAATATGAATTACTATTGGAAATAGAAAGATATTAGTCTATTTGTTATTAACGAGTCAGTTATTAGACACTGAATTGAGAAATGATCAAAGTTAATTTCATTATAAAATAATTTGGTACTTAAATGTATGTACAATAGAGTTGATTTTGCTCTAAGATTATCATCTAGTTGATATCATTGTTTCAAAGATGGCATATTAAACCACGGAGACAAAACGTAATCATAAATGTACTGTTTTAAAGAGTTAAACGATGTTGATACTTTGATAATAATTGAAATAGTCGAGAAATAGACTTATGTGTAATAATTATACTTTAAAATTAAGTATAAAACTAAATAGAAGTTCGAATAAAATGTAACTCAAGATTGTTTTTAATCAGCAGAAAGCTTGGCGGCCATTTTACGCTGCATTTTAGGGAGCTTAAATAATAGCTCATGTTTGTAAATATAATGAGGCAAACTTAATACGATGATTAAATTATCATATATCGTGGCATTTCCTTTACATTAGCTATGTGTTTATACATAACCATAGTACTGAAGAGTTAATAGACAGACTTAGTAAAATTAAAAGAACATCAAATACGATAGTCTCGTAGGCGAAATAAAGCCTTATGTTCTAGTCTGTAAAGTCTATTTTGGCCAAGCATAGCCGTGCCAGTTATGTTTCTCTCCAACAGGAGTGCGGAGAACATGACATATTCGTAGAGTTTAATTACTAGAATTATTTGAATGAGACTTCTACGTGCTTCTACTTTAATTACATTTCAACTTGAGTCCTTCTAGGAAACTCTCTAGTGCTGTACTGGTGTATAAATTTAAGTAAACGTAAATTATATATAATCAGGGTTTTGCATAAAGGGTATCGTTATTAGGTTATGCCGATTATATACCTAGGTTGTTCGATTTTATATTAAGGGTAGGTAGGACAGACTTTAAGTTCACATAGAAGAAATTGTCAATTCGTTTCAAATTCATATTAGAGACGTAAGATAGTGTTAGAATCCAGTTAGCTAGGATCTATAGTGACTTGATAAGTAGGATCTGGATTTAGAGTAGGTATGAGTTAGGCTAGGTTTAGCTAGGGGGAACCAATAGAGGACCTTCCGATTCTATTGATTTAGAATTGGTTGATCTTCGCCAGAAAACGGGTGTTCGCGAGTAATTTTGTTAAAAGAATATGCCCTCTTGTCCCATAGCTTACTGACAATAACTTGACTGACAACTTTGACATCCGAGGATTTATTACTGTATTTAATGTTACCAAAATTAAATATTGTCAATAAAATCGTCGTTGCGGGGATCTGTGTAGTGTCACGCACTATAAGGAACACATGGGGGAGACACCTAACCCGTCAGGAAAGCCGCAGGTGATCGTCGGAAACATACGCAAATGTACACATATGAATATAGCAATATTCATTTGGCGCGGATGGCGGGGCGCCGACCTTAGCCCCAACTAGGAATGTGTTCCAGTAATAGTCACTAGTCACGAAAGCCTTAGAAAACTAGGAACTTTTGAGTCTAGTTACTTTGAGATAAAGGGAGCTTAGATTTAGAAATCAGTTATACAGATAACAAACACCTTTAGATAACAGACCAACAAACATACTATTAAGATTCCTTAAAATCTAGATAACTAAGTAAAAGGAATTTCATAACATATATGTAAGTTAGGAGTAGAGCTTTAGAACATGTAATTCACTAGGATTAGTTATAGGTAGTTGACTAAAATATAGGATCCAGGTTTGTTAGGAAGTAACCCAAATTACTAAAACTCAGGTTTATTACGATCACAACGAAGGGTTTTCACTAAACGATTACGTGGCCAAAATCAAGTTAGTTTTAAATATATTCGAGTATTCGAGTAAGCGTCGTCTTAAGAATCCTTAGGATTATGTAGGCTAAAAACATCTAGGTAGACTAAGTAGTTTTCATAGGTTAAAAGATAATAAATAATAATGAAAATATTAAATTTAAGTTTTGGTGCTGATTAGGTAGGATAGGGGTCTTTAAGTTTGGTGACGTAACCAGGATTCTCATCTTGGTGACGCTGCCAGATTTAGAAGACGCAAGTAAGCAAGTAGGGGGTTCATTACAACACGGACTTTGAAAAAGTAGTTTTGAGAAAAACGCGTTTAAAGTTTATGAAGCAAAAAAGTGAAGAAAAATTTTTTTTTTCAAACTTACACAGAATCATCAATTCCAGCTCCATACAGCACACATCCTTCAGCATTGTCGATGTCTCGATAAAACAAAAAAAATAAATCGATTTTTCGAAAGTGAAAACCCATACCCCGCCCTTAAAATACTCATTTCAAGTCGTTTTAGAACAGTTAGTTCCATGACCCATATATCTAGGCTACAAAGCCGCTGAGATAGTAACTAGACCTACCACTGTGATACATCAAAGCAACAAGATAAAATCTTTGTTCCTCACTTCCAACCGAGGACCGTGAATACCTCAAAATGTTCTCAGTAATGAGCTCAATTACTGCTTCCGACATAAAAGCAGACATAATGTTACATGGTGTACTTGCTAGGTATTCGTGTTATTATGTAAATAGTTTTCTCAGATGATGTCGTAATAGTATAAATAGCTGTGGGCAACCCTGTGGAACGACCACGCGCTGGTAACCATAGAGACCATTCAAACCACAGCATAATTCACAGTCAATACGCGAATGCCACAGATTACTTCATAGATTGTACGAGAAGACCACAGCTTACGTTGTAGTCAGTACGGTGAAATTACAGATTAGTATTGCCAGTACGCCAAATCGAGCAAGCTGTGGAATATCCGGTCATTATTATGGGTACTTATTTTTTCCATCTGTTGTCGAGTGCGTTTTATGGTTGAGTGATGACTGCCATGATTTTAATGGAATATTACTGATTGTTAGCTATGGTGACTCGGAATTGTATTTTTCTACGACGATTATTCGGCTGTTGAATATTTCAAAATTACAATAGTTATAATAAAAATAAATGTAATGCAAAATGTAGTATATCGAACTCCGGAAACAAAGATAAATCAAACGACACCTCCCAGTATCAAATAGGTCAAGCCGTTCAAAGTTCAAAGCCGTAAAAATAAATTAACATAGGAACAGATACAGAGACATATTACATGTCCACTCGAAAAAATATAATTTATTTGAGGCTGCTGGGAAAAAGCGTGATCGGGATTTTTTTTAATTTTCTATTTTATAAACAAATCTATTTTTTCTGGATATAGTTTAGAGGTCCTACTTCATTAATAGGGTGCGATGCGACATCTGGTACGAGCAACGACCTCGTTGTACCGGTTTAGTTAGGACCCGCCGTGTGCGCATTCACATAGAATCTCATAGTCAACCGCTGCTCTCTGTGCTAGGTAGGGTTGCCACATTCTACCGCAAAGCTATTTTGGCTTCAGTCTCTGCGGTAGGGCATGCTAGAATATGATATACTATAACAAACCAACCAGGTATGCTATAATAGGTTATAGATAGAGCCTATTATACCATCTTAATATTTTTACGTACTTATTACATTGAAATTTCTCTTGCGTTCCACCGCAGAGAAAGCAAGAGTACGATTAAAGTATTATAAAATTAAAGTTGGAACTTCAAGCGGTTGTGGTAGAGATTCTACCTCATCCTCCAAATAATTTTCGTACTACAAATTTATATTGAACTTACCCTCGCTTTCTCAAGCAAGCCAGACTAAAAGCATGAAAACAATTGCTCTATTTATTTATTTTCTTCCTAGTACAAAATATATTAAGTTCTATTTTTTTTAATAATTGTGACATCACCCAAAAAGCGTTATGGTATAAAATTCTACCTACCGTAAAATAAAAACCGTGCGCATAAATTTGGTTTTTGTTTTAAGGTTAATGGTTTTAAAACTTTTGACAGCCCTATCTCCATTGCACGCTCTGGTTATGTTTGCGGAAGTTTTACTGTCGATAGATTGTGAGGTCCAGTGTCATTTGTAGTAGTTTAAATAAGTTTATCTATACTATAGTGTGAACTATTGCGTTATCACTCTGGATCTTACTTATAAATTTTGCTTAATTTTTTTAGCTAGTTGACCTCCATCTTGCCTGATGGGAAGCAATGATGCGGTCTACGATGGAGTACGCTTGCTTCGAAGATATCGGTTCACTCTCGATTTGAAGTTAATCAATGTTTAAAATGCTCTGACTCGCTACTTCTCGCTCACCTGAAATATCACGTGCAAAAATAAGACGGCTTGTTTTCGATGGAGCAATTTATTACCCTTTGAACGACACGGGTCGCGAAGAGAAAGTGCACTCTCTAATATACAAATATAAAAAAAATCCTTGGTATACCTATTTGTATCCTGTAAATTAAGTATAAAAATAAAGCGCCTCTGAAGCGTCGTGGCCGTTCCGAACTATTTTTTTTTGTTTTTTTGTAAGTGCCATTGCCGTTCAAAGGGTATTTGTTTACTAGTGGCACCCCGCGGCCTTACATGACATTAGGTCACCCGAAGGCCTCTGACATGACAAATGTGACCCAAGATATAAAAAAAAGAAATCGAAACCAAATGCCTAAATCTGTTCAGACGAAACAGAGTAAAATGTGATTACTTAGAAGGTACCCTAAGAGAAGATTTGGTTGGCAGGCGTGGGCGAACTATTCTAGGTCTAGGTATAAACTTTGGCCTTTTATAATATTAGTTTTTGATTTAGGTGAATATGAAGTAAGATAACACTAATGGAATGGAACTACAGGCATCATCTTTCTATCCTTATCTCAATTATGTATATCGGTGTCGGTACAGTACATACGTTTTTTCCATACATGCACCTAGTATCGTTCATCATAATATATCTAGATTTAGGTACTTCATTTTAATTCATGTCATATTACATTATACCATATTCATTCACACTCAAGCGCATAATTTTTTTGTAATGTGGTACTCCTTTCTTTGTAAAATATGCCGGTACCACGGTAGACGACGTCAGTACCTACAGCAACGTCGTAATATATATTACTTAGGTATTAATATGCTTTTCAATATATCTAAGGCCAAAAAAGATTTAAAGATTATTCTATCCCAAGACGCATCCAAAGCTATGAATTGCAATGAGATTGCGTTTTTCACTGAATAAGATCATTTTACGCTTGACTAAAAACTTTAAAAAGTTCTTCGCCGCTCAACCTAGTTTGGCTTTAATACCTTCTTCCTTCGATAAGAATTAATTTTAAAGCGGTAAGTAAGCACTTTTTCTTCAAAGTCTCAGCGTCTAATTTTTAATAGATATTTTATCGTAGGTTTTTGTAGGAAATTTGTTCTAAAAGAACTTGAATTTTCATTTCATCGTATGGTTTCAAACTTATGAGTTTCACCAGTACCGTTGGTACTGGTGATATGTCACCAGTACCAACGGAACTACAAAAAAAAAAAAAAACTCGGATTCTATTGGAAAAATACAATTAATTTTGAAGTCTCTCCTTTCTTGGGAAACATCTGAATTTTGACCTTGACCTTCATTGCTGAAATTAATACGATAACAGAATGAATCTAAAAAGTTTTATTCTAAAAAAAAACTGGAAGAAGTATTTTTAGGGGAATACTCGTGTCTAAATGAGTCAGAGACTCCTACTGTAGTTCCGATCACATCCGGTGACCTTGATGTATGCAAAGCAAGACGAGGTCGGTCGCACGCGTGACTCTCTCGTAATGCTCCTTGAAAAGATGACCAGATGTTATCGATACAGAATAAGTAATAGTTCGTTAGTTAGAGTCAGAGAAATGTGTCGAAACCAAGTCGGTTGGTTTCAATTGTTTTCAGATTTTAGCAGATCGGAAAACAGTTGTTAAAAAAAATTGCCGCTGATACTCGTAAAGTCATCGACGTCAGAAAAAAAATTGGGTTTAGATATATGTAGTCATTTTATTTTGAAAAAGTTTGAACAATCTATAGACATAGATCATATACCTTTAATATTTGCGAAAGGAAAAGGTTAGAATGTGTATCACGGCGTGATACATTCGGCCGAGAAACCGTGAGGAGCTTCCATAAAAATGCCTTTGTCATGGCAAGAATACCGAATACGAGGCAAAAGCGAGAGTATTCAATTCAATCACGTATCGGATAAATAAAAATCAATGACCTGCGACGAATACGCTCCCACAAATTTCGAGAATTTGGAAGGTCCAAATCAAATGTGAATTCAAAACGAGAGCACAGCTCTGGGGTACTCTGTGATGTAGCTATAGTAGGTACCTATACATATGGTTGTTGGTTTCTCACTACAGTCTCTTCAAATTTTATTAAAATGTAAATTCGTAAAGGCTGAAGAGTCTGAACCGATGCTAAATCGATGGATTTTCAGGCCTTTCGAAGGCTCATAGGGGGCTTAACAATGATTCTTCTAGAAAGATACACTATAAGACTATTGGCACTGCGATAGTTTTCAAAATATTACATATGGTGACCCAGCTAATATCTTACCGTAACATATCTTGCTTATCATCACAGATTTCTTGACACTTAGTAATGAGCGCTACGAAATAAACCAGTAAAATTTTACGTTTTACTTTTTCAATAAATAAAGTAACCAAAATTAAAAACCTATTAACAGTTATGCCAAGAAAAGCTACGTTCAAACAGAATAACAAAGTATATTTAGCATTTCATGAACGCAGCTGCAAATCCATCTGGTTCCGTATATAATCGTAAATAATGTTCTTTATAATGACGCATTCGTCTAAAAATGCATTGCCTACGGGCTATTTTTGAATTACTCAAAGAGTAAACCCGTATCGTTAAAAAATAGTACGTTAACAGAATAAATACGGACTCGGTGCTTTTTGTAAAATTGCATGCTATTCGCGTACGAGTCAAAATAATACTTCAATAAACTAAAATGCCCAAAAATAAAGCAAGAGGGCTGTCAAAGGCAAGCCTAGCATCGAAAACCCAAACCCAAAGAAGGTTAGATTAGTACCTATAGCACTAAACGTGGCTAAAATCTCTCTTGAAATTTGTCAAAAGCCATTTTAAAGTCATTACAGACTATCCACCATTATACCCATCAAAACTTGGCGTTTCGTGGATCGAGTCCAATCACTCCGTTCAGTGACCGTACAAGCGGTGAGAGTATCTCTGTTCTATCGAAGTATTTTCCATCTAACAATGGTTGTCGTTAGCATAGATTTTCCCTCGGATGGCAACACCGGCAAAAGTAGTAAATGTAGCGCAACACGGTTTGCCATAAAGACTGGCTGGCAACGAAAAATCGTTTTTATGCACTTCTGAATAAGAATTACTTTACTGAACTTTTGTTTAAAAAAAATATACACGTACTTATTTGCTAAAACTTAAGAATTTTGTGATCAGCAAATTAATAAATGTCTAAAGAGTAATCTATCCAATAAATTGGTAAATAGTAATCTACATACTGTTAGTATTATGATTTTATGTCTTTTCTAGTAGTAATGAAATATAGTGATGATAATGATAATAAAAAGTAACGTACCTATGTCCTTTTCTACATCCCTGACTACGTGCATGCAAAGTTTCACAACGATCAGTTGACTGGAAGCGAAACAAACGAACAAACTAGCTTTTATATTTATAATATTAGTTAGGATAATACCTATCGTGCTTATAGTTCAATTTAATGCTTTATGTTTCCTGCATAACAGGAAGAGGTGCAGACGCATTGGAAATATAAATTAAGTATTAATTAACTAGTATTTACACTTATTTTTGTATGTGCTTAAGAAGTCTATTGAAATAAATTTAGAGCTTTTAATACTTAATAGTTAGTTTTGTTTAGTTTAGTTAAGTTAAGTTTAACAAACATCCTTCCTAAACCAAAACCAATCCGAAAATTTCATAAATTTCAGTCTCGTATTACATAAAAACAGATTCCAAGAAAAGACAAGGTACCTACTACTAAGTTTAGTTATTTGGTTAAAAAACTTGAGTCTGTTAAGCGAGTGAATCTTAGTAGGGAACAAGAAATAAACCTAATTAATTACTTACTTGTTATCTCTAACATTAGAATCGGTGATTATCGCCGCTACGAGGAAGCGGAAAAAGCGAACCGTGAGGAATGAAATTGAGGATGTTCTTGTTCTTATGCTTTTGAACATTAAAATCTTAGTTTTACAAAACATTTTACTACGAATTAGCATAATTGCTTGTTTGGATAGTAGGTCTTTGGTTTTTTTATTGTTGATCTTTCATAAACTTTTATACTTATTTCAGTATTTTGATCTTCAACTGCACTTCTTTACATCTATTTTTAGTAGCACGATTTTATACAGCACGATAAACAATCCTTTCTCATTTTAAATATTTTCCAATTTTTAAAAAAGCGTTATCAAAAGAAAAGCGGCTGGCCATCTCATTTTGGCAAATCTTTAGTAAGCTTAACAACTTTAGTAGTCAACAATGTTAGGTTAAATAAAAAAAAAAAATTTGACAAAAATGATTTTGAAGTATTTGTTGCAGTACCTACCTCTACCTATATTAAACCATTTAAGAGTGTGAATTGTAATCGTAAAGTTTAATAAAACTCTCTAAACACGCCAAACCTTCGCAAATAAGGTCAATAAAGCAAACAAAGCACGCGTTCTTACGTAAATCGAAACCGCGTTTGCAACGGCAACGATCACAATAAGAGGAAAGCATAAAAGCGGTTTCCACGAGATGTGCAGACAACCGGAGTCACGTACGATTTGACGGTTTATTCCACTTTCCAGTCTTCAGCGAATGAATAATAAATGACAAAATACATTTTTGCTTGAACTCCGCTTCGGTGCGGAGCGAAGCGTCGAGTATAGTCAGCAAATGGGACGCGTCGCATTTGCTGACGATCCACTTTACCGCTGGAAGCGAATCGGTCCTGAATGCACTCAACGAAGGCAATTTTGAAAATCGGGTCAACATGCAAAAGGGGCACGAAAGAATGCCTTGATATCTAATGGCAAGCATAATAGGCGGCATTCTATTCAGTATGCAAGTATCTTGTATAATTTCAGCTACCAAAATGGTCCCTTCTCAAAAAATCTACTAAAAGCAGTAAAGTTTTTTGTTTATTTGGAATTGATGAGCAAGAATGGCACAAAAAGCCTCAGACATGTGCGTCATTAAAGCAATCCGGGTCCACGTTAGGGATTTGAAATGGGTGCCCTGCGGGGGACGGGCCCAATTACTAGCCCATGTTCCAACGCCTCCCGCACCCAGATACCCAACACAAGATCCCTAAAATTAGAAGACATTTGCGTTACGAGACTCGTAAAATTACATCCAACATAATATTCCATAAATATGTATTAGTTGAATTATTTGTAGCTGTAATCTCTGCATATTCACGTTGGGGTGCATTATAATCAGAGTCATTTGTATGCTGTAGAAGTCAATAGCGATAACGAGCCCGTTCAGGGTACGCGCCCCTGCAGTACTTTAAATCATGATGTAGAGTGTAGATCTTTGCGGGCTAGAACAGGATATTTGCATTCTGTGTAGACTTTATAGAGATGTAAAGTACATTCGACAGGGACGTGAATATTTCAGACGGGCGTAAACCGGCGAGGTTGGGTTGGGTTTGCGTGAAGGCGTCGGTAAATCCCAAGGGATCCAATTTATCCCACCGACTTGTAAACGCTACGCCTACTGGCTAAGCTCGCACTACACGTTTTATGTCCCTTTTCCCTCAAGTTTTCTGCGATAAGGGGAAACCGAAGAAAAGATTTTGACGCGCCGCCGTAAGCATCGCTTTATCGCCGAATTATGGAAATTTTAGTTGAGTTTCATATTCGATGGAAGATTCTGTTCAGTATTTTTTCAGTATGCTAAAATTGAAATGACAACGGATATCTGAAAATGTATTGATGAAGCTATAATAGTTTTTTTCTTCATAAATCAAAGGCTGTGACGTAAGTTATCAGTTAGAAACAATTTAGTAACACAAATATGCATTCTTCAATATTATCTCAAATACGAGTAGATGAACTTTATGACCATGAGTCAAACAATAGTTACAGTTCATAATTCCAATCCATAATAATCTCATAGTTTCGAAATCGACAGCTGTCTGAATAACATCGGAAGCAACCTTTGTTGTTTCGAGTTACCTACTACTCGTACCTTTTTAATTTGACCCTTATACTATATAGTCATACGGTCTCTAATACAGCTAAATACTTTGTTTGTACTTACCTGGCCACCACGTTATGATTGAAATCTGAGCACATTTATTCACTCTGTTGGGCAACGTATATTTTTTGCCAGATTGTAACATAGATAAGTACTTATTTATTGTAGTTATCGTACAATTGCCTATTAAATTACCTACGTGTTTTTACCTGAGTAAAGAGACGCTCTCCTTGATCTAAAAGTCGGCGGTTTATGAACGTAGACTGTCTATCTGCAGGTTAACTTCCAGTGGTAATAAATTGTGATGTCGATTATTTACAGAGCAATTTTTAAATTCATCACTAAAACTTCATGCAGGTTGCGTTTTTACACCACGCTTAATTTTTGTTTTTATTAATTTTCAGAAAAGAAAATGTTTCTTAATTATTAATACCATAACTAAAAATATTTTTTTCTTTTTCAGGTAATGCACCAGAAATCTATACAGAGGCACGACTATTGCAAGGTTATTTCCCTTTTCTTTTACTTATATTTGAACTCTAAAAAGTTACAAATAAAATACAAAATTTATGTATAAATGAAAATATATATTATGTATATATTTTTTTCTCAGCCTATTGTGTCCCAGTGCTGGGCAAATGTACATATATACGAGTATAAAATATATATTGCCAAAAATGTTTTTAGTTTCCGAGATAATTAACAGTTCCACCTCGAGGATGTGACCTTTCGTAGATTTCAGATTTTTCCCGGGGGTTATGGACACACTTTAAATTTAGTACATCTGTAAAGTTTCAAGGCATCAAAAAAAATTCTTCGCCATACAATTTTTAGCACCCTATTTCACCCCTTTAAGAGTAGAATAAAAAATCCTTTCTTAGTACACCTTCCAAATCACTCACCACTCTCAAATACACCCTTCAAATTTCTAATATTTACGACCATCGGTTTAGGCATTGTCTGTCAGTCAGGACCTGTTCCTTTCCTTATAACTTAGATAAACCAAAGGCAATATGTTTTTGCGGTCCAATAAAAAAATATAAGAATTTGAAACTGAAAACCAAATGGCATCAAAACAAGATTTTTTTTTAGTAAATAGGTAATAGGATGAAACATTATTTCCATGTGATTTATCACAATCAAAATAAACAGTATCTATTCAGTCAGCTGCCAGTAATTTCCGGCCAGGTCCATTATATTCCACAAACATTACTCATTAGTGAGTTTACTTGGTAACTCGAGTTTACTCATTATAATACGAGGCATATGTATCAGATAATACAGCCAGCAGCTTTCCAAACAGCTCCGTGTATTAAATGTCCCATAATACAAGCAAACTGTCTCGCGAATGGCCGAAAATAAAAAGCTTTTTGACGCAAGTAAGATCTTTCGCAGAGCTACGGCGCGGTTCCGGCTAGAAGCTGGAATCCGGCACATTTTGTTTGCTTTGAAATGTTTATCGTTGCAATCTACTTGTACGGAATAAATAAAAGCTATGTATGGACTTAGTTAGGCGAATCTAGTTGAGAGTAATTTAAATAATCTCTAATCTTACCATCAGGCGAAATGGCGGTCAAATGCAAGCCTATTTCTGAATATAAAAAAATCAAATCTAAAACTCTCTTTGCAATGAGCCTATAAATTAATTATTAAAGACTTATCACCTTCCGCGACGTGTACGCACGTTTTTTTTATTGCAATGTGTAAAATACACATTGTTCTAGATGAATAAAAAATCCCGGCGAAAGCGTCAATCTTCAACTCTATTATTTTACGACATAGAAGCGTATTGCGTACCGACATGAAAACACCAAAGTAGTGACAACTGAGAATGTCCACATAAACGAGTTACCGTCGTAAATTCGCATGTTACTTTTCTATCTCCCGGTATATGGCTGCCAACGAAATGTTTTATTGTGCCAACCAATTTAACGGAACACTGCGAGTCAGTACTTTTATTTATGGACTATTGAACTCTGAAAAATGTGAGCAAAAGTGAAAATCCTTCTCTTTGAATTGGTGACATTTTTATATTTTTGTATAGGTGAGAAAATTTATGTATTATCCAGGCAACCTAGTTCAACATAATATTCGTATTATTCAGATAACTTTGCCATACATTTGCTAGAAAAAACAATACCTACATAAACGGAAATAGATTTCACATTCATTATTTGTTGCATTTATTAATTTGCTCTTTTTAATACAGGTACAATAGGTACATACTGTTATTACTCATATGCTATAACTCGTAATTAACAACAATAAAACACAACGTACCTACAGTTTATCCCTCAGGCGTATACCAAGACAAGCCAATCGGTGTATTAGTAATACCACAGAATAAAAAAGAGCACGATGTAACAATGTAATACATAAATGTACAAACTCACACTTCGATATCTAAGTAATACATATTCGTAAATGTTACGTGTACCCTGAAAGATTGGCAATTCTAATTAATTAACGATGCGATGGTAATGATCAAAGATAGTTCAGATGACTAAAAAGGGTCTGTGTGATACTGATCTCTATCATAATTAATTAAGTGGTTGATTAATTAAATTGGATCGTGTACAACAATAGGCCTAGACTTAGCTATCCTAATACACGTTTTAGTTCAACCCACTGAGTAAGTACCGAGACAAACTAGAGCATTGTTAATTTTATATGTTCCTTATTTATTTAGTTACAATTAGGTCATATGGGAATGAACCGGAATAAAAAGTCTTATTATTTCAGTTTTGATGCGACGCTTAGGTACATAGAAACTCTTTATTGTGCATATCTTAAACCTTTGAGACACGAAAAAAAAAGACTTACAAACTAGTTGTCAAAAATTGCGACCCTATCAGATAAAGTGATAGTTTCCTTTTATTTTTTCTAAAGTGTTAAAAATCTAAAGTTATGTGAGAAACATAACATTAGTTGTTTGCAAAATCGCAGTAGGTAACGTAAATGTGTGACAGAACCGTGTTTTCAGATATCAAAAGCGCGCGCTGCCATCATAATTTATCAATAACATTGGCATATTTAAGTGCATTTGCACTCAACTTCTTGAACGTAGCCTCCAAGCTTCAAAGACCGCGGCAAGCTCGCGACTTGTCTATACTACAGTCCATTATATCTAACAATAATACTACCAAGTGAAAGGTAAACCACTGCCCACGATGCGAACAAGTTGCTTCTACTTAGCACGTTAACTTTAAACTCTACCACACTTGTTACAAAGTTCATTTTAACTTGAATGTTTTAGAATAGATACTAAGATTTTATAGTTTCAATGTTCTAAGACTGGTGTGGTCTTTTGAGTTGTGTAAAAATATTTCAGGTGGTTTTGTTACGAATGTATAAAGATTTTTCTGAGGATAGTCCTTTCTTCTTTCTGTTTTTGGGATTCTTTGTAAAACGACCTACTTCTAGCCAACGTCAATGATACGATAGAAAACTTAATACATTTATAAGTACTCTATAGCTTATACTATAATAATAATTGTATGGTTTTTAATCGTACAGCAATTGTCCGTTTAAATGTTAAAATATTTAAATTCTTTGAGACAATATTTTTTTTGCGTGACCTGTCAGTAGTCAAATGATTCAACCTGCGGCCTAATCGATTAACTTCATTGATATCGATTTTGGTTTTTATCAAGCTCTGGGTAAACTCACTCTGGCATTCAATTATCGCATTTCATGATTGAGTGAAAAAATGTTGTGTTTTGACGTAAAAATCGAATCGTGACACAAAAAATTGCCGATTAGGGGCTGCTGTATAAACACAGTCACGAGCTAGGTACAATCACACGCAGAAATGTCTGTCCTACAAAACAAAAATTGCCTATAAGAACCAAATAAAATTTTGTAAAGAATTCCAATGCTAATAACACGGGATATTTCAGCGCGAATACCGCGCAGTCCAGCGTTCCACTGAAGAAAAGCTTGCCTTACATAACTGCTCGAAGACGATGTTCAGCACGTGACACTGTCTTAGACTGGTCTTAGAATTCAATTTCAGTATTGTATTTGGAAATTCGTATAATTATACAAACTTATATATTTGCACTTACTTAACATGATTGTAAGCATTCAGAAACTGAAAATAGTATCTAAAATAGTACATAAGCGCGTAAAGAAGTGATATGAAAATTTCGCAGGAACTATCAAACTATTCTGGCAATTTTCACTGAGCAGTGTAATAGATTCATGAGCCAGGATGATAGTACAGTGCAATTTCACCAATTCCGGGAAATTAATTTCTGCCTAAACAATCGCAACATTTGAAAATTGGTAAAACCGCTATTATATTTTGGTTCACAAATTATTAATTTATTAATAAGCCAAACAATGTGTGGTTATTACGTAACAGAACTAGCTTGTGCTGTAATTTCATAAGCTGCGGTCTCCCGGAATCCTTGCTGCTCCGAATTCTTTCACGGTCTACGTCCAGAATGATTTGTTGGTTCGGCCGGCTACACAATCCGCCATTCTTTTATAACTCGATCCGTAAGTCACCAAAGTATTTCTCGACGAGCATTGCAGTAAAACTTTTAGCCTGAAAATACGAGCCAAGTTTTCTCCTTTACCTTTGGCTGGTAAAAAATCTGTGTTGGTCCCGCGCGGCTCGGCTCCAGACACGATAAAATTTACATGTTTCGCTTTCGGCTTTTATTTTATTTTAAAGGGTGAAATAGGACGGCATTACGCAAAGAGAATATTCAATTAGAGACTGCTTTGGGATTTATCTTGTGGACTCCAAGTTTTTTGTTTCAGTAGATCGCCAAAGTTAAATGAAAAAGTTTGTTGAATAGTTTCGTTAAAAGCTCGTTTTGCACAAAAATGATAAAAAAATCTAGTGGCTGTTTGTGGCTAACTCGTGCGTTACAGTAGGTTTGAATCTATATTATGAAAAAAGTATGACAATCACGATTTATTTGACAACCAAGCAAAAGATAAGAATGCTAATTTATTTTGTCGACTCCACATGAAAAATGTACAATAAGTATTAAGCAATAAAAAATACGTTAACGCATAATAAATTACATCATTCATTGAGGTATTACTTATTTTCACGTCGCACGATATATTTTACGTCCGGTTTTTTATTATTTTCTTTAATAAGTGAATGTCGTTGAGAATGATGAATGGCATCGTGTATTACGTTATTTCTGTGAATTTTATTAGAAGCAGATGTGTCCCGCATCGGCCTGCTGTGAGTTTATTGAGATTGAGAGGCTTTGATGTGTTCGAAATGAATTTTTCTTTGCTTTAAATAGGTAGATATTTTCGGCTTTACTCATAAAAGTTACTTGTTGAAAAATGTCATTTAACTTTGAGCATTATAAAAATAAAGGGTCTTATAACAACTTAAATAGTGTTTTAAGTTAGTCACTGCTTAGTTAGTTAGTTAGTGTCAACTTCTCTCTGACGTCAAATGTCACGTGCGAAAACGAGATGGAAATACAATGATTAACTTTAAGGCCCAAAGTCCGCTGCGCAGTACTAACTAAAGTCAACAGTATTAATAAATTAGACCCTACTGATACCTAACTAAACTTATTCTGAAAACTGCTTTAAGTTAATACTTATAGAAATCTATACATTGTATAAATACATACCTAGTAAAATGTGATTTTAATCAACCATGTATTGCATAAGATGTCAATTACGTTTGCTACGAAAAATATTAATTCAGTTTTGATTGTAACCTAAAATGTTGTAATACGGAAATGTAAAGTCCGACGAACACCGCCGTCTTTTAAAACAAACTTATGAATAGACTTTTATTATCTCTTCGTCAGTAAATTAAATCTGTACCGTAAAATAAATAACAGCTAAAGTTTAAGTTCCCTAACACGCGAGAATGATTTATTATGAAAACATCTCCGGATCTAGAACGCATCGAGTAGCGTATCCCTAATCTAATCCCTACGTATAAATATTATTATGATAAAATTAGATGTGTTCAAATAGATATCCGCTAGTATAAAGCAAGTAGTCTAAAGGTTTGTATTGGTATAAGTAGTAAAAAGGTTTGATCTATTTCAACTTTTAACTCACTTTTAACTGGAGGTAGTTTTAGTTCGGGAAGACCAATCTTGGTTTTCGTTATTTTTTACTTTCTTAAATTTTTTAACATTTCCGAAACGATTTAGGTGCATTTCGTTGTAATTAAAACGGGCACACTCATGTAAATCACTTATTCACTCTTAGATTTAGTTGCATTGAATAAAAAACATATCTCGATGGTTGTAATAAGGAAATATTATTCTAGTGTATTAACACTTAGTATTGATTAAATAATTATACACAAATAAATAAATAAATTATCATTATTACAGTTTATCTATGATTATGTATTATATTTGATTACACCTAGGTATTAGTTCTAGGTATTATTATTCAACGTTATTGCAATTTTGTGTATGTACTGACAAGAGTGTTAATAGATTGTTGACAAAAAAAAGGAATCCATAAAATTGAATTAAATTGTAGTTTAGAATGAAGTTTAATCCTCTCTATCTCAGTCAAACTATTCCCTAATCTGGTACGTACATAAACTCAGACAGTGCCGCAAGCGTAAACAAATTAACTGCAGAGTTTCTCAAACTTTACGTTTGCGTTAATTTATGTTTGTTTACAAATTACTCGGATTGATTAATTTCAGTGTAGTGTTAGGTTATCTTATGCTTGAGTAAAATCGGAACGGTAGATGTTGATTACGCGGCTGCGGGTGTAGGCCAATGTTAATTTTCAGTCTCAGCCTACAAAACAAATGTTTTATGCTAACATAACTTAGTATAATCAACGCTGAGTTGTTCATGTGTAATTTTATTTCTTATGTTAATAAAGAATTTTAAAAATCAATCAATGAATACCTAATTTTATAACAAATCAAAATAAACACAGTTCATAATAGCAGCAAGTTAGGCAGTGTAGTAGTTTGTAATGGCAGCAGATTTTTATGAAGCATGTTTAAAAGAAACAGCACAGTTTGTACTTACTCGTAATAGCGGCTGATTCTGTTTTATCAAACATGCTTTTTTTATTTGTGTATTACGAGAATTGATGAAATAGGCTCAAAGGGTGTGATTACACAACAAATGTCTTGCGAGTTAGCTACTAAGTGAAGTGAGGCTTAGTTGCCACAACTAAATAGAACATCACAATGTAGTGCGGTTTCTTCTAAGGGAGTGTGTAAAACTTAAAAGCTCAAGGATTTAAATAGAACTTATTTATTTATTTATTTATTTATATAGCACAGCCACATCACACACATTGACACATATTTCTAAGAGTATTGACAAGGTACAATTCTGATGTGTACGACAAGTACGGCGTACATAACATTCACCGTGGGTGCTCGATGAGCAAAAAAACAAATTTTAATATAAGTAGTTTAAAGAATAATAAAACAAATAAGAAAGAAAAAATACAAAATTCTTGAATTTTTGAATATTACAAGTAAAAAGAAAAATTTAAACTTAAATTAAACATTTGTCTTCTGGAGGTCTTTGTAAGTATGGACTTAAATGGGTTAGAACTTTGCGCTTGAAGCTAGGTAGAGAGTCATGGAAAACATCGAGATCATGTAATTTATTGGCTAGTTCATTGTATTCGTTGCAGAACTTCTGCAATCATTTCGTATGGTTTAGGTTCAGAGTATGCATTTCTCAAATTGTGTCTTAATTATTATCTAACTGAGGGATAAATTGTAAGCAACTTCATTTTGATACTTGCACTGACTTGCAATAAGCTATAAGTATGAAATTGAAGCGGATTTCGACCACCACGAACGATTCCCACGTAATTCGTTATTTTTTTTGGTTGGTTTTTATCAGTCAATAAGACAGTAAGGCCGCATCTCCACACTTTTTTCGAGTGCCCAACGTGCGCTAAAGTTCAGAGCCAGCGGGCCGCGGTGTGAAGACGTGAAGGTGACGTCGCACATGTGGTTCTAATGGGGTGCACTCTAATGCAGCGATGCTCTATTTCTCTTCCACAGCTCTACCGAGCTAAGTACCTTGAGAAGTGGTTTTGACACGGGCGTTCGCACGCTAAGTGAAATTTCATCGAAACGCTAAATAGCTATTTGCATTATCAGGTATTTGTAATGCACAGCATTTTTGACGGGGCTACTGAGCGGGCGCTGTGGTTTTATTATTATTATTCCACACATCCATTTATTTTCTTAATTTTTAAATTTTTTACAATATACGTAGATATAAAAAACAATATATTATAAAAAACTTAAAAACTAGAGTTCCACCGGCAGCGGGGCAGGGCCCAAGCATACCGGTGGTTAAGGCTGCAGAGTGAGGAACCTCACTCTGCAGTCTCATGATAGGTGCGCATGCAGTTTTCACTTATATTCGTTGCGCCTATCTCATGCGACGCACTACACCACCGGTAGCGGGGGCCGGGCGCGGAGCAGGTTGCCCCGCAGGCCCCAAGCGTGCCGGCAGTGGTGGACGTCCCCGTCGCGCTGGTGTTGGCGGCGGCGGCGGCGTCGGCGGCCCGTCCTCGTCGCTCGACGCGCTCGTGTCGGGGGCAAACTCATCCTCCGACGAGGAGCTCGGAGACGACGGGACGGGCGGAGGTGGTGGGCGTGCGTTGGTAGTGTCCGCTTTCAGTTGCTTTTGCATTTTTCATTATTTTTTCAATTACATATTTTCTTTTTGACGTATGTGTCAACTATTGTCAAATATATTTCTGGACTACAAATGTTTTAAAACTTGTGAAAAAGGATTGATGTAATAAAATAAATATAAAATCCGGGCTATTTAAACTATTTATTATTATTATTATTATTTATACTCGACTGGTAATTAATTTTTGAAACTATTTCTGGAGAAATATTTTGGTTATTCAGTTGTTTGTATGCTGATGTTAAAGCTAATTTTCATTGCTGATAATGTTAAGTAGTTGAAATGTTTTGACCTGTCTATTACAAACCGATGATACACGTAAAGTTTAGAAAAGAAACACACTTGAATAACTTCCATTCATGTGTTTATTTAGTGGTCTATTTTTAATAAATTATGTCCGAACTATTATACATTCTTCGATACATTGTCTGTCTTATATTATACATTTTTAGACTACAGTAGAGAAAAAGCAGTCTTAGTGAAAGTTAGTGACCTATTTTCATAAATCAAAACAACAAAAGAGACATCTACAAGACTACAAGTAGATGGATACGAAAATTAATTCCTCAGCCAAATATGAAATTGTATCGCGCAATCCAAACAATCCTGAGAACCAAACCAATCACATACCGAAGCCATAACTCAGGAATGCGACGTGACCAGAACCATGATGCCTCCACCTGACACACTGTTTCGGACAAATCCAAAAACGCACGAGACAAACGATTACCGCACGAACTAAAGCGGAAAAAAACAGCCAGTACCCGAAACTAATCCAGTCCCACGACCTGAACATTTCGTTGCCGGAATAGCTATTTTAATCAGACATTCCTAATAGGATTTTTTTTATTCAGCCGGCAGACGCTCCGCCATTGCTTCTTTTAGTTTTTTTCGACGATACTTGAGTATAATCTATACTAGAATGCGGTGCACGGGCTTACGGGAATCTCTGTTATTGATTGTGCTGATTATAAAGGCGTAATTACACGCGCTGTGCAGCCATTGTTGCCTGTAATTAGTAATCTTGAAACTGTGTTTAGCACATTCTTGCTCGTGTCAACACCCTCACTGCGGGAAGAATTTAAAAAGTGCAGATGAGATTACATGAGTCTCATGTTTTAGCTTATTTAGTCTGTGTGAGGTCTTTCAAAGTCTTTTAGGCCTCATCCGCAAGAAGGTTATCAAGAAAGTTATAAGTTAAGTTATTGATGCTAGGAACTTCGTACCCTATGCTCTTCGCTTCGGACTTTATTCTCGCAGATTTAGACTATAAAATATAGCCTATAGCACTCAAAGATAGTGTAGCTTTCTATTGGTAAAATATTTGTTTAATTCGGACTAGTAATTTCGGATGTTTCCCCCTATACGTAAATACATACAAACTTTACGTCTTTATTATATTGGTATATATAGAAGAGATACCAGTAAAACATTCATGTTCCTCTAAGTTTCATGGCGCTTTCAGCTAGTAAAGGCTTATCTAACACCGGTTCATTGCCTTGATTGCATAGCATTAAACGCTGTAATGGACAGGTAATGACAGCAAGAATCGCTCGTTCGAATACGACCCATTGTTTACAGTTACGCTGGGTTTGGTAATTCGCGATTATTGCCAGTTTCTCCAGTTGAAAAATTATACCGAGATTCTTTGTGGGTAACTAGGTACCTATAGATGCTAAGTTTTCAACCGATTTTATAATGTATGCTTAATTTAACAGTGATTGAAAAAGGAAGCAGTAGTTCTCAATTCGACAGATTCTTTTAAAGGTATTTACGATACCTATGCGACTTGTCTTTGAATCCTTGCGATTATTTTTTCTTATATGTATATAAAATTTGCATATGTTATGTAGTCTCATATTGTTTAAATACGGATGCCGAAAATATAATTTAACTTGGCGATAAAATGTACTCTATCCATAAATGTAGAAAAGGATAACTGAAGTCGGTAGCATTAGGTATATCTGGTGTAAACACAATAGGTCCTAATCAGATCTAATCTATTCTGATTAAATCTGAGAGGAAACTGTTGTACAAATAAAAATAATTAGGGCAAGCTTAGTAACAAAGGAAGTCCTCATCCTCGTGCAACAAGACAAACTTTCGACTAATTTTAATCAAGAAATGGAGCGAGTCGACTCGTCGAGAGTATTTTTAGTGGACGCCATTTTGACGCCACTAAAAAATAAAGTAGAGCGCACTCTCTTCGTTATTTATGGACACCCTGTTTTATCAGTCCACTACGAGCCTTTACATTAATATTTTATTTTTGTATGTTTTATTTGAAATAAAATTTAACATGTTTTTCATTAAATAAAAAAGTCTAAATTGGTGTATTAAAAGGAAACTTTGTTGCGTCGAAATGTGTTATGTATGTGATTTAATTAAGAAACAAAATGACATACGTTCGTATTTCTAACTACTAAAAATTTACCCATCGTTTGGCACATATTTATTAAAATTGTGTTGTTATATTGAACAAAATAACACCGTAATTTGAAATTTTCCGCAGAATATCCGCAGTGAGCTTTTATAATTAATTTAAATAAATACCTACTCATTTGTATTTCATACTTAGTCGCATCGTTTATTTGGTAAATGGTGTGATAAAACGAAGGATTATCGCCATTATTATGGCAACATTAAACAACATAATTATACCTACTTATATGTTTTACATATTGATTCCGTATAGGTACGGTACAGGTATGGTACGGTACCTTAGTATTCTGTGACGGTACTGTAAATACGTCGTATTTAAAAGATTTTCAAAAGATAGTATTTATCCAAATGTGTATTTACATATTTAGTTTAAATAATAAGTAAGAAGTCATTTAATTGACTGATATAGTACAGCATAAACTGGTGGGCTCTAGAAACTAAATTAAGAACTGGCTTGTCCTTAACTTGCGTAGGTTTTCATTTGCTTAAAAGCGTAATCTAAGCAGTCCCTTGTAATAATTATAACAAAAATCTTTCAAGGTTTAACGCGCCCACTCGTTTCCGATTTAGGAAAACAATTACAAACTCGACTATTGAAAATACACTATAATAAATTTTGGGGGCTGAGTCACCCTCGTCCGTGGGAAAGTACCTCTATTATAAAAACCCCACACGTGGTCCCTGGGTGGTGCTAATCGGGTGACATCACACTGGTGGTAGGCTTCGGCCGAGGTTTGTGACCACCCATCGGACAAAATCGTGCCGCCAAGCGGCCTAGCCGTGTTCCGGCTCGTTGTCCGATGACGCCGTTTTGGGAAAACGGGTCGGAACAGTCGCGCCACTTCCGCAGGACCGTCTTGTCATACGCCGCTACAACGCATCGGGTATCTAGTTGTGGAGGGTAGCGGGATCCGAGGCACGGTGCACCGCTGGCCGACCGCAGGTAGTAGGGGGCCCAAGTAGTGAGCTAGCTACTCACAAAAGGCTGCCCCGCCAACTCGCGAAAAATCCCGGGATGCGCCATCGTGCCGGTTAGCGACCGGATGAAAGGGCCCGATGGACATCCTTGGGGGGGCTCGGGCGTCCCCGCGGTCTCCCAGCTAGTTCCCCGTGGATGCAGCGTCGTGGCGTGTGACTACTGGTCAGCTGAGTGGCTGCCTCCTTCCACTGCCGTTTTCCCACCGTAAACAAACACTCAAAACAATGACGATGAACAAAAGTAAAAGGGTTAAACAGCGGCTGCACGCCCTTTCGCTTAAAGTGCACCTCACTAACATACGAGGCCTGCACTCCAATCTCGTGCCAGTCCACCACCACCTGGAGACTGATAAACCATCGCTTTTGTTTATCACGGAGACGCAGATTGGGAGTCCGTCTGACGTGGCGTACTTGTTATACCCAGGGTATACCTTGGAGCACAATTTCAAGCCCCATGCTGGTGTGTGCTTGTACGCCCGGGACGACATCTGCTATCGGCGTCTCCGTCATCTTGAAGACCCCAGATTTTCAGTGCTTTGGGTACTGATAGACACAGGTATAGAGAAAATTCTTTATGCCTGTGTCTATCGGTCGCACAGTGGAGACCAGGAGACAACCAGGCTCATGGACTATCTCGGTGAGGCGGCCGAAACGGCTCAACTAAAGTACCCCACAGCTCAATTAGTGTTACTGGGGGATTTCAATAGCCACCATAAGGAGTGGCTATACCCACACCAGGACACTAACCATGCCGGGTTAGAGACGCGAAAGCTTGCTTTAGCGTTAGATCTAACCCAGCTGGTTCAAGGAGCAACACGGGTACCTGACGTTGAGTCTCATACGCCTTATTGCTTGGACCTTCTGCTGACAACTGATCCGGACCGCTACTCGGTGTCGATCTCTTCCCCGTTAGGGAAGTCCGACCACTGTCTGGTGAAATCTGTATCTGTCTACTCCCCGCCTGATCCCAGCCCTAGAGGCAGTCGGCGGGTGTGGCGATACAGGTCAGCAGATTGGGATGAGATGCGAGCTTTTTTTGCGTCTTATCCTTGGCAGCCTGTGTGCTTCTCTTCGGACGACCCCTCAACCTGCGCGGATGCCGTAACTGATGTGTTGCGTTTGGCAATGGAGTATTTTATTCCATTTTCTGACGTACCATTAGCCGGCAAAGCTTGGACCTTCTGCTGACAACTGATCCGGACCGCTACTCGGTGTCGATCTCTTCCCCGTTAGGGAAGTCCGACCACTGTCTGGTGAAATCTGTATCTGTCTACTCCCCGCCTGATCCCAGCCCTAGAGGCAGTCGGCGGGTGTGGCGATACAGGTCAGCAGATTGGGATGAGATGCGAGCTTTTTTTGCGTCTTATCCTTGGCAGCCTGTGTGCTTCTCTTCGGACGACCCCTCAACCTGCGCGGATGCCGTAACTGATGTGTTGCGTTTGGCAATGGAGTATTTTATTCCATTTTCTGACGTACCATTAGCCGGCAAAGCTCGCCCATGGTTTGGCCCTCGCTGTGGTGCCGCTGAGGCGCGCAAACAGGAGACTTTCCTTGCCTGGGTTGATGCTCGACACCGCAAAGCGAGGGATATCCGTCAAAAGAAGAGAGCGTTTAACGCAGCTGCCAAGTCTTGCAAAAAGGTATTACAGAGGGCTCGCTTTGACCACATTAGCCGAACAGGGAACAAACTGGCTTCATACCCAGCGGGTAGTAAAGCGTTTTGGTCCCTAGCTAAATCGGTCGAAGCGAACTTCTGCCGCCCCTCACTACCTCCACTGCTGAAGCCTGATGGGACGCTGGCTCACACCGCTGAACAGAAGGCAAACTTGTTTGCTTCTCTGTTTGCGGAGGCTTCGCGTTTAGATGCTGGTAGCGCGACACCCCCTACTCCATCGAATAGCTCGAAATTTATGTCTGAATTTCGCATTCGTCAAGTGGAGGTTCGCAAAGCGCTACGCGATCTCGATGTGAACAAAGCCAGCGGTCCAGACGGTATTCCAGCCATAGTACTCAAGACGTGTGCGCCTGAGTTGTCTCCTGTGCTGACACGCCTCTTTCGTCACTCTCTTGAGGCTGGTAAAGTGCCGAAGTCGTGGAAGCTTGCTAACGTGCAACCTGTGCCTAAAAAAGGTAGTCGTGCCGACCCTGCCAACTACAGGCCTATCTCGGTCACGTCTATACTTTGTAAAACTATGGAACGTGTCCTTAATAACAGGCTCCTGGCGTACCTAGAAGCAAATGACCTTCTCAGTGACCGACAATACGGATTCCGCCGAAACCGGTCCACTGGTGATCTTCTAGCGTACGCCACGTACATCTGGAGTGAAGTCATCGAGAAGCATGGAGAGGCGCTAGCCGTTTCCTTAGATATCTCGAAGGCTTTCGACAGGGTTTGGCACGACGGCCTTATAAGTAAGCTTTCTTCGTATGGCTTGGCCACTGGTCTTGTTGCGTGGATTTCGGACTTCTTGCGGGATCGATCGATTCGAGTAGTCATTGATGGCTGCTCGTCCGATCGCATGGATATTAATGCCGGTGTTCCCCAGGGGTCGGTGCTCTCTGCGACACTTTTCCTGCTGCACATTAACGATCTGCTAAAGCCCGGTATTTTTGGGTATGCAGACGACAGCACTGTTGTAGAGAGCTACATTTCTAACGCACGGTCCAGTGGTCCTCAAATCCAGACTCTGAGAGAGGCCATGGTCGAGCGCATGAACTTGTCCCTTAAGGCTGTCTCAGATTGGGGTGATGCCAATCTGGTCAAGTTTAATGCGACTAAGACCCAGGCGTGTCTATTCTCCGCAAAGAGGAGCCCATTTCAACTGGCTCCTACTTTCCGTGATGTGTCCATTCCGACAGCTGACAACCTTGAGCTCTTGGGCGTTACTCTGACGTCGACCCTCAACTTTGGCTCCTATATTGAGTCCAAGGCTCAATTGGCTGCCAAGAAGCTGGGTATCCTTTCGAAGGTGAGGCGGTACTTTACGCCGGAGCAGTTGCTGTCACTATATAAAGCACAAGTTCGATCGTGCATGGAGTACTGTTCTCACCTTTGGGACGGATCAGCCAAATACCAGCTTGAGGCGTTGGAGTCTATTGAGAAACGTGCCAAAAAGCTCATAGGCAAAGACTCTCTTGTTCGGACTAAGCTCCAGAGTCTCGAGCATCGCCGCAAGGTTGGTAGTCTGTCGGTTTTCTATCGGATACATTTCGGGGAGTGTGCGTCAGACCTGCATGCCCTTATTCCCTCTAGCCCATTCTATTATCGGACCACAAAGGGCACAAAAAAGCGACATCGTTATAAATATGGTAGATATTATTATACCAAAAACTCGTACGAAACGCTTTGATTCCACTTTTATTGTGCGCACTGCCAGAGTGTGGAATACTTTGCCCGAGTGGGTGTTTCCCGATAGATATAATCTGGGTGTCTTCAAGTCGCGAGTGAATCGGTTCCTTCTAGGCAAGCGTGCTCCATCGTAGACCACATCGTTGCTTAACATCAGGCGAGATGGTGGTCAAACGCAAGCCTATAATTGAATAAAAAAAAAAAAAAAAAAAAACAATTTTAGTCGCATTCCAGGATCCAAAAACCTAATTGCCTAACTATTTATAACTTAAGCTTTAATATTAGCCAACAAAACGTTGAAGGCTACATTTAATAAGTAATAGGAATGAATTTAGAACCCATAACTTAGCGTTCCTCAAGAAAATAAAGCCCTCATTTCCAAACTTCTGAAATATAACCAAGAATAATTTGCGACTAAAACATGACTAAAGAAATTAGTTATTCTTTTAAAGTTAAGTTATTAAGTAGCGAACTGCGTACAGCGAGTTAGCACTTCGTTAGTCGGATACAAAGTAATTAACTGTGAACCTTGCTCCTTACAAGTTACCGCTCATTCAATTTTCTCCGGACTGTGTTTTTGTACTTAAAAAGGCTTGATGATTATCAATTAGGTTATTTAGGTGCTTTGATTAGGATTTTGGTTAAGGCGTCTTACTTCAGAGCGAATTTGTGTCATTATATTTGCTATAGCGCATCACGGGAACTGTCTAGGAATATTTTTCATCCTGAAAATAAAATGTAAAAAACTGGGAAAGTACTGAAAAAACTGCAGGTGATATTGGTTCAAGTACATTGTTTTGGTAAATCAAAAAGACTACGTTACAGTTATTATATTTTGACAGCTACGATTGTTCGGAACTCCGTTTCTAACCTAAAAAAAATACGCTTAAAAGACATCCAATAATTATTTTCAATAATTTTATGTAATATACACGCAGTATTGTATTCCTGTTAATTAATAAGCCATGGTAAACCTACTGGCAACTGAAGTTAGCAGGACCGAGACTTCGTGTAATTTATAGCTTTTATTCTCTACGGCTAAAGGAAAAACTATTTAATTGAGCAAAGAGTTAGAATTAACGACTGCTGTAAGCCAGTTGAACCCTTGGGCTTAATATAGGAGTATCAAAGCCAATAAAATGGTGATGCATAAGTACTTATTCTATTACACAGAGCCGTTTTTTCTTGGAGAAAATCTTTTACTTTGTGACGTCAAAGAAAATTGGATTTATTTTAATTTACCGTCTAAACTTGTAAAAGCTTGATTCAGTACTTGCTTAGCTTTATTATTAGAGTGTAAGTTAACAATGTATAAAACATAATAATATATATATAATGTGTATATATTATTATATAATATGTATATAATGTGAACATATGTACCTAAAGATGTACCTATAGAATACCTAGAGCTCACAAAAACTCAGATCTTATTGATTCAACTTGAGTTTTAATTATATACATATGGTCTTTGAATTTAGCTTTGTAATGAACACTAAATGATTACGTAAAAATTGTACCTACTTATACACAATACTATAGTCTATTTCAACTAGAGAGCGAAAAACGTACGTTCACGCCACGGTACCACGAGAGCACCGAAAACAAACGATGCGTATCGTTATCCATACATTTATGTATCGTTTCCCTGTCGCTTACGCATTTACCGTGTTTCGTGGTACCGGGCGAGGCGAGCGACAAGGTCCATCAGATATTGCAAACCTGTTTTGACATTTTTCGGTAAGATATGGCTGGGGCCACATTCCGCTCTGGAATACGCTTGGATTCGGATTGTTTTAGTGTGCTATTTGAATGTTTGGTTGTTAATTGTTATTTTTTGTTGAGTTAAATTAGTTATATCTGTTTTTGTTAGGACATATATTTGTTTTGTGTTGTTTTTTGTTTGTGAGTGATAATGGAATCATCGGAGTCGTCTTCCTCGTCATCAAGACCGTTTAAAAGTTTTAACTCACCTAGAAAGAAGCGCAAGTTATCTCATCTGTCGGAAAATGAAAAAATGATGACAATTAACGTCTATAAATATGTGAAAGAGACGTGTCCTTCAGACAAATATATGTCCAAAACGGAAATGAAAATAAAGACTGCCGATATTCTGGGAATAAACAAGGCAACTGTATATCGTGTTTTAAAAGAATATAAAGAAATGGATACAATAAGGCCGCCTGCATCACCAAAACGTGGTCCGAATATAATTGAAAAGATTGACGAGTTTGACAAGTCATGCATTAGAAAAAAAGTTCATGAATTTTATTTGAACAGCGAGGTCCCGACATTAAATAAAATTTTGGAAGCAGTTAATTCTGACGAAATGCTGCCAAATATTAGCCGTACGGCGCTGTGGCGGTTATTAAAACATTTGAAATTCAAATATCTTAAAAGAAAAAGAAACAGTGCCTTAATCGAGAGACACGATATTGTATTGTGGCGCATAAAGTACTTGAAAACAATTATGAAGTTTAGAAAAGAACAAAGACCGATATATTATTTGGACGAAACGTGGGTCAATGCAGGTACATATTTTTTTGTTTACAAATTAATAACGATTCTATAATTTTCCTGTTGAATGTATTTACTTGAATTTATTTTACTGTCGACTTTAAACAACGATTGGCATTAATCTGACATGATTGTGATGTTGTTTGTTAAACGAAAAATTGACATAGGTTTTTTTTTTTCAGGACACACTGTAAGTAAAGTTTGGGAAGACACGACTATACAGTCTCGTAAACAAGCTTTTTTGGAGGGTCTGTCCACCGGTGCTAAAAACCCTGTTTCGAAAGGAAACCGGTTAATTGTGCTGCACATAGGAAGTGACAAAGGATTTGTCCCAGAGTCCGAACTTGTGTTTGAATGCAAAAACACAGGAGACTACCATGAGTCAATGAACGCAACCAAATTTGAACAGTGGTTTGAAAAAATGCTTCCGAGACTGGAGTCAAATGCTGTTGTAGTAATGGACAATGCCAGCTACCACTCAAGACGCCAGGAGAAAGTACCAGTAACAAGTTGGAAAAAAAATGAAATTCAAACATGGCTGTCGGCGAAAAAAATTTCATACGAAGAAAAGGAAACAAAAGTAGAGTTGTTGGAAAAAGTAAAAAATATAAAAAAACATCACGAGCGTTACGTCATTGACGAAATGGCTAAAGCAGTTGGTGTGGAGGTATTGAGATTACCTCCATACCACTGTGAATTTAACCCTATTGAATTAATATGGGCAGATGTCAAGGGATACGTATCAAGAAAAAATACAACATTCAAGTTAGCGGATGTAAAAAAGCTACTCCATGAAGCGCTAAGCCACATTACCCCCGAAAAATGGCAAAACTGTATAAGCCATGTAAAAAAAGAAGAAGAAAAATTAGCCTCATTAGACCAGGAAGTGGATAAAACTGTGGATTCATTTATCATAAACGTAACAGGCGAAACATCAGACAGCAGCTCGTCAGACGATAGTAATTCTGATTCAGATTTAATATAATGTAATTTTTTTATTCGTTTGATTTTATTTTCATAATCGTTTCCTATAAATAGGTAATAATAATTATAAATAGTTTATTTGGCACACACTTAAATCTTAAACTAATTACACCTGCCAATGTCAGATGATTAATTTACTAATGTGTAGGTAGATAGTTACACGAAAAACTTGATCTACAGTTTTGAGTTAAATAGTGATAATAGTAATGTAATGATAATTGTTAGGTAAAAACTGAAAACCTGAATTTTGATAGTGACAAAATAGTTGTTAACTATTAAAACAATTTATTGATGCAAAGAAGGTTGGTCTTCCCTGCGCAACACTAAAAGGTCAATGTCCGTTTTTCGCTCTCTATTTGAAATAGACTATAAGTGCATTGTATATCCTAACCTACCAATAAATAAATCCAATTTTTTTTATATCTATAAGTATTTACTTACTAGATGTGAGTACTGTAGTAGATACGAGTTTATAAAACACCTAAATAAAAATTAATAATTAACAAACGAGTAATTACCGCAAAAACGGTACATACATTTAGTTAACAACACTACAAAACCCGTTCAAATAAGTTAAACAAGTCAACATCCATAAACCTTGGGATCAAAAATAAAACTCCACAAACCCACCAACCAACCAGTTAAAACAGATGGCCGCAAGCAATGTATTAAGAAACAATGCAATGCATTAAAGAACAAGCAAAAGAACTAATGTTAGCTTTAGATGGCCACGACTAGTTCGCCGACCAAAAATATACAGATTAGCAACTCTGACAGTGAAAAACTGTTATATCAATCGATACGCACTGTTCATGAAGGTAAATAGGTGAAAAGGTCAAAGGTAAACGTGAATAGCCATAAAAAAGCTATCTATCTGCCTGTCTGCCACTCTTTCTATAATATTTATCTAATCGGGTGTCTATTATACATTGTACTAATAATGCTGAGAAAAAATTATATAAAGTAGTTATAAGTATTATACCTATATATCTACATAAATATCAATAATGAAGTTCAAGAGAACCTGTCGAAACCATTACGATGCTTAGCAGTTTTTGAATGACTAGAAACGAATTACTATTTCAAATTCTAGTTCTCAAATTTACAGAACATTTTAATACTGGGAATCTATAATTACATATTTAGATGATAAAAATTCAGTAAATATCTATTTGAGCTATTTATTCCAGACTTTTGTCTCTGTGCTTACTTATTACTTCTACTTTGCTAGGCAGTGCGGCCAGTCTGGTTCCTTACTAGGTATATGTGTCACGGCGGTGCAGTGAGGAGCAATGTGTTTTAGATACTTTTTAGCTCGCTTAGTTCCAGTTGTTACTAAAAGTATTGCGGAGTTTTGTAGCAGAACATTTTGTAGAAACAGATAAATAGATTCTTTATAGATCACTCTAGAACAGGGGTGGCCAACTTGATTGGACCCAAGATCTCTTGTTTACTAACGAGACCCTGTGCGATCTACCAATTACATACTTCTAGAAATCTTAAATGAAACAGCATAGTTCAGCATACAAGATGATGCGTCCAGCAGTAGGTGATTACGTTGGGCAGTCTGGTCTACGTATTTATATTTTTTGCCTTGCCACGATCGACTTGACTAACAGTCGCGATCGACCGGTCGATCGCGATCGACCTGTTGGCCACCCCTGCTCTAGAAATTACAAACAACAGAAACGTAGAGTGGTAACTGGTAGTCTTACCGATAAGAACGGTCTCTAACAGAGTTAGAAGGTTTAGAGAGAGTAGAGTGAAGCTTCTTATACGTTGCAAAGTAGGTAGTACAAAAATATACATAATTTGAAAATTTATAAACACTCAAGAGTTATCGATAAAAACTGACAAAAATAAAATCAAAACGAGTTTGTCGATCTTTTATTTACAAATTGGAATCTTTCGACACTGAAACAAGAAAGTAAAAAACTATACATATTTTATGTACGTATGTACATACCAATTCGAGTTGTGAATGATTTGATCAATCAAAGTAACAATAGAATAAGACGTTTATTAAATTTAAACTTCGTAATAAAACGTTTATTGTCAAATTCATGTGTCTACAAATAATAGAGATAGAAAGCTATTACGAACGGAACGTGTGGTGAGAGAGAGCAAATTATGGGCAATGCTCTACCTACGCAGTTGAACAGCTTGTAGCAGTGTTTCCCAAAGTTCACTGGCCCGCATCAATCTAAAAATGCAATGTTCGGGACCCACCCCGTACCTGACACGAAGAAAAAAATAGCGCTATATTCCTGCTGTAACAGTTTCTCGTGAAAATAACTATGTGAAGTGTTAAAAGTGTTCAATTAATAAAACACAACCAAGGCTTACCAAATATACACTCGCGACCCGCAGTCGCAGAGCTCACCAATAAAATTCAATAGAGGGCCACGATTCACACTTTGGGAAAGACTGGCTTGCAGTCTTGGCCATCTGAACCGGCCTTTATCTTTGTGGATCTAATGGTCAGATCACGAATATGAACGTTGAAAATACCAACACGTATTCATACCGTAGATGGAGTTCTTATGGTTGTCCATATTGTAGAACAGCATTAAACACAATGGTGGACAATAACGTTATTGAAATTTGAAACAGCTGTTTCATTAAGACATGTTGGGAGGTAAGCGCTATCTATACTTAGTTTTGGTTTTCGAAACGGACTATTCAGCCTTTAAGAACTTCTGAGCATTTTTTGAGCCCTTGAACCTAAAATCAGTTTTAGCGAATAGTTAGTTTGAAAAAGACGATTCACATCCAAGTAAGAGTTTTGGGCTATCGACAGGGATAGGTACTTGATAGCTAGTTGCT
This sequence comes from Alcis repandata, assembly GCA_949125135.1. NCBI lineage: Eukaryota > Metazoa > Arthropoda > Insecta > Lepidoptera > Geometridae > Alcis > Alcis repandata. Next base: position 7,092,263 of record OX421230.1, on the reverse strand, counting down.
AACGCCGCTCGCCGTCGCTGAAGAATTTTTAATTACATTAACACCTTTGAAACTGTATTCTCTAGGATCATTTTGTTACAAAAGAATAGAACTTTTAACTTAAGTGGAAACTAATTTAACAGGTTCCTCTTTAACTTTTTTATATTTATAGATCAACCATCACGGACTTTCGACCATAACCATTATTAACTAGACTCTCTTAAAAACTTAGGTTCATGTTCACTAAAATTTAATACGACGACAATATTATTAACTAACCCGTCCTGTTAATATTTAACTAACAAAAGAGTTATCCAAAATTGTTAATTGGTTAAAACGTTGTTAAAAATTTAGTTGCCTTGCCAAGTTTCGTTGAACTAGGCCTTAGTGAGTTTTTACATCATTTTAGACCAAGAATCCAAGTTTGTACAATAAAAATGACAAATATTGAGGTTTATAGCTACCTAAGGGTAGTGGTTTCTTTATGTACTAATGTGTTTGAACAACTACCATAAAGTTATACTTTTACTAGTTTGAATAGTTTTCTTTTGTTATAAGTTGGGCTGTATTGTTAGAGAAACTTTTCTTTCGAACTCGCTAAGTACCAAACTTCTACTGCCAAGATTTCACTAAAGACCCTTTGTATGATTGGTTACTTTGAAACTAGTATAATAACTGGAATATTTATTGAAACAATTTGTACATTTGGACGTCACATAAATTTGGAAATGAAAAAATTATTGAATAACTTGGTAAGCTTTGAAAAGATCAAAGACAGAAACGTAAATTAAGCGTATGAATCACGAAATTTTCCAAGTAAAACTAGTAGTTATAAATTTTATTTGATAGCACAAATTTGATACGTAAAAGTAATATCAAATAAAAAATGGTTTGATATTTCAGCTACAGGCATAGGACGTATAGAATATAGGTACATACATACTGAATCCTGAAAACTTATCAAAAATATTAGAAAATATACGAAACTATTTAACTTTCAATGTAAATCTTATTTTATACTTTATTATTTATATAGTATTTAAAGTATATTTTATTTACATTATGCAGGCGGCAGGAAGGCATGATATGAGAACGGCATAGTACCGGACGGGCTAGCGCGCTTAAGAGGAGATCTACGAGTACATCTACCTAACAGTGGGTAGAAAAAAGTTGATGTAGTATATTAAACCATTTCAGCGTAAATTATGGCTTTATTCGTTAAAAATTCGACAAGCATAGAAATTATGAAAGACAGGTGATAATGACATTTTCATCTATGGTCATAATGAGGTTGCATATCACCACATTCTCCCGAGGTTAAGAAGTAACGTAGTCTTGCAAATAAGATGGCGGGCGTCGCTCTCTTGCTGAGCGACGAGGGCCTGGGCTTTGCGCGCTAGTAGGATCTAGAGCACTACTGGCTGGCTCTATAGGAACTTGGGTATCTGATTCATTAGACTCTGCAGAAATCCAACTTGAATCCGATTCCGTTCCGCGATCTTCACTATCAGAGGAAGAGGAAGCATCTCATGTAGGTGCTAAGTGGCGATTTGACACAACCACCTCTCGTCCATTCTGGAGCCTGACGTGAGAATGCAGAGGGTTGACTTCGACTAGCTCTACTTCTTCGACCATTGGATCATATTTGCTTTTTCTTACATTATTCTTCATTAATGCTCTCTGCGCCTCTGTAAGCCAAGTCGGCATTGAGTGTCCGTTCGATGATCTGCGAGGGTGTGTAAACATACGCTCGTGAGGTGTACATCCTGTGGCAGTGCACAATAAAGATCTGATGGAGTGAAGCGATTGTTCTAAGACAGATTCCCAGCGGCTAATTGGCAAATTTAATGATTTTAATGAGAGTTGTACTGTTTTCCATATAATGCCATTGTACCGCTCAGTTTAGCCATTTCCTTGGGGATTATATGGCGTGGTGTAGCTAGTAGCTACGCCAATCCCATGGAGAAAATTCTTCAGGTCAGCTGATACAAATGCGGTTCCTCTGTCGGAGTGTACGTATGTTGGTATACCAAATACTGCGAATAAATCTGACAACTTCTTTTTAACAGTCTCTGAACTTAAGTCAGAGCATGGGAACGCAAAAGGAAATCTGGAAAATTCGTCTACTATAGTTAGCATGTAACGTTTGCTAGTATCGCATGGTAATGGACCCTTGAAGTCTATTGAGATTCTTTCAAATGGAGCAGTTGCCTTAATTAATGTTCCTTTGGTTCTAATAAATCGTGGTTTTATCTCGGCACAGACTGTGCATGATCCCGTGATTCGCCTGATGTCTTCAACTGAATATGGTAGATTTTTAGCTCTAACCCAGTGAACCATGCGTGTTATACCGGGATGACAAAGATTCTTATGAAGTTCAAAAAGATTTTCGCTTGCTGATTGTGTTGATGCTGTTATATTCGCACGTGAGAGTGCGTCTGCTACTATGTTGTCTTTACCTGGTCGATATATGATGTCGAAATCATAATTAGATAACTCCAGGCGCCATCGTTGTATCTTGTCATTTTTAATTTTAGAGTTGTGTTTTTGATCAAACATGAACGATACAGATTTCTGATCGGTAATCAGTCTGAATGTTTTACCCATAAGAAATTGTCTCCATTTCTTTATGCTTTCTACGATCGCTGCAGCTTCTTTTTCAATTGCAGGATGATTGCGTTCATGAATGCTTAATGTTCTTGAGAAAAATGCTACTGGTCTCCCTTCTTGGGTAAGAGCAGCGGCTATGGCGTGATCAGATGCGTCTGTTTATAACGAGAGAAATTTCGTTTTTTTTTTTTGTTTATATAGGAGCGGCGATAGATGATTGACCAGCAGCTGATACTTGCAGATGGAACTTACTGGTTTTCCGTTGGATTGAATAGCCTCTATGAAGTTGTCAAATGTTTTCTTCCAATGGATCCATAGTGATGATTGGTCTGAACTTGTTGTTGGATCCGCTTCGAATCTTTCGGGCTTTAAAAATTTTTCCATGATTTTTTAACGAATAAATTGTAGTATATTAAACCATTTCAGCGTAAATTATGGCTTTATTCGTTAAAAATTCGACAAGCATAGAAATTATGAAAGACAGGTGATAATGACATTTTCATCTATGGTCATAATGAGGTTGCATATCACCACAGTTGACGATAATGATGATGTTATATTTATGTTTTCACTGTGCCATACTTGTGCTATGCAACGAGCATAACCTGCTCTGCTCAGTCAATTCGAGAAAGGTCCGCGATGCTCCACGAAGCCACACAGAAATTGCTCTAATTTTCTGAGAAATGTGAATAAACCTGAACTGGGATGGCACGTAATGAATGGCTGATGCAAACGAACGGACGGAAGGCTGGGACGTCACCGCAGTGAGACAATGCCCTGTGGCGGTGTTATTGTGAAAGGCGAGCCGGTGCCAGAACTATATTACGACTCTTTCTTCCGAAATAAAATTCAATTCATCTATTATGCATTTATTTAAATATGGGTAAATATATGAATGTCAGTTGCAATTTTTTTACAAATACAATCAATACAATGTCAAAAAAAATTATCAATCTATATTTCCATAAAGGATTATAATAAAAGGGTATGCTATGCCAAAAAGGGGTCATAGTACTCATCATTATGTACCCACAAGTTTTTCTGGGGGACCAAACTTGAAATCGACGAAAAAACAGCTATTCCATAGAAAAATGTCAGTAACACTTTTCGGCCTAGCGACCCTATTTTCCTATATATCGTAATAGTAGTATGTAGGTTTGTGTTTGTTGAGGGTAATCTTTGGAACGAATGGTCTAATTAAATAAAATCTTCCACTAGTGAAAGCCTTTTATAGAGTGCTATAAGACTTGTGTTTCTGAGCCCCTGTAAGGCCGAAGGCTGAACAGCACTGCACTTTGCACGGAATTCCCGGGCATCAGCAAGTTTCAATATATTTCTGTTATAATTGCGCACGGGAATACTTACGTACTCGTATTATTGAGTTGGATACTCGTCCTGGTCGTGACATTTATATTATAACAAAAACACATTATAACTACGCTAATTTTCATAGTACAGAGTACACATAAAGTATTCATACAGTATTCGTAACGATTTACTATGGAAACTAACGTGATTTTTTAACATGGTTTTTGACACATTTTGTTATAATTAACACGTGAATACTCACGTAAAAATTAAATCGTATAACGTTACCAATCGTCGCTATGGCTGTACTTACTTTACATAGAAACTGTATGTACTTTGAAAAGAAGAATGCCGCTGACGTAAAGTGATCGTCACGCTGCGGTAAGACAATAGGCCAGAGTGGTAACGGTGTTATTGTTAAACGTGAACCGTTTCGCGGACTTTATTGCATGTTGATACGCTTCTTTTATTTCCAGTATCAGACAGACCTGGTATTAATCAAGCTTGAAGCTTGTAGTGCATTTTACTATGTTTTATTTACTGAAAAAGCTTTCATTAACTAAACAAAAAGCAAACAAGCTAAAATAAATTACTTCTTACTTATTGTTAAGTCAAAGGTATCATCAGTATTTTTACTTTTCAAAGGGCATATCTGTTACTATAATTATACCAGCAGTACTTTTATGTAGACCAATTTGGTTCATGTAGTACATAACCACAGTTATTGGCATTTTAAATGCAAGTTTTGGCTAAACATTCTGTAGAGCGCATTCTGTGTCAGCATTATGTGTAATTTAGTTTTGATTAAAATACCTTTACATGTGTCCAAATGTATTCAGTACAAAAACACACACATAAACACATACCGACGCATACACAAATATACACACTCTACAAATAACATACTCGTACCCAAAACCCTTTCTGCACGCCTAACCTGTAAAAGTAAAAATATTACCAGACAAAACTCCATTTCGTCCAGTTTTTCGTAGTACCATCCCACTACAAAATGCATCGGGCGAACGCGAGCCGACCCAGTTCTCCATAATACCTATTACGGCTCTATGCCATTGCACCAGCGGCTTTGATTTACACAGGGACACAAATCTCACCTAGATTTCGGAAACCCTCGCTCGGATTTACTCTAGGAAACAATGGCCTTTGCATATACGAGGGGTTGCTATGTCTGTGTTTAGTAGATCTGTGGATTGGTATTTAATGTGTTAGTTAATAGACTATGTAGACTGCTAGAGTATTAATTTGCTACAATTTATTTTGTACTTATTATGAAAACTAACGTGGTCTTGACACAACCAGCGACCCGTGAGAATTCCTGTGTTAGTTTTAACAAAATAAATTTTATTTATGAGCTTTTTTTTAGTGTCATCCTGTCTGCTCTGGGTCTGGGTGTTAGTTGTCCTTGTCTTTGTGTGTGTTCTGTGGCATCCCCGATACAGGATTTATTCCTAGTGGGGAGCTACGAGTGTGAAACGTTATTTATTTTATTTTATTATTATAAGCTTTTAAAAATACCAACTAGCTAAAACCCAACAAAACAAACAACAAAATTAAAACCCTAATAGATCTTAAATTTGTAACATATGAATATACTAGCTGACTCGACAGACGTTGTCCTGTCAAAAGCCATTGCGTAACTATAGCAACCGTAGTATGTTGATGCTAACTTGTCAATTTATAGGAAAAATTATCAGTTTAAATATAATTTGCAATAAATTAAAATTGCGACTATAATTTGAGATTTAAACTATCCTATCTCTCAAGTTGGATCGAACTGCACATGGTGTGCGAATTTTATTATAATCGGTTAAGTGGTTTAGGAGTCCATTGAGGACAAACATTGTGACACGAGATTTATATATATTAAGATTACAGATCCAAGATTACAGATCATTATAGTTAGTTATCGATTTGAAAACTTCCTTTTTTGAGCTGATAAAAAAGTAAGCAACAACCAAAGAGATTTTGGGCCGGGAACACGAACATATGGATTCTCTTCAATTTTCGGAACCAAATAACAATACCTCCTAATAAACGCTTGTTAACCTTGCTAACAACGTCCAGAGTAGTGTGTTATGTTAGTGTGATTAACGCAGTGCGTATAAACATGCCGCTCACGCACGCGTCACGCACGCGTCACGCAACTCAATGATTGGAATAATCAACGATGATACTAATTGATTAATTAACCTTGTATTCTGTTTAATTGGAACACTTATCGGACCAATGATCTGCTTGGTATCAAATTGTAGAGCTATTCTAGCTATTCATAATTTCACAACATAAATACAGGGTTATACAGAAAGGGTGTGCTAATCATCAACCTAGAATTCGCAAAAAAAAAAATCAGTTGTTCCATACAAAAATTACAACGACATTCGACAAAATGTATGGAACAGCTGATTTTTTTTTCTCGAATTCCGGGTTGGTCCCGAAGTAAAAGTTGTTCTTAATTTTAATACCTTGCCTTGTCGGCTTAGCATAGGTACACTTTCTGTATAACCCTGTATTAGCATATCATATAGCTAGCAGTTGTTCTTAGAAGTACTACCGAAATACATACTTAGTTCTACTAGCAGAGCTATTCGGAAATTAGTTCCCAATAGTTCGGCAAGTAGTTGAACAAGGAAGCTTTGTGCTTAGCAGTTGTATTAGATCAAATCATTGTGTGAAAATTTCATGAGGTTTTACTGAATAATCTACGAGCTAATAGTCTGTTATCATCCCTGTCATATCATTCCTAATGAGAGTCACAGCTGAAAAGAAAAAAAGTGGTCTGAAAAAGATGGCAATAAAACGCTAGCCTATATATTGAAAAAATAAAACGCACAACTTTTTAACCGACTTCAAAAAAGGAGGAGGTTATCAATTCGACTGTAATGTTTTTTTTTTATGTTTGTTACCTCATAACTTTTGACTGGGTGAATCGATTTTGATGATTCTTTTTTTATTAGAAAGCTGGCGCTTCCCATTTGGTCCCATTTCAATTTAGTCCAGTTCTGATAATGGTATCCATGAGAAAACCATAAAAGTCTTAAATTTGCATTAAGTACGTGCGCGACAAATAGATGAATAACTCAATAGTCGGTCTTTTGAAGTCGGTTTTTGTTTTTTGTTTTGTAAAAATAATGTTCTTGTTCACAAAAAATATAGGTAAGCAACAGACGCAAAAACTATAACGTAGTAACCACCATTATAAGTAAGTAAGTTTGTTTTATGTTCGATAACTATTTTCGCAAGCTTTCAAGCATAAAGCAGTTAAGGAAAATACTGCGAATAAATCAGGCTTAGCAACAGACCTCTAGTTCAGTAAAAACATAAACGATGAAGGTCAAAGAGTTTGGGCTATAAAAATATCCGGGTCGCAATAAAGCACACATTCAGGTCAAATGCGCGGCGCCTGCGCTTTATATACGCGATCTAAACGGTACACAGCAATTACCTACGTATTCGTACAACTAGCAGTAAAACGACATCAGAAAAAGACTATGAATGAACAGAGAGGTAACTTGAAAGAGCGCACAGTTTTTTATGTCTGTAGATACATTACGTTACTAACTGCGCCCCGCGGTTTCACCCCGCGGTCAATTAGTTAACATGAGTTTTCCGGAATAAAAAGTATCCTATGTGTTAATCCAGACCATGAACGACCTTCATTCCAAATTTCATGTAAATTCGTTCAGCCGTTTCAGCGTTCATTAGTAACAAACATACATACATAAATACATAATATTAGTAAAATATTATATAAGGGTACGTTAATGCAAGTCCAATGCGCCACGTGTTACTCTTTTGTGACTCAGTGTGGGCTGGATATCGACGTCACTAAGCATAAAGTCGATGTCGTAACATATGTACTGTAAGTACTGTCAGAAGAAATAATATGCAGTGGGGTAATAATATGCTGTCTCTCACGTCTGTTGTATGTCTAGCAATGAATCATGGTTTGAAACTGGCCATAGCAAAACCTTACAAACCTGCTTCATCACGGATGGCATTTTCAGTTCTGTTTGAAGTTGTCCATTTGTCAATTCATAATCTGTAGAAAATGTGCGATGATAACGATTTAACTAATCTATTGACTGTAACTCACATCGAAACTTCACACTAGACACTTGAATAGCATGAAGATGATCCAATTAATTTCATAATTATAATTAATTAGTATTTAGCTTATACCTACTACCGCATTTGAATATGAAATAACGTGCTTTTGTGTTTGTAACACGCCATACAAACATTACATGCAATTTATTTACGGAACACTGCTTGAAGAGCCTTGTCTTGCCTGAGTTTATATTTATTTGTCCGACGTTAACTTGAGTAGATCTGATTTTGACGAATTTGTGCGCAAGTATTTTTTAATTTGATATGAGCAAAATCGGTCGAGATTTCTTTGTTTGAGATATAGGTACTACACGAGGTCTTGGTTCGTCGCGAACTACTGTAATTTAAATCCTTAAAAATAATATTTATTTTGTTGAATGTTCACGATATCACCAAAGATCCGTTAACAGTTAGTGAAACAATAGAATAAGATGACAATACCGTACCAAATCAACTTTATGGAGTACACACCTGTATTTTACGAACATTTTAGGATTGATTCCCTTCATAAATAATCGAATGGGGTGACATAAAATTGTTACTGGCACTTAAAACAACAATAAAAGGCCTGCCAGCTGCGTTTCGGCCACTAGCGCACAGTTCAACCCTTAATTGCCTATAGATTGGTTAAAAGCGCATTGCGTCACCGAGTTCATTGAGATAATTTTAATTAAAGCCAAACCCCTTGCAGTCCGCTTTCCTATATCCAACTTTTTGTTACTTGATCACAAAACATTCATAAATATACAGAACCCTAAAAAACAAAGTGCAAATTAAATTTAGTTCGAAAAAAGGTGCAACATAAATATCACGGCACACATGTCTCTGCTAAAACACTAAACTTTCTCCGAGAGAAGTAAGTATGAACTATTATATATCGTGTAGATCTTGTTATTATAAAATAGTTTTTTGTATAATGACATAGTATACGGGAATAATCTATAAAACATATCACAGCCAAATCATTATAATATGCAACCTTTAATCCTCCCACTGTTGGGATACAAGGTCTACCCTCGAAGGGTGATTAGGCCGTATTCCAAATATAAGCAACAAATATACTAGATTTCAGTGAAATTTATGAATTTGTAACAAATCAAGGTTATTCAATTGTTATTAATGGTATTAATTTCAATTTATGTAGCATACAGAAACAGATGAATTTAAAAGCTACTGCACACCTATTTGTAGAACATCACTATTTGAGTTCAATTTACCTCGCTAATATTAGTCAGTGTTTTATGCAACCGCGCATAATCGCACTACCGAATCAATAAATACGTAATAATATGTTTGTTTATTACTCAATTATTGAGCGCTGTCGATCCGGCCGATTGAGCTGTCCGTAATGAGGATGCATATGCATATGCATTATGTGAACATACTCATTATAAGGGTATGAGTTATGAGTATAGAAATGGATTGTAAATGCATGCATAATTATATGAATACTAGCTGACCCTTGCCCACTTCGTTGGGCATAATGTTAATTAAACCCGAAGCCATCGCGCGCCGTCCGGACCGTTTTTTCTCCGATTCACTTTGCAAAACGGACTACCACGTAAAAGCCTTTTTATTTTTCGTTTTTTTATATAACCTATGACACTCAGCAATAATGTGGCTTTCTATTGGTGAAAGAATTTTTAAAATCGGTTCAGTAGATCCCGAGATTACCCCTTACAATTTAACAAATATACAAACACACAAACTTTACTTCTTTATAATATTAGTATAGATGATCTGACTGACACGACGTAAAAGTTGGGATGAAAAACTCCTGAAAAGTAAATCGGTTAACATAATAACTGGTCTAAAATAGTGTAGCTGACTCCGATATTCGTTGTTGACAATGGGGGTTAGAAGATAACACACAAGGGCGTATGTTAAAGCGAAGATTGTCTTTGAGACCCTTAGTAAGATGTAAATAAAATGGACGTAAATGCATAAGCCCTTATTATCATCATACGGTTATATATTACGTCATAGTAAAATTATGAGTGCGTATATGTTATAATGTGCATGAATGCGCTCGTTTGTAAGGTGGATTCTCATTTTTTAAAGCTTCTCGAAAATAACAAGAACATTATATTTTTACAAAACAAAAAACAAAAACCGACTTCAAAAGACCGACTATATTGAGTTATTCATCTATTTGTCACGCACGTACCTAATGCAAATTTAAGACTTATATGGTTTTCTCATGGATATACCATTATCAGGACTGGACTAAATTGAAATGGGAAGCGTCAGCTTTCTAATAAAAAATAATCATCAAAATCGATTCACCTAGTCAAAAGTTATGAGGTAACAAACATAAAAAAAAACATACAGTCGCATTGATAACCTCCTCCTTTTTTGAAGTCGGTTAATAAAGGTATCCGTAGCATAGGTACTGTCACTTTTCTTATCGTGAGACATAATTTTATTATGTGCTTATGACAGTGTTATTGTGAGGTAACTGGACGATCGGCTCGCCAGGAAGTTGTGTAAGGTTCGATTACGGTTATGTATGTTTTGCATGAAAGATAAAAAGTGCAAATGTTTCTTACGTGGGAGTCGTGAGAATTCAGAGATTAAGTAGCCATTCACTTTTTAATACTTCAATTGGAGATGAGAGGAAAGGTCTGTTACAACTTCTTTAAGACTTATTAGGGCGAGAATCCATTGGAGCTGTAAGAAACTAGGCTAGGTTATCAATAAGAATTGTTAAACTCAAGTCTATACCCGCCCTATCGTAACCTTATGAACAATTTACCCCAAACATTGTCATAATTATTTTTAAATTTCGAAAAGTTGACGATGCTAAATAAATAGGTTTAGAAAATATTTGTTTGAAAAGATTATTTATATGAATTGTTTAATTTTTTCAAAAAAAACAAAGAAAACAAAACGCAAAAAATAGCTCATATCGCAACCCAGTGTAGCATCAATATGCTTTGGTGGGTTACGAGCCTTACATTACAAATAATAATGCTGCAATATTATGATGTCTTCTTTCTCTACCATAGAGAGATAGAGTGAGAGAACACAATATTAGATTATAAAATAACATTATAGAAATTACACTAACCCATCCGTCTTTTTGATTTTCTCGGGTTATTTATTCAAAGTGGGTACTTACATGTTTATGTAAGTGCCAGCATTTTCGCTAGTTAACTCATAAAAACGCTCGGCAAAATAATGAAATAACTTTATATCTGTTTCAGGTAATGCACATACGATTTTATCGCGACACTTCTGTTAACGACCAGCTTGGATACGCTCTACAAACACGCAAGGTATCATACACGATGTTCGGTCAGATGACGGACATACGAGTATTCTAGGATGTCGTTGTACTCTTCATTGTGAACAACTTTTACTAAAAGACTTCTTACTAGTACTTTTACCATTGTACTAGATTTTGTCCGCCATTTAACTGAACAGCCTGTATAGAGAAACGTAGCTATAATATTTTAAAGCCTCTTACTTGGATAACTATAGAAGTTAGTTAATATTTATTTTTGACTAGACGAAACCAAAGCAGGTTAGAGTACGATAGAACTAGTGCGAAATGTACTCGTCTAAGGCATTACAATTTATATGTAACATATTTCAACAATTTTAAGATATGAAGCAACGAGCTTTGCACTTTATCATAATTAAAAATGATAGTCACATCAATCAGAATGTTATTTAACTTAGCTAAAACCACTTTACAAATATTGTTCGCCTGAAAATATTAAACATCCCAAAAATTCTGAATGTTCAGAAAATTTTACAGAACAGAAAACAATTGACTACGCAAGTAGCATTGCGTCGAAGTATTATAGCTACTCGTATATTTTTATGAAGTACTTATTTTTACGATGTACAGTGATAATGATAGCAAATTCGTACCGGAATTAAACACGTAGTCGTAACTTCTTTTGTTATTATCTCAGTAGCACCTGTTCAAGTGTTAGTTTAACTTTGGACTATTCGTGGGAAGTGTTCTTGGTTCTCAATGGTTTGTACTATATTCGTAGTCTACTGCTATGACAATACGGTTAGGCGAAGTTAGTTTTTCTTATAGGAATCAAAAAGTTAAACAATCCTTTTATATCTTTTTATGCGATGTTCTATGTAAAATAGTTATAGGACATACCTAAGTGTTAACTATTTTACATTTAAAGCCAGTTGAATTAGTGAAATCAAAACCACTAATTACTTTGCAAAATAGGTAATTATTTATTAATTAAGGAATTGGAGTTTACTTAGATAATTTAAATGAATAATTATGTATTTAGAAATTTGGACAAAAAAACTGTCATACTTATCGCCTTTCACCTCTTTACGTTCAACTAATGGAAGCAAAGATGTATCTGTATTCTCTATCGATAAACTAGGTGAACTTATAGGCACTTTGGCAATACTCGGAAAATATAAGGGATTTATACCAAATAGATACAATAAATAGGCAACTCACAGTAAAGTATCGTACGCACACGCAATGCGTGATAGAGTGGGATATTTCAAGGGGGAAAGCTTACTTTACTTAGGTAGCCAAACGTTGAAGAACGGCACTGAAATATACAAACAAGGCTATTTATTTGGACCCTATTTATGTACACTTCTATTCTTTATCGGTATTTCAGACGATGATGATGTTAAAAGCAAGAAAGCCTTTTGAAAAAAATTATCGAAAAATATTAAGAGGTAAAGTTATATGTATGTTATACGTATGTTACACGTATGTTACACGTATGTTACACGTATGTTATACGTATGTTATACGTACGTACGTTATACGTATGTTATACGTGTATTCTCCAAAATTACTCGTCCGATTTTCAAAATTCTTTCACTTATAGAAAACTGGTCCATCCCCTAGCGCTATGTTTTATGGTCTTAAGCCTGCGAGGTCGAAAGCCAAGCAGTGCGGCATCGGAGTCTCGGTCAACAGTATTTTATATGTATTTTGCATAATCACTAACACAAACATAGTTTTACAGTGGCGTGGTGTAGCTTTCTACCACCGCACCGCGTAAATAAAAGGGAGGATCATGTTTGTTCATTCGGGTTCGCACTAGGGACTTAGCCTTTTTAAAACTTTGAAAATATCAAAATTAGGCGTTTTTCAACTTAAAAGTTTTGAAACTCAAAATTCTCAACAATTTCACATTATTAAAAGATATTATTTCAAAGTGCATATTTATCTCTACCGTATTAAACCTAATTATTTACCTTTCAATGTTATTTAGAAAACTATATATCTTCGCCAAAATAGAATTACATGCAGCAAAAATACCTCATGGTTAGGAAAGTAAAACAAACAGCGTAAATTGGATCATTAGGTACAAAGGTTCGTTCGGGTTGCGTTCGACGCACGGCTAGAGCCTTGCCCTGCATTTCCATGGGTAAATATACCACATTAGAATGCTGCCTACGTCTGAGTCCAATTAAGGACTGAGGACAGGCTCATTGTTGGGTTAAGGTCGATCGATTTATTTGTAATATCACACCGATTAGTACTTATGGTGTTGTTTTGATGCGCAGTTGGGATAATATAAATAACGCTTTATACTCTGATGAGTGGTTTGGTGATTGGTGTCAGCTTCAATTATGATTATAATTATCTACGCTGTTATGGGGTTATAAAACATACAGTGGACAAATATAGAGGTTGGTGGGTTTTTTCTAGCTCAATTTTCCTAACTCTTTTCAACAGTCATATTGATAAAACACATAATACCAAAAAAGTTATGAGCTAAAGTTTGGTTGTTTATTGGTGGATCTAAGTTAATCATTATACAAAGTTTTAATGGTTAATCTTTATAGAATTTCACAAGGACTTGTAGTCGTTTTTATTCCTTAATAGCCAATAAAGCTAAGAAAATTACGAATAAAATAGCTGAGCACCTATTTTTCTACTCAATATCGTTCGCTACTTACACTGAACTTAATTGATACCATCACAACTTACAATAAAATGACATCTGCAATACATCATATTCTGGTAAAACTTCCGCGTAATTAGGGTTGCCAGTTTGAAGATAACTGCTTTCGAAATATGAGGAGTTTCAATGAAACTCTTCGTTTATATAATAGTGTCATCATCGGCATTTTTAATAGTCGTCACCATAAATCTCATGTTACTAACTAGTTTGACCTTTTCAATTGAATATTTAGCAACCGATCCCATTGACAATTTACTTTAGTGTTCTGTAATGCTTGAAAAACAAAAGCGGCGCTTAATATTGTCCAGAACAAGACTAAAGCCATGTCTTTGACTTACTGAAGCTTGGCAAAAGTAAAATATAAACTTATTAACAAATAACGATCTTCTAATATACATTAACACTAAATATGGTGCCTAGCTGCTCTTAGCAAAAAACTCTAATTGTAGGTATATACAAATGATATAAATGTGAATGCTCGTATGTTTATTAATCAATCACGCAAAATCGGCTAAACGGATTTGGTATGGAGCTAATATCCTGGATTACATTATATATTATACACGTAGCTATATTTTATCACAGAAAAATAAAGATTTTTATAATAGGGCGAAATCGCAGAACGCTGCGCAACAATATCTATTTTCCATGTAGGGCTGTGGATACATGAAAGTGTGTTTATGGCAACCCTGTCAGTGTATCAGTTTTACAGTTTGTTCCGTTCGCATTACGCAAGCATTCGTCGTCACTGATATATCTGTATCCGCAAAGTAATATGTTCTACCTCCTTTCTACTTATGTTCAACACAATTTACATCATGTTTATGTCTTTTAAAAAGTCATGTACGATTGTAAGTGTTGTTTACGTTAAATACTTACGGTTTTAAGTATTTTAAATTGACTTTGTTAGAAATTGGAGACAAATTTCGTCATTTCTACGTCTAAAAAAAAACAATCTATGTTTAAACCCATAAACATAAATGCCCATATATTGACGTCAAGTTAATACTAGACGTTTGTAAAAATTATTTAAAGATTTTATGGCTGAATTCTTTTGTTTTGTTGCAAACGGAAGCCTGATTTATGTAAACATTTTTTTTTGTTGCTCACAATATTCGTTTTGTCGTTTTTCTATAAAACCGGCAAATCATAAATTTATCTTTGGTCAGGGCTTCTATCAAGTATTCACTTATTACTATTTCGTTCAAGGAAATAACGTCACGTGTATTAATTAGAACAAATATGTAGTTAAATTTAAGAAAAGCTTAAATTGTTGTTAGCTTTGAAGACTTGTCATCTTGGTAGTTTCACTAAGAGTGTTGGTGGCAGAGATCATTTAAACCTGGTTCTTTACATGACTAGTGACTTCCCATTTTTTTGCTCCACTTTCATCGTTTTGTCTTTGTTTACTACACACGAATATAACCGTTCCAAGAACATGCAAACCGTTTCTGTCTGGACCTGCGAAACAGACAGGTAACATTGTAAATTTAAATACGCATACATAATGTAGGTACAAGATTACGCAGATATTCCGCAGTATAAGCAGCTTTATTCTGGCTTAGCCTCGCAATCGCCAGCCTTGTAACAATGCGTAATCTACGCACCATTACATACGCGGTTGAGCTAAACACTTCATTGCGTGTAATTAAGGGCACTTACGTTAACGTAGTATTGTTGACTACGATTTGTCAACGCAGACTCGTCACTCCGTAGAGCAGTGGCGGATTCATGCTGCGATTGATTGACAAAAGCTTTACTGCAGCGATCGGCAGCGATCTATTAGTGCCGCCACAAGTGATTAGCAGCGGTTTCGTGAATGAGATATTGATGAGAGTATGGTATAGATAGTATAGTATAGATAGCTACGATATGAATTGAAATCAGAAATGCTGATTGATCTTAAATGACAAATCTTAAATGTTCAATTCTTTAATAATGAATTAATCTTTTACTAATGACCTAAGCATTAGTAAAAGTTATTGATCAATTAAACAACAATATTATGACTGATACGGATTTATTGTGTTTGCTCCGTTTGTCTTTTGGACAAAAATGGGGTTATGAGAATTCTATTCAAATAACACTAATTGGTTTTATGAATTAACTCGCTTTAGCGGCGCGGATAGTGACTTGAGCTTTATTTTTTAACTGTAATAAGTACTCTGTATACGTTAATTTAGCTAGTTTTATAAATAAAATACTTTGTTAGAACACCACTGAAAATATATTATTTAGTATCGTTAGTAAAAACACTTTAATGATACAGACAGTTTCAGTAAAGTTTTAACCTTTAATCGTTCATAAACGTTCTCTAGCACACGCTCAGCGTTATGTATTTTTTACGACACACAGTATGTCAAAACTGCAAATACCATAAAACGTCTTATATCTCAGGGTGACGAGCACAGTATGTTACTGTGTCGTGCAGGGTCTTGAACTGTAAGCGTTCATAATTCTGGGTGACACAGACCTCTTAGGTATCTATTATTATAGAGAAACGTCACGTTTAACATCAGGCGAGCGATATGCTGGTCTCGTAACACAGTATAAAAAAAGAAGTTTTCGCGTTAAGCGTGCTAACTTCATTTGAGAAATACAAAATACAACGCAACCTCACTTTGACCACTCATTAGGGATACACAAAATACAATTCAACTTCTCACGGACAAAAATATTACGCGCGAAAAAAGAGAAAGCAAAACGCTGTTTTACGAAAGCAATTTCCGACGAAAACATGCCAACTGGACATTTTTGAATAAAGTGGGAAGTATCGAGTGTTCATCTAAAGAGTCTTCCTTCCAGTTTGACAAAGCTCATTTACCAAGCAATTATAAAGTGTGATTATAATTTCCCATTGTTACCCTTTCCGACATCTGTGTTTCCGGATCGATAAGATGATGATCTTTAAGTTGTCAGTGAGGTCACGTCTATTAGGCAAGCTTGAGGTTACGCCGTTCAGTAACTTTGAATCAATTCGGATCATAATGAAGCGTAGCGAATTGGGGAAATTTTCGTAACTTCGGCTATAAACCTTTCATTAAGCCAATTAATTACCAATCACATTGCAGTGACTTAAACGAATCGGCGGCAGTACAAACACTGTATCTGTGCTGCAAGCAAATGGTAAGCACGCGCGGCGCGGTCACGAGCACCCGCGCCGTCAATGTCGCAACCATCCCATCGGGTGTTTCTCGCAATAGCTCGGCTAACCACGTTTGAAAACACCCAGTCTTTACCGCCTTTGTTCCAATTCTACGATTGAGAAACAGGCTCCGTGGCCGCGAGCAGGCCAAATACGATCGCACTTACGAAATGAATTTTATCGGCGGCAGCACGTACCAATACCAATAAACTGTCGGATGCTTTGAAGTTTTTTCTAAGGATTTCGACGTGATAGGCATTTTCTAGATTGAGTTGCCTTAGCTCGAAATCTGAAGGTTACTGACGTAAGGGGGTTAGATAAGGCATGAGTCCGCATTCTGGTTTATAGCCTAGCAGTAGAGCAAAGTAAATAATTCCAAAGTTCTGGAATCGAATTTTATGTGGTGGGCTTAATCCGGTCGGCACCTAGGGGGCATTTACGATGTCATGCGCGAACGTAAAGTTTACGAGATTTTCGACGGGGTTTTAATAGGCTGTTTGGTTGATGACTGGTCAGTTGATGTGTGGGAATAAAACGTGGATTTAACCGTTCTTCAGCTGCTTTACGTGCAAAATATTACAGTTCAAGGTTGTATGTTTAGCATGCTCGCGTGGATTTAACGCAGTTAGAGCGTGCGTGCAGGGTCAAAGTTAATGTTAGGGAGGTACTTACTACCTATGTACGAGTATATGGGCCGAATATGTTCCATCAAACAATTATGAGGTGTTATCACGTATTGGATTCGGCACATTATTCCCGATATGTAGGCAGGTATAATAGGAACGTACTCGTATAAGCAAGTTCAAGTCAGGAGAGCATATTTGTAGTATTACCTACCCATTCTGTGGTATAACTTATTAGACATAAAAAGTAAAGTAAAAAAGTATAAAATAATTAATTGAATGTCAGTGTATACGATGGCTCAATTTATAACTTGTCAAACACAGATTTTACCGGTAATTAATTTTTGAAATAAATTCAAAAATAATAAAACCCCTGTATTACGAAGTACTTACCAAGAGAGAATAGTGATTAATTAATGGACAAAATGGTTTGCTAAAAGGTTTCGTAGTAGGTATTCGAGTTTCTGAAAGGTTTTATCAGGCTTTGTTTTTATTTACAGACCAAACGATGAGGCGGCTAGAGGAAAATCGCGGGTAAAAATACAAGCATCCAGGGAAAAGACACACGTAAATTATTACAAAAACCTTAAAATGGAATGGAAATGCTCTTTTGGGAGCAACGTTATATTTCCGTTAATTAATTCTGTCAACTGCAAAAATATTATGCTTACTTACCTATGTACCTACATATTTATACGTATCCGAATTTTTATTAATGAACTAGCTGCACCCGGTAGTTTCACCCGCTGTTTTTTTACTTTCAAACCTACCGTGAACTTCCACAAATATTTCAAGATCAAAATTAGCGAAATCGTTCCAACCATTCTCGAGTTTTAGCCAGACAAACGAACAGCAATTAATTTTTACATGTAAAGAGAAGAGAAGATAATGTATGTAGCTATATCTTAATGGTGACATACTCTAGTTCGGAGTGAAGTAAGCTAGATGGCGCTGATTGTTGTATAAATATTCACGCACGCACAAGGTCGCCAGGCAATAGTGCGTCTGATATTATAATCCGATTTCCTTCAACTGCTTACATTATTAATGGATCTAACCCTACTGTCGGAATGTCCTACACACAAAGTACACTAAACATATATTATATCTCGTACAAAATAACTCTTGCCTCCACCCGCCTATTATGCTCTACCTGCCAGAATACGTAATTGCGGTAGTAAGTTTTATGACAAGGAAAACAGTAGAAAAATAATAGCTTATGTCGTGACGCGACAAGGTCGGAACATTCGCACGGTCGCAGTCTCAAAAGTGTCTGAACAAAATTAGACATTGACGGACACCTTGTATGGGAAATATGACTACTGCTCCCACGGTCTTTGGGTCACAGTTTCGGAAAATACAGGGTTATATGGAAAGAGCATGCTGAGCTGAAAAGGGCTCATAGGCACATCAGGCGAGCGATTTGCTCATCTCGAAACTCAAATGCTTAAAAAATAGTACTCATCATTGTGAACCACTTTTACTATGAAACCAACCCTTAAATACCGAAAAAAAAATCTGCTGTCCGAACCATTTGTCGAGCCGTTGATATCTGTCTATGGAACAGCTAATTTTTTTGTCAAGTTCCGGGTTGGTCCCATAGTAAAAGTTGTTCATATTGATGAGTTCTATAAGCCCTTTTTAGCTTAGCATACCATTTCCATTTAACCCTGTATTAAATCGAATTGTATGACCAATTTTAGTTCAAATACGGCAGGTTACTACTATTTATTCTGTGACTTAGGTTCGGCTGGTTCCATAAATCGCAAGCCGCAGAACCGATAACCGATGGGGGAAACGTGCTCTTGAGTGGGGACCGTGACTCGGTAAACGTGGAGTATAAGTAGGATATGCTCTTTGCAGTCAGAAGGAACCATCTGCATAAAGTGATTGGAGGGAAATTGACAACATGAAGGAATATGATTGGGCGATTCAAGTGATTTCGGAAAGACTGTAAACAAAAGTAGGCGATAGAAACAAATATCGAGGACAAGCAAACTTGGGCAAGATAGAGGAAGTTAAAACTACCTGTGTATCATTGTTTAACGGATCTAGAAGTATTAAATATTAGCTGTTCCCTGCCACGCTTCGCTGTGGATAAAAAAAATATATATAGCCTATGTTACTTTGGGATAATGTAGCATTCGAATGGTGAAAGAATTTTTGAAATCGGTCCAGTACTTTTTGAGTTTATTCCACACAAACATACAAAAATACAAATCTTTCCTCTTTATAATATTAGTATAGATTTTGATACTATACCTAGGTATTTTACCTTAATAAAATTGAATTGAATTATTTTTTATTGTGTTATAATATGGCATGTTAATAAGGAGCTTTCAATTTCCTCGACACAAAAGATAAAGAAAAGTTAAATGAAATTTCAGACATGCAAATATTGATCAACGCAAAATTGCTTTTTCATAATAACGCTCTAGCTCCGTAAAAATAAGCTCTTGAAATGGCGGGACCGTATTTTAAACGAATGGGCGTTCATAATTCATATTTTTTTGTCGGAGAATCATTACGGTGTAACACAATAACGCTACCTCGCTTATTGCCTTTTTGCGGGGATAAAAAAAAGATGTTTGTCAAAGTGCGAGCTGTAAAAAAGCTAGAAAAAATTTCAAGATCACTGTCAATGGTGCGCAGAGTCTGTGACCATTTGTATGACCATCTTCTTGCCACTCCGTGGTCACGGCAAAGGTCAATAGATAGATAGATAAACTCTTTATTGTTCACACCAGAAATTACAGACAAAAAGATCACAAAACTTGAAACTAGTGCTAACAACTGGCGGCCTCATCCCTAAGAGCGATCTCTTCCAGGTAACTTTAGGTGAGGTATCAGAGATGTAAATTGACGTACCTACTTCAAAATCGCTGGCAAGGGAGATACGCACACAGCTCCCTTTGCGGACGAGTGCAGCACCTATCGTCCCCTATCGAATAAAAATAAGAATAAGTACTTCAGGGTCTTGTTTTTCATTGAAAACATTCTCATATTTTCGTAGAAAGCACCGCTACCGAGTGATCCGCGTCGATGTTTTCATTGAAACCATAATATTCATCTCTCGTTCATGTTTTTGTTTGGATGGAAATGGGGTTTTGAATATCGTTTGCATAATAATTGTCCGCTGTTCGGGGAATATTTACGTATGTTACTTCATCCCCGCGGTTTATTATTGAGACTGTGATATGAGGTCATTTATTATTATTTAAACAGATTGTATAAGTATTTGAGATTATTTATAATTATTGATTTTTAATATTTTTTGAGACGTTTTTTTATTTTTAGTTCGGAATAGCCATTGCTTGGTATAGGCTCATTTTTCACGACCACTACCAACATATTTCATTAATTTCCATTCTGCACCAGATTCATTCATTTTATTATCTGCTATTTTCCACGGTCTCATTCGTCTCTGGCAATTTTTTTTGATGTCTTCAAACCAACTATGTAGTTCTCAATTATTTAGAATGGACCATCATTTTATTATGGCAACAGTTACCCTCACGTGCCCTCACTAAGAAACCATAACCATATTTATTATGATTACTTAGCTTATTTACAATTGAGAGCATAAGTTCAATAAACACGAGAATACTCACGGATAGTCCGGCTGGTTTCGATCACATTTGGTGATCTTTTTCAAGGATATTTGTTTTCTAAATGTTGAGGAAATTGCTAAGGTACGTCAAAGTACGTAAAAAGGTAGAAACAGCAACATTTTCCGCAACTTTAGGCCATTTCGTGAAAACCGTGACAAATGCGTTCAATCTATCAACATCGACGTATTTGAGACGCGGCCCACCTTGCCCATTACGGAGACATTTCGACGCGGACGTCTCCAGACAATAAATCTATGACGAACAATATCAGGCTCACAATACAACGTGACAATAGATCGGTGTCAAGATCGTTACTCCGAGACGGTCTTTTGTCTCCCTTTGAGGGCCAAATGTCGGTACAAAGAGCGGTCACTCGCTGTACCTGCTTCAGGGACAAATCAATCATAAGGTAATCGAGATCAATTCAATGGGAAAAAATCCCAGCCAATTGTGGCGTGCAATTGAAGCATTACGTGAAATTGGACGATATTTATAAGCATGATTCATTGAAAAAGTTAAACCGGAGATAGACAAAGAAGGGGCGCCTACACAGTCGTAACTACTCTGCTTGGTCTCTCTACTAAACTTTATACTCGTAGCCATTTGTATCAGCTTTAGTTTCACTTAATTTCTATATATTATGTACCTACTCGTATCTATGTATCGTATATTCTTTTCTAATTGTTACTTGGACAAATTACATTGTCACATCTGCGCTAAATACTTGATTGACAAAACAAAAGAAAGTAGGAATTTCCGTAATTTAATAATGGAAAGTTTATTTACAAATTGATTTCGTTATGCGTTGGCTAAGCGTAGGCTGAAGGTTTTTACATATGTATACGTGTTTGTTACAGCTTATGTTATGCTGTGATAGTACCTATCTGTTTATTGTGGGTAAGTAATTAAAAAAATACCTTAATATAAAACCTTAACATTAAACTTTAAAACTTTCGCGATTGAATATTAAAACAAGTTGAAGTATCAAACTAATTTGAATGATGTTGCAATTATGATGCATATCAGGTGTTAGCTAGTCTAAATGACACAACCTCTTCCCTTATTAAGATAGGTATGTCATGTACTTCAGTATCAGATTTCTCGAATCGAATGGCTCTTAAGTGATACAGCCTGAGACAGAGACCCTATTCTTGGACGCTCGATATTATCTCCATCACTCTTACTGTCATAGCATTTCCAATGAGTGCGACAGTGACCGAGATAATATCTCGTCAAAATAAGGCCCCAGGAGTGTGTCTGCTTACCGGACACATCCGTGCGGTCACAGTCGAGCAACGAGGACGCCACTTCCCGACACCTGGCCACGGATGTGCTTCCACTGCGACGTCCACTGCAGTATAGTATTACTGTTGTTGGCTTGTTGGGAACTTAGTCCCGGTATTGCATTTGCCTACGATGACGACGCATAGTAGACCTACCTATACCTACCTACTTGCTACCTTGGTATGTTGGTAGGTACGTTTATTTTTCAGCCATCATTTTATGAAATTCGAATACATATTTTCTTATCTTTTGATCTGTATGTAGATAATAAGTTATCTCAAAGATATAGCTGGACCGCTCAATCGAATTTCACAGATTTAAATTTAAATTATTGGCCTAATAAAAAGAAAGAAAAGCTTGTTACAAACCAGCAAAAGAAACCTTTTCAAATAAAAAATGTTTACCTTTTTATATTAACGATGATCGCTTTTTTTATTAACCCATTAATTAAAACTAATGAGAACTTAAATTTACTTAAAATAATTAAAATACGCCGAGAATACTTTCAGTAAACATTTCGCAATCGTAATGGAAGGACGAGCAGCTATTGAGAAATACGGCCTTGTTTCCATTGGATAAGATATTCAAACTTGGAGACTGGCCTTTCCTATATTTGCACAAAACTGGCCAGTAAAGATAATAACGGGGATAGTTGCTTATAGTATTTTCTAAGTTATAGATAGAGTTCTGTGGTGGCCTGTTCCAAAAGAGCGGTACAAAAGCACTTGAAAATGGACAGTTGACTCCGAAAATAACTAATTCTTTCAAACATAGACTTATAAAAGTACTTCGTAAGGACGGGCCAAATGGAGACTTTAATTGGTACCGACTCAATGGTGCGAAGATGTCATCGTCGATGTAATCTCAGTCGCATGTGGTTTTAGATAGTATAGTACCTACATATTATTATATTCTTGAGAGCCATACATAAGAGTATATGCACGCTACGATGTTACTTAGTAGAGATTTTAACGACACCGCACCGGTTTACAAATATGTATTAAACATATTGGGACTCAATATTAGGATCACTTTGTAGTGGTAGGGCTCTTTTGCAGAGCCCGCCTGGGGAAGTACCACACCTTTGCCAGTTATTCCACCGCCAAGCAGTAATGTGCAAACATTACTGTGTTCCGGTTGGAAGGGCATTGTTTCCAGTGAAATTACAGGGCAAATGGGAGATTAAACAACTTATATCTCAGGTTGACGAGCGCAGTTCTGTGCCACGCAGGGTCTTGATTTATGCAAGTTCAAAATTCTGGGTGGTGCAGACCTGTTATGGGCAAACGTGACGTTTAACATCAGGCGAGCGATTTGCTCGTCTCGTCACTCAATTACATAAAAAAAAAAAAAAAAAAAAACTCTATGTATTCATATCTATGAGTTCGTGATAATTCTACGTATGTAACGTTACGACCTCTACGCCTCTTCCTCTTTTGAACGCGATTTTTTGTCCAAAAAGAAGAATTCCTATGAACCTTTCATCTTCGTTTTTCACAATTTCAATCCTTATTTACCATGGAGTAAGGGCTCGCCCACAGTTATTTTTTGTAAAGTGTTCGATATATTAGTAAATGTTGGCACATCGATCGATACGCACGGGTAGAGGATTTAATCCAGGATTAACATATTAATAGGACGGTAAGCCAGGGCTGCATCTGGAAGCTGTGGTTACCAACAAGAAACTCCTGGCTTATTTCGTCGTAAAACCTCAGAGTATTAAAGTGAAAATCATAATATGGATAATAAAGTTTTGTGATTTACCTCAAATAGTTTTTGCAGTAAAATAACTCTGACCCTGCTCGTATGTATGTACCTACTAGCTATTATCTATTATGTTTCCACAAAAGTTAACTACGATGCATATAATCATAATAATAATAACCAACTAATTCGGAAAAACTAAAATATAAAACGTCATACACAAAGCATTATGAAATCAAAAACAAGCAACAACAACAATACATACAACAATACTTTATTGACACCAAAAATCAACAAGCACATAAAAATACATTAGAGAAAGGCACAATTAAATTAAATATAGGTGGTCTTATCGCAAAGAGCGACTTAAGATGTGGATGTCGCTAATGCTCTAGGAATACTAATGTAATGGAATAATAAGACTTGTAATTGGATTAATTAAATGGAAACATTAAACATATAACCAAGCTTTAAAATAAATATAAAAGAAACACCTATAAAACCTTACTGTTTTAGTAGCTTGTGATACTAAAGTCATATAAAATCTAGCATTAAACATAAAAAGCCATATAACCGCACGGTCCTAAATGAAGCATCAGAAAATCTCGTCTCGTTACAAACGCTAATGGCTCATTTAATATGAGTTTGTTTGCTTTTTACATGAGTTTTGTTCGTGACTAAACACATCGTAATAACTCGTAATATCTCGCTTAATGTCCACCTGTTTCTGGTCGTAAATTAATAAGCTCATTTGAACCGTGTGTAGACTCCTTAATTATTTTGGCTTTTAGCTCGTGGCATATTTTTGTTTGAAAATGGTGCAAATTGGTCACGTAATTTTAGAGGTTTGAAAAATGGAAATTTTCAGTTATTTCTGTTTAGCCTCATTCACTGTGTTCGAATTGGGAGAATATTTCCCAGCTACTCTCAAAAAGTGTGTGATTAACGTGAAAATTTAAAAATGTAGCCAAATTCCTGAAAAATCTACCAAAACCAATTATAAAGGTTTCTTTTTTTTAAATGTATGTTTGTAGCTTTGGATTTCATTAACGTGCCTAAAGTAGGAGAAATTCATTACAAAGAAGCCCACTCTACGACTAATCAATCAAAATCGGACTACTTTGATGTTAAAACCACAAAACGTATAGCTTAAATAACACGAAACCAAACCTCAAAGTCCTAAGGTAGGAGGCATCTTCAAGACTTCCAATTTGATAATAAATGAATGAATTCTCAAAGGACTGTGGGCGGGAATTCCAGCTGTGGAGCGAAGGCGGCCCAAGCCCAGGCGGAGTAGATAATCTAAAGGATTATCGACTCAGTGCGTCTAGTTTCGATGGCGATGCCGAAGCTTCAATACCCTAATGATTAATCGTATAGAGATAATCCCTCGGCTCTGTGGGTGTCTATCATTTTGTTCAATAGCAAAGTACTTTATACAAGTTCAACATCTTGAAATTTAAACCCTAACGCGCAAAGAATACGGTTTGTCTAAAATTGTGACGCGAAACTCCTAGGATCGTTTAATAGGTGAGTTTGTTGTATTGAAAGGTATTCAGGTCAGGTTCATAGAACGTATCTGCGTATAATTTATGCGGTGCTTATTATTCATAGTCATGTTCACTTTCTTCTGATTAGACTTACAGATTGGATGTAAACACTTTTTTATATCTCATTCAGTTAAACGTACCACTGTTACATTATCTGTGGTTGTATTGTTGTGATGTGTGCCATTGTATTTATACGAGAACTCGTACATTTATTAGAGCTGTAACCTAGACTAATAAACGGAAAAGCTTTTAAAAAAATACAAGTGCGTGTGACACGCTCTTGGTAGTTTCCGCAGCTATAGTTGAAATAAATAATCCTATTTATTCGTATTAATAATATAGTAGGGATAGAACTGGTTTATTGGAATTAAAGACACTAGCAGAAGACCGACCAGCTGTGAAATTACTCTACCAACAAGAGCAATGCTCTTAAATTCTGAATGAAGGGATGCTGTAGAATGGAACTGGGTATTAGTGATTACCCCTCAGTGTATGGATCTGAGGCAGATGGTGCAACGATTTGCAAAAGGCTCAGCTGGCAGTAACGGAACGAACGGGCTAAAGGTTGGGTTCATTGTTGTTTACTGCGAAAGGCGGCCTCGGAAAATGAATAAATACGTATTTATGGAGAATAGACGCTTTTTATGTGGAACGATAAACTTACCAAGCTTTTTTGTTGGCTAAAACAGTGAGCTAATCATTTTAATGTTTTGTTTTGATATATTTATTGATAGATTGACGAGTGATTTGTTTTGATGAGTAGCTGTGTATTTAGATAATTTTTTGAGGTTCAAATTCTTGTTATAGCTGGCCTTCATCGACATAAAAAAGGGGTTTATTGGTCTTTGGTTTTGGTTTTAATGCGAGAATTTGGATAGTTGACAATCAATGGAAAAGGTAGTATCAAGTAGTGGACTGATGCAGGTAAACTGCCGATGATGGTAATCTGCTATAACCCTAATACATTAATTATTTTTATATAACCTACCTAGAAATGTAAGGCATTAAAAGCCATCAAAAGATTATGTCAGTGGTGTCATCACTTTGCACTAATGAAGTTCGTCAGTGAAATAGCTGTAGGCAGAGAATTCGAATTGTGTCAAACCAATCAGCCGTTCGTCAGTGGTTTACGGCAGCGGGATTTGTGAACAATTTGCATCTTTCTACCTTTATGCAATTCCACTTCAGCTTTTCTCCCTTATGCTTTCAAAAATGTACTTTGAAAGAGATTTCTTCGAGATGTTTCTTACTCTAGTAACTACTCTAGTGGAAGGTATATCTACCTTTTTTTTTTTTTTTGTGACCCAGGGAAAATCCTTTATGGATACCACGCCCGCCCCGGGGAGGGCAGGGTGGTTATGTGGGAGTCTCCGCCCTAGTGGCGGCATACCCACTAAAAACCCTGGGAAGTTCCTCCAGGCAATGGACGGAGCCGCGGGCCCATTAAATCACCGCAGCCCCGCCCAGCCTATGTCCGCCGTGAGGCAGACCCACCTCGGGTAGGGGGTGGCCACCCCCTCCCTCTCGTGGCGACGCGTCGGAACATCAGACGCGTCGACCACCCTGGAGGACCCAATGCGAAGCAGCGGGTGTCCCCGCACCCGCCACTCCAGGCCCTCCTAGCGGAGACGGAGTGCGAGCCTTACTGGCCCCTCTGGCCTGACTCGCCCTCGTGTCCGCTCTTCTCTCTGCGGAGCGGGTGAGAGAAAGGTCCCTCTCTCTCTCCCGCTCTCTCCCTCTCGGGGACTCGACCGCCGCTACCCGGACTGTCCAGGACGCCGGCCGAGTCTACCCCTCTGGAGGGCACAATGTGCCCCCACGAGCCCTACCACGTTCCCTCTCCACGGAGAGGTATACGGGAGGGCTCCTAGGCCCAGACCGCCGCTTCCCGGAATGTCCAGGGCGCCGGCCCGAGCCTCCACCTTTAGGGTTCCTCTTAGTTTCACCGGGCAAGGCGGCCCGGCTACTTATCCCCCCCGTCACGGAAAGGCGGGAACCCAATTCGGAGGGGAAGGTATATCTACCTATTATGTTGCTAACAATGGTTTCTGCATGTGGGTTCGTAATCCATGGATCGATAGAAAGTTCAGAATATAAAAACATTCCCGCACAGTTTAGAAAAGCGTAACTTTAACTCCCACACACCTGATTGCCGAATCGACAGTTCCAAAATTAAACTTTCCTTATTAATTACGTGACTAGGCGCGTCCTAACGAATTTAATAAAGGCAGAAACAAAATTCTCCTTAATTAAATTGATGAAGCGCGTGACGGCGGTATCAAATTCATAATTTGAAAGGGAAATTTTTCATCACCCTGGAACGTAGTGCCAAATTCAATTGCGAGTAGCACTCCCATATATTTCAAATTTTTCGGGACAAAACTGGTTACAAATTGAAAATATCTTATATATAAAATTCTCGTGTCACAATGTTGGTTACCATACTCCTTCGAAACTGCTTCACCGATTTGTATGAAATTTTATATGCATATTCAGTAGGTCTGAGAATCGGCTACTATCTATTTTTCATACCCCTAAGTGATAAGGGTTGTCCACCTCTAACATTTATTTTTATTTTTTGGACAAAATTTTTATTTTTTTATAATGTGGCTTGTGGCATTAAAAATACATACAACCCTATATTTTCACCGATCTATCACCAACCCCTATTTTTTAATAGTCACTAGAAATAATTTATATGGCAAAACAACGTTTGCCGGGTCAGCTAGTTATTATGTAAAATATTTGTTTTTAATAACTTTCTCTGAAGAGGAGGCCTACAGTGGGAGAATGGTTGATGATGGTGAACTCTCTCCGATTGTAAATTTTAAGGCAGGAAAATCTTAAAACTTGCACCCAGATCGTGTACTTATCGCCACTATGTATCTAAGTTATTTATTCTTTGTGTTTGAGTCTGTTTGTCTCAGATCAAGCATAGTAACGTTTGTGCACTAAGTTTATCATAAGAAATCACTAAATATCTTATTTGTTTCTCATCAGAATCTATCCAGCCAAAATTATTTATTAATTTTTAGAAAATTATGATTATTTATTTAATGAGGAAGTCTGTCTCAGTTTTTATTAGACTATCGTATGAAAACTGAAAGTGTTGCGTTCCTATCAAGTAAGAAAAGGCGAGGACAGAGTGGCCGGCGAAAGTCAAACATCGCTTTGAACAGATTTACACGTTGTTTACCTACTCACAAACGGAAATTAAGTGCCGGCGACAGTTATTTAATTCTCATGAAAGAAAAACACTTTTCTCAAAAACTTGTTAGATAGGTACCTTTTTTTTTTTTTTTTTTTTTTTTTTTTTTTGTGACCCAGGGAAAATCCTTTATGGATACCACACCCACCCCGGGGGGGGCAGGGTGGTTATGTGGGAGTCTCCGCCCTAGTGGCGACATACCCACTAAAAACCCTGGGGTGTTCCTCCAGGCAATGGGCGGAGCCACGGGCCCATTAAATCTACCGCAGCCCCACCCAGCCTATGTCCGCCGTGAAGGCGGACCCACCTCGGGTAGGGGGTGGCCACCCCCTCCCACTTCATGGCGACGCGTCGGAACATCAAAACGCGTCGACCACCCTGGAGGGCCCCATTACTGCGAAGCAGCGGGTGCCCCCGCACCCGCCGCTCTAGGCCCTCCTAGCGGAGACGGAGTGCGAGCCCGTCTGGCTCGCCCCCGTGTCCGCTCCCTTCGGAGCGGGTGTGAGAGAGGGTCTCTCTCTCTTTCCCGCTCCTCGGCCTCCCTCTGCGACATCACTTCCTCGCAGAAGGAGACCATCGCCTCCCAGGACCCCTCGTCGGCGACCATCCTAGCTAGGATGGCCGGCAGCGAGAGGTCTCCGCCAACCGCCGCGGCCAAAGCTAGCCGCGGCTCCGCCGCCCCCGGGCATGCCTCCAGCACGTGCTGCGCCGTCTCCTCCGCGCATCCGCATTGGTGGCATTCCGGGGTCTCCTCCTTCCGGGCCACGCTGAACAGGTACCTCCCGAAACATCCATGTCCCGAGAGGACCTGAGTCAGCCGGAAGGTGAGACCCCCGTGCCCTCGATGGACCCACTCCTTCAGTACGGGCCGGACCGCCTCCAGAAACCGAGCGGCCCCGGCCGTTAGATAGGTACCTAGTTGTTTTCGGCGTAAAAAACGTTACGGAGGTTTATTCCCGGTAAATCTATCTTCAGATCCGTTAATATGGATGTATAACAAGATTTTTTGGATGAACAAACAGTTTTAAAGGCATACTTAGTTTACATTTTGGATATATTTTTTTTTTTTTTTTATCTAACCTATGCTGTCCCACTGCTGGGCATTTTATATTATTATTTCACTCATTTACATTTTGGTTAAAAATTTAGGTATTTAGTTAACCTTTGGATAGGTATGCTATTTAGGAAATAAATACAGCAACCCACCCACTTACCACCTACCAATTCTCCTACTTAGATTTGAGTTGGTAGATAGAGACTTCTCACTACTGTTTTTTTATACAGGGTTATAAGAAAAGGGTATGCTAAGCCGAAAAAGGTTCAAAGCACTCATTATTACGAACGACATTTTATTACGGGATAACTCGGAAATCAAGAAAAAAAAATTAGCTGTTCCATAGAAAAATGTCAATGACACGCGCCAAAATGTATGTAAATGCCAAAATGTGTTCGTAATGATTAACACTATGAGCTTTTTACTGCTTAGCATTCTTTCTCTTTCCTTAATATAACCCTGTAGTTCATAGGTACTAAAACATCTTCAATAGCATCGAGCATTTATCTATGCAAAAAGGTTTACTGAGCACCGTTTACGAACTGTGAAGGACTGTCCAGATAACTTCGAATTTACTTTCAACTTTGTTCGCTTTTTGCCGTTACAGATAAACTGATAGCGAGCCTAAAATATTCGCTTTTGGCTTATCTCTTTCTTTTGGTCATTCGTTTGCAAAGATTACAAAAATAGAATGAATTGTAGAGTCACGATCTTTTTATCTGTGTGTTTATTTAAACGGCTCACCAGCCGTTTAAATAAACACAGCCCACTTTCATTTCCGGCTTAAGTTAGTAAGGCTATCTCTAGACTAATCCCGACTACTTTTTGGCTAAATCTAGCTGTTCCGTAAGTAAAATTATAGAAACTTTGGCTACAATCAGGCATTTATGGACTTACTTATGATTTCGCGATCAATCATCCATACTTTTTTGTTTACGACTACCGTAACGCAATTATTATTTAGTACGTTTAAGCGGGTACATTTTCTTTTGAAATAATGTATTTATTACTTATTTAGATCGACGCTCCACCCACAATGACCCACATATGGTTCAGTTCGTTCTGCAGCTGTGCCCATTTTGGTTAATCGTATAAAAACCACCCACTCCCCAACACAGATTACCTCCAATTCTGCACTCAGATCGAACGAAACGCACACACCGGTCGAAATCCTAACTTTAATATTTTAATCCATAAGTGAGTTTGTTTGTTTGTTAAGCTTTCACGCCTAAATTAAAGTCATGAAATTTTGCATACGCGTTGACAAAAAAGTAGAAAAGTGAACATAGGTTTTTTTTATTATTATCATTATCATAACCGCTCGGGTGAAACGGGAAACTACTAGTAGAATTATAACATTTCACTTTCATTGATTCATTGCATGGTTCAGCTAAAGGTAAACTTGAGATAGCCGGGCGCATTTTTCCATCTTTGAGGCGTTTTTGTTGAAACAAATTT
The DNA here is from genome assembly GCA_949125135.1 of Alcis repandata. Taxonomy (NCBI): domain Eukaryota; kingdom Metazoa; phylum Arthropoda; class Insecta; order Lepidoptera; family Geometridae; genus Alcis; species Alcis repandata. The sequence goes on along the minus strand of OX421230.1, from coordinate 7,060,686 downwards.
AATTTTTGTAATGAGTTATCTTTAAAGGGTCATCTGTGCTCCAACCCTAAAGAATCCGAATTGAATCCTTAGGCTTGAATTAACAAACGTTAAAAGTAGCTACATACAATATATTTACTATTATTCTACTTAAAGATCTATTTTAAACATTGCTATGATCTTGTCAGCCATTAGATTGTTTTGTTTGTTCTAATTACATATAGATTCTTTAATATAATAAATAATATAATAGATACATTGTTGTTCAATTGAGACTCTCATTAAATTACTGCTCTGATAACAAATGAAGTGGAATTAAATAAACGTTGGAGTATTCGACTCAATCATACGAGTAGTCCCGTGTAGATAATTGTTTAAATACTTACTTATTTAAAAATCAATTACCGCATGCGTTAGTCTCGCTAAAACTTAAACATGGCTCGACCTATTAATTTTTTTTCTTTTTTGTTTGCCTCAATATTTCAGAAACAAGATCGTGTAAAACCGCAGGCCGCAGCAAGTAGCAAAACATTTATATGATAAGTAAATAGGTTTAAATCGACATTATAACTGTAGATCTGATCTCTATGCAAATATTGCTGCAAGATACACGACGGGTTGAAACAGCTCATAAATCTTCGAGCAGTTGTTTGTAACACACATCCCAAGCGAATCGAGCTGAATTGAGCAGAAAACAAATATTCGTATCAATAGAAAATATTTCCTGTAAGGAATTCAAATGTGTTTCACCCTGTTTCCTATGGAAATCGGTGCGAATGAATAAAGAATCAGGTGAGGTTTGCGAGGAACAAGTTTGGTAGACGTCGAGGCTTTGTATTTAGAAATATAAATTTACATAGTAGGTAGGTAGATTAATACTTACGAGTCAGTTTATATTGATTTTTAAATTAAATATAGGTACTCATGTTTTTGTATGTGGACCAGGGACAAGCAAAATAATTGGTCTTATTAATTAGACTTACCTAATCATTAAAATTAAGTTTAGTTTAAAACAAATTTAGATATTATTCGTGATTTACCGATAAACTAATTAAGACCCGGTTTTAACACTGCCTAATTTAGCTTGCTGCTCCAGCAGCCGTGTTTAGGCTGCTGGAGCAGATTACTAAAATAGTTGGTTAATAATAATGGTTTTAGTCTTTATTCGGATTTAACATCTTTAGCGGTGACCCGATTTTAATTTCAACATCCTTGAAAACAAGTCCAAAATTTGGGAGCAGTGGCATGAATACACAGCAACAATAATTTTACCTAAAAATATTAGATTTTATTAATGTACCGATATTTCCAAAAATAGAGAGGATTGGAAGGTGGGAAACCTTAATCCTGCCGTGGGAGGATGCGGGATGATATAAAAATAAAAATAGCTTATATACCTACCTTACATATATGTATACCCAACATTTAAGACATCCTAAAGCCGTTTCTATACTTTGATGTTGAAGTGGGTAGAGCAAGTTGTAGATGCGTACTTACAACCTACACAATGCCATTATCTCTAGAATATGGCTTCTATACATGTGATCCGTATAAACAAGTCAACGCGTAAACATCCTGTAACTAATTGTACCGAAGTCTGTCACCGAGAGAAAACAGATGCGCTAGATTTATCTTCCGATGTTTACAAGATATTTTACTAAGCCACTGCGAGGCTACGTTGATTTATTAGTGCGAAGACTTGTGCAGTTACTCTTGAAACTATTTCTAACTGTTTTGGACTTAACTTCGGTAAAGTGCATAACTGAGTCTTAAAGATAAAATTAGGACTCGTAAGGTTCATTTCTTGAAGTGCTGGGGGATTATTTGGGGGACGAAATGGACAGTTAAGGGTTTGGGTCGTGCATGGAATAAAAGCTTAGAACGTATTAAGCTAAGATTGCGCATTACTTCTTTCAGAGTTTAGGTGATTCTGTCTACAAATCTTCGAAATATTCTGCTCATTTAGACCTAAGCAACCGTAAAAAGGAACTTTCAGGTTCGGGAATCACATGCAAAATCGTCTCAGTCGCATCAAGATATGACTTCCCAAGAAGAGCTAGAGACCCATCGTCTGCAACCTCTGCTGGAGGAGTAATAGCTGAACATACAAAAAATAAACAAAAAAAACCCGCAAAAAGGAAAAAAGTTATCGTAAAACTTTTTAGAGCACTGTCCCGAGTGCAACGGGTCAGTTTTTACGTTAACATTTCCCTTAATGTTTACGGTCTCATATTGTGAAATTTGACACATGCCAGCATTCCCTCACACATCCATTCTGAGCCTGGGATTTAGGCAAAAACGTACGGCCTGCCGCGATTTAGCCGGCTTTGTATTTTTATTTACGTCTGACCCGAGAGCAAAAAATCATTTTCAATGTGTGCAGAACATGCGAAACTTTTTTGTTGGCTCTTTGACTGATAAAAATGATTTTTTACGTTATTTTTATTACCAACAAAGCATCCGCTCCGGATAGGATAGTTTAGTTCTGCCGTTCTGTTATGATGTAAATTCGTGTCAAACGCACTGGCCGTTCACAAAAAAAGACAAAACAAAAGTTAAGTAAAACGGGATGAAGTTTTCTTTTTCTGGTTGGGTATTTGTTTAGTAAATGTGCTAGAAAATAAGGATTTCGGTGCCGACATTGATATAATCTTCTCTGAGATGATTTATACCCAGAAATTACTAATCTTTAAAAACTAAAATCATCAATAACCCAAAACTTCAAATTAAATCTGTAGACGCTTAAGTATTCCCCATACTTTTACCTTATGTTATTTACCTATTGCACAAGCAAGTCCAAAACACATTTAGCGTAGGCACATAGGTTCAGATATAGTATGTCGTAATCATACAACCTTAATTTCGGTAATTCCACCCATCTGCAGTAAACAGCTTCGTTTAGGCACGACAGCTATAAAGTAATAGCCCGATATGATGGCGCATGTGCTATAAAAATGGCAATTTTCTGAGCAAACAAGCGCGTCCCCCTGTGTCGCCGGCACGCTCCATCAACTACGAACAAATAGCATAAAACCCAATAATCAGTGATGTTGTAGGTAACAGTTGAACGTGAAGCTGGAAGTGGATTGTAAAGAAATGGGAATTAATTTGAAAACCGGCGCTAAATGTCCGAGATATATGAGTTTGATTAGTCTGAGATGAACTCTTTTTGACATTTAGATTTGTTTCCTTATTTATGTACATTTTCCTTACTTACTGTTATTTGTTTTTTTTTTTTTTTTTATTTATCTTATTTAAGTAGAAGTCTCTTTAAGTGTTCATTAACTTGTCTATATTAAGAAAATAAATATTTTGACAAATTTTTATTTCAATAAATTATAGATAATAAATTAAATCGCGTTAAATGAAGTTCTTCATAGCGATGAAACTCTACATACCTGGGTAAGTCCAATTGATCACTAATTGTAAAGCTTGAGAATTTTCTAGCCTTGACCTTAGACCTTGATACATTCAAACTCAAATTCCTTATTCTTATTACAAGCAACTTTACAGCCGATGCCAAGGCGTTACTTGAATTAAAATCTTAAGCTAAAATAATTTAAACAAGACCTAAAACCTAATGCCTAATACGAAGACCTATAAGACTTTCGAGATTAGACAACAATGATGATGGTTTCTAGTATAGATACTCGTACCTCGTAATATTTAGCGGCGTTCGCTTAAAATCGGTAGACCGACGAGGTGCTGTGTGCCCGTCCCCTATCGCCCGACGCGACGTCTGTCTGTTGTCCGCATCCTGTCCCGCACGGGCGCGGCCTCAACTAAAGTAGAGCTTATTCCGCTTCGGGGACCATCCTGACGTGTTATTTACTATCGCCACGACAATATTGCAACACTATTTTTGGAACAAATAAATACGTACCTAATTTCGGAAGTTTTTCTAAAAATGGCTACTTTTACAAAATTGAGCTTATTCTCATTTGGTTTCTATAACATGACATGATATCTATACGTTTACCTCGTATTTATAGCAACAACAATACTATTTCACAAATAAAATCGTCATTCCGGAAGTTTTTCTTAATACGCTCACTACATTTAAAAAGCAAAGCTTATTCCGCTTAAGGGCGACTATCTGACATATTATTTACTATCAATACGACAATATTGCAACACTATTTTTAAAACAAATATATTTATTTGTTTCAGAAATAGTGTTGCTATAATTATATTGTCGTCACCATTCTGGAACTTTTCTCAATACGTATACCGACTACATTTACAAAACCTATAGTTTAATCTTCGGTTTCGAACCTCACTTGACCTTTCGAATTTTTTACCGTCACTACGACAATATTGCAACACTATTTCTGCAAGAAATAAATAAGTTATTCCGGAAGTTTTCTAAATTTGGCTACTTTTATGAGCTTATTCCGCTTCGGGGACCATCTGATATGTTATTTAATATCACTATGACAATATTGCTACACTATTTCTAAAACAAAGAATACTTCATTCCGGAACTTTTCTAAGACTCATACTACATCTATATTTACAAAACCTAGTTTATTCTGCTTTGGTTTTGAACCTCACATGATATTTACCATAACTACGACAGTATTGCAATATTTCTGAAACAAGAAAATAGGTACGTTATTCCAGAAGTTCTCTTGATAATCTTGTTACATTGACAGAATAGAGCTTATTCTGTTTCAGTTTCCAACCCAACATGCTATTTGCCATCACTGCGTTAATATTGCAACATTATTTCCGAAACAAATAAATACATACGTCATCCCGGAAGTTTTTCTAAATACGCCTTTACATTTACATAGGTAGAGACAGAGAGGCAATATTGGCCACACAGGTAGGTACGTGCTCAGTGGCTCGTCATCGGTTGTTTACGTATAACGCATTCGCTCACTGCTTGGCCAGCTGTTTGTCGGATTTGTCCCAGGAATGATTGGAAATTGCAATCAATGCAGTTTGTAGTTTCTGCAGTTGACGTCATGAATGCGTCCAACACAAAGGCATGCTAACGATACACTTTGTTTAGTCGGTATTGTTACAAGGTTTGCGCATTATGCAAATGAGCTTGAAGTATTGCCTAATTAACCTTAACCTAAGAATCGTGAAAATCATGATCGCAATTTATACATCTAATCTCGAAATGTTTGAAAATATGTATGTGGAAATTAAAAAGTAGTTCCTAAAAATTTCTGACTAATCCTACAAAAAATAGCAATTCAATCAATCAAAGAAGATCAGGCTTCCAATCTTTTAAGTTATTGAAATCCGGAATACCATAGAAATGAAAAGCCAACTTGGCAAACACAAATCGTATCAATCCTAACTAATATTATAAATGCCAAAGTGAGTTTGTTTATTTGTTAGTTCCGCTATCACGCATTAAGGGCCTGGCCACGGGACATTCGCCGATGCGAATATTCGCGCGGTGCGAACGGCGCGAATACTTAGCACATGCACATGCACGTACATTGCTATGAGTTTATTTCAGTCGCTAGACGCTTCGCCGTTCGCACCGCGCGAATATTCGCATCGGCGAATGTCCCGTGGCCAGACGGTAACATCGATCTAGTATTAATCCGACTTCGGTGCACATTAACTAATCAACCGATCATCTTGTAAAAATACAAGTATTGCTTTTATATGTCTATCGTGGATTACTATTGTACTTGACTACTTTACATCCTAAAGATCTAAAGATAAGTAAACTCCTGGGTGACTATTTAACTAAAATTACTAATAACCATGTTACATTTCCGCATACCTAACGCCCCACTATATCCACGTGATATCGTAGGGCGCTATGACAAAGAAATAGAGCCACTTTATTTATAAAAGCTATCAAGAAGGCCTAATGGATAAGTACTCCAAAGCTTTACTTTATAGGAAAGCGGTACTTTTATTACAGAGTAATTAAATTAGAGTTTATTAGAACGGCGTACGGCGGCAGCTACGTTGATGTCATGAATAGACGCTTGTTTATAGAAATCTTTGTCGTTTAGAAATATTTAGAAAAGTTTATTCGAATTTGAAGACAACCAAATCATACTATGGAAACAAACGTGGTTTTGACATATTTTGTTATGATTAATATTGATTGTAATTTCTATAAGATAATTATGATAATCTCTCTATACGATCACTGAATGTAATCGAAACTAGTAACTAATTTTACGTGAATATTTCCGTGTTAAAATCATAACAAAAATCAAATTATAGATGGCAAAAAAGCTGTAGGTACGTATACTTGCCTCAATGTTATCTACATTTATAGGTATATACCTACGTCCCATATACCAGTACATCATGCTTAAAATTGTAGTTTGTACGTTTGTTACATTTTACATCTATTGTTAAGTTATAATAGATTTACCAAAGTTATTAATTTATCTTTACCTTGAAAATTCTACGTAAACAGAACCGTACATTTATCACATACCTACTTATCTACATACCATGAATTTGTCATGCGTATGAAGGGCATTTTTTGTCATGATCTGTAGGCGTCATAACAGCCTATAGTTATTTCTATAATACATGAGGAAGAGGAAGATCACGAGCGAAGAGCAACGATCTGCGTGCGCGCACTATTAGTTACAGGCATTTGTCAAGGCATTGAACCTCTAGGTCTAATGGGTTATTGTCACACCGAATTAGCAGGTACTGTAACAGATATGCTTAATGTACGTGAAACAGGGTTATACAGAAAGGGTATGCTAAGCTGAAAAGGGCTCATAGTACGCATCATTAATTCTACATCGACATCGCATAGTACACAACATCACGAAATCCGGATCCCTCAGTAAAAGTTGTACATAATGATGAAACTGTGAGCTCTTTTAGGCTTAGTAAACCCTTTCTGTGTAATATGTATATTTTAATATTCAATGCCCGATGAGAGTAAACTGATGATTTCAATTACTGCACTAATTCAGCTTACAGCAACTAAGAGCAACTGCAATAAATTACAATGTATCAGTTGTTTATTAAATAAATCTGAATTTCAATCTGTTTCAACCGTAATCCTACACAAATACTTATTTTTTCCGGGTTAAACATTAAGTGACGTGTTCATTCAGGGTAAAAAGCTATGTCTATTCTAAATTTCACTTCAATCCGTAGAAGAAGTAACAAACACCCACAGCCTCTATTATTCTCACTCATTCAAACTTTCGTATTCACATATAGTGGGCTAGCTGAAATGATAAAAAATAGCTTGTGATCTCTCTGACAACGTGTATGCAAAATGAATCATATATAATACATATATATATAATCATATATAATCATATCAATATAATATGATAATTATTTATTAGTGTGATTAACTGTAACAGATAACTAAGTACTTGTGTTAATGAGCAGTAATGCGGTTTCCTCCATTAATATTCATATTAACAGCTGTTATTTGATTCACAAAAGAACTATGTGCCTTCTAAGCAGATGTGCGTGCGTTAGTATGGAAGTAATCGCACAAAAGGAAAAACAAAGGACATTTCTTGCATTGTAATACGAGAACGCACGTTTGATGTGAAAAACCTACCTATTTAACTTTTTGAACAACTGCAACTGTAAGTTTGTTTATCTTGACGCTATATTAAAATGAAAAAAAAAAAACAATATAAATTTCGTGGGAAAACTAGCTAACAATTTTTTCCTGAGGCTAAGTTGTTGTTTAATTACAACGTTGCCTTTACCTGCAAAGATAGGCAGATAGGAAAAGTTTTGTGCCTTGCTGATATTAAAAATAACAAACGATTTTAATAACAGACAAGGTGACTGTTTCCAAACGAAATCACCTATGACTGTGAAACGTCGCATGAAAATCCCTCTGAAATAAATTGAGGGCAGCGATAAGCGCTCCCTTTGACGAGCTCTGTCTGCGGATTAGGGCCTGAAAAATGATGGCTTACAGTGCGACAAACATATCCATACAGTTGAAAAGGGGAGCCACCATCGCAAATTTCATCAAACTGTCAACAAACTGAAGAAAATTTTTAGTTCCATCATTTGGCCAACTCTACAAATAAGTTGCTCGGTCTGTGCCTCTCCTAAACGCGGCGTCATGTAAGCTGTGTTTTGTTACATGTCGCTGGGACACGATAACGGTTCGGTGACATTTCTATTCAAAATAGCCTCTTTTTATCTCACACATCACTGCCGGCGAGCAAAAACCCCCGATTAATCATGACAAACCTCGGTGACGAGTAAATCTTTAGTAGAAGAGTTAGCGGCGAGGTTAGCGAACTTAGCTAATCTAATGAGATTTAGTCAAGCTTTACTCTTTTCTTATTATTCTTTAATTATTTTGAGTTAACTTTTTGGTAAATAGAGAGATTAGCACAAGACCGAAAAAGATGAACTATATAGGTATAGGTGGAAAATGGTTGGTTATTATAACGATAAAACTTTTATACTAACTTTAACATAACTCTTATCTTAACGAATTTCATAATTTAGATAGATTGTTATTTCGAATGCAAAATGATCTTGTGCATCAATATTTTGTATAAACTTGCAACCTTTACTGTTTATGTAATTTTATACATTGTACAATTCGTTGTATAACTATTTCGAAAAGTAATCGATGGCAGAAATTAAATTGGTAGTCTGCAAACCAACATTTTGATTGTAAAAGTTACGAAGCACAATAAAGTTTCACAATCAGACTGACCACTTAGCCGTCACTGTCCGAGCGAGCGTGTTCATTCGTCACACGTCGGAAACATCTTCGCTTTCATCATACAGCGGGAAACCGTGTCGACCTATGGTCGTAAGAGGCCATTAAACTGTCAATGGCACGGGCCATAATACCGCGCGCCACAATATGGCCATCATAAATCAGCTAATTAACCCCCTCGCCCTTATTAACGACATAAATTTCGCGCTCTGAAGCACACCACTCGAGATGCGATGTGGGTTTAATATGCGCATAACACTCAACGCCCGTCTGGGGAGGCCTATCTGCGGCCCAGGGCCTAAATGTCAATGTTAATCTGCGACTCTTTATAGCTTCCACGTTACACCGGAACCATTATGAGAGGCTGTAAGAAGGGTATTATATATATGACTCTTTAATTACGCACTAAAGTAGAAGACGCAACGTTATAAGGTCCTTAATACTTAGAAAGCGTTAAAGTAACAGTTGCTGTAATATTTTGAGTCGTAACTCAAAACCAATTTCGATAGCTGTTATGTTCCCTCTCCTTCTAGGCCATTAGTTGGATCATAAAATCGGTGACTCATCCCCTGTTATCGATGCGATCGCAGTCGCATCTGGCAACGAACGCATTGCACTTTATGGTATTGCCACATTCGATGTCCTATCTCGCATAGGCCTGCACGCGATGGCAGTTTATCAACAATTACTACTTATAATTGCAACCTCCGTATTTTGTGTTCATAGGCTCTATCATAGATCTTATAATAGCTGAAAAAGCTTGACAGCATGACTTTGAACGTTACTAAAACTCGAAAACTTTTATGAAAGGCCTCGCTCGTTGCCAAAGAAACGAAAAACGTGTTTTTCTCCAAACTCTTGGCCGAGGTCGACGATGACTGGTCAAATTAAAAACAGAAGAGCCGAGAAACGAAATGAATGTTATTGTACCGATAGTAATTTATCAAAATGTCCGACGTCGGACAACTATCGGGCCGCACCAGCTTTACGTTCATCCGACGAAAGCCCCGGAGTCTTATTGCTTTTTTACGCTCAAGATACAATTCTAATTCGATACTTCACTGGCGCACTGAAAAGATAAAATGTTTGCCATTGACGGCACGGTTTTATTTCAACAGCTATACCCTGGCCGGAATACTAATGGCGACTTACGGATACCGATTGTCTCACATCAATGGAGTGATGCTCTTGAACAAAGAAAGTAGGATCAGTAATTATGACTCGATGAATAGTTTCAATAGATCGTGGAGCGTGACAGAGATAAAAGGGAACCGAGTTTTATATGGAGCTGCGATACCATTAAACGATATAGGAACCCTCTTCCTCTAGGGGTCATATGATACGGGGTCGACAAACTCGCGTACATTCAGTCGTACGCCTCAATGAAGCTCGTTAATACACGCATAGAGCATACAAAAGACGGATTTAAAAATCGTAGAGTCGAGAGTGCATTCGTACAAAATACGATTACCATAAGCAAATTAAGTAACCATTTCGAGAGAAGAGCACGGAAATACGACCGAGTTGAATCGCTCCCTGAATTAATTTCGGATGTAAAATGGCTTGTGGATGTTAGGGAAATAAAAGTGGTTTGATGCGGGAAGAACAGTGACGTATACAGAAAAGTTCCATTAGAAATGGTTCGCCTGTTTCGTTTATATTAGTAGCCCGCATTAGCATGGCATGCACTGTCCATTACCGGCAACAAAGATGCACTTTAAACAAATGGCACAAAATACAGTCGCTAATACACTCGTATTTCTGCCCAGAACATGGATAGGTATTTATGATTTAATTGTAGTTACACTTCAACCAGTGGCTATGTCTTGTTTTTATTTATCATGCCGTGTTAGTTAGTGTGGGTCAAATCTTACAACTGAATTTGGAAGCACTTCGCAATGTCTGATTGAGCTAAAATTTGATAAAACTGTCTAACTTCGATGGCTATGCAAATCAAAAAGCTAGTTAAAAAAATGTTTCTCCAAATATCTTGTGTATAAAATTAGACCTGTGGAATAAAAAAGAGAAAATTGTACTAACGGATAAAATACTGACTGATACTAGTAATGAATAAATTTCGACACTGCAAAATATAGACACATCAGCTTATGCTGCTCGCCTATCATGAAATAAATCAATAAATTATTCTTATTGTAACTGCTTGTAAAATACTGAAATATACGATGAAAATAAAAGAAATGAAAACGAAAACATCGAGACTAGAAAAAGAAAAAGAAAATTGCCATCAAATTCCACTTCGCTCAAACAAAGCAAGTTTGAAAGTGAAGTCTGTTTAAGCAAAAAACACTTAACACGTTTGTATCAATAGAATTTTGAGTTACAAAATCTCAACAGGCGCAATGTCTATCGACGAATTTTCAGAAATATTTTAGTGAACTGAATTCAAACTAAAATCTAGATTTGTTAGTTAAAAACAAGGCAAGACATGCACACAAAAGTAATTTTCAATCGATAACTTTATTGGCAAGTTGAGTTAAGGGAAAAAAAACGTTTTTTTTTGGAATACTATTAATGTCTAGTCGTGTATTTAAACCTTAGAGAAGATTTAGAACAAGCTATGATATTCGATTACCTGATATTAAACTCATAGTTACAAATGCATCAATATAGATAGATAAACACCGTAATATCCACACCAGAAATTATACCTAACGCTTAAAAACTGGCACAGCAATCTTTCAAGTTTATAACTATCTCTTGCAATCTTCTATCCATATCTCGTCGTATCCGTGGAAGAGAGCCACAGTTGCAAAACCCTAGGTTTCCAGGAGGCGGTTTTTTCTGATTATCTCGGAAATTTCTTAGACAACGTATGTTTTTTAGTATTCTAAACAATTCCTTGACACAACAGGCAGTGAATCATATTTTTTTTTAATTTTTGACGATAGTATTTGTACGTGTTTTGTCCCTTAATACCTTACTCCACGGAATTTTCTCAAGATCACGTCGGCTTAACCGCCATGAGGGCTTTTTTCCGAGTGAGAAATGAGAAACGCGATGAATTTAAGAGACATTGCGCCTTTATTCCACGTAAAAAGCTGGGTGGTGGCCTTCTTACGACAAAAATATTAGAATTTGCGGTTTAATTTTTAGTGTTCGTGTACAAGAGATGAAAAACAATGTTGTTTTAACCGACTTCCAAAAAAAGGAGGAGGTTCTCAATTCGGATGTTTGTATTTTTTTTTTGTTAATGGTTGGATGTTAGATATTATAATTGTGCGCGACTTTTTTTTATTTTGACCTGACCGCGAGCGCGTCACGCTTGTAATCTCCTGATGAAGATCACCGAATATGATCAAAACTAGTCGTTATAAACGACTTAATTTGACGTTAGTAATCCCGTGTTAATTATATCAGAATATATTTTAATCTTTAAATATAAATAACAAGTCCTGACTGACTGACTAACAGACGACTTAAAGCCAAACCACAGGTCGTAGAAATTTAAATTTGGAGGGTGTATTTGTTTTGATGAGCAAAGGTAAGAAAGGACTTTAAGAAAGAAAGGAAGAAAGGAAGGTAAGAAAGGATTTTTTGAAATTCAACCCCTGAAGGTGTGGAATAGGGTGTAAAAGTGTATATGGAGAAGCTTGTTTTGTTTTTTGATGCCACGAATTTAAAAATTTTACAATAATTTGTTTTGATGCTACGTCAATGAAACTTTCTTTACACAGATGTACTAAATTTATAATAGAATCCCAAAATTTTCGAAAAGTCACACTCTCGAGCTGGAATTGTTAATTATCTCGAAAATTCAAAACGCTTCTACCAAAGCGCCAAGACTAAAAATACTCCAAAACCTTAAACTTTTTTGGGGAAATTGAAACAACAAACAACAAAAAATAAAACAAACAAACTTTGAGGGTCTATATTCCCGAAACTATTGAAGGTAGTGTATTTGACCAAATGTTATAGGGGTTTGCGAGAGCTACTAAATGGTGGCGACGAAAATCCAAGATAACAAATTCAAAATGGTCCGAGGGGGCTGATTTATTGTATCTGGGGGTTTTAAAGGTCCCTAATTCCATTATGACGCTTTTGACATACTCTCAAAAAAGGAGGGTTAAGTAAATTTAACCCCAAAAAAATAAACGGTTTTTAAAGTGTAGTGTCCACGTGGTCGAAGCTAGTTTTCAATAAAGTAGCGTCGACTGACCGCGAGAAGATTTATTTTTTACCCAACTGCAACGAAGCTAAAAAAGAGGGATATGTATGTATTTATGTGCGTATGTACGCATGTATATTGATTGTGGATGTATAAAGTAGCTCTTTGTTATGACCGAATAGTGGTACTAGACTCACACAAACAAATAACACGCGCGACGGGATCTAAATACTTCAAGAAGACATTTATGTCAGAATCTCCTGAAGAAGCAGGGGCTAGAAGTGCAACAATCGAAAGAAACACAAAACTACTACCAAAAAGGATAAATAAGACGCAAGACATACAGGTTCCTTAAGACCTTGACTGCTAAACCCCCAAGCAACTGCTAGCCAAGAAAAAACCAAAAGGCTCTTCCAAAAGACTCTTTCAAATCGCTTAGTCACCGTAGAGGAGTAAGCCAGCACCCGCTAAACCAGACCGGAAGACTCAGGCTTTTCTTAATGCAAACACTCTAATCGTAGACAGTAAGATCACCAAACTAAGTTTTTCTATAAAATCTATAAATTGGGACATCCTAGGGATATGCGAATCTAGAAGACCACAGACATAAACAAAAAACCATAGAAGAATACTCGGACTTTATTCTATTTCGCACACCTGGAACAAAGTGAACAAACGGAAGAAACGAGGTTGGGTTCTTAATGACAAAACCTCTGAAACACAATATTTTAAAATTTAAAATCGTGTTGGATAAAACTACAACTCTGGAAATAAAGACATCCAACGAAAATATTAGATAATTTTGTACTGGGATAATAAAGCCTCCGAAGACCAAATAGTTAACGAAATTTTAAAATCATTATGAATGCTGTTGATAAAGCCCCTACAGTCAGCAACTATTTAACATAGTTATTGAAATAAAAACAACGTCAGCACAGTGGTCGAAGTCTATTATTATACTTGTACATAAAAAGGAGACCAATGTGACATTAGAAACTATAAACCAATCAGCGTAATGACAAACTTGTATAAAATATTCTCAAATTTTTTACTCAACCGGTTGACAATAACTCTAATAACGAAAACCAACCGAGAGAGCAGGCAGGTTTTCGAAATGTTTTCAACAATGAACCACATACAGGTAGTCTTTCAATTGATAAAAAATCCAATGAAAACGGGAAACCGCTATTTATGTGCTTTTTATAGACTACACAAAAGCATTCGATTCTGTAGACCACAACATGATCTGGACTGCACTAAAATAACAAAGCACTGACCAGCCAACCAGCCCTACATTAACGTGATCTGCAACATAATTATACTCTAAAGGCATAGCCAGAATGTGATTAGAGCGGGAAAGCATGGAGTTCCCAATGGAAAAATGAGATAGGCAAGGCGACCCTATTTCATCAAAAACCTTCTCGGCTGTGATAGAGCGTGTTTCCAGAAGTCTGAAATGGGAAAACAAAAAAGCGAAGATAGATGAATATTTCCTGATCCACTTACGATTTGCTGAATGTGGTATTTGCTGAAAATGCATTAGACTTGGAATCCATGGTTAGCAAACTAGTAATAGAGAGCAAGAAGGTTGGTCTAGAAATAAATGCAACAAAAATAAAGGTTACCTTACTAATCGTGAGTCTCATGTCATTGAAGGTGTAAAAATTGAGTATGAGAACATCTATGTTATCTCGGACATTTGGTTTCTTTTAATGATTGTACAGAAAAAGAGGTACACATAAGAATTTCATCAGACTGGAAAAATCATGAAATAAAGACTTATAGAAATGCTTAACATATGGGTGTCAAACATGGTATTTGAGTTAAATGGATGAAGAAAAAGTTCTACAAGAGAAAAATGCAGAAAAGTTTATCAGATATAAAAAAAAAACAGACAGATTAAATATAACTTGTAAGAAACAAAATCAAAGTACCTGATGTATGTTAAGATGTAAGACAACAACGATAACACTACTTAAATATGTGGTCTGTGAATGGGCAGGCTACATACCTAATTATGTAGGATGGAAAGCAACAGATGGACAAAAATAGTAACGGAATGTATTTCAAGAGATAAAAAAAGAAACCAGGGAAAGCAAAATAACAGATGGAGAGACATATATTATTTACGGAACAATACCAGACCAGACCAGACGAGGAAGACGAGAGAGAGAGAGAAGAATGGAGAGTTTTAGGGGAGGCCTACACCGCAGAGGCCACTTCTATGATACAAACTAATTAAAATTATATGTTATGTAGTATTTATAAGGTAGAAGAAATATAGACTTATAAATAAATAAAATAAACGTTTCACACTCATAGCTCCCCACTAGGAATAAATCCTGTGTCGGGGATGCCATGGACCACACACAAAGACAAGGACAACTAACACCCAGACCCAGAACAGATATTTAAATTCATCATTCAAACATCTGCCCGGCCGGGAATCGAACCCGGGACCTCTGGCTTATAAGGCGGATACACTACCGCTGAGCCAAATAGGCCGACAATTATTTATTAATTAATTATTTATTTAATTTATTGTCTTTTTTTATATATAAATGTAGGTATACAAAGATGTTTATTTTTGTTTAGTCCTTTAGCGTTGATTCTGACTGGCGCGTGACTTGTAATGTAACATATTTTAAAAATTGTAGTTCATGTACACCCAGTTCCCAATAGCATTAGAAAACAAGTTTTTCTTCGATTTTATCTACTGTGAGTAGCATTGTTTTTAGCCATTAAGCACAAATAAAGAATGAAGATCAAAATATAGAATATTTGAATTTTATTCACCCTCCCTAGACATATTAACCAATTTCCTGGAACGTTTAATTACTCAAACGCGCCCGCACGCCCGGTAAATCCGTCAAGTAATGGCACAGATGCGCTTACGACCCTGTCGGCCGACTCCCCAAGCAACTTTTACCGTCGAACACGGCCGCGCAGGCGAGTGTGGCCGTAATCGCCGGATAAATTTGGACGCAGTGGCGTTAGTGGCTGTATTCTACGGAGTATTTTGGAGCGTGGCTTTTTGTCAAAATTTTAAATCGTGTTTTTTTATATCAAATACAGGATTTTCCGATTTTCTGAAAATGTGAGTAGATGCGTATGTATTTAAGGATTCCAAAAATGCAATAAAAGAAAAAAGCCACAACCGCCAGTGTGGCAGTCTTCCACGGATAGGGCGATCTATACTTCTATACTAATATTATAAAGAAGTAAAGTTTGTGTGTTTGTATATTTGTTAAATTGTAAGGGGTAATCTCGAGATCTACTGAACCGATTTTAAAAATTCTTTCACCAATACAAAGCCACATTATTGCTGAGTGTCATAGGTTATATAGAAAACCGAAAAATAAAAAGGCTTTTACGTGGTAGTCCGTTTTGCAAAGTGAATCGGAGAAAAAACGGTCCGGACGGCGCGCGATGGCTTCGGGTTTAATTAACATTATGCCCAACGAAGTGGGCACGGGTCAGCTAGTATGTAATATAATTAAGTCTAAAGATAAGAAGTAAGATTAAATTTTGGCTTAACGGTTCTAACACAAATGTGACTAGTCTCTATAAACCCACTTTTTAAGTCGATCGATGGCCTAAACAAAATTTTTTTTCATGTCTATGTTTAACGGGTCCTAGCAGGCTGCCAGGCTCTCATCACGTGGAAACACGGTCGCTGTTAGCTGCATACATAATGCATGCCAGAACCAGTAACCGCGTCCGCACACCCACGGCTGCGATAGTGTTGTGTCTACTCTTTTTTCAAGTACGAAAAAGCCCTGAAAAAAGGCAATTGGATTCGTAGTTTGAATTTCAAAATAAAATACAGCTATATTTAAAAACTTTTCGTCCAGCGTACGCAAAAGTTACATGCTGATGAATGTTGCATACTCGTAGTAACCAATAACACATTTTATATTTTTACCATATTCTAACATTAACTATCCACTATCAATATTTCACCTCAAACTAAACTTCCAGTTCATTACAAATTTACAATTGAATTTTTAAAATAGAATATGAGCACAATCAACCTAACGTGGACCTCGGGGCTCAAAGTTTGTCCGACGATAACTTGCCTACGTAATCCGAAATTCATGTTTTGGAATGTTAATTCCAAATACACAAAAATATAAATGCCGATTTGTCCCATTAAGCTCTGAAACCTTCGCTTCGCTTGGTCAGTTAACATAAATGTGTATGATATTATGCGAGCCAAGATTTTTTCTGAAAATATCCCAGCTACTATTTTAACAGTATTAGCGATGTGAGGTCCAACACTACGGACATTGCATGAATGGCACTTTTCCGAGTTAACGAGCAGATAAAGGCACGCGAACGGTGAATGAGCAGTAATACGAATAATTCAGGACTATGAATACCATAACACGAGGGGAAACTATTTACCCGACTCACAAAAAAGGGTGTTTTGGAGAGGTATGTCTATAAAACTAACGTGGTTTTGACACATTTTGTTAGAATTAAAATAGAAGTACTCGCATATTATTGTATCGGATACATTGACTACTTATTCGAAACTATATTTATATGTATAAATAGTTGGTAGCTCTCTGCCAAGTCGAGTAAACTTTATCATTGTCATCCGTGCCATGGGCTACCGCAACGAGTTGCCAAGAAAGAAAGAAAGAAGAAGAACGCGGCAGAAACGAGGCATCAGGCCTCAGACCTTATATCAATGCATGAGGCCATAGGCCTCTCCTTGTTCATACCAGTCGGTAAATCTAAAAGTCTCTAAAAAAGACATTGGCTGCAACATGACTAAGATAAACAATTAATAAGCCAGCCTATTTGCTTCTTAACAAGGAAGTTAAATTATGAAACGGAAACTGCTGAATTAATCACATTTCCTACTGAGTCTTCATTCAAAAGATAATCAAACTCCTTCGCAAGCCGTAGAAGCGAGACCCGGCGAAATGTTAACAACTCGTGTTTTCTGTTTATATTCAAACTCCTTTGTGAACAGAAAGGTGACACCGATATAATACGAAACACTCTTATTTATGGGGAAATACGGAAATACTTTATGCTCGCCATTTCTCGCTTTTGCTATATTTTAGCTGATTTTGAGGAATTCGAATGTTTCGCGTAGGTTGCGGCAGCGTTTCATTAAAATAATAATTATAGCGTCAGCCGACTTGGTACAATTTTAGTCTACTGCCCAATAGGAGGGTAATTCATTTCTAGGTAAACGGGAAAGTCATTAGGTGTTTCCATCAAAACAGTTTCTCTCTAATCTCTCCTTTGGAAAAAGGTCAATTAAAAATAATAGAATGGTTAGAGCTCTTAGAATTACAAAAAAATCTGTATTTTACATTTTTCTAAAAGTATACCAAAATATTAATAAGCACGGCGTTGTTCAAAACCTTGATTTGGATGAGATTGTTTGTCAGTACTCGTACGTCCTTCCTTCATGTTTAAATGGCTGAACTAAATAGGTACTTACTGGAAAATAATGTAGCTTTAGAAACCTAAGAAGGCCAGAGAGTACTAATATTCACACAATCAAAGTAGAAGTACCTACCTCTGTCTTGGTTTTTCGTAGACTATGAATCTATGGCTTGGTACTTACTTAATAGTACACAGATAAACGTATACCTAAAGTAAGCATTCAAACATCCATGTAGGTACCTATGCGTCTTCAATCTCCATGCATCCAGTATGTACGTTCCATCTAGATAAGCGTGCTGCATCCTAGACCGTATCATTGCTCAACATCAAGCAGATTGTTATAAAACGCAAGCCTATTTCGAATAACTAAAAATAAAACCAAATTTTTCATTGTTTCCAGATCTGGCAGAGGAGCAGCATACGCCTGTTCAGAAGGCGATGGAAACGCTCCCAAGTCATGCTGCGGTCGACCGCCGCTCCGGCTGTGCGTGTTGTTCCTGGGGGTGGTGGGGGCGTGCCTCGTGGCCGCCGGCGCAGTCCTGGGGGCTCTGCGGCCGCACCCCAGAGCTCCTCTCACATTATTACTACTTATGATAGGTGAGTTTTCCTCAAAAAAAACTAACAAAGTAGTTCTAACCTTCTGGGGATTTATTATCATAATTGGCGCGATTGGGGTCGATTCGAACTTATTTGACCAAACGTTTCCCCCTAAAAGTGGTACCATCGTTTTTACACAAATTGAAATATACAGAAACAAAAAAATAGCTCTATCAGATATTTTTTTGGTTTGAGAGTAGTAGGTACGTGTAGTAAAGTAACACAGAATCTATTGTGAAACTAGCACCATTAACATTAACTACAGACATTCAGTTTGGTCTTAGTTCAGGCTCAATGGTTAGTAGGTACAGAGCGTACTATTCTTTAACTAAGGTATGTTTGTCTTAACAAATTACTAGTTACCATAATTACCTTCGACCATGAGCGCTCTGTTGATTTTGATATTTCCAATTGGAATTTTCTTTATGGCCTCCTTTCCCGCTGCCTATAATTGAATCTATTAAATCTTGCCAAATTCAATTTCCAAATATCCTTGATCCCAGAAGAGACTTATAAAAATTCAAACGTTGACTCCATGACTCGCCGTCGCCGTGTTTAGATTAGGTACTCAGTCGGAGAGAAATTGTCCTGGTCCCGTGTCTCTAGAGGAAATTGTGATGGATGACCTCTCCATGAGTCGTAGTTTATACCTTCCTAAGTATATGTATACCAGCGTAGAGTAGAAGCCACTACTGCAGCATACTACAGCATATTTATAGGTCCTAGTTTGTCCTAACATTTTAATCTGTGGCATTTTTTGTTGTGTTTTTTTTTGTCTGAAGTATTGTTAAAATAAATACAAAATTATCATCCCGCAAAATGTAACACTCTGGACACAAATTCGAATTTAACGCTTCATCGAAATCCGAAATTGGTCAAATAGATTAGGTAAATCACATCTAAATTACACACTCATTTACATACTTTCGAAAAACATTGCCCTCCTTCTCGGTGGTCAGGTAAAAACAACAAGAAGTAGATTTGGAATTATGAACAAACTGGTAAATACAAAATCTTGCTTGAATAGTCCATCGAGCTTTTCACGGATCTACTTAGCGTAGCCTAGCCTAGAGCATAAGCTACTGATCCGATCAAAGAAAAAAAGGCTTTGATCATTTACCAGTTCGCGTCTCATTTCACGCTCAAGCATTTTTATCGATAGCTGATTAAAGTTGCACGCTCCACTGAACAAGATGACAAAACGAGCGCGAGAACGCGGTTTAGAACCGTACGGAACTCCACCCGCGGCGAATATTCGATCTAAAATTCATAAGTCAAATGAAATGGGTCCCGGTAGCTGTCCGGTAACCGTAATTAACCGTGAAACAATCCCGCTCATCTGCTATTCGGCGTGCATATGACAATAACAAGTTGCGCCGAAATCTCATTACATCACTCACATAGCGCCCTTCATCGCCGAAGTTTTCAATTAAACTTCAAATGAGTTTGGGAGCGGAATTAATTGGATTTTCATTAGCGTTAGGGACAGATGATATTGTTACAGGCGAGCGATCTATTGTTGCGTGGATGGGGTAATTTGTAAGCGTCACTCACTTGCTAACTTCACGCTTCCGAGCTGTTTCGGCACGCCAGACGAGCGCGATGTGTCGGCGAGCCCGTAATTAAGGGTTTTATTTTTTATCTACTGCTATATTTTTCACCAGAATTTGAACGTCGGTTCACTTCCGCCAGATAATAATAGATTTAGGTGCCTCACTATTAGGTAACTTTGTCTTGCGTAACCGAAAGTAATGTTCGCGTAATTTGAGCCCCAGTTTTGGCAAACAAATTCTAATTAAACACGTTTTTGACAGAGTTTTAATAAAGCATCAGTGTGGCAATTAAGGCGCGGTGCACACAGGAGGATTATGCCGGAAAGCATTGTTCGTGATCGCGAGCACGAAAATAATTAACAACAGTTGCTAAATAGCCGGCCGCCTGTTATCTGTGCTAAATTAAAATTTGTTGTCAGTAAACCCATTAAAGCCCATTGTTGCGAGGATTTTGCTTCGCGAAAAAAGTTAATTTCACATTTACGTGTTTAATTCAAGACAATGCCACGGATAAAGTTGTTTTAATTCAGAAAAGAGATTTCATTAAAATATATCATTATGTTATATCTTTATATTTGGCTAGCTTCAGATTTTATTTCAGAAAAGCATTTGGTATTTCCAAGTACCGTCAGCAGCATATTTTTATTTTATTCCCCAGTCGGCGTGTGTTCCATTAACCTACTTAATTTAAATATTGAATTTAAATTTTGAAGCATTTTAATTAATCAGTAATAATCGTACTAAACAGACCGAGGCTGGTGGTAGGATATAAGCCTGCAATAATGAACTATGAGGAAGGTTGGATGTGTGTGGGTGATTAGTCTTAACTGATTGATTATATTATATTACTAGCTGACCCGTGCCCACTTCGTTGGGCATAATGTTAATTAAACCCGAAGCCATCGCGCGCCGTCCGGACCGTTTTTTCTCCGATTCACTTTGCAAAACGGACTACCACGTAAAAGCCTTTTTATTTTTCGGTTTTTTATAATAACCTATGACACTCAGCAATAATGTGGCTTTCTATTGGTGAAAGAATTTTTAAAATCGGTTCAGTAGATCCCGAGATTACCCCTTACAATTTAACAAATATACAAACACACAAACTTTACTTCTTTATAATATTAGTATAGATAATTACACGTCGTACGTACAAGATAAAAAGTTGAGACCATTTTCAATCAATGTTACAATTTTTTTGGGACAATGCACACATAAAAGTTTGTTATCTACAACTTGTAATCAATTTCTTAATTATCGACTATTTTTCACCCACTACTACGACTAGTGTGAGATGGGTCTCGTCGCTTTTTTTATCATTGTCCTCCTTTTTCATACTACATATAGTAATGATAGGCTCAGTCTTTCTTTTGTCCGTGGCAGTCATTAACGAGTATCGTAAATAAAATAAATAAATAAATAACGTTTCACACTCACAGCTCCCCACTAGGATAAATTCCTGTGTCGGGGATGCCATGGAACATACACAAAGACAAGGACAACTAACACCCAGACCCAGAACAGATATTTAAATTCATCATTCAAACATCTGCCCGACCGGGAATCGAACCCGGGACCTTTGGCTTATAAGGCGGATATTACTACCGCTGAGCCAAACAGGCCGTAAATACCTATTTAACTTTTTTTGTGTTTCTAGGTATAGGCGTGGTGCTAGTAACAGCGGCAGGCCTAGCCTGGCGTCTCGGCGCCCGCGACGCGCCGTGCGCGCTGCTCGGGCTCCGGCGCGCGTCGTGCCGCCGCCTCGTGCCGCGGCTGCCGCCGAGTTACGCGCGCCCGCACCACCCCTACGCGGCCATGCTCTACCCAGAGTTCCACTACCGACCGCCGCCGCCCACCTACCAAGCCTCCATGCAAGAGTACAGGCTCAGGTCAGCATTCTATCTTAGGTAGAGACGATCATTGAATTCACTCACTTAATTTCTCCTTCCCCTATCAGTGCTTCCAGGTTGCGAAAGTGAATCTACACTATTGCAATCAATAGGTAAATATAGTAATCTTCTAAAATATGGTCCATTACCGGTGTCAATTTATCTATCTCCTCAGGTCAAGCCAGGAGTCTATCTATTTACACCAATTATGAACAAAATTACAGGACTGTTTTTACATGTTCTTATAAAAATGTAATTGTCAAAGTAAACTGCGAACGAAGCACCGATTTCCATACTCTACCAATATTATAAATGCAAAAGTTCTGTCCATACTCGCCTTTTACATCTTACCACCTTTTTACGTTTAAACCGCATATCCGCTAAAATATTAAAATTGACAAGAATGTAATCCAAGTACATTATTAAAAGGTCATAGAATATTTCTATCGCATTAAGGAAATTTTATTGTCAGCTTTTATTCATCTTACAATGTATTTACTTCTAGGTTACTTCTGTTGGACAGAAGTGCGCCCGCGGTATCGCCGCCGCCGACCTACAGATCGAACTCCGCCAGTCTAGTCAGGTAAGAACTAAACGTCGATTCGTCGTTAAACCGTTTTATTTGAAAAATATCACTAAGATAATAAATAATAGTATCTGCTAAAAGTTAATATGGTGAAAAAGTTTATCATATTCAATGTCAATATTGTCGATAAATATGTAGGTATCTACTTTTTATAATATCTCAAATATAAAACGAGCAATACTCAAAATATGAATAAGTTTAGACAAAGAGCTGCGGTTAAATATTTTTACTTCTGCTTATCTTTACCACCGAAACCAAAGCTGAGTTTTAACTGTTGTCAATCTCAAGCTGTGTAATTATGTACCTATCTTACTCAAACTACTACTCGCGAATTTTATTAAAATTATGTACTATTACCTTTTACAGAGGAACAACAGGCGCGACATGGTGTGGCTCCGAATACAGTGGGCCCCCCTCGTATCGCGCTCCCCGCGCTGACCCTCCTCCCACCGTCACTGACGCTCTCCCCACCATCACCCCTCTCGAACTCAAGTACACCGAAAACATCGAATCCAGAACCGCGGAGAAAGACCCAGACGAACATTTGGTCACAATCGTCCACACTGACTCGCAGCCCGTTATTGTAACAGTTTCAGGTTCGACGGCGCTAAACGAAACTCATACACAGATGCCTTCAGAAATAGACATTTTAGCACACTTATAACAAATAAAACTCAAGTTAGTTTTCATCTAATTTATAGCCTATATTTTCGTAGAAATAAAAAACATAAAGCCGTGACGAGAATAACTGAATATTTTGGTCACGTACTTGAAGACCAGAATGAGGATGCAAATAGGTTCTAAAACTTATCAAATAATACGATTACACTACTGTAATGTTTAGCGAATGGCAAATTAAGATCTGAAAAACAGATTAATTTTATCAGTAAATATTATTTTCCTTATAATGTAGATCTTGCTCATTGAATAGTAATTTATTGTAGCAAGACTCTTCGACTATAGGATGTCCTTTTAGTTTCAAAGAAACATTTACCTAAATAAAAAAATCTTAGTACATTTTTTACCCTTAGGTAATTTGTTTATTTAAAATAAAATTATATGTTTTACTCTGCATATAAATTATTTTTAATGCTCCAAAAATTAAATTAAAATATTTAGGATTCTTACCTATAGCCGACATACATTTTATACTAACTTATACCAATAATATATTTATATGAAAATTACAAAATGTCATGTTCGTGAGAAGATATAAAACAGAACGGTGTGTAATAAACATTTTTACAATAATCAAAAATTTCGTAATTTACGTGGCTCTAGGAGTCTAGCTAGGCTAATATCGTATCATTTCCTCAAAACATTTAGAAACAAAAAGTAAGTTAAGTTCAATATTTTCAAATATGAATGTACCTTTTCGTTTAGTTTAAGATTATGATTGTGTAAATATTAAAAGAGCACTGACATATATTATTTCTCATATGTGTTTAGATAGTGTCTTAGTTTAACAAAATGTGCCGTGTAAATAGGTGTTACGAAAGAATACAAATTTATTTTTAGTTAAGTGAATGAAGTACCAGGTTTTTTAGATTGGTGAAATGTTGCACTGAATATGTCTGATATTCACGATAAAAGTAGTATCTTAAACGCATTTTAACCAGTCAAGTTTCACTACTGTAAAAAGCCATAATAGATATGTGTTAACATCATTAATAATAATTAAACCAAATCATTACCGTAATGTACAACACCTTGAGAATTGTTAATTAATTTGTAGATTAGTGCCAATATTTCATTTTAGTTATTTTGTAAATAAAAATGTTGCATGCATTATATCTTCGGTTTGGTTTCTTTATTCAATAACTCATGCTGTAAAATATATTTTACGAAAGTTTTTGGTGCCTCGCAATTTATTCCATTACTTTAATGACAAAGCCTCTAATGATGCGTATTATTTTCAAAATAACTGGCTAATTAATTTTTGTTTAGTAAAAAAAAATGACAGTTGTCTCTTCTACTATGAAAAGTGTTTCTGTTCCAGGACTAGAAAAAGATTTTTCGTTGTTTCACAGACTAACTCATAAAATGAACATCGTTGGGATAAATGGGATTTTATTAAGTTAAGTATTTAAAATATAATAGATGTCGTGAAATATCACTAAACACAATAGGGTGAGTTCTGTAAAAATGTAATACCTACCTATATTAATTTTTAAGTTAATAGCAATATAAAAATGTAATTATCATTGTTGTACATAACGTTATTATTTGTATTATAATAAAAACGAATAAAGATCTTTAGTGAAAATTCGTTTTTTATTTAAGTTAAAACCAACTAAAACCAACTTAAAAGTACAAACATAGTACAAATCTATGCCTTTTAACTGGGTGCTTAAAAATAACTCATCAAAATATGCTCAAAATATTATTATATACTAAGTAGATAATACTAAAAAATCTGATACCTAGAACCTAGAGACCTAAATCGTAAAACATCGCGATGATTTACTCGAATATCGAGAAGTGGTTTAAAGTCAACACTAGAAAAGTAGAAAATCTATTAAAAACAAGGATCAGGAATTTATTAAAAACTAGGACAACATTTTTGTCCTCATACATCGTGATAGCGGGAATTTTCATGTCATCGCGATTTGAAGAAGCCGGTTTAGATCTATTAATTGTCTATTTATTCCGTAATTAAATAGTTTTCGACGTGTTCAAATCTAATGAAAACTTACTAAGTACCATATAAAGAAGAGTAAGACCAGTTAGTTCAAACTAAACCATATATAACATATTCTGATCAAATTAAATAGGACCATAGAAAGCCAAACGCTTTCGTCGTGAAGGCATAAAATCGATTCGCCACTTCGAACCCAATAACCACTAAAGTTTAAATGCATCCATAATTTTGCATTATTACGCTCATTGCTTCCAACCATTATGTCTATCGTTTAATATTCTGTCTCAAAAGACTTTCGACGTGAGCTGAGAGCAAGTATTTGGCTGCGATCGGGGTTAGAGAATGCTACATCCAAAAGATGGTGGTACGGTTTGCTTTAACGTGCGCTTTTCCTTAATATACCTACTACCTACTTACTGGTTGGATTTTAGTGCTACTTATTTTGTATGCGTTTTCTGCTGCAATATTTAAGTGCTATTGATATGTTCGTGTCCTCTATTCTCTTCAGTTTTTTTGGGCTCTCAAATAGCGTCGTTGTTAGTTCATGGTACATTTTTTCATCGATTTTCTCTTGTTTTCCGTGAAAAAATGGGACTTCTTTGTGCAAGACCTATATCTTTGAGCAAAACTTAAAAAATAGCAAATATTGAAGGATCGCATATCTGATCTAGTACAAGTAAAGTATATTTTTAGAATATATTATAATTCGATTCCTACAGCCACATCGCCGCGCCGTAGCACGGCCTGGTAGGTATAATTTTGTAAATTTCGCTACTAGAAGTCCTTACCATGGAAGGGCCAGAAAACAGCGAGCTAAGGGCGAAATCTATTCAGCAACTAAACTTACACTAAAACTAGTAGTTAGCTAGATTCTAGTTTGCGCCAGACATTGTTATAACTTTACCAATTTTCATTTCCCGAGCGTTCGGCGCGTTGCGACAAAATTGCTTTACAATATAATTACGGAAGACTATATTGTTCGGGAATCTGCCGTTGGAGCTTCGATTTACATCTGATATACTCGAAATTGTATGGTTTCAATTATTGTACAGCCAAGATAAGCGATCCTAGCTGCTATAGGTACTACATACCTACCTACGCATGATTTGGAGATAAAATGGCATAGTACCTACCCATTGTAGTAGAATATTATACCAAAACTTTGTTGAGAAAATAATTACACTTGCTTTCTCACTATCATTAGTATAGCTAAGTAATAGTGTTATGTAGGTATAAACAAAATACAAACGAGCAACGTCAATTTGTCAAATAGTAGAGCAGTATTTAAAAAAAAAACATACAGTCGAATTGAGAACCTCCTCATTTTTTGAAGTCGGTTAAAAAAACACGGAAAGCGTGAATGTGAATTGCCATCAACATGAAAAATTAACACGTTGAAAATTAGCGTGCGTGCAGGATTGTTGAAGTGTTGATGTTAAATATATTTACTATATAATTAACTGACTTGAAAACTGTAAAGCTTGTGATTCTGGACAGCGACTTTCGCCTCGTCACTCAGGTATACAGGGTTATTCATAAAGGGTATGCTAAGCCGAAAAGGGTTCATTATGAACAACTTTTACTATGAGACCAACCCGAAATTCGAGAAAAATAAAATCAGCTGTTCCATAGAAAAATGTCAATGACACTCGACAAAATATATGGAACAGCTGATTTTTTTTCTCGAATTTCGGGTTGGTCCCATAGTAAAAGTTGTTCATAATGATGAGTAGGTACTATGAGCCCTTTTCAGCTTAGCATACCCTTTATGAATAACCCTGTATAATAAGTTAATTAAAAAAATATTTAAATAAACAAGCTTTTATTGCATTGTCATCGGAGTTACACACGTACCTATAACGAATTTCAGCTCAATCGGACATCGAGAAGTGGTTCAAAATTGAGTTGCAAGACTCCAGCCGAACGAATATATTATGTAGTTACATCCGACTTCGGTGGTAGTTACATACTATTGCATCATTGCAAGTTAAAGAAAAGCTTTTAAAAAGGACACGCATTTGCAAAAATCAAATAGATATCTAGAGTAAAATTCTTTAGCTAGTTTTGAGTTAAGCTTATTATGGACATACTCGTGTATGAGATAAGTAGCTATGAGTAAGTATGAGCTTAACTTTTGAATGCGAACTGCGATGTTGTACAAATTTTATTCAAGATTCTCTAGTTCCATCCCGGGAGCATTATCCAAGCGCATACTCGTATAAGAATACGAAATGTCAAGAATTCCCGACTCGACTCTATATATGAAAACTTTTTAGAAAAATTCTAACAGGCTCCTTAGAAACAGTAATAGTAGTCATGTAGATAACAGTGTTTGGTAAAATATGAGTAAAGTATGGGTAAAATATTTATTAGTAGGTAAAATCCTTTGAAGCTTCAGCTCCTTTGAGCTGAAGGGAGACCTTTGCCTAGCTGTGGGACATTACAGGTTAACTAAAAAAAAAGGTAGAATCCCAAAATGAAAACAGATAAAAATCCAATCTGGTTTTCGTCCTGGGCATAGTACTGTGTCTGCTCTAGTAAAGATCACTGACGATATACGCTTGGGTATGGATGACGGCAAGCTTACTGTTCTAACCCTGTTAGATTTCAGTAATGCGTTCAATGCCGTAAACCTCGACATCTTGTTGGCATTAATGCGTTCTATTAACATATCTTCATCGGTAATCGATTGGTTTCACAGTTACCTTTGTGGACGCCGGCAGCGTGTTTGCCTTGAAGATTCTTTTTCTTCTTGGTGTTTTACACTGGCTGGTGTGCCACAAGGCGGCGTTTTGTCTCCTCTTCTTTTTGCAATATTCATTAATTCCATATCTCGTTACCTTACTTCTTCCTACCACCTTTATGCCGACGATCTTCAAATTTATACGCAAGCCCGGCTCGATGACCTAGACACAGCCATAGCTACCACAAATGCCGATCTGTGCAAAATCATCAATTGGAGCAATTCTTATGGTTTAAAAGTCAACCCTACGAAGTCACAAGTTATTATTATAGGTAGTTCCTATATGATCTCGAGAGTTGACTGGGCTACACTACCGAATGTAGTGTTTGATGGAGCTACTTTACCATTTTGCGAATCGGTGAAAAACCTTGGCGTAATATTTGATCGTACGCTAAGCTGGGACTGCCATCTTAAGTCCATTAGCTGCAAATTATTTGCGTCTGGTGGTTCACTAAGACGGCTTCGAAATTTTTTACCCACTGCCACCAAAGTCACGCTCGCACAGTCTCTTCTTCTTCCCATTTTAGATTACGCTGACGCCTGTTACCTTGATCTCTCTGAGGAACAGCTAGATAAACTTGAGCGCCTTCAAAATTACTGTATTAGGTTTATATTTGGTCTACGCAAATATGACCACGTTTCTCATTTTCGCGCAAAACTCAAGTGGCTTCCCATTCGCCTTCGGCGGAATGCTCACATCCTCTCCCTTCTCTACAATATTTTGTTTAATCCAGCTACCCCACGCTATTTAAAAGATCTCTTCGCTTTCTGGCATGCCTCTCATTCCCATACCCTTCGATCTCAAGATACCCTCTCCCTTAAAACACCCTCTGCTCGCTGTTCAACTTTTTACGGCAAATCCTTTGCTTTCCAGGCGGTTCAGCTGTGGAACGATTTGCCAGTGTTAATAAGAACTGCTACATCGCTTGCATCTTTTAAAGACCAGTTAAAAAAACATCACTTGTCGTATTTGCCATCTCTGTAGTGATTATTTATTTATAATTTACCTAGTATGTAATTGTTATTTTGTTTTTAATTATTATGTATTTTTTTTTTCTGCCCTATTAGTAATATATAGATATATATATACTTATATATATATTAGTTTATTTTCGCTAATGTAGGTAGTTTTAGTATTAGAATGTATTTTATTTGAATGTATTTTAAGTATTTTTTACTTTTTTTTTTTTATGTAGGTTTATGACAGTTTTTTTTTTTTCTTCTCAATATTGCACACCCCGTTTTTCTGTTTTTTGTCTATCCTCTCCATCCTAAGGTTGCCTGGAAGAGATCGCTCTTAGCGATAAGGCCGCCAGTTGTCGCACTAGTTTTATGTGTTATAATTCTTTTGTTTGTAATTTATGGTGTGAACAATAAAGAGTTTATCTATCTATCTATCTATCTATAAAAAGCTATAAATAATATGTTGGCAAGTACCACCAAATGCCAATCTAAGGCACCACCGGTCTGACCGCCGGCGATGAACTAGAAGCGAGTAAAACTAGAAACTATAAACGAGTTGGCGATCAGCGAGAAGCGAGTGTGTAGTTTCGATAGTTTTGTCGCCGGGCTTTAAGTGCGACGAGCGAGTACTCGCGTCACTCGCCCGCAGTCGCTCAATCATCTCAACGTCTACTCTCAATGCCGCACTGTAAAGAAATGATCAACCGAGTGAGCGAGCATCGCTGAACGAGTATCGCTGAGCGAGTTTATTTTTGAAAGCTCGTCGCTCAGCGATAAAACTAGTACCTAAAGCGAGTCGTCGC
Source organism: Alcis repandata (assembly GCA_949125135.1). NCBI lineage: Eukaryota > Metazoa > Arthropoda > Insecta > Lepidoptera > Geometridae > Alcis > Alcis repandata. Next base: position 7,030,729 of record OX421230.1, on the reverse strand, counting down.
CGGCGGTGTGAACAGTCGGCGAGTACTTTTTAATATATGCATCTCTTTCGTTTACACTGAATGTACATTTATTGTCCTTTTCTTGCGAAAGAAAATCGCCGATAGTTACCTACTCGTTTACTCGCCGGCGGTCAGACCAGTGCCTTAGTCACCAAATATACTTTACTTACGAGTAGGTATATGTTATCAACACATCAACTTTTAATACCCATATAAGGACATTAAGTATATTTTATAGATACTCTCTCAATTCAGCTACATTAGATTCATAAATGTAGGTATTAACAAACCGGAATCGAAAGAAAATCTTAATAAATACCCGACGCAATGCCAGATGGATACTTCGACTGCTGCTACGAACACTATCGAAACTGCAAAATCACGTTTTTTGTGTCATTGTACCAGTTATATAATTTTTTTAATATACTTTTAAGAAAACAAATAACCATAAAAAAATAAATATTTCAGGACATTTTTTAATCAAATAAAATTGATACCTATTACGAATTTTAATTCATTAATTTAGGTCAAACTTGATTTTAAATTACGCTTCTGTAAAAAATGCCATTTGTAGTTTCGATACTGTTCTTAGAGGCAGTCGACATATCCATCTTCGTATTTGCCAGTACAATCGGGACAAGATTACAAGCTATATTTTACTGGTACTTTCGAACGTATTAAGTACTTAATGCCTACTCCTGAAAAGCGGCGATTAAGCATCCAGCGAATAAATCTCTATTGAATAGAATCGATAAGATGCCGATGCCAAGATGATTTATTGACTTGTCGGCTGGAAGCCTCAGCGCTCGCTAATGGTGGCTGAATAAGCGTTTTGCCAGTGTTTTTTTTTGTTTTCATCCCGCAGACCTCAGATAAACCTAGAGGATGATGGAGCACTGCATTAGTTAGGTGAAGCCAAGAACTTCTCTACTTTCGGGCGTACGTATTCTCTACAGTGCCGCGAGAAGAAGAAGCATTGATATGTCAATGTGTGTGTGTTTTTTAGGCTATTGAGTGAAGAGATGAGCAGATCGCTTGCCTGATGTTAAACGTCACATTTGTTAGCCTATAACAAGTCTGCGCCACAAAGATTTTTGAGTTCTTGGAATTCAAGACCCTGCGCGGCACAGCACTGCACTCGGCACGCTGAAATAAAAGATGTTTAATATCTTATTTTGCTCTAAAACTTTACTGGAAATAATGCCCTTCCGACCAAACATACAGTGATGTTTGCACAGTATCTTGTAAAAGTCGCAAAAGTAGAGCCGTTCTTAGCTTCACCCATATCTAACGCAGTGCTCCATCGTTCTTTCTAGGTTTATTTTAGCTGCAGACCTGGATAAATAAAAGAAATTATGCAATCAGAAAAGCGGCTAGCGGCCAATTGCTGCTTACTGGATTTGAGTTGCGCTGTGGATGTTTTCACTATATCCACAGCATCATTATACTATACCGTAACGTCTAAAGTTGCTAAAAAGCAAGAGTTTTGTCTTTACGTACCTAATTTAGTTCACAATTTTTACGAATGAAGAGCTGAAAAACTAATAAATTTCATGGTATACAAACGTTAGCCACTACAACTGTACTTCAATTAAATTAGTTTTAGTGGGTTCATGTGATGTGCGTAATGTAAAATTAAGCCATTGACATCTTATACCTACCCATCTACTTCGCAATATGAATGATTTTATAAAACGATGAATCAAAATTATTAGTATTATGTATTATTACATTATTAGCCATAGCCTATTTGAAATACTGGGAAATTGTGGTAAACCAAAAACTTGCTTATTTAAATCAAGGAAGTTTTGCTTTCAAATTAAAATTAATTCAAATTAGGCGAAGTCAGATTAAAGAATGTATGTAATAAAGAAATATAGTTTAAAAACTAAAAAACACGCTTTGTCATCGGTCTTTGACAGGTGTGCAAAGTTTGAATTAAATCTGATCGTTCAAAGTAGGGCAAAATCGAGTCCCAAAAGGGTCGGTTACAAACATACAGGTGAAACTAATAAAAGCGTGTTAAAAAGACATAAACTATAAGTACCTATAGGGTTCCTGTTTTTGTTATTTTTTTTTGTTTAAAGCCCGTCACACACGTAGCTATAATATATATTAATACTAGATGCGCCCCGCGGTTTCACCCGCGTTTTCCGGGATAAAAAGTAGCCTATGTGTTAATCCAGACCCTGAACAACCTTCATTCCAAATTTCATGTAAATCCGTTCAGTAGTTTTTACGTGAAAGAGTAACAAACATCCATACATACATCCATACTTACAAACTTTCGCCTTTATAATAGTATAGTAGGATGCCTTGCTATAATATAAATTAGTATGGCTTGCTATAATATATATTATAGCTCCGTGTGCGGTCACTTCAATATTTGTATTGAAAATATATCGTAATATGCCTCGCTATATTTATATTAATATATATTATAGCTACGTGTGTGACGGGCTTAATTGTTGACTCATTCAATCCTGAACCCTTATTAGGCATTTCAATAGCACTTATTTTGACTAACTCGTCCATATAAATAACTCTTACATATAAATAAGAATTAATATTTAACAGAAGCTCGCATTGCGGTGAGCTACGTCGGTAATTTTTCTTCGGAGATAGGTGGAGTCTCGGCAAAGTTTTTATGGGGACTACTCAGACATTCATACAGAAAAGATGTTACCATTTTTTCATTCGAGACAGGTGCTTATGTATATTTTATTACAGAAAGAATAGAAGTTTATAGATAATATTACAAGTGCTTTCTTAGTAATAATTTAATACTTACCAACTTTATCACCTATTCAACTAACATTGTAAATGCAATTATTATACATACATACATACAACATACACATATCCTACCATACCATAATCCTCTAACATTACATTTATAAAAGTTTTTTTTTCTATTTTTGGTTTGGGACTTGTATAATATACATGACAGTCCCCTTAAATATAAAAGTTTGTATGTTTGTTTGTAAATCAATCACACAAAACAGGAGAATGGTTTTGGATAAAAATTGATGTGGTGGTAGCCAAACCCTGGATTAACACATAGGTTACGTTTTATCCCGGTAATAGTAATGGTTCTTACAGAATAGTGGTCAAAGGGCAAGCTACCCTTTATGCAATATTGGGTTGATTACATGTAACGAGTACACTGGCGAGACAGTAGGTAAATGGGCACATTCGTCGGAGCAAACATATCATGGTTCCAGTGACTGTCCGCTTCGTCAAACTGTTTATACAACCTCAGTACTTGGCCGTAGGCACTGTCTCGCCACTGCACTGGTTTCGTGTAATCAATCCATAACAGTTTATAATACCAGTCTATCACTAGTAACATAGGGAAAAGCGACATATAGCTTTACATACGAGTATAGCAAATTTTCATTATTTTTCTGCCAGTTCATGCTATCCTGAACAAATGCGAAAGGATAGTTCCAGATAAAATAATATTCTAAATGGAGTTAAAAGAGCACTTCCCTCCGAATCTGCCAGTTGAATATAAAATGAATGAAGGTTGCGTCACTTATGGAAATGGGAAAAGTTCTAAGCTCCGTTTGATATACTAACACGAGAACTTTGATAGTTGGAATAGAATAATGGAATAAGAGCATTTAATGGCTTGCAGTTGTTTTATGGTGAATTTTAAATTGATAAATTAATTAGGAGCTTATTGAAAAAACGAGATATGGTCTCAGCGAAGACAACTGGTAAAAAAAAAATTTGTTGACAAAAATATGTTTGTGTTTGTTTGTTTGTATACAGGGTTCGGCTTAGCGTACCCTTTCCTAATAAGTTTGTATTATTGTGATGTAGGTAAGTGTCACATTAATCAAAATATCTAAGCAGTAAAGGGAATAGAAACCATTATCAAATGAACCATTTCAGTTTTATTTCACGACTGGCTATAAATTGCTTACCTACTCGTATGTTTTCAGGCTTCGTAGCGAGTGGGCACTGAATTTCTTTGTTCGTCTATATTTATACTAAAACATGTCGCTATAATTCTTTTATTACCTAACCCAAGAAATAACCAGTTTTTTCAGTTGGATTTTTGTTTTTTTGTTCCAAAATATATTGATGGTTTATTTGATCCTAATTTCTTATCGTCTATAACTGACTGGTAAACAGAATTGGCTTCATTTTGTACACTAGAAGCTTAATTCAAGTGTGTTAAATGAAACTGATTGCAATAACCAGCCAGTTATACAAAAAAGCCACTGATCTCTTCAACTGATGACCATTAGCCTTATTGTCTAAGCCACAGATTTATTAAGATTATTGCCTTATTGTGGTCACAGTTGGCTACATATTGTCGCTAAAAGTAAGTTTCAAGCGTGTGTTTGTGATTCTGTTTATCAGTCAGTAAGATAATGAGGCTGCTAAATTTCTGACATCTATCTCTTATTTATCGTTTCAAATTTAAACTTGCAACCAATTTAAATGTCAATCGTCCTTCCAAAACTCAATCCAACAATTAAGGAAATTCAAACAAGCGAGAACTTACCCAGCTAGAGCTCAACAACTCTCGAGTTCAATTTGTTGGTTCACATTCGCATACAATATGAAGGAATGAATAAACTTTGTGTTAGCTATCGCTGCTGACTTTTATGAGACAGTTGAGCTGGCGTTAAGTGAAATGGAGCGATATGGAATTTCATTTCAGTTGCAGATACTATGTGAAGTTAGGTAAGACCTATAGCTACATGTTTTCTTAATACGTAGGTATGAAGCATAGTAATAGAGTAGGTACATTATGACGGAACTGAGTATATATATCAAAATAGACACCTATTTACTTGAATACTGTTTGGGATCTGTTTACCGAGTCTCTACAGTATCTTTTGGAAAACAAACCCTGCAGTGAAATTGCGTAGTTTTATACTAAGCCTATGACTTAAGGAACTCAGGTAAAGTAGTTAAGTGCTAGCTAATAGCAAGCAGGAAAAATAGCTTGGAACAAAGTAAACTGTTCTTATTTTGTAGTTAATTTGTAGTATAATAGCGATACGTACTCAGGCTTTTTTCCCGTGACGCCATAAAAATTCAAGTGAAAATACAGAGTGCACATTACTCAACTTTATGAAACAGTAAACTACCGCGCGAGCCGCTGGAGTAATTTTAACAGCATTTCGCACTGAAAAACGCGAGAAGCACCAAAACACGACAAGCCCATAACGAAATTGGAGCACGAGAGCCGCACATGAGGTCATAATACTCAACAACATAATTCTGGAAATCTCTGTAGCGAGCACCGCGCAGCGAAGGTGCGTGAAATATAAATCACTAGGTGATTTAGGTGAAACCTCCCGGAAACTTTTAATTCTGTTTGGCCCAGCTCGGCCATTTAATTTGTCTATTATTTATTGCACGCCGGCAGACTTAGACAGTTTGTTTATTAGCCATCCAATTAGGTTAGTTGATACCTTCATTGGTTGATTGTTGGGAAACTTTGAAAACTGGCTCAGTTGAGTTGGAGAAGAAACTGAAGAGCGACCTTTTTGATGAACCGCTATTAAGACTTACATAATACCCGTATTGTTTATTACTTAGCTTTATTTTCAACAAATAAGATTGGGGGCGGCTGATGAAACTGTTTTTTATTTCTTTATCTTCTATAGAGCCCTTGAGACGTAGACGCCGAATTTGAAAGATCGTCTAAAGATAGAAATTGAATTGATGACTTTAGAAAGGTGAAGCCAGAAATTACTCTTCGGTTTTCTGTGGACTAAGTACATTACCTTTGCCCAGCGGTGGGACAGCATAGGTTAATAAAAAAAAGTAGGTACGTTACTATATTTGTCAATGTTTTTTTTAAATCTAGTTCGGCTTGGGTTTGACCGCCATCTCGCCTGATGGTAAGCAATGATGCAGTCTACAATAGAGCATGCTTGCCCAGAAGAAACCGATTCGCTCGCGACTTGAAGATTCCAGCGTCGACTGTGCAAATAAGAAATCTTAAGCTAGAACACACTTATCTAACCTTTTAAAGTTAGAACTCAGAATAGAGAGTGTCTCAGTAGAGGTAATAACGGCATGGTACAGTGTACCCAGATTTTGGAGTAAGTTTAAAACAAATATCGCAAAAGTTACTTATTTAAGTACTTTAAATATTGACAAGGAGATAGAAACCTTGTACTTATTCCTTAGCAATCTCTCAACATCAGACTTTCTCTCAAGTCTCGACAAGCATAGACTACCGACAATGAGACCAAGCATTGATTAAGACCAGAAGTTCCCAGTCGCTTGCATTCAGGAAATGTAATTAGTTTTAGTTTACGCTCTGCTTCGAGGCTAGCGGACCGCAAAACGTTTGTTACCAACTTTGTAGCATGCAATGCGAATTCCTGGCGTATTTTTAGGCTACCCTCATTTAGGTTTGCCTATGTACCTACTCACTTATATTGTTTATGGTTTGTACTGTCAGTCAGAGAAGTATTAATCTTATAGTATAAGATAGTTCTACAGATAGTATAAGTCTTATACTATCTGTAGAACGCCCCGCACCGCAGTTTCACTCGCTATTCTAATTATTTAGAGATAAAAAGTAGCTTGTCTCACCGTGTCTGGGGTTATTGTCCAGTGTACCAAAAAGTTACAGTACCCGGCGATAAATATTGCACATCGACCTTTGGAAAGAGACAATCGGCTAATTTCGGCTTCGTAGAGCATTACGAGTATCTCTGTCGCACACTACCTCCTAATAGATACTGGACTGTTTGTATTTCGTGCGACAGAGATAACGCTCTAAGAAATCTCGTCTCTTCCAAAGGTCGATGTGCAATATTTATCGCCGGGTACCTACTGTACCTCCACATCAATGTTATCAAAATCGGTTGTTTCAGAATGATGAAGTAACAAAGACACTCACAAACTTTTGTATGAAGGTAGGTACTTTAATATCTGTAGTATGAAAATTATGATTATTGTGAATTTGATAAAATTATTTTGAGAATGAAATGAAATGATATGTAGGTGAGAAACTGTGTAGGTAAATCTATGAATGCTTTAAACCATTTACGTATTTTGGGGGTCTACCTCCCTTGGTTATTTACCGTTAGTTGACTATATTCGCATTACTTTTTTAAAACAAATGTTATGCAAGTTTGATGCTGATGCTTTTTGACCTAAATGTACCGCGAAGTGCGGCTCGGGAGAGAGCGGCCAACAGGGAGATGTATGTTAAATTAGCATAGTTTGACGGCGCACGGCCGCGGCGGCGCTTAACGAGACTTTACAGCTTTTATTACCTACCTACGTAAACGTAAACAGAGGACCTATGGTAAGTATAAGTAGATAGACCATTATTATATAAGTATCCTATCTATTATACAGAGTTATATGAAAAAGGTAGGTATGCTAGCTAAGTCGAAAAGGGATCATAGTAGGTAGGTACTCACCGTTATGAATAACTTTTACGATGGGAACAACCCGGAAATTGCGAAAAAAAAGTCTACTGTTCCATAGAAAAATGTCAATGATACTCGACAAAACAGCTGATTTTTTTCGCGAATTCCGAGTTATAGCCCGGATATAGGTAGGTACTAGACGTAAGTAAGTATCATTATCATCATCAAGTTTAGGGTAAATTGTGATAAAACATTTTCTAGTAGGTACTCCTACAAGTTGAAATGCTTCATTCAATGGTGACCACTTTTGATCAAACCGTTAGATACTTAGCAGGTACCTACTGGTTGAGCTGCTCAATTCCATCTCAACTCAATTACATTTCCTAATTTTAGAATATCAATGGAAAAAACAGAGACAGGAGCCGCCCTGGGTGTCAAGCACTGAGAGGAGTTATTACCTACACACAAATCACATGTCAGCCATACTTTACTTTCAAACTGTATACTCGTACAATAGGCCCAAGTTTGAAGGCTTTTTAAGACAGATCTAAATTTTCTAAAACTATTGGCATCATTGTCTAATGGCTTGCAATGATAAAGACAGATGTATTTTTAGTTAGTTTGGATCTGTCTTAAAATGCCTTCAAACTTGGGCCCCACCTACTGTATATATTTTAATAGCTAGATACCTAATACAGATACCTACTACCTACCTACTACAATAAGAACAACAAAATGCCCGATAGATCTGCATCTTAAAACTATATATTTGTCCCCAATATCGCGAAGAAGCCTCAAAACGTATCGTTTCACGAGATAACGCCCAAGATTCGCGTTCGCATCCATCAACCTTTGTCCGAGCCTATCTGCCCCTTGCTAGGTTCTTATCGGGTCGTGCAATTTGGAACCCACGTCGTGTTACGAAATTGCTTGTATCTTTGCGACAGGCGTTTACGGTATATAATAGTTTCAGCTCATAATTTCATCAGTGCGTAACAGTTTCATCACAGATGAGAGGTGGGAGCGCTAAAAATAGCAATATTGTCCAACTAGTCAGAGGAAAAGTATATGGAATCTAGATTTGTTTGTATCTTTGCGTCAGACGTTTTTGATTTCGTAGTTTCAAACACTGATTTCATCAATTCTCCCCGCTAAAAATTGCAATGGTTTGGCATATTTTGCCAATGGATTGGCAAAATTGGAAATTATTAATATAACTAAGTAGATACCTGCCACATAATTACAGTTACTTTTTAATTTCTGCAAAGCTAAAAAATACTTTAAGCTATGTGGGTTGCCAGCTTACAAAATGCTGTCTTTTTACGAAAATATCTCGTTCAAGAGGTGTATCATGCATGCGCATATTAAATACTCACCTCTTGCGAAAATCTGCAGGAACTATGTGGGCCACAATTTATGATGTAGCTCAGATTAAAGCGAGCTCTCCTGTGGTGATAATGTAGGCCGGAGGGGCTTGGAGAATGTATGGGAATGAGGCTGGCTTGTATTTATGCGGCTTGTTGAACAACCTCACGTAGTTATCTACGTGGTAAAGTTGATTTTAATTAAATTACAGTTTGAAAGCTTTATTTGGCAGATCTAAACTAACTAAAAATATACCTACTGGTCTTTGTCATTGTAACCTATTAGACAAGGACATCGATAGTTTTAGAAAAATTAAATCTGTCAACTAAATCCTTCAACTTGGGCCCATTATAGATGCGAAAGTTTTTCTGTGTTCGTTGCTTCTTCACGCTGAAACTGAAGGACGGAACAGGATGAAATTTGAAATAGAGGTAGCGTAAGTATACCCTGAACTTTACTATGGCTAGTTTTAATTATATCATTTTACCGCGTGAGTGAAATTGCAGGGAGCAAAACTTACCAATTACTTGCATTTCAAGAAACTTTGCTCTACGTAATACCGGTAATTGAATAGTTTTATAAGAATTTCCAGCGAACAATATCTTCCGAGATATAAATGCGCGTCTCTCCCTATTCTACAAAGCATTTAGTTACACACTCCGTTGTAGCACTGGAAAGGTGTAACTAAATGCCTAGTTACCTACTACTTGGGCTTAATTATAATAAAACTAAAACTACGAAATATTACGACAGGGTTTTTGTAATAATTAGAATTTTAATTAAAAAAAATTAAAAGAGCAATTTTTAGAAACTGAAAATCCGACTGGAAAATACAAGAGCAAAAACAGAAACGGATCTAATATAATCGGTTAATCAGCAGGTCACATGAATAGGAACCTCCAAACATAACTTACAAACACTAGAAGAACATTACTTAGGTACCTTTTATTACCTACACAGTCGGGCAAAAACATACATATCTATAGTTCAAAATGATTTGCTAAAAGGCACCTGAAGCCAGGTTAAGAGTTTAAATTATTCAGGTGACCTATTTGGTGTATCGTAAGACGAGCCATTACCTTCCCGCGAGGATAATGTCGCGTGAAGTATGGCGGCTCCGTATTTGGCTAAGAGCGTCATCAGTGTTGCCGCGGTAAGGCAGTTTCTTCCACGTGTTTAATCGCAGTTCAGCTACTCTTCTCTTCGCTTAGGGGTCGTCCGTTAATCACGCCAATACCACGTGTATTTTTTTTTACAAATCGTCTATAAAATTTTCAGAATATGTTTAACGAAAAATAATCGTGATATTTCTCGACTTCCCCCCTACCCCCTTGTGATATTTCGTGACGTTTTCAAAACCCTCGAGGGGTCTCGAGCCTAACGAGATTAATGGATTCATGGAACCGCACTGTTCGTGCGCTTGCGCTGATGTGCATCCGCTTTTACCAAACAAAAAAATCGGCTACCATAATCTAGTATGAAGCTAAGGTAGGTATAAAAAATAAAAGCAAAGTTCCCTTCATAAAATTTTATTCATAATATTATAATATTTAAATTTACACCGTAATAGAATATTGCTATTTTGTGTTATATTATTGGTATCTTAATATACTTTCGTACATGACACTGAATAATTTCATAATAACAGGGGCATTTCACTTTTTTTCAATACAACACTGACAATAAGAGATAAATATTTATATGGCAGAATTAAGTATAAATACAGTATAAAACTTCTCACACTAAAGTGTAAGTATAAGAAAATCTATATTATGTCATTTCTCAGCACACACACTTCAAAATTGTCCTATTATGTACAAAACAGTCTGTGTGTACGCCGTAAATAGACAAATGATTTGACGCGCCCGTCTTAAAAACACATATATATAACTTAATCAACATAACGAATGTGAAAAACTTATCGCTCGTGACGTAGTAAAATAAAACATTTAATCTATATTTTGAGTCAGAGATTAACATAAAAAAATATAATATTCCAAACGTGAGTTACATGAGTAAGTCATTTAGAATAATTCGAATTATCGCAGCACATAATTTCGTTAGAAAATTGCAGTTTAGAGTTGTAGCTCGGAAATCTATAGAACATATTGGCATCAGAAAATATTATTGTATTTATTAACAACTCACTTACAAACTCCGCTTAAATTTAAAATGACATATTTTGTCAATTTAAGCAATGTTTATAAGTAAGGCAGTATTTATTATTCATTTTAAACATCGATAGACAATTCCGTACGCACAAAATTAAATAGGTTTAAGGTTAAATGGAATAGGTTTAGAGCGCATTGGCGATTGTCGCATGGGCGACTAATTATTTGATTCGAGTTGACAGAAATTGAGTTTATCTCCTTTTTTAAGCGAGTTAAGAATAGGACATTCAAATTTGTAAGAAAAGGTTTGCAACGGTCAAATCATCTAGTTCGTTTTAGCGACTTTTTTTCGGAATAAGGTACTGGCTATACAGTAAGGTAATACCTAGTCGACTAAAATTAGTCGCCATTTAGTCATTGATGCAACTGCTAGGTCGCCAACGAAAAAACAAGTTTACAACTTAACATTAATAACTTCTGTGATAAATTTAGTCGCCTAAGAGACAATTGCAAATATGCATTTAACCCATACTTAATCAATTTACTACAACTGAGATTTTTGAAGCCCTAACCTGACAATGAGCATGCAAATAGTAAAATGTTGAAATAGTTCCGTAGCAGCCTGTGTCTATCTATCATCTACCTGAAACAAGACAAAATATTACTTTAACATTCGTGGCATATGTCGAGTAGTTATTTGTTATCGATGCAAAGGAAAAATAAATAACTTTTCACACTCATAGCTCCCCACTAGGATAACATGTGTCGGGGATGCCATGGAACACACATAAATACAAGGACCACTAACACCCGGAGCCAGGGCAGATATTTAAATTCATCATTCAAGATCGCCGGGAATCAAACCCCGGGACCTCTAGCTTATAACTACTACACTTGTCGGCCTGTTTGGCTCAGCGGTAGTGTATCCGCCTTATAAGCCAGAGGTCCCGGGTTCGATTCCCGGCCGGGCAGATGTTTGAATGATGAATTTAAATATCTGTTCTGGGTCTGGATGTTAGTTGTCCTTGTCTTTGTGTGTGTTCCATGGCATCCCCGACACAGGATTTATTCCTAGTGGGGGGAGCTATGAGTGTGAAACGTTATAAAGCGGATATATGCGTGGTTAGTTTTCGGATAGGTGATTTGAATAATTTATTTGTTTTTAATTCTATACTAGAGATTCTTATTAGAGGTTTTTGTATGTATATTGGTGGAAGATAATCTCTGGTCCAAATTAAAACTTTTTTTTTCATCATTGCCATTATCAAAGCTACATTATCCCAAAGTATTTCATAGTCCAAACCTGCGAAGCCGAAGGTCGAGCAGCGCCGGAAACGAAGTTGTGCATCAGCTACTTAACTAAAACAAAACACATATCTAACTACAAGCTACTATCAACAGCATGCCTAGCCAAGTTGCAATTCTATGATCGCTATAGTAATAAGAGAACGCAAGAGAATGTCTCTATAATCTATTATACATGGTTATGAGGATATTTATGCTAAGCCGAAAAGGGTTCATAGTACTCAACACTACCAAAAACTCTTACTATGTGAAAAACCATGAAATCACGAACAAAAATATCAGCTGTTCTATATATCTCTTGTCAAGATATTTTGCATTTTTATTTTTGAACAAGATTTTTTTTCGCGTTCTTGGTGTTGGTCTCATAATAAAGTTTTTCATAACCATGAGTGCTATGAGCCCTTTTCGGCTTAGCATACCCTATTCGTATAACCCAATAGAAATGTAATTCCCATACCTTTTCTTAGTTGTCTTAGCGTTTGGAATATAGAATTGCAACTTGGCTAGGCCTGAAGGAATTGGATTACCAAAAGACCAGTGGAGGTCTGGAGATAACCCAAGTGCGCAATACTATCAGGCGACACTCTAGTAAAAAACAAAATAGAAAAACTAGTCACAGTAAAACTAGCATGCTGGGGACCTTCCATAAATCACGTGAGGCTCGAGAGAAGGGGACGGATCGGAAAAGATCACAAAATAAGAAATAAATATCTTGCGTAATTCTTTTTTCATTAAACTCTGAAAAAAAAGTCGTGATATTGACGGGGGTATGAAAAAGTTGCTAAACAACATCACGTAACTAATGGACGGCCCCTTGCAGCATCGCCACACTAAATTTCAAGAAACATAAAGCCAGAAATACACCAATAGATGTGATTCAAGTCATTAATTGTGGTGTCCAAACAAAAAATACAAAATATGCTTTATATTCACTGTTTCCCTTTTCATTGCGCTGAGAATCTGAAGCTTGTTTTGTCTGAGCGAATGTTTTCTGTTATGACTTGACATTGTTTTCATACGAGGAAAATTTTAAATTTTTTCAAAAAAATTAAAAAAAAATTATTATTTCGTAAAATTTTTTCTCGTAGGACGATTTTTGCCATTGCTACTCGAATATTGAATATTAATTTTTTGGGTTATTCTTTAATGCAGGGGCTTAGAAGTAATTAATAGTTCAAAAAAACTAAAAACACGCTTTGTAGGAGTCGGTTACAAACATACAAGTGAAGCTAACAAAAAAAGCGTGTAAAAAGCTGGGCGTATCTAGTCTTAGATATTTATCCCCTTGTCAGAAAAATTGTTATTACAAAGTTACAAAGTATTTTATTTTTCATCCTGTTAATAGGCTCGCGTTTGACCGCCATCTCGCCAGATGGTAAGCAATGATGCGGTCTAAGTGTACCTCTTTTTGGTGGTGGAGTCCTCCTTGGACTTCTTCTCCAGCTCCCTGCGGCGGGCCGCCTCCTCGCGCTGCTGCCGGATGATGGCGAGACGCGCCAGGTCGGCCCGCGCCTGCTCCGTCTTGCCCTCCGCGTGCGCCTTCTGGTAGGCGGCTGCTGCTCGCTGCCTCTCTATCTCTTCACGCTCGCGTCTGGAAATTATAGTTTTTTTCATTCAATCAATATTTATTCAGTACAGTAATATCCCGACTTACGCTACCCCGTTTTACGCGAATTCGGAGATACGCGGTTTTTTATTTTGATCGCAGCGCCCACTCCGCCGTGTCAATATTCGGTTTACGATAGGTTCGAAGTCGAACGTGTTACTATACGCGTGGAATTTTTTACGTACGCAGTGCACATTATTGATTATCTTTAATTATGTCATCCAGGAGACGAAAAAAATAAGTTTATTTTATATGCAAAGTTGAACCCCGACTTACGCGAATTCGACTTACACTGTTATCGCTTGGTCCCACCTATCGCGTAAGTCCGGGGTATTACAGATTATAGGTCTCTTACATGAGATACAAATAAATGAGATATATAAAGCCTTAACTAAGTTACGCTCAGATATCTGTGCTAGGTTGAAAAACTTTGTGTCACAGGCATCTGCGCTTCCTTTAGAGGTCTTGTAATTACTCTAATTATTGAATTTATATCGTTGTTCATATAATTCATTAATGAACACTAGCTGCACCCCGAGTTTCACTCGCGTTTTTCGGGATTAAAATAGCCTATGTGTTATCAAACCATGAAGAACTTTTTCCAAATTTCATGTAAATCCGTTCAACCGTTTTTGCGTGAAAGACCAACAAACCTACTCACAAACTTTCGCGTTTATATCAGCCCATCATTTTGCAGAGCTCGCTTGGGGAAGCACCTACCACACCGTTGCCAGTTATTTCACCGCCAAGCAGTAATGTGCAAATATGAGTGTTTCGGTTGGAAGGATAACGTTTTTTTACAGTTAATGACTTCTTGCAGTAAGCTGATGATAAGGGTGACAAATCAACATCGAGCTATGCTGCGCTGTGCTATGTTTGGTCAACTCGCTCGTCTAATATTTTAATGAGGATACAAACAAACCATGCTGTGCTGCGCTGTGTGAGGCTACGCTCTGTTTAAAAACGCAGCAGTCTCGAGCGAGGCGCGCTACCCGCCGTGCTGAGCCGCGCTGTGCCGAACTGTGCTATGTTTTTTATGGATTTTTATGTGCTGATTACTTTTTTGGTGGACGGACAACGTAGTTCTAGTTTAGCTTAGCTTAGTTCAGTGAGTTTAGTTTTCATTTAGTTTAGCCGGCGGTGGACGTTCGGCTTTATACTGAGCTAAGCAAAGCGCAGCACAGCTTGATGTTGATTGTTAAAAAACGTAGTTTAAGAAACACAGCACAGCGCAGTACAGCTCGATGTTGATTCGTCACCCTAAGACCT
Organism: Alcis repandata; assembly: GCA_949125135.1. Lineage (NCBI taxonomy): Eukaryota > Metazoa > Arthropoda > Insecta > Lepidoptera > Geometridae > Alcis > Alcis repandata. The sequence continues at coordinate 7,015,712 of OX421230.1, read as the reverse complement.
ATAATATTTTCCACTAACGCTGCAATCTCACTAGGCGTTGGCGTTTCTCTGACGTCAGCCCAACGTCGACGTTCCACGCGTTTTGTTTGACTCATCGCGTTTACTACTTTACTCGTTCTCAAAACGCCCAGTAAAATAGTGGCTTTAAAAAACTAGTTCATAACACAAATCACGAGCACAATGCAACTATAGTCTATTTCAACTAGAGAGCGAAAAACGTACGTTCACGCCACGGTACCACGAGAGCACCGAAAACAAACGATGCGTATCGTTATCCATACATTTATGTATCGTTTCCCTGTCGCTTACGCATTTACCGTGTTTCGTGGTACCGGGCGAGGCGAGCGACAAGGTCCATCAGATATTGCAAACCTGTTTTGACATTTTTCGGTAAGATATGGCTGGGGCCACATTCCGCTCTGGAATACGCTTGGATTCGGATTGTTTTAGTGTGCTATTTGAATGTTTGGTTGTTAATTGTTATTTTTTGTTGAGTTAAATTAGTTATATCTGTTTTTGTTAGGACATATATTTGTTTTGTGTTGTTTTTTGTTTGTGAGTGATAATGGAATCATCGGAGTCGTCTTCCTCGTCATGTAAAAAAGCTACTCCATGAAGCGCTAAGCCACATTACCCCCGAAAAATGGCAAAACTGTATAAGCCATGTAAAAAAAGAAGAAGAAAAATTAGCCTCATTAGACCAGGAAGTGGATAAAACTGTGGATTCATTTATCATAAACGTAACAGGCGAAACATCAGACAGCAGCTCGTCAGACGATAGTAATTCTGATTCAGATTTAATATAATGTAATTTTTTTATTCGTTTGATTTTATTTTCATAATCGTTTCCTTTAAATAGGTAATAATAATTATAAATAGTTTATTTGGCACACACTTAAATCTTAAACTAATTACACCTGCCAATGTCAGATGATTAATTTACTAATGTGTAGGTAGATAGTTACACGAAAAACTTGATCTACAGTTTTGAGTTAAATAGTGATAATAGTAATGTAATGATAATTGTTAGGTAAAAACTGAAAACCTGAATTTTGATAGTGACAAAATAGTTGCTAACTATTAAAACAATTTATTGATGCAAAGAAGGTTGGTCTTCCCTGCGCAACACTAAAAGGTCAATGTCCGTTTTTCGCTCTCTATTTGAAATAGACTATAGTTACATACAGAACTAGTATTTCAATAGCTTTGTTCTCACACAATAGGTATAACCTATTTCAAACGGGCTAGTGACACCGAAATCTCCAATTTAATTTAAATCAGGTGAACGGCTTTAGGATGTAGAAGTAACAAACATACTCAAAAATTTTGGATTACCAACACAGGTCAACTATAATGTTTGTTTTTTCTTTATATTTCTGCGGATTACTATTATATACTTTCAAGTACACAGTTAGCAAATATAAAGAAAGTTTAAAAAGTAACAAGACTTAAGGTCGATTCACACATTTCAGTGAAGCCACAGTTCCGACACAGTACCGGCACAGTGCGAAATATTCTTTCATACATTCTCTATGAACGCATCCCCACTTGTCAGTGTCAGTGACGACACAGTGCTTTCAATGCGTTCATAGAGAATGTATGAAAGAATATTTCTCACTGTGTCGGTACTGTGTCGGAACTGTGGCTTCACTGATATGTGTGAATCGACCTTTAGAATGAACAAATATAGATGTTATTCAAAATAAATCATACCTTGAGAGTTGAGGTTTTTCTACTTCGCCTAAGTTATCAAGGTTAGATAATTTCTTATTTTTCTTGACTACACGGTTGGGATTCTCTACTTCAATGAGACCGGACACGCCCTTCGCCTTTGTTGGTGCCTGTAACATAAGTAAATAATGTACTTCTTCACACAATGATAAGTTGCAATAAGTTTCACACAATTGAAATAGACCGCATCGTTCCCATCAGGCGAGAAGGCGGTCAGACGCAAGCCTAACTTTCAATAAAAAAAAATAAAAATAATTAAGTGTGACCATATTGACACATAAAAAACTTTGGTATCAATAATTATGGATTAGAGACCAACTTCACATACAAATTTACAACTTAATAGCATTATATAGGGTTATTCATAAAGGGTATGCTAAGCCGAACAGGGCTCATAGTACTCATCATTATGAACAACTTTTGTTATGGGACCAACCCGAAATTCGCGAAGAAAAAATCAGCTGTTCCATAGAAAAATGTCAATGACACTCGACAAAATGTATGGAACAGCAGATTTTTTTTTCGCGAATTTCAAGTTGGTTCCACAGTAAAAGTTGTTCATAATGATGAGTACTATGAGCCCTTTTCGGCTTAGCATACCCTTTATGAATAACCCTGTATAAGTAATACTGTTTTGGGTCTGCCATGGTTTTGACAACCAGAACTTATAATTTAATGTTGTACTCTGCCGTCATAAGCCTAAGAGAAGAACCTCAAAAAAAATAGTTTTTTATGCATCTGATAGCTTGAAATATGCATCTAATGCCTGAAAAAACAGGTATTACTTTTCTTTTGAGATACCGCTCTTGGGCTTATGACGGCAGTACTGTAGTCAACTAATAGTACTGGGTATTGAATGCCAATTATTAAAGTTTAATGGGTCCCATGTAGCTCTTGAATAGGTCTGTTGGTTTGTTGGTAGCTTTACTTTAGTGATCTGCTATGTCAAAAATTACACTTTATTTACAAGAAACATGAGGGACTTATCGCCCCCATTCCAAATAGGAATGAGGATAAGAAACGTAATAACAAATGCAGCTAGTGAAAAGGTGTGTTCAAGCACCACATTCTTACATCATCATCAGAATCGCTTTCGTCGCTGCTGCCAGACCCAGATTTTGCTTCTGCAGACTCCTCCTCGCTTTCACTTTCTCCGCCATGCTCTTTTCTCCATCTGAAAATTTTAAGTGAAAAAACTATACATTTGTAGTATGAATTTGATAGCAGCAGGTGATGTCTGTTCATTGTCTGTACAAATGACTCATTGTCTGAAGGTGATGAAATTTGAAAATGTAGTATGCATCATAGAGAGATACTTTTCTAGATTTTCATAGATAAATTGGCTATATTTGCGTAAAAAGGACGGGAAAACCTAAGTCGTGGAAGAGTGCGAAAGCGTGCGGTGGATAACGTCAAGGGGGAACACTCTAGGATTTTTTGTGGGTAGGCCGCCACTAGGGCGGAGACTCCCACATAACTACCGTGCTCCCCCGGGGCCAGCGGCATCCATAAAGGATTTTCCCTGGGTCAAAAAAAAAAGGTATTTTACTAAGCAAGATATTTTTTTTACTAGAATGGACAAAACTGATTTCACATTTTAATTGAACTTACTTCTTTTTCAGCTCCTCTTGTTTCCGCTGTTCTTCCAACTCTTCCGGGCTGGTGAACTTACGGTTCCGGCCTTTGTGATTGGTATATTTGCCTAAAAAAAGTGTGGAGGTTATTTAAAAAAAATATTTTGCAATTGTTCTTGAGTTGTGTTGTGTACGTATAAATAGAAGATATTTTACGCGTACCATACTATTTTGTAATCTATTGCCAGGAAATTGTAATAAATCAACAAAAAGCACATTCTCATAACATTGGACGACATTGAGAAATCGAGAAAAAGAACACGTAAAACACGCGAGAAACCATTCTTACCTCGTGGCATGTTGAATTTGGTTTATTAAAGAGTAATATTAGTTCAGAACCTCAATATTTAGGATATTTTACTGAATAATTACTAGAAAACTACAAAAAATAGGCAAATTGTTAAATTTAGCGTTGACGTATTGATATTTGTTTGACAGTGACACTGACACTTACACCGGTCACCGGAACATAGACAGTAAACAAAAAGAATGAAATACTGCCACAGAAAAAATAAATATAGAAAAGCAAAGAAGGAGGTTAGAACTTGGCGCCTCGTCGGGTGGGATGGTATCGGCAATTGTAACTTTTTTGTCATTTTTACATCTGTGGGAAGAAAAAAATAGTCTGTGGTTTCGTAAAACACTCTGTGGTTAGAGTGATGGTGTGACGCGGGCGGGAAAATCAAAATGGCGGTAATATTTAAAAAGTTTTGTCGACTTAGCATAAGAGCTTGTACACAAAACTGCGGTGCGACGTCGCATCGCAAAAATCTGCGAGCACGCACGACGCGAATTTCTGCGATGCGATTTCTGCGGCAAAGAATTTTCTTGCCGCAGAAATCGCATCGCAGAAATTCGCGTCGCAATTTTCTGCGTTGCGGCATCGCATCGCATCGCATCGCAGATTTGTGTACAAGCCCTTATATAACTCCACAAAACAAATATTACCTATATAGTTAGGTACCTATATGTATGTGAAACTTAGCAAAAGTACGGTATGTGAAATTTTTAACCACTTTAGTTTACTATCAATGGTGATAATACCTACCAACCTAGCTACCTAGGTAGCTCTCGGTAGAGAGTATTATGTTCCTTGCTAGGTAGGTACATGCGATAGGTTGAGTTGAGGTGTTGGACAGACGAACATTTTTAAACATAAATTGATTAAAATACATAATTAACGAGCTTTATTTGAGATTTTGTTGAGTAGTTGGATGGTAACTTCTTAAACAAATTAAAAAACAATAACATGCAAGCATATAACATTTGAGACATACCGACCTACATTCCTTTCTTTGAATTGAACTATAAAAATACCCAGGTGCCTGTTGGAGTCAGATAAAGATTACTTACGATGGTTATTCTTTTTGATTTGATTTACCAACATGCAGTTGTGGTCAGCCAACAATCAGCCGTGAGATTTTGACTGAACTTTGGAGCGTAAAAAAAACGCATACGCAACAAAACACGCTGGACTTAACTTTATAAGTTGTCCGAAAAGCGAAGTTCCGACAATACAACTGACTCACTAAGTCACTAATTACGAGATCCCGAAAAGCAACTTGAAGAGACACCACTGTCCTATGAAGCTGGCATCGACTCTGTTAATTTACTTACCTACGTTAATTTTTTTGATTCTGCTATAGGTTTGCGTTTGATCGCCATCTCGCCTGATGGTGAATTGGTGAGCAATGATGCAGTCTACAATGGACCACGCTTGCCTAGAAGGAACCGATTCACTCGCGACTTGAAGACACCCAGTTTGTAACTATCGGGAAACACCCCCCGGGCAAAGTATTCCATATAATAAAAGTTGCGCACAATAAAAGTAGAATCAAAGCGTTTCGTACGAGTTTTTGATATACTCGTATCTGCCATAAAACGATGTCGCTTTTTTGTGCCCTTTTACATCTTCATTTTAAGCAGAAAAAGGCTGGCAACAACTTAAAACATCTCAACGGCAATGTTTTGTAATAGCGGTTTGCTGCTGCATGTTTTCGTGTTTTTCTTAACGTATATAGGTACACATACTTACTAACATGTTTTGTTTTAATTAACACGGGAGTACTCGCGTATTATTACCACGTTAGTTTTCATTCCTAACATGTTACTTTCAGAAAATAGGCGTGGCATTGGTGCTAGGTCTACCAAAAAACACGTACCTTAATGTAGCGTAGTAAATGAATTGTTTTATACCTACGTTGAAGTTGAACTATTGTTCATAGTGATAGACCAGTCTTTACCTTACCCTACCTTTATTTTATACCTTTAATTATCCTCTGCAGGGATACCAGGTCACGTACCATTCACATACATACGCCATTCTCCGGACTTATGATTTTTCTCACTATGTTTTCCTAGTACCGTAGTACCTAAGTATCTATTGTACCTACTTAATATCAGTTCCTATATTTTCGCAACCGTTTCATGATCGCTGATTAAAATGATTTAATCTGTACAAGCAATTTATTCAAACCGTGAGGATCATCATGACTCATAATAGCCGGTTCCGATAAATACCTACAGATCTATAATTATCTACGCAAAATACCTATCTCACGAGAGGTCAACGACAGCTCGAGCGGAGAAGCCTTATCACTGATATATTGCGAGCCCTGTTTTTACAGTTTTGTCGTGACAACCATATTTTTAGGAAGATGACAATGTGGGTCAGTAAGGCACTTGTTTAATGGTTGTGCATTTAAAAAACTTTTAGGGTTCTGTAGTAATTGATGACTCGGTTTTAAAAGTTTTTTTATTGCTGTTGCAATAATATCATGTTATTTAATGTAATGCATGATAGTTATAAAGTGCGGTTTTTGGAGAGACCGATATACTTCTATACTAATATTATAAAGAGGAAAGATTTGTATTTTTGTATGTTTGTGTGGAATAAACTCAAAAACTACTGGACCGATTTCAAAAATTCTTTCACCATTCGAATGCTACATTATCCCAAAGTAACATAGGCTATATATATTTTTTTTTATCCACAGCGAAGCGTGGCAGGGAACAGCTAGTATAGAATAAATTTATGAAACAGTAGGTTTTCTTTTACGTTTTCTGGTAGGCTAAATGACTGCGTAAGAACAATTGCTTTAAAAAATGTATTCATGCGAATGAAGGAATATGAATATGAGTCGAATATAGGAAAGATACAATCTATCTATCTAATACATAAATAATTTCTATCTACTTACGCATAGCTAATTAGTAACGTTGCATGAGTTGTCCCTCTCCTAGGTACCTGTGTAAAAATATCGTTAGCAATTCTTAATCGGATACAGAATCTACAAATAAAACAAAACATACAAGCTTGAAGTATGTACTGGTAGGGTACGATGTATTATTAAGTAATAAGTTTAAACATTCGAGTAAGTAGATGAAGCCAAAACTGCCTCAAATTGCATACGGTACTGCGGTTTTCAGCGTAACTCTTTGCAAGACTTGTTTTAAACATGAGTATTTAAAAGGTATCATTACATTTTATTGAGCATTTTTACGCTTTTGAAGTGTACACGTCTTCATTTAAGTAGAAACCCATTTGGTTTATGTTATTCGAAATAGTCTCCCGGCTTTTTGATCGAATTCCCTCTTTTTCATTTTGTTGGGACGTTTTTTTACGCTATAATAATTCTTCTTACTAATATTACTTGTCCATGAAAAAGTTTGTAAGTTTGGATGTTTGTTGCTCAATCACGAGAAAACAGCTTAACGGATTTTAATGAAATTTGGTAGAACCTGGATTAACGAATAGGCATTAATGAATTTAATCCCGGAAAATGCGGGTAAAACCGCGGGACGTAGCTTGTTTTTCATTTATACCAAAGGCAACATGAAATTTGAAGGGGGAGGAGACTAAAAATTCTTCTAAAAATTCTCGAAGACGCAGACGAAGCCGCGGCTAATTTTGTTATTTTGTTTATTTTAGTCTACGCGGGTAAAGTTGCGGGCAAATGGTGGTAAGTAAAAGGTACATATTTATTTCAGAGCAAATTACATGTCCATAAAATATACATTACAAATTATACATTACCTTAAAATTATATACCTTTTAAGTTTATAGAGACGCAGATAAGAATAACCCATTCGTAGACTTTCTTGAAAACAATAATACATTACCTTAAAATTATATACCTTTTAAGTTTATAGAGACGCAGATAAGAATAACCCATTCGTAGACTTTCTTGAAAACAATATTAATATGTTATTTTAGATTTTTTTAGATCTTATCTTATCTTTATTTGTCAATATTTTTTTAGTATTTTTTTGTTTCTTCCAGAAATTACGTTAAAGGATAAACTAGTGCCATAACTGACGTCCTTGTCGGTCGTTAAGAGCGATCTCTTCCAGGCAATCTGCAACGAATAGCTGTATTTCTTAAAAAACGTTTTAGCAAAATAATAGTATTTAAAGGTAAAGATATACTACACACACGAACGGGGTATACACGTAGATTCATATCTAGCAAAAAAAAAATTGAAAAAAAAAAATAAAGCATAGGCTAATCTAAAACCTAATCCATGCTATTCATTTTCAAATATCCTTTTACGGCTTATCACCCCTTGTATTATAAAATCTAACTGTACTCGCCGACCACATAACTAACACTCCAAAAGTTCCGTCAAATGACATGAAAAATCGGTCTCCATAAAGAAATTTGTTAACTTTAATAACACGACAACTTCCCATACACCGTTTGCTCTTTATTAAAAAAAACTGATACAATAAATCACGCAAATTGTGAGAAATTGCGTGAAATACATGTAGGTAGAGATAATTTTTTAAGGCGATTCTTTAGCGGTTTTTTTGTCATATACGGCAATAACCGTTACCGCATTGGACGTTAATCTTTATTCTTTACATATGTCGTGGAGTACTCGAAGTGCTATCTGTTTTCGATGACTGTTACACGATTTGTTATCTCAAAACGCTTTAAACGTGACAGGTCGTGCAACCGAAAGACCTCTTGAAAAAGATGATAATTTCTTTAAATAGGTCATCAGGTTTGACAAAATAACGGGCTACAGAAATATGAATCCACGAAGACGTGCCTTCCCATCAGTGAAGGTTTTCAGGGTTCCGTACCAAAACGGTGGAAAAGAACTCTTATGGTGAGACTCTGGCGTCAGTCTGTCCGTCCGTTCGTCTGTCTGCACATATACCTAGTCGCGGCCAATAATTTTTATTGGGAATAAGTCCACTTAAAACTTCTCTGTTGGACAGCGACAATACAGGGTTATAATGAAAGGATATGCTAAACCGAAAGGGGCTCGTAGTACTCATCATTATGAATAAATTTTACTATAGACCCAGACACTACTACCAACACAGAAATCGGGAAAAAAAATCAGTTCCATACATTTTGTCGATTGTCATTGACATTTTTCTATGGAACAGCTGATTTTTTTTCTCAATTTCAGTAAAAGTTCTTCATAATGATGAGTACTGCCTTTTTCGGCTTGGTATACCCTCTCCTTATAACCCTGTATGGTCGAAGTTGAAACACCCAGACTTAGAAAATAAAACCTAGCTAGGCCGCTATAAGGTTTAAAGATTTTTTTAAGGATTCACGCATTTTTTTTTTTTTTATTTATTTTTTTTTTTTTTTTTAATAATAATAATATTTAAATCGGGTCAAAATTCCTGTCAATTCTGGATTTGGTACAGTAATTACCTAATTATTAATTATGGCCAATTTCTAAATAATATTGTGTTATTGATTGTCTACTGGAGTATTATTGAGTTTAGTATTTACAGTATGCATGTTAATCATAAGATGTAAACTGAGATATGATAAGGTAACTTACCTTACTTGTATGCACAACACAAATTTTGACATAATGCGTAGCGAGTAGGTATTTGATAGAAAAATTTATGCCAAATGAGACAGCCTCTGTCGGGCGTGAACGAAAACTGTATTGTCCACACATTTGCCTATCGAAAACTCGCTACGGATTTTACGTCGAAATTTGTTTTACTCGAAGGTGTATGATGTTTAGAATCAATAAATATTTGTTTTCTGATAATATGGGTATTATAGACCTATTGATTTATACTATTTGTCGCCAATAGGCGTGACGAAAGATTTTAAAATCCTCTTCCATAATGTGAGTACTTACACATTTACTATTTACAAAAAAGCCTTTATTTCGGTAATAAACTTAAGTTTAACGAAGTTTGAAGCCATTTTTCACATATTTTTTCAACAGTGCCCGAAAACAGCTTGCTTGTGTCATGGCGTCGATTTGACGTCACGGCATTGTGTCATATTGTAGTCTATGCGTGATGAGCCGGCGGATGACCTGAGTGCACTGAGGCGTGACGTCATACGCTGTGATTGTTGTTTCTGACAAGATGGCCGATTGCTGTATTTTAATGTTTTTATTTATTGAAAATCTTAATAATCTGTTTCTTAAAAATAAAACTAAACATGTGTTTTAAATTTTTTTAATCTGGCTAGTCCCCTGAAGCATTGAATCGGCGATTTTTTGATACTGTCGTCATGCCTATTCGCCATTCTTCAAATCGGGTTTTTTATGTTTCGTGACATTAGAACTAGACTTAATTTCGTGTAGGTATTTTAATTTCTTTAACAGGTCCATAAAGAAAAAAAATTGACGCTTGACTATTATGTATAAACCAGATATTTTTTTCGTTTTTTTTTTTTAATTTGAATGTCCTATGGAATTGACATAATATTATCTTAATTGAATACTATTGACATTTAATTAAAATGATTTGACATATTATGCATAGAATTTAAAATAGAATTGAAAATTGCTAATTATCATTTTTTTTTAAACTACTAAAACTATTTGACTGGGTACATATTGAATGCCCGATGTGGGTAAACTGACAATTTCAACTAATGCACTAACATCTAGCTTATAAATTACAATGTATCAGTTGTTCAATAAATATTTTTGAAGCTGAATCTGAATCTGTAATTTTCAGGTAATGTGCCAACTATATCCTACAAACTTACTACTTACATCGAATCTCTTTTGTTTTAAAATAATGTAGTAGAGCAATTCTTTATCAACACATAAAAGTTACTTAAACTATTTATAGATTTTTCTGAATTTATATTGGACCCTTCCATAGACGGTCCCTATAACTCATGTTTACAGATGCAGATAAACTGCAGTAAACCGAGTCGAGAGCTCAAATACCAATGCAGGCGCTTAATTCGCAATTTATTTATAGGCCGCTTACACAGGCTAGGCTACGTTAACCTCTGTTGCCTGTGCTAAGGCTCTGGTATCATCGAGTGCTAAACGTTACGATGACTAGGTATAAAGGCGAATGAGCCGAGCCGCGCGACCACATAGCTCCTTGCCAAGACCTTGTCCGCTTCGTAAGGACGCGCTCCGCAGCCCCTACGAAAACCGCCCGCCATTTCCGAACGAACGCGCCGCGGGAAAGTTCTCTTTTTGAAATGTTTTTGTTTTAAAATATTGAAATTTCAGCCAGTACTGCAAATTAAGAAATAATAACTGCCAGTTACAGTCTTGCGTTTTTAAGACTGAATAAGTGTTGTGATTATTTTTCGACAGTAAAATATAGGTAGTTGGACGAGATAATTATACAGGTAAGCTTGGAATTTATATAAACGTACTAACATTTATTTATAGGAATCTGAAACATAACACAATATGCTCAACACAAAAATAAAAATTTCAATTAGGATAGGAAAATCTGTTAGCGCGTTGAAGTCTTTTATGGGATTGTTTATTCAGCGTTTATTTTTATTTCTTTCTATAAACAATTCCATAGAATATTCTAGATTTAGCAACGGTAGAAGAAATTCTGATGTTGATGCTAATGTAAAACAAAAAAGAAATGCATCGTGAGGTAAAAGTGCAATTTCTCGATAAAGCACAAGTCATGTAAGCTTACCTCATTATACAATCGTGAGGCAGGACTTTGTAATGAAGCCTGCAGGTACACCCCGTGTCACATTACTCAGACCGCACTGCATTATTTTCCTTACATATTTCTGATGGAGACACGGAAAGAAACGAAGGTTTCGAAGTACTTAGTAGTAGCTAGCTGGTAGGTATTTCGATGCATACTAGGTACTTAGATCTTGCAATACATGAGACCGTTAGTGATTTCGTCAATTTTGGATTTTGATATTTTAGTTAAGGCAGTTAGATGATATAATTGCGAGATTGCAACTTGCTACTCTATACTAAGTTTGTGTAGTACCTCTCATCCAAAGAAAGTTGTCTGGAAGAGATCGCTCTTAGCGATAAGTCCGCCTTTTGTGTCTTTTTCTCAAGTATTAACTATGTTTGTGATTTGTTTTTTGTTGTATTAATGAAGAGTTTTTGTATTGTACTGTACTAAACTTACTTTACTTGCTACTCCTGCACTTTTCCAAACCTTGTGACTAAAAAAAATAAGTTAAATACCCAGTAAAGAAATGTTAAAATTTTGGTTTGACATCATAACAAATTTTTGTTTGACATTACAATCAGTTCGTTTGATGGATGAATGTGTCCGGTACTTACTCTTGTCCGTTGTCCGTACTTAAGTGTGTCACCTGATGCATATCGGGCATATCACTTTTTGTTAGTAAAAGTAAATTTTAAAAAATATACTGAAAAAAAGAATATTAAAAAATAACAAAATAATAATAAGCAAATTATGATGATTTAAAATAATGTTTAAAAATATGTAGGAAAATCGTATTTATTTTAATTAACCTTTTTTAATTACACATTAATATTTTCTACATGTTATAGGAAGTTAGGTATTAATACATTATGACTGAAAAATAAAATATGTAGTATTTAATATTCAGTAATTGTTGACGTAGTCAAGTCTTTTGATACACTTTTTCATTTAATTTTTATACTTTTGCAGGTCTCGTCAATTCTTATTGTTTCAAATTATTTGTTGTTTTTCTTTAATTAACGAAAACTATTTAAATTATTAAAGGTGGTTAATTTTAAGTACCTACATCAACTGAACGAACATTAACGAACGAAGAAAAACCTGGAATGAATTTGTCGTTCACTTACTTATTTTACTTTTTTTTTGTTTGAACTCGTCCTAACGGTTCAAGTGTAATAATAGAGTTATGCAAGTACTGCACCTTCGGGATGACTTTAAATTCTATAGGACTAGATACTTAATTTGAACAAACCCCATGTGTCAGATGTTGTGAGTAGGTTTATGCATCAAAATGTTTATTTCACAATTCAAGTTTTTATCTAGATGTTATCAGTGTTTTTGTACTTCAAGAACGTACTATGCAATTGCATTGTAGAAACCCAATCTACAAACGTAAAAAATGGAATAAGTAAAAGGAAAAAATAGAATTATTATCCACTATCAAGTTTATTTTTCCATACAAGGCTTTACTATATTTTCGAGCCAATCCTTATTAACATACCTACGAGTACAACCCGTTTACAGACAGGTGCGATTGCAATAGTTGCATAAACTCTCTGACATGGGATACTTTTTGCATTTTATCTTACGCTTGTTTTTTAATAACAGTCCTGCAACCAGTTCGATTTGAACTACAGCTTTACAAGGGAATGCTGAGACAACTTGTAAATAGATTCCCTTGAGTTTGAATTATAAAAACTTGTGACTTGTGAAAACTTGTGTTCTTACGATATATGCGTTGATGACACAATGAAGAATATGATGATCTTTTTAACCTACCTGGATCTAAACAGTAGTGTATATCTAAAAAGCTGTGCCATTGTACTAATTTTGTTCATGCTCTTGTTGGTAGAGCGATTTCCAGTCTTCTTCTGCTAGTATTTCTATCTCCTTGCACGACATAACAGCTACATCTACGAGCAAGAATAATCTTCTTGATTTTTTTTATTCTACTATAGCTACTATAAATTAAACTTGTGCTAGACTAAATTCAGCCAGCTAATTCGGTCCTTACCAATTCTAAGTTGCTAATTTACACGTTAACATAGAAATGCCAGACGATAATAGTGTGTCTACTTGATCCTTTGCACTTATTGGCTAAATTATCAGTTCATTGACATAGTAGCAAGATGAATAGGTAGGTGCCATACTCTTATAACTGTCTATGCAAACATGGTTTCAGCGTGCAAATTCTTAGATTAAACTTAACTCTACTTATAAACTGATTTGGTAAATAGTTAAGTAGGTGCCTGAGTGTTTTGGTATGTTAATGTTCCTATATTTATATTTTTTTATTCTGTGATAGGCTTGCATTTTGTCGTCATCTGTGTAATAATGTAGTCTACGGTGGAGTAGGTAGAAGCTTGCCTAGAAGAAACTGATTCCCAGTAAAATCCACTAAAACTTTCTTAGTGGGCGACAACAGCTGTGCTTGGAAGAGGACACCGGAATATGCTATTTATCTTAAATTCGTTTGTTAGCATATTAGTATGAAAATTTGTTTTGACAGCATCACAAACATTGTCCGTAAAACAATGAGAAGAACCTCTTTTTTACACCTATTCATATCACTGTCCAACAATCTTATAAAGTAAAGAAATACAATTAAAATCCAAACCGCGCTTAAACTCAAAAGGATCTTCTTTTTGTCGAACTAAATATCGCTCAAAGCGGAATAAAAACTGAATTCCTTCTCACAGTTAAACATGCTTTTTGCTATGCCGAAACATATTATTATTGTGCTAATTTGCTATTCAAGAAGCGCTGATGATCCAAATATTATCGGAGCAATCTTTACAGCGTCATTGAGGTCTTCAAATTATTCAAGAAATACTGATTGACTCATAACCGTTTAAAAAAAAATGAATGAAAAAGCATTTTGAACTTGCAAATTTTATCAGTGTATGGGTTAGTGTGAATCCGTTTCTTTTACGAGGCAAGCGTAGGCAAGTAAGCAAGCGTGCTCCATTGTAGACCGCATCATTGTTCACCATCAGGCAAGATGGCGGTGAAGCCTATTTAATAAAAACAGTCTACACAGAATTCGAAAAAGTATCTCCTCTGCCTAGGCGACAAACGTGACAATGGCAGTTTTGTGGTGATAGGTAAGCTCAGAAAACTAACTGTGATCCGCGACAACGCTTGTATTCTATATCTATACTATCTATACTAATATTACTTGACTCGACAGACGTTGTCCTGTCAAAAGCCATTGCGTCAATTCTATGTCAAATATTGCGTAACTATAGCAACCGTAGTATGTTGATGCTAACTGGTCAATTTATAGTAAAAATTATCAGTATATATATAATTTGCAATAAATTAAAATTGCGACTATAATTTGAGATTTAAACTATCCTATCTCTCAAGTTGGATCGAACTGCACATGGTGTGCGAATTTTATTATAATCGGTTAAGTGGTTTAGGAGTCCATTGAGGACAAACATTGTGACACGAGATTTATATATATTACTAGCTGACTCGACAGACGTTGTCCTGTCAAAAGCCATTGCGTAACTATAGCAACCGTAGTATGTTGATGCTAACTAAAAATTATCAGTATATATATAATTTGCAATAAATTAAAATTGCGACTATAATTTGAGATTTAAACTATCCTATCTCTCAAGTTGGATCGAACTGCACATGGTGTGCGAATTTTATTATAATCGGTTAAGTGGTTTAGGAGTCCATTGAGGACAAACATTGTGACACGAGATTTATATATATTAAGAAGATAAAGAGGAAAGATTTGTATTTTTGTATTTTTGGATGTTTGTGTGGAATAAACTCAAAAACTACTGGACCGATTTCAAAAATTCTTTCACCATTCGAATGCTACATTATCCCAAAGTGACATAGGCTATATTTTTTCTATTTTTTTTAATTTTTTTTTTTATCCCCAGCGAAGCGTGACAGGGAACAGCTAGTCAATCATACTTTGAAGAAGTTTTCCGGATTTCGATTTCGGATTCGATCTCATGAAATTATAGTCGGAGTATTCCACTCAATCACGTGAATCTCGTAAAATTTTAACAAAATATTTATATTCTTAAACGCAAAAACTTATATTTTCCTTATACAGCGTGTTTCAAATCTCTAGGTGCCTTACCAAGAGGTATGAAATGCAGGTCCTTTTTATGAGGGCATCGCAAAGCTAAATCATCAACGATTGGTCATTCTTCATGTATTTGATATATTAAGGTCAGACATTTTGTACCTACTAACTCTTTTGGCGCTGATGCCAACTGGGTCTTTTCGTCTCAAGTTCAATGCCAAGAATGCGTACTTCCTTAACAATGCAAAATTTTATTCCGAACATATCTCCTTTTGTTGTTCTGTAACACTTTATACTTAACTATTTGGGTTACCTGCTTGGCACGGGTTAGATTATCTTAATTCACTATTGTTAAAGGTTTAAGGCCAAGATCTGCTCTACAGGGCTATAAGGAAAGAGTATGCTAGTCGAAAAAGGTTCATAGTATTCATCATAACCACCGAAGTCGGATTATACATACTTACATACTAGATCGATGATCATAACAAACAACTTTTACTATGGGACCGGAATATCCGGGATTCGCAAAAAAAAACCAGTTGCTCCATACATTTTGTCGAATTCCATTGGCATTTTTTTTATGAAACAGCCGATTTTTTTTCCCTTTTGAGTCCTTTCCTATTTGAGCCCTTTTCGGCTTAGCATACCCTTTCCTTATAACCCTGTATAAAGTGCTTTGACTCTACGTTACAGTCGATAATAATTAATTATAAAGTAAGATAAATGATGGATTAACTATTTATTGTTCACATCAAAAATTATAAACAAAAGGAAAACACTTAAAAATTAGTGCCACAACTGACAGCCTTATCGCTAAGAGCGATCTCTTCCAGGCTTTTTAAAAAAGCTAAGCCAAAAAGGGGTCGTATTTTTTACCATTATGAACAATTTTTACTACAGGACCAACCCAGAAATCGCAAAAAAGTACAGCTAAAAAAGACTAAAACTTTGTTCACATTTATAATATGGTGTGTAAACCAAAGTTTAAAAATTAAAAAAAAATGTTAATGTGGCGTAACATTCCAATGAATTAACATGTATAGATCGGTCAGTAAGCCATGAACAGTTATCCTATTTTTTATTAATCGCCGTAACAATATCTTCAAAGCAATGATTCATTAAAATAACAGTTCCAAAACATTAGTTTGGCTGTCAGCTGTTACCTATACAAGTTTTTTTCCTATAATTTGTCTGCTCATAGTCTTTTAGAACTGATCAGGCGTCAGAAAGTGAAGACAAATTATTAGTAATCGGTTTATCTTAAACTTACTGTTAAAGGCTGGTGTCGCT
Organism: Alcis repandata; assembly: GCA_949125135.1. Classification (NCBI taxonomy): domain Eukaryota; kingdom Metazoa; phylum Arthropoda; class Insecta; order Lepidoptera; family Geometridae; genus Alcis; species Alcis repandata. The sequence goes on along the minus strand of OX421230.1, from coordinate 6,999,095 downwards.
GTGACTTAACTGTTATTTACTAACTTAGGTAAATAAAATTCAAAGATTGGTTTAGTTTTATTAGGTTACAAATTTTATATGTATACTAGTACAGGTATTCATTTTTCTTATTAATTTTTAAGTTTAATAAAACAATATTTGTATTGCGTTCAAAAATTAAAAATAAGCAATTCACTGGCATCATCGTCCGCGTCGTTTGGAAAAAATGCTTGTTTCGTTTGAGAATAAAGGAAATAAAAACATTATAAAGTTTATTATGTACAGATTGAAAGTTTAAAAACTATCAAGTACTTATTATCATTTAATTTTGTATTTTATGTTACTTTAATTTTTTTATTTCAGGTACTCTTGGTATTTTTTGGGGTTTATATTTTTATAAAAGGTTAAAAATAATAATTTAAAACTTATAAAAAACCTTAACGTCTGGTTAACAATAAATAATTCTAACAGGACAATACAACAACGGTACAGGGCGATGGTGAGTGATGTGTCAAAGACAATTCTGGGTGTGGTCACCGACGAAGGAGACGACAGACGTGTCTTGTCATATTTCATTCATCAAGAATATTTTACCTGTCATTATATTCACATAGGCACTTAATGTCTAATCAATCTTTATTTAGCAATTTATCTATAATCTATATATATAAAAGAAAGTCGTGTTATGTTACACTACTTATAACTCAAGAACGGCTTTACCAATATGGCTGAAAATTGGTGAGGAGGTAGCTTAGAGCCAGGAAACGCACATAGGATACTATTTATTTCTATTATACCTACTATTTATTCCTATTAACTATTTATTTCTATTAAATAAATTCGATAGCATTCAAGTGTGAATTGACATAAAACATCAGTCACTATAAAACGAGGTATAACAAAAAAGAATCAGACTTGGAATAACAAAACGACTTATTATACTCTTTGCGCAAATGACAGCTATGTAATGGACGTATGGATGACAATTTGATTTAACAATATAACAGCTAAACAGATTTTGACGAAATTTGGTATGAAGGTAGCTTAAGCCCTAGGTAATATGTAGATTACTTTTTACCCCAGAAAATTGAACGGCTTTCCGCTATTCTTGCAGGACAGCGGGTGAAACCGCGGGGCGCAGCTAGTTATATATAAAAATGAAACCCGTTTTCCTTGGTCACGGCCTCACGCGTGAATGGCTGGACCGATTTCACTAATTCTTTTTTTGTTGTATTTGTTATTATTAGGAGAAGGTTCTTACGGAAAAAAATATTAAGAAAATCTCTCAGAAATATTGAAAAACCCTAAAAACAGCCCTTCTCTTTTTCCCATACAAACGTTTTCTAACTAAAACGAGCTTTATTGCTATTGTATAAAGTTCATATTGAATTGCAAGCACTCACTGTTGTTTTAGCAATGTAGTTCCTAACGTGTTCCTAACGTCCAAGAGTCAATTTGCACTTTATTACCTCTGTACAAAGTTCAAATTCAATCATATCTATCAAAACAGTGTGCGTTTTCTATTGATAATTTTTACTACAAATTGACAAGTTAGCATCAACAAACTACGGTTGCTATAGTTACGCAATAGCATGAGAATAGAGGTTATAACAAAGAGTTCCTATAATTATTCTCAACACCTTTGGTCACGCCATCACGCGTGAACGACTGGACCGATTTCAATTTACTCTACGTTTATCCCAAAGTCTACCCGTGCGAAGCCGGGACGGGCCGCTAGTATTTTATATCCTCGGGGGATTGTTGAAAGGGCGTATTCTTCAATGACAGAACTTATCAGGAGAGCAGTTTATTCGTTTTTATAACGATTATTATGTATTGCAACTAACTTTTTAATGATAGAAAAGTATTCGAGTATACTCGGATAGTACTATGGTGTGAAACTAGTTCAATAAACCTTTCAAGAGAAACTGCTTTCCTGAAAAATGTTGTCCTTGTCGCGCTTTCTACAAATTATCGGCTATATTAACTAGCTGATGCTAGGAACTTAGTGCTATGCTGCTCGATCACTTGACTCGACTTGGCCTTGCATTTTTGGAGTATAAACATAAACCACAGCCTAGCACTTAGTGATAGTAGATTTCCATTAGTTAAAGATTTTTTGAAATCGGAGTTGCAGTTTCGAAGATTGCCTTATCCCGTACAAACTTTACCTCTATATTATGTATAATATCACTATGGAAACTAACGTGGTTTTCACACATTTTTGTTATAATTAAACACGGGAGACGACTAATAGACGACGTAGTAGACGACTTAATTTTTACGTGAGTATTCCCGTGTTTAATTATAACAAAAATGTATAATATTAGTATATTAGACTATGACTATTATTTATTCTGTGGTATAGATAAGTATTCATGAGCTTTTTATGCCGAGATACATTTTTGAAATATGGCACTGACGTTCTGAACAGCTGTAGCGTATGCATAAATTTAATAGTAAATTAAGTTTTTGGAACAAACAACACAACTGTGCATTGTTTTGATAACTTTATTGAAAGTAATTTATTAACCTACATTAGTCAGTGGCAAGAATTAAGAGTTGTATGTGCATGATTAATCTATACTAATATTATAAAGAGGAAAGATTTGTATTTTTGTATTTTTGGATGTTTGTGTGGAATAAACTCGAAAACTACTGGACCGATTTCAAAAATTCTTTCACCATTCGAATGCTACATTATCCCAAAGTGACATAGGCTATATTTATTACCTGAAAAAATTAGGGATCCTTACTAAAACTTCAATAGTGTCCACCCGTGCGAAGCCGGGACGAGCCGCTAGTCTTAATATATATAAATTACGTGTCACGTTGTTTGTCCGCTATAGACTCCTACACTACTTAACCGATTTCAATCAAATTTGCACACCGTGTGCAGTTCGATCTAACTTAGGAGATAGGATAGCTCACATCTCAATTTATAGTAAAAAAACATGAAAAATTAGAGAATTTAAAAATACTTAAACCATAATTTAACTTAAGCGCTTTGGACAATGTAAACTTTTTTAATGTAACTTTTGACATTTGACATAGAATTGACGCAATGGCTTTTGACAGGACAACGTCTGTCGAGTCAGCTAGTTTAGTATAAAATTAAAAACAAATTCTACAATACATTAGTGGCACGACAAAGGAAATAATAAACACATCATAACAATAATAGATAAAGACCAAAGGCAGTATTTTTGTTAAGAGCAATCTCTTCTCGACAACTTTTCTAAATTTTGTGTATTTTTGTGTCGGTACAAATTTATTTATACCTGTCTGGAAAAAATGAGATCTTCGAAAGTCTTTCCATCAAACAACTCTTTGTTTTCCGACGAGTCATTGACCTTACCTACTACTACATAACATACCTATATATGTACATAATCCAGAAACATAATTAGGGTCCGTAGAGATCGCTATCGGCTACCACGTATTTAATGAGATGTTTTGTTTCATATGTGATGATTCAACGTCTCACATTCATCTTTTTTGTTTGTGTAGATCAGAGCAGCCGTATTAGTACTTTTTGAGATCATAAAGGTTTGTGCTGCGATGGTATTATTATATTGATAGGTAATAATGTACCTAATAGCTATTGTATTGCTGTTGGATATGGTGTGGCGCTACTTGAAATTGGTATTTGTATCGCTATTGTTATGGGTCAATTATTTTTTAATCTTGTCGAAATTTCTTTAAATTGTTCTCCTGTAAAAAACGCCATTTGCAGTTTCAATACCGTTCATAGGGCAGTTGAAATGTATGCAAAATGGGACAGCGCCTCTGTCGAGCTTAAATGAAAGCTGCATTGTCCATACATTTTGCTATCGAATATTCACTACTTCGCTACGTATTTGACGTCATGTGCTAGGTAGGTATACTGATATCATTATTACTAAGTTGCATAGAGCTAACGTTTATGCAAAACAAGCAAATTAATAAATCGCCAAATAAATCAGCGACACTCTTTGATAAATACCTACAACAACATCATTATAATAAAACAGCTTTTAACTACATGATTGATTGACTGACTGCTAGCTTGTAAAATTTTATTGCATTGATTTTGTTTAAACAATGGGGAATTTTTTCAGTCTATTCACATATTAGAGAAAGATTCTTTCATGCAGTATTTTTCAACGAGTGAGTCTCGAACTTTTGGGAGTTGCAAAGCGTCTTTAAGGTGGTCGTTTTTGCAATTGTAGTAATTATGCCCCCAAGAGACAATTAATTAATTGTAAAGAGACTTTATAGTTAAGAAAGCCATTCTAGTTAAAATGTAATATTTATTAGGACACGATTAATTAATTTAGAAACAGTGAACAGGAGGTTTTGAAATATTTTCCATACTAAGGAGGTCGTAGGTATATATAAAAGGGTTGGAAAAACACTCCTCAATGTACGTATCTGTAGGTATGTGTTCTTATTACCAAATGTTCAAATTAATACCTGTAAGTACCTAACCAAAAACCTGTATAAACCCAGTTCAGGTAAACATAACCCGAAACAAAAGCTTATTAACTTATCCTGCTCTAGGTCCTATTTTTAATAAGTACAAGAACATTATTTTTACAAAACAAAAAACAAAAACCGACTTCAAAAGACCGACTATTGAGTTATTCATCTATTTGTCGCGCACGTACTTAATGCAAATTTAAGACTTAATATGGTTATCTCATGGATACCATTATCGTAACTGGACTAAATTGAAATGGGACCAAATGGGAAGCGTCAGCTTTCTAATAAAAAAAGAATCATCAAAATCGATTCACCCAGTCAAAATTTATGAGGTAACAAACATAAAAAAAAAAAATTAAAAAAAACATACAGACGAATTGATAACCTCCTCCTTTTTTGAAGTCGGTTAAAAAACGTGTTTTTTTTGTGTCTTACTTGCTTTTGATGCTTTACAGATTTAACATGAATTGCGATGAAATAAACCCTAACTTTTAATATTTTTTACGTTTTATGCATTTATGATCCATTGTTTACAAATCTTGTTTTGATCAACATCAGCACAGGTGATTGGTACAGTGACTTCTAACATTAATTAAAACGGCTTCTTCATATCAAAATTTTATAATTAGAGGTCTTCGAACTGCAATTATAAATGGCTAAGGTCTTATTAATGGAAATTGGCGTCGGAATTAGCTTGGGCGCGCCTTCGTCAGCCAGTACCAGAAACTAACCATAATGTTATTTCTAACGGATGTTTTATTCCTGCATTTGTTTTAATTAAATAATTTATTCAGACGCAATATAAAAATAGCTGTTTTATTACGTTGAAAGAATATTTATTTGTGGTTTTATAGACTTCTCTATAGTGGATGAGTTATTTGTTAAATTATGCAAACTGTGCTTAAACCGCTAAATTTTCCGTGAAAAAGTAGCCTATGTTTAAATTCCTTGCAAAAGCTACCTCTATTCCAAATTTCCTCTAAACGGGTTTCATTCATTTTTCTGAGATTGGGTAGCTAAAATCCAAACACATACATCATTTCATATTCATAATATTAGTAGGATTAGGTACATTACATTTCTTATTTTAGTAGGACAAATTGGGCAATTCTACCTGTTATCTATTTCTACTGCCTTCTTTTGAGCTAAAAGGTCTGCAATGTGCCGAGCTTAGCTTAACGAGGTAATTCGTCAGAATACGCTCTAAGGTTGACCTCTACCCTCGCTAAATAACATTGATCTAAATCCAAGCCAGATCTGCATCCTATGTAATTAAGACGAAACAATAAGAAAGTAGCCAGATGGTAGGTAGATATCGGTTGCACAAGTTGTGGTACAGAATCACCGGATGATCGCGATAGGATCTTCAAAATACTTAGCGAACTCCGATTGCTTGAGTAAATGGGTTTTGAATTGATTTATTAGGTCTGTGATTGTTTGAACTGAGGGCGGAAATCCACTGAAGCTGTGTGATTCTAGGTTGGGTTAAATGTGTAATTTTTTACAAAAAGAAAAAATCTTATGCTTTGTTTTTATATTTTGAATGTCCTTTACTGGAATAGTTAGACATTGAATTGTCTGGTTTTTGTCCCTCCCCTGTGAATTCTTAAGTCATTTACTCTGGTTAGTAGTACATCGCTTACCTATACATACATACCTACTTATTTCTAATTATGTAATAATAAAATTAATATGGGTAATGGATAGATCTAAAAAAAATATGTATTCCAACATATGTAAGTGAACATGTGTCATGGCATCATATAGACACGATAATTGTATACACGAGTACATTGTATGTTTTTTTCTGTAGTAATTGATACCTATATCAACTTATCCATCCTATGAAGTATTCTATGGCAAAGTAAATTATCCCATGGAATCTCTGGCCCGCAGTGAAGTCATCTGATCGGTCCGGCGTGAATGAAAATCGTGATCTTGCGAGAAAATCAACTTGCTCCTCGATTATGCTATCCTGGTAACTTTGATGGGCAGCCTTGTTGGTCAAGGGCAAATATGAATTAATCATTTGATGAATTTAATCGTTGGTAACTACGTATGCAAATAACCTAGATATCCTGGCTTCTTGAGTTTAATAGATGCATTTTCCTGATTCCTAAACAAATCTCAGCTTGTTTGCCTGAGATGTAATAGGCTCCATTTTCTATAATGAATACGGAAACGTGATACTAATTCCGAAGGAGCTCTTTGTACTATGATCATTATAAACAACTAACTGTGGACTTACCTGAAATCGCAAAAAAATATGTCGATGCGTAAAATTAGGTTTTTCTTGAACTTTCATAAGGCAATTTTTATAGAACAGAAATTTTATTTTTAAGATAAAAAAAACATTATGATGATTATAATGTAGTATAATTTACCTATCAACCAATTCAATGTAACCTTGTATATTCTGAGACTTTTATACATGGCGACTAAAATAATGCAACAGAAAACCAAACTGTCTTCTATGGAAATTTTACTCGTAGTTTCCTCATTTTGACCATTCCTCTATATAAGTTTATTTAATGAAAAAAATATTGTTTTAAGATTACTATGGTGGTCTACTGTATAGACAAATTGGTCACACTATGCATCAAGTCAAGTAACCACCTTTTTGAATATAATCTAATAGGTAATATCCTGTTAATTGTTTCAGAAACGCTACAAAAACTACATGAATACGACCGTCGTAAAGACAATGTACAACACAGGAAACTTTTTTGAAGATCCATAAAAATTTAAGAGGCTTCCTCTTTGAAGTCATAATTCTGTTTTTATGCGTACCAGTTGATGTGTCAAAAAAATTAAGATGCTCTACAATACTACGTATCAGGGCCAAAATCTTTTGTTATGCATATTTGTGGAGCATTGCGATGATATGTTTCAATTTGTATTCAAATTGTCCGTGTTTATGTGCATACCAAGTGAAATAACACAATTGTTGGTGTTATTAGATCATATTTAATTGCTTTGGAGTATCATTGCGGCTTAGAACTAAACAAACTGTGAGCTATAAAAAAATAATTAAAATAGGTAGGTGGTTGGTATGAGGTCATAATGCTGGAGTTACTGACTAGTCAAATGATTAGGTACTCTCAACTCAACATTTAAATATCCCACTTCTGACAGGTCTACTTTTGAAGGGTTTAGGCCGTATTCCACCACGCTGGCCAAGTAGGTACGGGGTGGTGGATTCACATACGCCATAGAATTTTTCTCGTGACATATGCAAGTTTCCTCACGATGTTTTCCTTTACCTAACAGCCAGTAAGTAGTAGATTTTATATACCACTGAATTTTAGGTACATAGCTACTTATACTAAACTAGGTACACATGAGTTTGTACATGGTTTTTTCTTGACTAAATAACTAACTAAATAACTTACTAACTAAATAACTACCGAGAACCATGATCATTCGTCATGCATATCCGTTAATTTGAGTTTACATAATTGCATGTGTTTTTCTTAATTTCCTGCTTGTCATTTAGCTTACCGAAGTAACTATAGGTAAAGCATAATAGTGATCTTGCTGATATTACGCCGAATACAAAGACTTGTCTATGTCCATTGAGATGTCAGTGGGTTTTCAAGTTATTTTAGGCCAAAAGGCACTGGTAGCTTCAAATAATGTTTGCTGATGTACTTAGTAAGTTAGTAAAAACTAGTGCATTTTGATTAAAAATATTATCTTAAATAACCTAACTAAATAAAGTATCAAATTGTTGTAAGTTATAAAAACTTGTACATTTTATTGAGTCAGGTACGAAAAGACCTCTTTATCGGATGAAATCGCATGAGAAAAACTCAAGTCACAAGAAATATGTAACAAAGGTAATTATTTCATCAGAGTTAATGGCAGTCTTGGGTACAAATAGGTCATATCCGTTATACGCCATCAATTATAATAATTATTACGATGTAATTTTTATACAAATATTTTAATAACTCGTCTACGTGGATGCATCCCCGAGCTGAGATAATATGTAGGTACAAAGGTACATACTTAATTTTATTAGTATTTACGGCTAGCCTCTAGACTCTAGACTCTATATGATCTTTATTAACAAGTGGGTTTCGGAACGCTTAAATCTAACCTTTTTTTTTACACTAATATTATAAAGAGCTCAAAAACTACTGGACAGATTTCAAAAATTCTTTCACCATTAGAGTGCTACATTATCCTTGAGTAACATGGGCTATATTTCATACCCGTGCAAAGCCGGGGCAGGTCGCTAGTTTTTTAATAAGTACAAAAAAAAACAAACAAATAAATGGGTCGCCTCTAAACATCGCATCGTCTAAAACTAAGTAGGGAGAAACTAAAACCATTTTAATTGCCTAAGAATATTTTTTACAGAGTTTACAAAAAAATGAAAGTCAACAATAATTGCAAAATTGGCGATTAAAGAATCATTACACGAAAAATTGATCGCACTTAAGACTAACTTTTCTGCAAATGTGGCCAAATAAATGAACTAAATTGTTCTAAGAAAACCTTACAGTTTTGTACAAAAACACGACGCTGGCTCCTCCACTCACCTCCACAGATAAAACGGTCGGTTTGTCTGAGCGTTGCGCAAGGCGGCCGTAGCTAGCGTGCGTAGCCTTGGCCCTGAACTTGCATAAACCAGCTGTGTGTCAAGCACCTGGCCGGCCCAGTTATTAATTTAATCGATCATGATGACGTTGAACATGCAAGTTTAATGACATACGCAGTTTTCACATGAATTACTAATAATGGACGAATATATTACCTACTCGTACAAAGCGAGAACAGAGCCTCAGCGTAGCTACATGGGAAAGTCTTTACGTTCTATAATGGTTAAATATGGGTTGATGAGGTTTTTACTTACTTTAGTATGCCTAACTAATATTATGATGCATAATGCAGGCGGTTCTGCAGTTAATAAGTTTAGGTACTATTTTCATACCTATTAATATAAGGTATAGGGTATATAATAGGCTATTATATACCCTATACCTTATAGAGGTATACCTTGTTTCAAAGCGTTAAACATTGCACAAAATTAAATTAAATTATAATACGGCCGTTCAGAGAATGCGTTCCTGACACGTCGCGATTGAACTGACGACGTAACTTTGTAATGGCGTTGCAGTTACGATAAAAATATTTTTGCTGGTTGTTTACCGTTTTAACAATTGATGAGCATTAAAACAACATAATTATATCAATAATCAATTAATGTTATAATTTTGTGCCAAACTGAGTGTCAAACGTCAAACGCATTCTCTGAACGGCCGAACTTAATGTAAGATATTTAGACTTAATCCTAAATATCTTACAATAAGGTGCATTGTAAAATTTCCATAAAACACGGCATTTTCAGGAAACGTAGTATTAAAAAAAATGGTATCTACTTGTACATCTACCATTCAGCGGTAGAAACGTCCAATGCTAGAGATATACGAGTAAATTAATAGATGATTGTATAACGGCACAAAAAATAGTGCAAATAGGTGCAAATTAATTCCGAAACCCCAAAAGGAAGGAACTCATAAAACTTCACAAACTAGGCAGATCTTAATTATTAAGTGGCTCGAAGCAATTTTAACACGCTTTTTGCGATTTTGTGGCCATCGATTAGTCTGTATTATTCGTTTATTATATCGATCTTCCTAATCGATTAATTCGGAATTCGGAAGTGCGATTCGCACATGCGTTTTGGTCAATTAAAAATTGCACCCAAGGCCAATTCAAAGCGTGATTTTAATACCATAAACTAAAGGATAAAACAATCATCAATAGGAACTATTTTTTATGCGCTAATTGCTACTGCTCAATTAATCTTCATTAATTCAATTTCCTTTGATTCCTGATTGGTGTTACTCTAAGATTGACCGTTAAATGTTGAATTTCCTTTACGATTGTTTTTATTACAATTAGATACGCCTATTTGCCGGTAATTCTATCACAATAACAACTTCACAGTTTGTTAGATGATGCACATGGAAACAAGGAAATAATCAAGAAGCTGCGATGCGTGGTGCGTGCGTTTCGATTCGTTTTTGCTGTAACCACAATAATGGCGCCTTGGGATATCTTGTGGCTGTGAAGTAAAAACTAAGCTATTTGAGGTGTGATACGAATCGTGAGATCTACTGATCTGCAACGCTGGAAATGTGGTGGTTATTAAAGGTATCGTCTTAGAGATGTACCAGAGAGCTTTAATTTTATACCCTACCAGAATTGGTTCGGCTTTAAGATTTTTTTACAAATGAAAAGCTACTATAACTGAGTACTGTTATGCATCTTTTCTATTTGAATCGGTCGACCTTTCGATTTCGATTCACGGGTATCAGGTATTTTATGCAAAAGGGATTCAGCCTCATTTAAACTTTTATATTTTAGTTTTTTTACAATACCCACCTTTTTTTTTCGTTTACGAGGGGGAAATTTTCGCAAGATGCCCGGCTGCCATTGGGTGTAGCCGGGTTTTTTACAATACCTAACACACTTTTTTGATAGTTATTTAAGTAAGTCCCAATCGTATTTCGTAACAAAATATCCCTGTTTTTTTATTCCATCTCTATCTCTAGCGAGTAGCACTGGGACCACTGGCTATGGGTATTGAATGCTACCAAGTTATTCGCAGTCCTATCAGGATTCAATCGACTGTTGCGGAATGCAGACTTGACCACAACACCTGGAATTATGGGAACCAGTTCTCCCATCGTTTTTGTGAATGTATTTCTATAACTAAAGAATAATCGACACAAAGTAGGTAATAGGTAGATAGACAAACTCTATTTTGTTCACACGAAAAGTTATAAACAAGGATCCCCTTGTTTACAACTTTTCGTGTTATAAACAAGGGGATAATATAATATATGTTAATGATTCAAACCTAGTGGCAGAATATCAGTAAGGGCAATTTTTTACAGGCAATGATTGCCTACAAAAGTAGGTATGATGTGAATAAAAAATAAGAAAATCAATGTAGGAATGTACGGGACTACTCGCGTAAAATTAAATTGGATACTCCGACTCGGTATAATTTCGATTATATATTATAGGTATAACTAAATGTGTGTTAAAACCACGTTAGTTTTATTGATAGAACTAGGGTTAAGTGAAAGATCATTATACCTATATACCTAAATAGGTACGTTTCATACGGCATTTTATACTTACAAATCCTCAATTAACCGAGAACTCTCTCCTCACTTACTCACAAACTTAAGCTATCAAATCAAATATTGACAAAAGCGACAGTGTCATTTATACTAAGAGTTGTCCCCTCGTATAATAAAGACGAGTGGAACCTAACCCAAGGAGCAGGCTAGTAATAACAGACCACATTCCAGATATAAGTCCAGATAAAAAGAAACAGTCTCAACCCAACTCGTTTCAACCTATTTGCAACATCTTCATGTAATTATTCTATACAACCATCAGGTTAAAAGTCAGTGTTGTTCTTGTTTTGATACGATGGTTCTCGTAAAAACGATAGCAAATAGTGTAACTCGGTAGAGTATTTGCATTTATAATATTCGAATTGGTTATATTATATTACGCCAGGGGTTTTTTAAATCTATTCTATAATAAAATATTTCAAAATTAGATTAATTTTACATTGCTTTGGTTAACTTTAAAACCTCTTTAGTGGTATAAAGTAATTACAACCTTCTTAAAGATGCTTCGTGATCCTTCAGGCCCTGCTTCTCATGTCAGGATCTTCAGGTGGCTTTTCTCCTTGATTTAACATATATGAGGGTTTATTGCACGTAACGAGTACAGTGGCGAGATACTCGGCCGAGCAAACAAACATCGTTCTAGTGACTATCTTGCCTCGTAAAACTGTTAATACAAACCTAGTACCTACTTGGCCAAGAGCACTGTCTCGCCACTGCACTCGTTACATGTATTCGACCCATTATGAGAATAGCAGAGTGAAGGTTGCATCGCCTGGTTGTTGACACATAACCTTTAGAAAATTGCCCCGGTCGTTCGGGATTCTCAAGGAATGAACCAGCGAGCGGCGACTCTCATTTTCTTTTTTGCGGTTGAGTAATAGTCAGCTCATTATATGGGCTACAGGGTTAAGTATATCTAAGCCTCAGAGTAAATATAACAATGATCTAAGTTTTTTTTTGTGATTTTAGAGTTGCTAACATAGAACAAGTCAAATGAATAGAAAAAAATAATTAGTCGTTCTCGGCGAACGGGGACTTCGCCGCCTCTATGGATATCTTTACCAACCTTCCACCAATTTGGGTCATGATTAAACTTAAAAAATGTATTGTAATAAACTACTTGACAACTAAATTTTGTGGTGATTAGATTAATGCACTGAAATTATCGTCGGACAAACACTGATTTCTTCCGATAGATTGAGATCTCACAAAGCTCGTCCAAAAAAAGATTATTCAAAATAATTCGGACATTAGACATTACTTCGCTCAGTCAATCATCATCATCATCATTCCGTTTCACTACTGGAGGTTAGCTTTCAGCTTCGTAAACTTCTCCTTATCCTGAGCCAAGCGGAAAAGCTGGCTGTGACAATGAGATCATATTATTCCATAATTACAGTAAAAAATTGCTAATGCAAATGACATTATGAATCTATAAAAGTTTTTGTTTGAATGTGTTAAAATAGACCAAAAAATACTCTAGCCCGATTTTATTGCCTGCGTGGTGAATTTAATTCAAATTTAATGTTATCGAAAAAACATTGATGGCAGGGATGGCTATTACGAGTATGGGTGCCGACATAATAATGTGGTCGATGTATCAGGCGAAGAACAAGTTACCCGTTTACTTAGTCACCTACAATACAAAGTTTACTTGTCTAGCTACTTCAATAAATCTACTTACTACCATACTTTTTTTGTGATTTTAAGGGTTTGTCATAATAAGTGCAATAAATAGAATAAAAAATACTTTTTGTTAAATTACATCATAAAATGAAGCTAAAAACTAGTGTCGGAAGTGGCCCCTTTTATCGCTAAGAGCGAGCTTTTCCAGTCAACCAAAATGAATACTTACTCTTAATAATGAGTACCTACCTCGAGACCTGCAATGAGTTTCGGCTTAGTACCAACAGTAGTTATGTATTTTTGGCTTAACACGTATTGTAAAAGGAAAGGAAACAACAGCTCACACTAAATCTGATGATAATCTTAGTACTTACCCGAATTTTCGTAAATTGAAATTCTCAAAATGTACTAACGGTGTTTTCGGGGTATGGTCGAAACCGGTTTTCAATCAAACCCGGAAAGAAATTATTGATAAATTCAGTCCTTTATCATTAGGCTGCCCTGCCAGAAAAGGAATTTCGAAAAAGTAATAACCGTAATTTTGAATTTACATTTATTGCATTTTGAGTTAATGTTGTATGTATTTAATTGAAGTCAAGAAGGTTTTTAATTAAAATTTCATTTGTAGTTTATGAATTAGGTACTTACCTAAGTATTAGTACTCTGAGAAAAATAGCCATCAAAATTCCGATGAATTCTAAATTCTCATGAGTTCTAAAGATTGTTTTGTCAGTGTAAGTAGGTATACCTACGTCCCATTTTAAGAATGGTAATGGATTGATGGCCAGTATTACAGGTAATACAATATTTATACATGAAGTTTGGACATGATAGGAGTGTGGTAAATATAGTACAGTAGATTCAGATACACATTGCAGAGCTTTGTAAGAATCTATGAACTACATTAGCCATTTGATCATCGAGCTTATAATATAAAGTAGGTAAATTAACAACAACCTGACACAAGTCCCAAATTACCGTTAATTAATTCGTCGCTTTGGTATTTAAATATAAATGCACAATCCTGGCAGGAAATGATAATTTTGAAGTCTCATTAATATTATCACTAAAATAAAATGTTATGTACGAAATTGTACGGATGACCGTGTTAAGCGAGTAGGTATCTATATTTGTTATTTCTTTATGCTGAAATGGCATCATGAATTATTAGATAGGTGCTATTTTAATTTTGGTATATTATATAATAGTTATTAGCTTATATCCTGCATCATATAGGTACTCGTATTAGGTTTATGGGTTACCAGCTGATGTCCGAGACTTTGCACCCGGTGCAGTACACTGAGAAAAATGCGCATCTAAATTCCGCTAAAAGAATAATGAATTCACCTAAAGTACGGAGCATACTGATTTCACCAAAAAGTACGATATTTTTACCAGTTTTTACGGTGACAACTACATTAATAATACATAGTTGTCACCATAACTGCTGCTCGGCCTTCCGACTCACACTTAGCTAGTTTCAACTAATACAGTCTCAAGTGCTTGGCTTACCAATGAACAGCATTAGGTAAAGAGAAATAGACTATTTTTCATCCTGGAACAACTTACCGATCGTGTAGTATAGTGGTTGAAACAGGGAGTCAAGTCTTGATGCAATATAAATGATAAAACAAAGTCGTAGTCGTAGGTACTCAGAGTCAGATGGTACTCGGTGAAGGATGCACGCCAATTAAAATACGGACTGCATTGCGATTTGCGCCATGCAATGTTCACGTTTAAAATTGTTTACGACCATTCGAAAGATAAATCTTTGGAGTTTATTTTTTGTTTAGTTGCGTGTGCAGCAGTTTTAAATAAATTGTAGAGATATTTCAGAACAACGAATTTGAATCCTGTTTCGCTCTTATAATACTTCATTTACTACTTTTTACTCAACTGAGTGATGCGACAAGCAAGTCGGTCGCCTGATAGTAAGCGTCACCCATAAAAATTCAGTACCACCCAGAGTTAAGCATAATAATTTTGCTGGGTAACTAAGTTTATGGGTACCTGCGAAGCAATTGCAAAGGCTTGATTACTCGTATGTAGGTAAAGGTACTTGTATACCTTTTTAATCTGTTATCAGATTATCACTCAGCTACCATGTCTAGAAATAAATAGGAATTTAACTACAAAGATTAATCTATAAATGACGATGGAAAAATGTAACAATCTTATTTTTTGTTCCAGAAATATTTTCTGCAAATAATGTCGTGGTAGAAAACGCTGTGCATTTCAAACATGGACAACTTTATGCCAAGATACTGTTTATCTCTGATACTGCTTACCTCGATAGCAACGAGCGCTGGAAGCAATAGTAAGTATCGTTACATTTATGTTTATGTATTTTTGTAAAACTTTGTCCCTATTGGATATTCCACGAACTGGACGTTTCGCAAATTGGGATTTTTTCTTTAAGTGAAGATTTTCGCAAAAGGAACACTTAGGATTTTTCTTTCTTTATAAATGAAGAAGCAGATGGTAGAAATATTTGTGCCTCCTTGAAAATATATGCAATGTCGTTCAGATTATTTTATGCAGTTCGAAGTCTACATCTATTACTACCTACAGCCTGACTACCCTCAACCTCAGGAGTAGGTAATACACGAGGGATACCTATTTGAAAGGAAATTAAACGTAATTGAAATGAATAATACCTCAATGAAAGGTTACCTATTCGTTAACAGACATTTTTATTTAATACCTTCCAGAAACAAACGATGAAGAGCATCGAGAACCGCGAGTAACCGGCAGAATAGTGAAACTTTATTCAGGCGCTAAGCCTGAGCCATTCCTCTGCACCAGCGAAGGATTCCAAGCTGACCCGAGCAACTGTGCTACTTTCTACCGATGTGTGAAGGAACGAAGCGGAAAGTTCAGTGTTTTTAGGGTAAACATCTTCATACATACTTACCTACCTATTTACCCACTATAAGTAACCTTTAGAAAAAGTTGCAGCAAATCTTTTAGCTAATTGGACTTTGCATATTTTTAGTTGAAATAAATACCACTCAAATGTTTACTCTGTCGTAGATGTGGTTTACTTCATGAATTTTTTTTATTTTTCAGTACCAATGTGCGCCTGGAACGGTCTTCGACCCAGATGTGGAGATTTGCAATCATGCACGTAACACAAGACGGACCGAATGTGGCGGCATGCTCAAACCAACTGCAGAGCCACACCACAGTACAAACATTAATGAAATCGACGGAGCCCAGTCCGAAGTACCACGACCTATCAGTACGAAAGTGCCAATATACGCCGAACAGACTTCGCACAAAAATCCTACTACGGCTTCATGGTTGCTCTCTACTGAGCGTCAAAACGTTCCCAGTAAAACACCCTGGACATCTACAATTTACAGTTCACCAAGTACAATTAGCACGAGTACTTCAAAATTATTGGATTCTACAACGAAAAACCAATGGTTGTCTTTAACGCAGAATCAATGGGAATCGCAGTACACTTCAGAATTGCCATCGAAAACCAAACAGCCATCAAATTCAAAAAACATAGAACCGTGTACTTCGGATGGCTTCATGGGAGATAGCGAAAATTGCCGAAAGTTTTACAGATGTGTTGGCAACCTAAGAGGCGGATATATCAAATATGAATTTTCATGCAGCGAGTCCACAGTTTGGGATGATGAAATACAAGGATGTAACCACCCATGGGCTGTTAAAAGAAGCAATTGTGGTAGAAGTTTGTCGTTTGATGACACGTTTAAGTTACAAAAACAGGAACCTAGTTCGACTGACGAACCGACTACAAAAGATACAACCCCAACAAACGGAGAATTTGGAAAGAAAACTAATAAGACTATTCAGCAGCAACTACAAATAAGTCATGGATCTAAAGCTAGTCAAACTCAAACACAAATAAGCAACAGCCCTGATGTTATTCAAAATCAAACTCAAATCATTTATGGTGACAAAGCGCAAAACGGAACTCGTTCAGAATCTAAACAAAATCAAACCCAAATCAGTTATGGAACTGCTGTTAGTCAAACACAAACACAAATCGATTATGGAAATAAAGGAATGCAAACCCAGCTTCAAATCGATCATTCTAGAGATTCAAGTCAATCTCAAGTTCAGGTAGTGGATTCTTCAACTAAATCCACGACAACCACTCTAGCAAATAATAGTGGCAAAAATGAGTGTTCTGAAAGTGGTTTTATGGGAGATGCTAATGACTGTAAGAAGTTTTATAGATGTGTTAACAGTGGTAGAGGATACACAAAATATGAATATTCTTGTGGTGACGGCACAGTATGGGATCCAGCAATAGAAGCTTGCAATCACGCATGGGCCGTCAAAGAATGCGGTGCTAAACGTCCTGGAGTTGGCCCAACAACTGAAACACACACTACAACAACTGCGAAATCAACAGAATATCACACAGAACCCACTAAAACAACGACAACCTACGCTACTAGTCCAGTTCCTGATATAGATGATGAAGGCGACGTCGGTTATGGTAATCAAAATAATCAAGAAGTTACAATGTCTTCCACGACAACCATGAAAACAACAACTACTACTGCAAAATCTACTACACAAAAACCCAGTGGAACTGGAACTGAGTGTACTACTAGTGGATTTATGGGTGATGCCAATGATTGCAAAGTATTTTATAGGTGCGTAGATAATGGCAATAAAGGTTTCATTAAATATGAATTCAAATGTGGAGATGGTACAGTTTGGGATTCAGAAATTGAAGCTTGCAATCATGCATGGGCTGTTAAGAATTGCGGTGGAAGTACTTCTGGCGATGAAAAAGAAGAAACAACAACAAAGAAAGAAAGCACAACAACTTCAGAAAATTCACATACTACTGTTACTCTTGTTCAAATTTCGACTGAAGCAACGACTAAGGAAGATGATTATGATACAGGTTATGGATCTCAAAACCACGAACCTTCAAAATCAACCACTTCTAGTACTACTACTTCTAAACCTGAAACCCAAACTCAAGAGCAAACTACTAGTAGCAACAATATTTGCAAGTCAAGTGGATTTATGGGTGATGAAAACGATTGCAAAAAGTTTTACCGCTGTGTGGACAATGGTAATGGTGGCTACACCAAATATGAGTTTACATGTGGGCAAGGCACGGTGTGGGATCCAAAAATTGATGCATGCAATCATGCTTGGGCTGTAGAAAAATGTGGAGGAAGCAATAATGTAAATGAAAGTAGCGATATTGAAACAACTTCTCAATCATCTTCCACTACCAGTTTAGATGGATCGAGTAGCCTCCCCACAACACAAATCAGCAAAGGGACTGACAGACCAACGACAACTACTGGCACAAGTAGTTCAACTACAAACTCTGGAATAAGTAACGAATGTTCAAGCAGTGGTTTCATGGGTGATAGCACTAATTGCAAAAAGTTTTATAGGTGCGTCGACAATGGTGATGGTAAGTTTACTCGTTATGAGTTTACCTGTGGTGAAGGCACAGTCTGGGATCCCGAAATTGAAGCATGCAATCATGCTTGGGCTGTAAAAAAATGTGGAGGCGGTGGTGGAGAAAGTACATCAACCAATGATCCTCAACAAACAACTTCACAACATCCAGTTTTACAGGATGAAGAACAAGACAATGGATATGCCAGTCCAAACTACGATACTTCCGAATCATCTCACAGTACAGTAACATCTACCAGTTCAAGTAGTACAACTACTTTAGCATCTTTAGGTGAACCAGACCAATGTACTAACAGTGGTTTTATGGGAGATAGAAACAACTGTAAAAAGTTTTACCGATGCGTAGATAATGGCAAAGGTGGTTATGACCGTTACGAATTCGAATGCGGTGAAGGAACAGTTTGGGATGGAAGTATTGAAGCATGTAATCATGCCTGGGCAGTAAAAGACTGCGGAAAAAGTGTATCTAGTACAACATATTCAGAAAATGAAGGTACAACACAATCTAGTTCGAGTTCTAATGCGTATGAAGATGGGCAAATCAATCAATCTACTGAAAAAATAAGTACAACTACAGAAGCACATCATGAATTAGATCCTGCAACAGGTGATAAATGTAAGCTAGAAGGATTTTATGGAAATACATACGACTGTAAAAAGTTTTACAGATGTGTAGATAACGGGAAAGGAGGATTTACTAAATATGAGTTTACGTGCGGTGACGGCACATCCTGGAATCAAGACATACAAGGCTGTGATCATATTAGTCCGAATAGAATTTGTAATAGTAGCAGCACATCAAACGAATTAACTACCCAACAATCAACACATTTGAATGATGATATGGATGCTCAAACCACCTCTACCAGTAAAACTACAACATCAACTGAGGGCGAGACTATTAAAACTACTAAAACACCACAAGGTTCTACAGGTATTTGTAATTCAGAAGGATTTTATGCAAATCCATCAGATTGTAAGAAATTTTACCGCTGTGTCGCTAATGGGAACAGTGCTGGGTACACAAAATACGACTTTAATTGCGGTGATGGAACAGTTTGGGATCAAGAAATCCAAGCATGTGATCATGAATCATCGCATAAATCATGCTCTGGCAGCTCTTTAACTCAGACAACTGAATCACAATCAGAAAGTTCCACAAGTTCTACCTCGACTACGAAGAAACAAGAAACTACAGACAAAACTGAGACAGAAAATATGGGAAGTCAATGTAAATTTGAAGGATTTTTTGCGCATCCTAATAACTGTAAAAAGTTTATTCGTTGTGTTGATAACGGCAATGGAGGATATACAAAGTACGAATTTAATTGTGGTGATGGTACTGTCTGGGTGCAAGAGATACAGGCCTGTGATCATGACAATGACATCAATAACTGCACCGCCCAAGTAGAATCTACGACTCAAACATCAAATGACTTAAATAATCCATCTAGTACATCTAGTTCTAGCACGTCTAGTACTGCAAGTATGCCTTTAAGTGACGAATACGATACCCAAACATCTAACGAACCATCTCATGATGAAACTGATGACTGTACATCGGAAGGGTACTTTGCTAATAAACAAGACTGTAGGAAGTTCTACCGATGTGTAGATGATGGAAAAGGCGGATATACTAAATATGATTTCGTGTGCGGTGAAGGCACAGCGTGGGATTCTGATCTTCAAACATGTAATCACATAAATGAAGTTCAAGCTTGTTCAGGATCTACTCAAACTCAAAATGGAAACCAGCAAACTACAAGTACAACTGGTAAAAATGAAGCTGAATCAGAAAGTACGTCAAGCACTACAAAAGCAACAACGTCTACTGAAACATCTGAGAACACAAACAGCCAAGATACTTGTGAAAGTGAGGGCTACTTTGGCGATAGCAAAGATTGTAAAAAATTCTACAGGTGTGTTGACAATGGAAAAGGAGGTTATACTAAATACGATTTCACTTGTGGCGAAGGTACAATTTGGGATCAAGACATCACAACCTGTAACCACCCTCAAGATGTTTCTAATCCATCGTGTAGCTCAAGCCAAGAAAGTAGCGCTACTTCATCAACAACTAGCTCAACTACAAGTACTTCTCAGGCATCATCAAGCACGACAGAAGGTAACAGCAGCAGCCAAAGTAGTACATCAGACTGCTCTCAAGAATCATCTAAAAAGCCAGCAAACGGCAACATAACTTGCGATAAAGCAGGGTATTACGCCAACCCCGACGATTGTAAAAAGTTTTACAGATGTGTGGATTGGGATGGTGATGGCACACGGTTCTCAGTATTTCATTTTGAATGTGGAGAAGGTACTATTTGGGATCCAGCACTAGATACTTGTAATCATGAAGAGTCTGTATATCCAAAACGAGATTGCAGTCAGACACAGTCCCAAAATGTTGGAGGAGAAACTACCACAACTCAAGGAAGTACGACTACTACAACTGAGTCTACAACAAGTGAGCCAACTACTCAAGAATCTACAACAGCTCAACCAACCACTACTGAAAAAACTACAACACAAGAATCTACAACTAGTGAACAAACTACTACCCAGCAAACGACAACTAGTGATCAAACCACAACTCAAGAGTCGACGACCAGTGAACAAACTACTACACAACAATCTACTACAAGTGAGCAAACTACTACCCAACAATCAACTACCAGTGAACAAACTACAACTCAACAGTCAACCACTAGTGAACAAACTACTACTCAACAGTCCACTACAAGTGAACAAACAACGACTCAACAGTCGACTACAAGCGAACAGACTACGGAGCAAACTACAACAAGCCAGCAAACTACTACTCAACAGTCTGAAACAACTGAACAGACTACCACTCAACAATCGACAACAAGCGAGCAAACTACAACTCAACAACCTACTACCGAACAAACTACTACTCAAGAATCACCAACAAATGAACAAACTACCACTCAACAATCTACGACTAGTGAACAAACAACTACTCAAGAATCGACAACGAGTGAACAGACTACAACGAACGAGCAAACAACCACTCAACAGTCTACGACAAGTGAACAAACTACTACTGAACAGTCAAATGAGTCAACTACTGACCAATCAAGCACTACTACAGATAACACCACTGATGGGACTACTACAACAGAAAGCACCACCGATGGAACTACTACAACAGATAGTATCACTGATGGTACTACTACAACAGAAAGCACCACTGATGGTACTACTAAAACAGATAGTACCACTGATGGTACTACTACAACAGATAGTACCACTGATGGTACTACTACAACAGAAAGCACCACTGATGGTACTACTACAACAGATAGTACCACTGATGGAACCACTACAACAGACAACACCACTGATGGAACAACAGACCAAACCACCACACAAGCGTCCAGCACTGAGTCCGATGCCACGGAAGGTCCATACTCAACTACCGAAGAATCTTCAACTAACAAGGAATGCCCCGAGACAGAAGATGACCAGTATTTATTAGTATGCCCAACTTCGTTCAAGAGACATCCAAAATACTGTAATATGTTCTACCAGTGTATTGAAGATGATGAGACATATGAAGCTAAAGTGGCTACATTTAAATGTCCAAATAATACAATTTACGATGAAAGTCAAACACAATGTGTAACAGAAGACAAAGCTGACAAGAAATGCGATGGTGAAATAGCAAACAAACGCAGATTTAAACGCTTAGGATCAAACTATAAAGAACCTGTAAGTATTTCTTTCGTGAGATATTCTTAAGATTATTTTCAAGCAATGTCTTTATAATATGCTTTATTTTTCAGATTGTAGCTGATAAAGGAAAGCAGTCATGTTCTGGTACTGGATACTTTTCGTTTGAAAAGCAGAGCGAATGCGCCAAAGGATTCCTGAAATGTGAAAAGAGTAAAAGCGGTGAATTAAGAGGATACGTCTATCAATGTCCAGATGGTTATATCTACTGGTCAATTAGTAAACGATGTGAACGAATAGAGAGCGTAAGAGACTGTAAGCAATCTAGTAACGATTGGACAAAAAGATGGAACATTCCAGTGGAAAGAAAAAATGTAGCGAATAGCTAAAGCTCTCTAATATTTGGCTCTATCTATTGGTTCTATATACTCAGTAACAAAACCTTAGATTTGTGATAATTTTGTGCGTTAATTACCTGAAGCACTACCACGGTAGATACTTTAGCTTATAAATCTACTGTGGCAGGCCTTACTGCGAGCGGTGATTTATTAGTAACATGGATTAGTTAAGTGTTATAGGATATTCAAAACTAATTGTGCAAAAAGAGATTATTTAACTCATCAGACATATGCATAGTTATAAAACACATGCGTACCTATAATTTATGTACTGGAAACATACTTTACAACTATAAATTATTTGTTGTTACATTCAACATGACATTGTGCAATAGAAGTTGTTTCACATAAATATGTAGCACAATCCATAGCATAATTTGCTGATAAAATTCATAGGTATTGGTTCAATTAATGAAATAATGTCGTCATCTGGAAATTTAGCTTCCGTAGATGAAAGAACAAAATTCTATGCGTTCATATTTAGTTTTTGATATCTAGAAAGGGTTTTAGTTTTATAATTCTAGTCGAAATAAGACATACCAACTTCAAATAGGTTAAGATTTGCTGCCATAAGGTTTAATTTAGGCGTCAAGGGAAAACTTGTGGTCAAAATATTGTAAATGGAACACAATATTTTGAACACGACTTTATAGTAGGTGAATTCCAAATAAATTATTGTACACTATAAACGTGTTTTCTTACCTAAGTTCCTAAGTAGGTATTCTGAGAGGAACACGCTTTTATTAGCTTCACCTGTATGTTTGTATGTTTGTATGTTTGTATGTAACCGACTCCTTTGAGCTCGATTTTGACCCACTTTAAACAGTCAGATTTCTTTCAAACTTTGTAGATATATCGAGGACCGATGACAATACACTAAACAAATCGTGTTTTTTAGTTTTTTTAACTATTAATTTTTTTAACACGCTTTTTCTATAAAGTTTCTTTAACTTTTAATACCGTTTAATTTACAAATGGTAATTTCGTCACTCGTGTTAGAGAGCAAAGTGGCGCAGTGGAAGCGTGCTGGGCTCATAACCCAGAGGTCCCTGGATGGAAACCACGCGCTAGAAATCTTTTTGCTCAATATTTTTTGTTACGCATCAATTTTATTTTATAGATAGATAGATAGATAGATAAACTCTTTATTGTTCACACCATAAATTACAAACAAAAGAATGAGCGTGGGGTGCTTTCTAAGATATTATCAAAATGCTAATCACTCTAGTCATGTCTGTCAATACAAAATGTATCTACAAAATATATAATATCTATTGACCCATGCACCCCATGCTTTTTAAAAATAAAATACATATATTTATTTATTTACACTATTATTAATTTATATTTATTGAAATTTTCAACCCTATTCTTAATTTAAATTTATAAAATTTTATTTTCTATTTTTTTAGTTCGGTTTTTTATAAAAAGCGTGTTTTTTTAGTTTTTTTTAACTATTATTTTTTTGTAAAATATACAATTTCAAATAATTTACAGAAAGTATCAATGTAAATAAAAATCTTGTTAAAATCTTATATAACTTTATTAACGCGACTTACAAAGACTTTTACAACAAAATAACATCAATACCTACGCATGACGATAACAATCCTTTACAAAAAATCGACAACTCTTTAATAATAAACTCTGTGACAGATTCAGAGCGGTCATGGTAGATAGCATTGCTAAACATACCACCTAAGAACGCATGGCAGACCGTATCAGTCGCTATAATATTGCCTTTCAAATCAATAGTTACTTCGAATGAATCTTCAGGTTCCTTTTCAATTATATCTTCAAGCTTTGACCCGTTCTCAGGTTTCGCCACTTCTATTCCTTTTGCACTGACTATGATGGGTTTGTGAACATTTGGATCTATGAGTTTATTCCAGAAGTCTTTTCTCAGTTGAGTCTTATTCTCATTGCTTGCTGCAATATCTCTTGCATCTGCATGCTTAATAAGTTCTGAGTTTGAGGTAGTTTCATCCGTGTATTTTGATTCCCTATTGTGGAAAAGTAAATTCATGAACATAGGCAAGAAGTTGAGCTTAGGTGAAATATCCGGTCTCTTTTCTTGATTATAATTTTTAGAGTCTACTTCTTGTGACTCTTTTAACTTTAATGGCTTTGTTCCATTTTTAGGTCCAACAATATCGACAACGGAACGTAATTTGCGCACATAAGCGATTGTACTATCTTTAGTTTCAACTTCATCAAGTGGTTCTTGTATTATTTTTTCTGTTGCTGTATCATTCTCCAAAGCATTTATGACATCTCGAATATTATGAGGTAGAGCTTTCGATGGCTTAGTTATTTTCTTATAGGATTTATGTTGCCTCGAAAATGGTTTTGCCTTTTTGATGTTGTATTTCTTGAGAATACGATATATTTTGTCAATATAAATTGAGTTGGGCGATTGTGGAGTTAGTACTACTGGATCAAATGCTATACCTCCTTTTTCCCAAACAGAAATAGCTCGTACGAGAAATTTGAGGAACTGAGGAGGTAGGTTCCTCCAATACTTGTCCAAAGGCGAATCATAGAAATACTTTGTAAATGTCGTATACTTGATATGCAGATTACTGTTACTATTAACGATTCTATTGTTCTCAGACCATAGTGAGTTTAAAGCTATTCTGTTATTTTCTTGATCGCTCAAATCTTTTGTTTCCGAATCAACATCATTAGCAACGATAATTAGTTGATATTTGAATTGTTTATATTTCTTTGTTATTATGTCTATGTATGGCAAATAATTGTTCAAATCTATTTCTTTGTTTTCTTCAGCAAAAATATGCATGAACACTTTGGGTGGAAACGGTGGTTTTATGGACGGATTAAGTCTCAATTTAGTATTATAAGGCCTGACATATGACTTGTTCTGTGTTTCGAGCAAAACGTACGAAAATAGACAGTTATAGACAAGGTACGTGGTTAAAGCGAGCATACCGATTCCTATCCACCAGTAGTTCAGCAAAGTCGACCACTGCCCTGTAACAATAGATTATTTTATTTTAAATTCGAACCAAGGCCATTTAGTCTCTAAGTACTTGAAAAGGATTAATAGGCTGGCTGATCAGACTATATGAATTAACTTTTTATAGAAAATAATAGAATAGCACTATTGCACACCAACCAATAATAGGGCGATAAGTTAAATGACTAAGAAATTTTAATTATACAGAAAGTAAATAATGCGAATGGTTCTATGTACTTTTGAATAGGTAATAAGCAGCTGTAGCATGACTTTGTCATGTATACACAAAGGCAAAAGAAGGTCTTTTCATTATTAAACTATGATGTAAAATAATGGGTACAGTAAAGGTGAATGACACATAATTATACGGTGCAACTATTTATTATAGGTTGATTTAGAGCACATTAGCATGAAACATTAGGTTCTGCGCAAATTAGCCACTAACCGTAGCTGCTAGTGGCTAGCTCTTTTCCATCATACACCATCATACGTGATTTTTCAGACACACTCGCCGCAAACTGTGGCGAGAGACAGCCACTCGTGAGCGTGATTCTTAGTGTCCGCAACACACCGCCGGTGGCAGCCACTCGCTACACAAGACGCAGCGACTACCGACCACCGACCACCGACCACCAACAGCGACTAATGGTGCGCTATAACCACCAGTGGCTGTGGTCGAAGAAAGGACTAGCAGAAACCGATTCTCTCTCGACTTGCAGACACCCAGATTAAATATATCAGGGAACGCCCAAACATATAGGGTTTATCGTCGTCCTTTTCTGTCCGTCAATGGCGAATAGGGTAATAGGGTATTAAACTAATATCTGTCTCTCTTTCTTTCTTACCTGGCCAGCGAGTGATGATAACCGCTGCTCCTTTCACGTGGTTCTTGGCGCGCGTCCTGCTCATAAGCAGCCGCCGGTAGCGCGGGCTCAACCTCTCCTCCTCTGACACCTCGTCGCACAACAACGGGTACTGCTCACTCATTGGGCCATCGGTTCCAGTGCTGTAATACAAACAGGGCAAGGTCGTTCAAAAATAAAATAAAATTCAGTGTAGGTAATTAGTTTATTGCTAGACGCGGCCAGGCGTAGCTGACCATAAGGTGGACCGCCGCGCCGCCGCCGCCGCCGCTTATTTACCGCTTAACGCTATAAAATATTATGAAGAAATCCTTTGTTTATTAATGGTAATTGGCAACGATTTATCTCAATTCCCTTTTAATAAGGTATTTTTCTCGACCAAAAAAATTGTAATGAAATATCCATGTTATAGGGGACAAGTAAATCTATACCTAGAGGTGATCAATCTGTAGCCACGGAATCGAACTGATATTATATAGAAAGTTTATCAAGGTATTTGTTACTCATTCACGCTAAAACGGCTGGACGGAACTGAATGATATTTGGAATAGAGATAGTTTATACACTGGATGAGTACTAGATAGAAAGATAGAAAAAGGGATGCTGAGATGGTTCGGACACGTAGAGAGGATGGATGAAAGACGATTGACGAAACAGATTTATGAGGCGAGTGTGAATGGACAAGCTGGTAGAGGTCGACGTAGGCGAACGTATCACGATCAAATCGAAGACGTTCTCAGTAAAGGCCACGTAAAAAGTACCCGCAACCGACGAGCTTGTATGAAAACACTTATGAAAGTAGAAGAAGCGAAAGACATATGTCAGGATCGTAGCAAGTGGAGGGATGTAGTCTCTGCCTACCCCAATGGGAAAGAGGCGTGATAATATGTACCTATGTATGTATGTATGAGTACTAGGCTATTTTTCATCTTTATCATCAAAGCGCGGCTCAGCTAGTATTTTCATACATTTTGTAATAGAGCACTAGGAGCACGCGTAGCTCACGCGTCTATCACGCGCTCAAATAAATCTAGAGGGGAATCTTATGCCCCGCTGCGCTGTGGCGTTTGCTATAACAAAGCCCCCTAGGGGTTGATTACACGTAACGAGTACAATGGTGAGACAGTAAATGGGCATACTCAGGCAAGCAAACAAATCATGGTTCTAGTGACTGTCTCGCCTAGTCAACTGTTTATACAAACTAAGTGTACGTATAATCCATTACCGATGATATAGTTCAATACTACTTTGTACGTAATAACATGTTTTGAAGCTTAATTCGATCCTTAAACGTAAAATATAGGAAATGTCGCATTATAATAGAGCCATTAATACATGTTTGAATATAGCTTTAACGTACCTTTGATAAAAATATATGTTTTAAACATAATTTAACAAAAATTGAATTTTTCGTTTTTTTATTTATTTTATTAATGTCAACTTGATTAAAGATCAAAATAATAGTCTATGAGTAAATAGAAAATGAATAGACTTCCTTTCTAATACAAAAGAGTACTTTTACAAGGCAATCAATGAAGCGGCTGTCCGATATTGAATTGAACGATATGTTATGGATTTATAAAATACTAGCGACCTGCCCCGGCTTTGCACGGTATAAAATATAGCCTATGTTACTCAGGGGTAATGTAGCAATCTAATGGTGAAAGAATTTTTGAAATCGGTCTAGTAGTTTTTGTGTTTATTCAACACAAACATACAAAAATACAAATCTTTCCTCTTTATAATATTAGTATAGATATCAAGAGATGCAATGTACAGTAGAAATACAGACCAATTTTTTGTCCTGAAAAAAACTAAATACCTATCACTTAAAAAGAAAACAACACAAATTACACTGATTAGGCGGACACATCGAAACTGACCAACATACTACATCCCTTTGATGGAAAAATTATAAGAGTATATCTTAATTTTTTTTCCATATAGGTAGGCTAGGTAATGAAATTATTAGCAAAAACTTAGTAAAGTCCTCGTAATAGAAAATCACTCGAGCCATGGACTTTCCTCTAATTTTCAGAATTAGAAGCTAATGTTACCTATTCTACATAACTTTTAATAAATAACTGTGATGATTGATTCTCGGTCTTGGCCCTCTAGTTCTTTGTAGCGATGAAAAATACACTAGAGTCAATGAAAGTTACATATGTAAGGGTAAGTGTAGTACAACTGTTTAAATATGATTCAATAATGTTTTTATTACGAACTAGCGGCCCGTCCCGGCTTCGCACGGGTAGACATTCATTTTTTAAACATTTTGGGATAAACGTAGAGTAAATGTATCTTGATGCGGGAAATAGGTAGATGTTTGAAGTGAAAACTTCTTTAGCGGCGTTGTACACTTTTTTGGAATGGGTAAAAAATGTTAAACTCGCGACAGGGTCACGTGACCTGATCGAAAATTCGTAAGACGGATGGAGAGTAGACAGCTAGTATCCCCCTCTCTTTCTACGGCGCGGCGAAAATGTATGCCTGCGCCGGCTGTTTCGTTTAGGCGGCGCAGGGCGCTTGCGCGAATGTTCTAATTTGACAGTTATAGTGTTGTGACCTAGTGATTATAGTGGACACGATATCGATTCATTTTTCTATTAAAATAATTAAAGCAATTCGTGCAAAATTATTCCCTAACCATTCCAAAATATCCAAAACGCACAACGTTAATACTTAAGTTTTCACTTCTGCCGGCACTCCCGGAGTGCAACCCGTCGTTTTTTTTTTTATTTCTATTTATATTCAAATGTCAAATGTTACATTAAAAAAGTTTACATTGTCCAAAGCGCTAAAGTTAAATTTATGGTTTAAGTATTCTTTAATTTTCTAATTTTTCACGGTTTTTTTTTTATTTTTCTTTCTGAACCTTCTCCTGACAATAACAAACACAACAAAAAAAAAAGTGAAATCGGTCCAGCCGTTCTCGCGTGATGGCTTGACCAAGGGAAATAGGGATTCATTTTTATATTTATAGATATAAGGTTTGAATATTGTCTATGCTATAGGTATGCTTATGTCGCATGCGTGTGTTTTACACGCATACATCTAACTACGTAGATAATGAAAATATACTATTGCGTATACTGTGTTTGTCATTACCTTTTTGTAGTGTCAATAAAGAGTTATTGTCTGGTGATGTACAATTTATCTATGTTCTTACTTTGTGAGTCTTCTATGTTTAAGAGAATTAAATTCCTGCCTCCATAGCCAAGTTTCAATTCTGTATTCGAAACGCTATAGAAAAGTAAGAAAATGTATGGGAATGGCATTTCTATAATCTATTTAATGCTATTTATAGATTCTAAATTCGATGACGAAAAGTAGTATGTATTAAGATGTTTTCATCTCACTGGGTGATAATGTTTTTATGAAAACAAAAATAGCCGCGGGTAATAATATGAACTGCCTATTTTTTTTTGCAGGCTACACAAGCGAAGTCGCGTTTAAAAACTAGTACTTACATAAAACTTACCTTAAATTTTCTTTGGACTAGAATACACGATAGAAAAATAACGGCCTTGGATCCAGATACTAGCTCAGTACTATTATTTTGTTTATGAATATTCACTGGCAGCTAATTATTTAACACTTTTGAACAAGTCACAAAGATGAATAGGTGCCGACGACCTTCTACTCAATGTAGAACATTATAACTGATATTTTCTGTCATTATGCAGTTCCTGTGCAAAACGTATCATTTTGCACGTTTACGTTTCACGTCCTAATGTTGTTGAAATAACATTCATTAGTCTCACGTATGGACGCATTTCTTTATTGAAAAGATTTGATGACTCAGCGATGTGTCAAGGTTGTGTGCTGAGATTAAAATGTTGCGTAATGAATTTTAGACGGAAGATTGAAAGGATGTTTACCCAATTTCTTTTTACGTGAGAATAGCTTGTGTAATGGTGTGTGCTACGCTTACCTATACAGGGTTATACAGAAAGGGTATGCTAAGCCGAAAATGGCTGGTAGTAGTCATCATTATGAACAATTTTTACTATATAACCAACCCAAAATTCGAAAAAAAAAATCAGTTGTCCCATAGAAAAATGTCAATGACACTCGACAAAATGTATGGAAGCTGACTTTTTTTTGCGAACGTAGTTTGTTGTTGTTTGTTCGCGAAAGTAGTTTATAATGATGAGTACCTACTGATGGCTTAGCATACCCTTTCTATATAAACCTGCATAGGAGTTCCAGGACCAGAATTATAAATTACTAGCGGCCCGTCCCGGCTTCGCACGGGTAGACTTTGGGATAAACGTAGAGTAAATTGAAATCGGTCCAGTCGTTCACGCGTGATGGCGTGACCAAAGGTGTAAATGCGAAAAGGTGCGAATAATTATAGGAACTCTTTGTTATAACCTCTATTCTCATGCTATTGCGTAACTATAGCAACCGTAGTTTGTTGATGCAAACTTGTCAATTTATAGTAAAAATTATCAGTATAAAACGCACACTGTTTTGATAGATATGATTGAATTTGAAATTTGTACAGAGGTAATAAAGTGCAAATTGACTCTTTGACGTTAGGAACATACCTACATTGCTTAAACAACAGTGAGTGCTTGCAATTCAATATGAACTTTAAACAATAGCAATAAAGCTCGTTTTAGTTAGAAAACGTTTGTATGGGAAAAAGAAAAGGGCTGTTTTTAGGGTTTTTCAATATTTCTGAGAGATTTTCTTAATATTTTTTTCCGTAAGAACCTTCTCCTAATAATAACAAATACAACAAAAAAAGAATTAGTGAAATCGGTCCAGCCATTCACGCGTGAGGCCGTGACCAAGGAAAACGGGTTTCATTTTTATATATATATAGATAGATAGAAACATAGATTTCCATAACTAAAAAACATTTCCATTTTTACCCGACAGACCAGAGGGAGGGTAATTATATTCATCTTAATACAACCTCATTGTGTTCAAACCAAAAATGACCATTTTAATTTTGAATTGTTTTTGAATTCGGAATGACATTAAATTGATTGGAAATGTC
This sequence comes from Alcis repandata, assembly GCA_949125135.1. NCBI lineage: Eukaryota > Metazoa > Arthropoda > Insecta > Lepidoptera > Geometridae > Alcis > Alcis repandata. Next base: position 6,967,485 of record OX421230.1, on the reverse strand, counting down.
TATTGTGTCTAAGTTTTCTCAAAATCATTATTGTTTATAAATCAAACAGAAAATCCAAAAATAGGTAAGTGTTTGTTTGCTGATGTTTGATGCATGTTTCATTTGTATTTTACTAAGTACTAGCTGTTTTACCCGCATTATCCTGAATAAAAAGTAACTATAACCCGGTCACAATATCTGTGCACCTCGCAGGAATGCGTATAGCCTTATATAGTCGAATATATCGAATAGTCGTGACAGGGGAAGCGGGAGAGGCTCCCGCTTCCCCTGTCACCTCTCCGCGCACTCCCCGGTGCGACAGTGCGACTATATAAGGCTATACGTATTCCAGCGAGGTGCACAGATATTGTGACCGGGTTGTAAGTGTTTATCCAGGTTATAAGCTACCTTCACGATAGAGTTACAAACATCCATACATGTAAACTTTCGCGTTTATAATAAGTATTAGTAGGACTAGCGACCTAAACCGGCTTTTCACGGGTATGAAATATAACCTACGTGTATGTTACTGAAGGATAATGTAGCGATGAAACCAGCTCTTGCCAGAATAAAATAGAGGAAGCGCACATGAAAAAAACAAAAAAATGCTTAGCTTGTTAATATTGGGTAATTCCTTGTATTGACAACGCATCTTTGTGTTCATAGATACGATAGGTAATATAGGGTTATTCATAAAGGGTATGCTAAGCCGAATAGGGCTCATAGTACTCATCATTATGAACAACTTTTGTTAAGGGACCAACTCGAAATTCGCGAAAAAAAAATCAGCTGTTCCATAGAAAAATGTCAATGACACTCGACAAAATGTATGGAACAGCTGATTTTTTTTTCGCAAATTTCGGGTTGGTCCCATGGTAAAAGTTGGTCATAATGATGAGTACTATGAGCTCTTTTCGGCTTAGCATACCCTTTATGAATAGCCCTGTATAATTTTTAAAGACAGATTTCTCACTTCAAATTTATATTTGACTAGCTACGTCCTGCGGATTCCCCCGCACGGATAATGAATAACGGTACGAGGATGACGAAAAAAAGCCTGTGTTAATTCAGCCAGTAGGCTGTTGACGGACGTAAATGGCGTAAATTTTAATATCGAATACTCGCCACGTATTTTAACTCAAGGGTTTATTCTAGGCAATAGGCATACGGTAAAATAATTCTGTGCCTCCTGAGTCCTCTACAAAATGATACAACTCGAAGGACACTACTTCTGAGTTGTATCATTTTTCACAGGAGGTACAGAATTTAAATTTAGAATTTTAACTAAAGGTTTACCTAAGAATGGGGGATCGTAGTCCTCCAGCGAAGCCAGATGAGCAGTATCCCCTGCTGAAGGTGGAGGGTGGAGACATTGGCCATGCCGCAGCCACTCACGCAGCAGCGCCCGACTGGGGAGTCACTTGCAAGAAGAGTTCCAAGTTTTCTCGATGGCCTGGTAAGTTCTGCTTAACACCATCAGACCCGAATAGCCTACTTGCAATAAGTACACATATTATGTGATCTACATACAGGGTTCTAAGCAAAGGATATGCTAAGCTGAAAACGGCTCATAGTAGGTACTCATCATTACGAATAACTTTTACTGGCAAAAACCTGTGGGCCTAGCACAACTTCGACGTAACCTTACGTAGCGAGTATTTGATAGAAAAGTGTATGCCATTTACGCCTGTCAAGAGCGACCCTGACAGGCGTAAATGGCGTACACTTTTCTATCGAATACTCGCTACGTAAGTTTACGTCGAAGTTGTGCTAGATACACTGGAATACACGAAAAAAAAATTTGCTGTCCCTTACAAAAATGTCAATGTCACTCTACTAAACGCGTGGAACAGCTGATTTTTTTTCGCGAATTACGGCTTAGGCTTACGTACGCTTTCCTTATAACCCTATTTAGATAACATTTATTGGAAGGGCGTAAATTTTTGATTAGACGAACTGCCACGATATCAACACTTTTGTCACAAACTTTTAGACATTAGACACATGTACCTACATAGTTATTAGCCTAGCTGGATGTTGTTACACTGAGAAAAATGTCCATCTAAATTCCGCTAAAAGAATGATGAATTCACTTCACTTCACATGCACAATTCATCAAAATTCCGATGAATTCACCTAAAATACGGAGCATACCTACTGATATCACCAAAAAGTTCGATGATTAGCACCAGTTTTTACGGTGATAACTATTATGATATATAGTTGTCACCGTAAAAACGTGCTAATCATCGTATTGTACTTTTTGGTGATAAATAAGTAGATATGCTCCGTACTTTAGATGAATTCATCGGAATTTCAGTGTGGCGTTGAAATGAAGTCAAATTACAGCGTAGTTTCATAGCAAGCGCGTAACTCTGTCTTACAAACACATTGTTTGTCACAAGTTAACATTTCTACTGTTGTGTATACACTTGCAAGATCTTCTTGGCTTATTGTGAAATTCAATGGAATTCAATCTCTGACCGGTTCAGATTCAAAACAATTTTTATTTTGCATCCATAATGCTTCAATAGCTGGTGACACGTGAGTGCTCAATACAGCTATCAGTAATACTGACGAAAAGAAAGCGAAGAAAATCTGCGGATGCACTTCCAATGTTATGCATTTTTGAACGCGAGTTTTGGTCTCAAAATGCAGGCGACGTGTTTGCAATTTTTTAAAGAATTTCGCAAGAATAACAAGCTGGAAAGTGAATGTTCAAATATTAGTAAATTATGTTTTTCTTTGCTTATTTCGTTACATTAATTGTTTCAGAATTCATATCAGCTGTTTGGATGACACTCATCCTTTGCGGAATATCGTTTATAATATTCCACGTCATGGGATTGGGCATCAATCGGCGACAGGAGTTTATTTTCTTGAAAAGCACCGATCTCAAAGATTCCAGACCAGGCAGTAACGTGTTTTACCACCAAATTGTCCCGCGAGGAAGTCAAATCCCTTTTGTTTTGTACACGGAATATCTTTCAAGCATGGCTACGACATATCCACAGCTTCAATTCAACGTAATTTTCCTAGTGGATGATATTTTTTCGGACTTGTTGCGCGGTATAAAACGAAACCCAGCCTTTTGCCACTCTTGGTTATACAATAACAAGCTAGATGACATCGGCAAAGATGCTTTTGCTGAATTCAGAAGACGATATCAGAATGTCAACGTGACTATAATTCCATTGAGCAAATTCATGGCGAAGACACCGCTTAAATATAAATGGAGATTGATTTCCCAAGAACATCTGCTATTCTACGCTCGAGTTTATTCAGTTTGGCAGAACGGAGGCATCGGGATGGATTTGCGAACGTTCAACAATTATTACCATAATCGCCTCTTCCCTGACCGTCGAATAGACTCTATCCTAAGCCAGCATAATGATGGAATCAACACTGCAGCATATGTCGAAGCTCTAAATAAAACTGACCAAGATGAAGTTTACAAAGTTTTTACTATAATCAACCATGTCTTGAACTACACAAGATCTTTCTTTAACAGAACTCACCCGTTTCATTCAGTTTCTTACGACAAACCTTTATTGGTAAGGAGCAAACGCGAAGCAAATAATCAATCGAAAGCCGAGGTAACTGACAATGGTAACGACCCTAAAGACTTCTACAGCATCGATAATGCGTTAACTTTGGTATCAACAAACTATACGAATAACTTAAATGATAGCGGTGTCCCGACCACAAATACCACTAGCTCAATCAAGCAAGCGTCTAATATCACAGATTTGGAAATGCCTAAAGTGAATGGATCAGAACTTCGCCAAGTCGTCTTATATTATGATTTTTCAGTTATATCTCCTAATATCGGCAAGGCTGAACAATTTTCGCCGTTCAAAAAGGTATCAAATCCTAAACAGGTGCCGTTACTTCTCTCCTTAGACATTGATGGTATATTTATCGCAGCTTCTTCGAAATATCATCCGTTTTTGGGAAATTTAATTTCAGCTGGGTGCTTTGGGATGCACCCAAAGTTTGTAATTCACGATGCACTAGTCATTCAATGTACCGCGTTAAAAAATCAATACTGTGACAACATTTATGTTTTGTGATGTGCGGTTGTTCTTTTTTTTAGATTTACTTAATTATTTAGTTTGTTAATTTAGCCTATAGCAGTGACAGAATAGATGTAAACGCGAACTTAGTTGCGATAAAAAGTAAACAAAATATACCATGTCCTACAAGAGGCAAATTTTTGAGAAAAAAAATTAATCTTAATTTTGTTTCCGGATAATAATTTGGACGATGTACACGTTTGCAATAGATATATGTTTATTATTTATGTATTTTCTCTTCAGTACTAACATGTTTATAGATATCTTGTGATTGGAAAACCATTTAAATTATGAAAATTAAACTACGTGTTAAAAACCTAAGTTGTACCTTATTGTGCATTTAGCAGGTATACTCCCAACGGCCACCACTAAAACCGCCCCCAGTGGTGGCCGTTGGAACAGTGCATTATTTTTTGTCCCAACGGCCATCAGTGGCGGACGTTGGGACATTCCAAATAATATTTGTCTCAACGGCCACCACTGAACTGCCACCACTGGGGGTCGTTAGGATTAATAATATTTATTGTGTCAACTGCCCCCTCGAATGTGTAGGTGGACCGTGTTACAAGCATTTTTATCAAGATTGTTTAAAAATCATAATTACAATAATAATAATTACAATAACGTCTCCGCTCCTTTCCCGTGGTACACCTATTTTGTCCACCTGGTGGACCACGGGTAAACATATTCTTCCGTGGTCCACCTTAAACTCTCGTAAATTATTTTTATTGAAATATATTGCCTATTGTCCACCTCTTTTCATTGGCTAGATTAAATCTATGCAACATTGATCCCGACAAATTAAGAAGTATACCGAATGATTTTTTTTTTTTAAATTCATTTATTGAAATAATTTACTTCAATTAAAATGATGATTACTTAAAACTAAAATTGCTCTCAACGTAGTTTCTCCAATGCGAAATTGATTGGAATTTCACCATTATTATATTATTAGGTTATTAATCAAAACCTATTGGTCGGTAGTGCCACGGGTAACAAAGTAGATCACGGGAAACGATCAATAGGTTAGGTTATGTTAGAACATGAAAAACAACGCACGAGCCGAGCGAGCGTAGCGAGCGTGCCGCGGCAGCGGCCGGCGAAGTGCTAGAAAGCCAAGAAGCGAAAAAAGTTAGGTTATTAATCAAAACTCAAGGGTGGACCACGGTTAAATAATAATTTCCTATGGTTCACCTTAGTTCACCTGGTGGACCACGGAAGAATATGTTTACCCGTGGTCCACCAGGTGGACAAAATAGGTGTACCACGGGTTAGCACTGAACGTCTCGTTTGGCACCCGCAACGCAACCGCGAGCTCGTCAATTTTGTAAACTCACCTGATGAAGGTCACCGAATGTGACCGAAACTAGTCTTAGTAAACGACTTAATTTTTACGTGAGTATTCCCGCATTTAATTATAACAAAAATATGTGAAAACCACGTTAGTTTCCATAGTAAAATCATCTAGTATTTGTACAATAACTTAAATATTACAATCACAGCTCAAATCACGAATTAACATTAGAATCATAGGTAGGTACTCTATACTCTATGTCTAAAAATCATCTGTGAACTGCTATTGTGATTATTGTTTTTCTATGCAAATAAATAGTAAAATGCAGTAGTTAGCAATCTGTTAGTTAATTATAGACACATTTGCTAAATCTAGAATACATTGACAAAATACTGCAAATAAATATTATTTGGAATGTCCCAACGTCCGCCACTGATGGCCGTTGGGACAAAAAATAATGCACTGTTCCAACGGCCACCACTGGGGGCGGTTTTAGTGGTGGCCGTTGGGAGTATACCCATTTAGCATAGCCTGCTAAGAGTAGGTTTTGTAGGAAAAAGGAATGAATTCTGAAGTATTCAGCTCGTGTTTTTTGTTGAAACAAAATTCTCGATTAGCGTTTGGGGGAAAATTATTTTTATCCGTCTGAAATATTGGTTTCACAGCTTGGCTTGCTTGAATGGTTAAGGTTTAGTTATTTAAAAATGAGTATCCCGTACGGACGGTACTTTAAAAGTCTAATTCAATTCTATTGAGCCGTTTTAGCATGAACTCATTAGTGTCACCTAAAACTATACCACTATACTCGTACCACTACCGGCTCGGCTTCCTTATTTAACGATCTATCAAGTGGCATTTTTAATTATTTTCAATCGCAAAACGAACGGGGCCTTATTTCTTTCTTGTCCCTTATTGGGCATCGATTTACCTCCGCCTGTGGTCTCCTTAGTAGTGATATGAACCTCTTTAGTGCTTGGTAGTTTGTAATGTCACTCTTTGACAGTAAGTTGTGGTATACTTTCAACGGCCACCACTAAAACAGGCCCCGAGTGGTGGCTATTAAATGTCATGTCATATACTCGCGTTCGTTTTGTGAACGAAAACAGAAAACGCCACTTTTGCCAACAATCGTTCGCATTTGTGACACACGAACACATGTAAATGACCATGACATTTTGAACTGTTATTTTTCCAAAAAAAACGCGAGATGAATTATAATTTTCATTTTGCTGCACAGTAAAGTAAACATAGCAATAGTATTTAAAAAATAATAAACATATGATTTGATCAAAAAACTAGCAAATTTCGGCAATAACCATGCGAAGTCTCATGCATAAATCAAGAACATAATTAAAATTAGTGCATAAATGAGAATCAGTGTTTTAAAATGAAACTTCCATTTAGCATTATTTTGAATCCAGTAATGAAGCCTTATTTTGGTGAAACCAGGCAATTCTGCCAGCATTCCATGTTCGGTGTGAGCACTCTGTATATGTACACATATGGGGCACTTGGTTTTGTATGTTATTCATTTCTTTAATACTCGAACTTCGATTAACCTAGAAAGGAAGATGGAGCACTGTGTTAGGTTTGGGTGAAGCCAAGAAGTCCTCTACTATTGCACGTACCTACGTACCTAAACAAGCTCTACTAGTGCAGCTAGGGGAGTATTGATATATCGACGTGTGCGTTTTATATCTTACTAGCGACCTGCCCCGGCTTCACACCGGAATGAAATGTAATCCTTGTTACTCGCTAATAATGTAGCTTTATATTGGTAAAATGTTTTTTTTAAATCGATCTAGTGGTTTTTGAGTTTATTCATTACTAACATACAAAATACAAATCTTTCCTCCTTAAAGTAGTGTAGAAGTGTAGATATCGTCTTACATGTCTTGCAGTGCTCTGTCTTTCTTTCTAGATTTATCGGAGGTCCAGCAGCGGACATAATTATATGATGAGTAACAAAATTGATTGCTTATTTACAGCTCATAAACTTAAATCACATACGAAACCATTTAGGGGAGATCCCTGGAAATTCGGACAAAAGTTTGTCTTACGAGATGATACTGGTACACGATTTGAGGATCATAGCATGCTCCATGGGCATTATTCAGTATGCTTGCCTTTTGATTGGGTGCTATAGTGTAAGTCTGATATTACTAAAACAAAATTGCTAGAAAACTTTAAATATTATCTTCCTTAACTTCGTTCTTTCTCTTTAACTCTTCCTTCTTCCTTAACGGTGCTTAAAGACTTAAAGTTAAGTGACATGTAAAGTTTTTACGTAAGGCCATTTACGAATCAGATTACGACAAAGTGCGCAAACTCTCGAGAGATAGCTGTCTAAGATTATTTCTTACGTGCTCAGATCATGATTATGCGTCAATGTGTGCTTGAAGTATACGTACACGGGCAATAGGGTAGTTTTTTTGGCTTCACCTGTATCTAAGGCCTGGACTCTATCTGCCTTTCAACTTGATCTGAGCTTACGTGCTATTGAAGTGACCCGAACACTATGTACAGTTGTACAAGTAAATGTTTTTCGATTTTCTTTTCCCATTTTTCAGGAAAACCCAGCTTTATTCCTACCTCACCTTTTGGGTCAAATGATAGTCTTCCTAGCGAAATTCGTCAACATTGTTGCGCTGTTGGTTCAGTTTAATTTGAAGAGCCTAAAAAAAGTTCGAAGTCTTTTGGCGACCATGGTTCTAATGGTATTCAACTGGCTACAAGAGTTCTGCGTATTCAGACAAGTACTGTGCATTTGTGATTTGTGAATACATATAAAACTTTTTTGTGAAAATGATTGGACTTTTTTTGTTACTGGCATAAAAACTTGAAAAAAAAAAATGTGAACTGCGATCGACTGATACATGCGTCACTTTGCAATCTTCGCTAATGGGTGCATGGCGTAGAAACTAAAAATGTGATTTATTCGAATTTAAAACAAATACTTTCATGTCTGAGGCATGGATTAGCAGTTTCAATTTCAGTTTTGTTAGTATGCAAATACTTAGCGTATGACGGGCAGGCACCATGGAAACTGAAAGCAACACTCTGTTGAACCAACTTCGGCAGAAACATGAACATCAAGCGAATTTAGTAAGTGATAATAGCACACTCAATAGTTCTTTATTAGTAGGCTATTTATTCCAATTTTTTTATAAAAGCTTTTATTTAACTTGCAATGTATGTATGTATGTATGTAAGTATGTTAGTTCGGGTGGAATCTTGCAATTCAATTTTGAACCACTTCCCGATGTCCGATTGAGCTGAAATTTGGTATACCTACGTGTGTAACTTCGATGACAATGCAATAAAAGCTTGTATAATTTAAAAATATTTTTAAAAATTATCTTATTTATTAATCGACTTGTTTGGCTCAGCGGCAGCGGTAGTATATCAGCCTTATAATATAATATGCCAGAGGTCCAGGGTTCGATTCCCGGCCTGACAGATGTTTGAATGATGATTAAATATCTGTTCTGGGTCTCGAGTATCATATTAATTTTTTCTGAACAAGTACCATAACCGTTATTTACTGCGAGATCACTATATATAATAATTTTATTAAAATGTACATAGATACGTCAAGTGGTTAAGTAGCTCCAAATATGCCATAATCGTCATTGAAGGATGAGGATTGACAGAAAATTGTAGGTACCAATATCTCGGAAAATGTGGAAAACTGGCATAACGCGATCTAAACTGCGTATTTAGTATTTAAGGATTTCTTCGAGGATTCCTATCGGAGGGCTTTAGGGCACTCCTAATTCCTGGGCGTGGTTCTTTTTTCGATTTTATTTTCTAATGAAATCCTATGTTTTCTATTTGAAAATAGAAGTGTATAAATGTCCTCAGCTGAATGATGCAAACGCCGAACACCCTGAAGGTGTCCGCATGAGGCTCCGCACACTTCTAGTGGCTCTACTTGGTGTGTCCATGTCCGCGTGCGCTTTTGCCTCCCAGCCGGTGGAGCTCGAGCTCGACGACGAAGACGTCTCGCAGAGGCTTAGCAACGTCAGCTTTGCTAGAAGGTAGGCTTAGCAACGTTAGCTTTGCTAGAAGGCAAGCTTAGCAACGTTAGCTTTGCTAGAAGGCAAGCTTAGCAACGTTAGCTTTGCTAGAAGGCAAGCTTAGCGACGTTAGCTTTACTAGAAGATAGGTTTGGCAACGAAAGCTTTGCTAGAAGGTAGGCTTAGCAACAGTAGCTTTGTTGGAAGGTAGGCTTAGTAACGGTAGCTTTATGCTACAAAGCAGGCTTAGCAACGTTAGCTTTGCTAGAAGATAGGTTTGGCAACGAAAGCTTTGCTAGAAGGTAGGCTTAGCAACGTTAGCTTTGCTAGAAGGCAAGCTTAGCAACGTTAGCTTTGCTAGAAGGCAAGCTTAGCGACGTTAGCTTTGCTAGAAGATAGGTTTGGCAACGAAAGCTTTGCTAGAAGGTAGGCTTAGCAACAGTAGCTTTGTTGGAAGGTAGGCTTAGTAACGGTAGCTTTATGCTACAAAGCAGGCTTAGCAACGTTAGCTTTGCTAGAAGGCAAGCTTAGCAACGTTAGCTTTGCTAGAAGGCAAGCTTAGCGACGTTAGCTTTGCTAGAAGATAGGTTTGGCAACGAAAGCTTTGCTAGAAGGTAGGCTTAGCAACAGTAGCTTTGTTGGAAGGTAGGCTTAGTAACGATAGCTTTATGCTACAAAGCAGGCTTAGCAACGTTAGCTTTGCTAGAAGGCAAGCTTAGCAACGTTAGCTTTGCTAGAAGGCAAGCTTAGCAACGTTAGCTTTGCTAGAAGGCAAGCTTAGAGACGCTAGCTTTGTTAGAAGACAGGTTTGGCAACGAAAGCTTTGTTAGAGGTTAAACTTAGCTTAACTTAGCTTTACTCTAGCAAACTAGCTAGATAACTAGTATAGCTTTGATGCGCAGAGGTGAGCGATACGCTGATCGGTTTGCTCAATATAACGACACCAAATACTGGGCAGAGTTATTGGGCAGAGCAAGATGGTGCCCGCCGATGATGTTAAAGCACTTTATGTCTTCGCTCTATGCGAGGCATCTATGTAAATGATGATTCGCACGATTCTGTTGAAAATTTTCTTGATATTTCTACTGAAGTGTATTAATTTATGAAAATAACGTTTTTCAGAATAACGAAACCGACGATCCGTCTTGTCATGGGTTATGGAAAGCTCAGCGCCTTTATAACGGCTGGCTCTTCTCTTCTACTGCTTATAGCTGTCATGTCGAAGGTATGAAGAGTTGATCCTTATAACCGACTCCAAAACTATGTTTTTTATGCACGTCTACGTTGTGTGAATAAAAACTTATGGTACGTTTCACGTAGTATATGTTTATTCCTTACTGACGCTGAAACGGACCATCATTTTATTGGAATGAAGATGGATTTTTCATACCAAATCTGTCAAAATTCGCCCGAGTAGATTTAGAATACAAGTTTTTTTTTAATTGAGCGATGAGACGAGCAAATCGCTCCTATGATGTTATAGGTACGTCACATTTGCTCACAACAGGTCAGCGCCACTCAGGTTTTCGACTTTTCGAACTCTTGGCAATTATAGACCCTGCGCGGCACAGCACTACTCTTGTCAGTTGTCACTCTGAGATATACGATGTTAAATCTCCTATTTATTTGCCCTGAAGTTTATCTTGAAACATTGCCGTTTAATCCGGAACAGTGACATTTTTGCACCTACTGCTTGGCGGTTGAATAACTTTTTTTTTAATTCAGAAATATGCTTGCGTTTGACCGCCATCTCGCCATGAAGCGGTAAACGATGGGGAACGCTTGCCTAAAAAAATAACTGACAAAGGTGTGGTACTTCCCCAGGCAAGCTCTGCAAAAGAACCCCTACAAAAATGGTAGAGAAATGAACTATCATTTCTCTACTATTTTTTTAGTGGGTAAGGATAAGGGGTTCATGGTACAGATATGATCTTCATTTATTACTTTTTTATGTTGATCTAACCTGGTTTATATTGTAGCAAGCGTGGTGGCGTCGCGGCGCTCGCTGGCTGGCCGCGCCCGCGCTGCTCGTGACGGCTCTGGAGGCGGCCTCGGACGCCGGCGACGCCATGCTGGCGGCGGCGCTGCGCGGCGCTTCCCAGCCGGCGCGCGTCGCCGCCCAGACAGCCGCCGCGGCCGTGCTTGTTACTGTCGAAATTCTTGTCTGGTAAGAAAAAGTTAAAAACAGGCTTTTATTTCATTGTCATTGCAGTGAGGCTGCCTGTCTACTGAGGCGGAGAAAAGAAGCAGGACAATATTAACCCATAGAATTAATTAACTCTTCGCTCCTCTTCCCCGCTCCAGTGAACAGGCAACCTAACAACGATGTACCTACCTAATTTCAGCTCCAATTGGACGCCAGGAAGTGGTTCTAATTTAGCTTCAAAGATTAGACCTACAAAAACATAGGTACCTACTACTTACATACTAACACGGTATGTTAAAAAGTAAAGTGTATGGATATTTATTTGATACCAACTGCGCCCCGCGGTTTCACCAGGAACTGTTAAATTTTCTAAGAGTAATCGAGAGTGTTAGCTACTTACATACCAAATGTCATCCAAATCCGTTGAGCCGTTTTTGCTTGATCGACCATCAAACACACTCCACTTCCAGTCCACGCCTAATCCTGATAGCCGAGACTTCGCGGCCGGTGTTTATTCTTGCTGCTGGTCTTCATATCACCATATTGTGCCCACTTGTGTAATTAAATGGACCTAATCATTGAATCGTTTTTAATTCACAGGTACTTCATCGCTAAATTTTTCGAGTATAATCCACCACAGGCTGAAAACAATGAAAAAGAAAATCTGCACCGGGCTCTTCCCCAATAGTTTGTCTTACTCTTGAAATACATACATAATTCAATAAATTACTTTTTGTTTATTTCTTGTTCATAGTTTTTGTTTCAAATACATATAGCCTATATAAGTATAAGAGTCTAAAAAGGGTATACTCCCAACGGCCACCACTAAAACCGGCCCCAGTGGTGGCCGTTGGAACAGTGCATTATTTTTTGTCCCAACGGCCATCAGTGGCGGACGTTGGGACATTCCAAATAATATTTATTTTCAGTATTTTGTCAATGTATTCTAGATATAGCAAATGTGTCTATAATTAACTAACAGATTGCTAACTACTGCATTTTACTATTTATTTGCATAGAAAAACAATCACAATAGCAGTTCACAGATGATTTTTAGACATAGAGTACCTATACCTACCTATGATTCTAATGTTAATTAATATTAGTTTTATAGTGTCGTGATTTGAGCTGTGATTGTAATATTGAAGTTATTGTACAAATACTAGATGATTTTACTATGGAAACTAACTTGGTTTTCACACATTTTTGTTATAATTAAACGCGGGAATACTCACGTAAAAATTAAGTCGTTTACTAAGACTAGTTTCGGTCACATTCGGTGACCTTCATCAGGCGAGTTTACAAACTTGACGCGCTCGCGGTTGCGTTGCGGGTGCCAAACGAGACGTTATTGTAATTATTATTATTGTAATTATGATTTTTAAACAATCTTGATAAAAATGCTTGTAACATGGTCCACCTACACATTCGAGGGGGCAGTTGACACAATAAATAATAATAATCCTAACGACCCCCAGTGGTGGCAGTTCAGTGGTGGCCGTTGAGACAAATATTATTTGGAATGTCCCAACGTCCGCCACTGATGGCCGTTGGGACAAAAAATAATGCACTGTTCCAACGGCCACCACTGGGGCCGGTTTTAGTGGTGGCCGTTGGGAGTATACCCTAAAAAGAACCGAATCTAAACGAAGTAGCGCTAATCATATCGTTTCACTCGCACTAAAATGTTCTGAACTGAATCGCGTTGGCTTTTGTCTCGCTTTTTCTTTAGGCGACAGACCTCGCGTTCGTTTTGTCAGTGGTATAGTTTTAGACCCACCATACCACCAGGCAGGGGTATGGCCAGTGGTATGGTGGGTCCGTCACGTTGGAATCGATGAAAAAAATGTTTGGATGTGTACCTACGCATTCGTATGTCACACACACGAACGATTCAGTTCTTACCCACCGTCCACCTGATGAGACCATCTGGGTGAACCGTGGAAAGTTTTTTTTTACAACGGCTTACCTCTCAGATAAAACTTGAAAGCCCCTAATTTGATATTGGTGACGGTACACCTAAGAAATTTGGTGCTGGCCATCTATGGATGACAAATTGACAGTGTAGCATTTGACTTATTGTACAGTTAAGCAGAAAAAGATGTTCCTGAACCTAAAGTTGGCGTTTTAACTGTTTTCGATTCTAAAAAACACGCGAGGAGTTCGAAACGAAAGCGAGCGCTATTCTTAATTCGATTCCGATTTTTGCCAAAACAATGCTTCTGAGTAACATGACCAGCTGAGTTATTATTACATACCTACGCTTTACTTCAAGTTATTGAAAAAAACACACTATTGAAATAAATACCGATTTAATTCCAGAACCTAAAATATTTAGATACATTTTGGTGAAAGCTCTATTTATACTGGACTTACCAGAAACACACATTGTAACAAAAATATATTTAATTTAAATAATCTATAATATAACAATGATTAATCAATTTAAAGATTCTTAGAGCGAGTATATATAATGAATACAAAAAGGAATGAGAATACAATAAGGATACGAAAAAATTTGACATTTTAGTGACAACTGAAATAGGCCAAAGTTCACCCAAACTTGATAAATAAGGCGTTTAAATTTTTAACCGACTGTTTTTGAAAGCTTTTCAATAAGTAACATATCCAAAATAGGCGGTTAAATAAACAATCATCATACCTAGTTTTAATGAACCAAGTTTAAGGATAATTTTTTTAATAATTTTTTTTTTTCATTACAATCCGACAACAAAGTTTTTTTTAATGCAGCCTTATTTTGTTAGGTATCAAGAACAACTTAACCACTACCCGTGTGCTGAAGAAAAAGGCACTATTAGAACAGTGTTGATATAATCAGCCTTTTTGGCACTACATTTAGCCCAAAGTTCACCGAAACTTGACACGCTGATTAAGTTTTTAATCGACTGTTTTTGACGAATCTTCAATAAGTTAAATCTGAATGGACGGGGTAAATTATACAATCGCATTTTCAATTTAGATAAACATTGGTTTAGGTTTTTACCGGCCGTCTGTTTTTGACAACTCTTCAAGAATTTAAATGGCAACCAGTTTTAACAATTTATAATCGCCATGTTAAATTTTGGTGAACATGGGCCCTACTTAACTACTTTTTTTAAATGTTTTCACACATGCTTGGATATTCGTTCATAATTCTGGCGTAATATTAGAACAAATCCTCGCTATGTTCGAGAGGAATAATATATTAGCCTTGGCAGCAACTATAAAGGTACAACAACATAATTATACCGTAAACAGGTGCCTAAAATTGCGAATTTATCGACATTGAAATTTGCACAACAAATTTAATACTTCATGCTTTTAGCAACAATTAAGTATCGAATTTCCGGCACAAATGTAAATGTTAATTAATTAGCAACTTTTATGAACTTATAGTCAAAAATCGTGTTTTGAATTTAGCTTCAGTATAAGTTTTGTTGGACTCGCTATGTACCTTGGTACCTACCCGGCGATAAATATTGCACATCGACCTTTGGGAAGAGACAATCGGCTAATTTCGGCTTCGTAGAGCATTATCTCTGTCGCACACTACCTAACTATATGACGTTTTGTAAGTCGTTGTATTTCGTGCGACAGAGATAACGCTCTACGAAGCTGAAATTAGCCGATTGTCTCTTCCCAAAGGTCGATGTGCAATATTTATCGCCGGGTACTGTTTATGTTCGTCCATCAAATGTTTTTTCGACGCCTTCCTTTCTATGTACTACATCTAGATTTCTACTTTTATCACAGTGCTCACAGCTATCATAAATATTTGCTTTTTCTAATAAGATGCATAAAAAATGTTTCGAATAGTTTTCATAAATATTATATAAGAACTTTCTTGACTTTGTTAGTAAAAAAACTACTAAAGGCATTGTTAGACACAATTTGATATGTACTTGTTTTTGTTTATAAGCTCAGGTGTAATCTATTTGTGTTATTCAGAAATGAGTGATAAGCCTTTTAGACAAAGTAGGTAACGTTTTAGTTGCTTTGTCTCATTTTCGCGCGTCGTTCTTCTCGTCTGCGAGAAGTTGACTGAAAATAGCCTATCAAACGTTTCTGAATAAGGGACTAAGTGTATTTTGTGCGTAAAAACCGTTTAAAAAGGCTTAATTTCCTTTTTATAAAGTGTCAAGGCACGCACAAAGCAATGCCTTGACTTTGGATCATTGAGCGTATCGCACGCCGCGACACTTCTCACAGATAACCAGCTTCTTATTCGGGAACAAAAGCCGCCGCCGATCGCTTTCTTCCTCTATCCAACCGAGTAAACGATCTTTCAGATACAAAATCGTCTCTCGACGAACGACGCCTTCTTGGAAAAACTCTTTCAATACCACAACAATACCATTATCGGAGTCCCTGCAAGGCTCACCGAGCGGCCTCTGATGTTTCATGTAATTGAACACGAATTTCACTATCTGCACAATTAAGTCTTCGTCAGGACTGAGCAGTCTCAGTCTTGCAATATCATCTGGTAACAAATGGGACAGCACATTGAAGGACACAGTCATAAGATTCGCGTATATGTCTTGGCTTAGATTTTCTAGCATAAGAGCAACGTTTTCGGCTCCCGACGCGCTCACTCGAACCAGTAGCGAGCCTATACGTAAAATCTCTCCCGGATGTATCCCGACTAGCATAGAATTGTTATTGCTTTCTTCTTCGTCGAGGTATCTGTTGACGGCTGTGGGAGCGGGCATGATACGAACTGGCACGTTACTGGAGTCCAAACTGGCGGGTCCGAGTGAGTTAAACAATTGAGATCTACCCTCCTTTCCTAAACCGGACAACTCGGCCGGGTTGAACCTGTGTTGTGCGTTTAGGTTTACTTGTCCGTCCGCAGCCATGGAAATCCGCAGTTTATGTTGATTCACGTCTTTGTTTATACGGAGAACGTCTGCGAAGTATTGGTCTTTGTCGATGATGTTCTTAATTCCTTTTATAACTTCGGTGTTGCCTTGAACGGTTCCCTGAACTCTTCTTGACTCTGCGCTGATTTTGTCGAACATTTTCCTGCGAATAAGAATGTGTATTTGATTATGTTCTGGAATGATTTAGTCAGATGAAATTACGCATTTTTTACGTTCTTATTAATTAAAGACACCTTGTCATAATAACGGGTGGTTTTATCACTAAAAGCAATTACACTCAGACCACCTACGAACTTTAGAATAGCATAGAGATTGATGATGGCTTGAGGTGTCAGAAGTTTATAAACCTCCTGAAAGGCTTCTTAGTAAATACGAATACCCAAGTGAGCAAGTTTTCAAATGCATTGCAATTTAATATTGACGTAAAGAAAAATCACTCTATTGAATTCTACCTTTTGGCTGGATTTTTTTTTACACTCATAGCTCCCCACTAAATTAACCTGTCGGGGATGCTATGTAACACACAAAAATATGGACAATTATCACCCCAGACCCAGAGCCGATATTAAAATTCATCATTCAAACATCTACCCGGCCGGGAATCGAACCCGGAAACGTGTTTTCGATTGCATTGCGATAGAATAAAGAAAAGCATAATCACTCTGCTAGTTCAACAATATTATAGTCTAAATAAAAAATCCGAAATATTTATTGACCTTAAATAACATTGAATGTTGCAGATAAGTCACGTTTGCAAAGAATTTAATTTTTATTTATTTTATTTTTTACCTATGTCTATTGCTTCTGAGCGTGGTCCGATACTCGTTGATAGTGTTGGCCTGCGCGTCCTCAATTATGTTCTGCGCGGTCCGGTTTGAGACGACAGCGTTACAGAAGAACAGTGTGGCTGCGGTGAACTGGAAGAGTTCCAGCTTGGTGGGACTCTCTCCGTGCTTGCGGTACTGATGAAAATAAAAATAAATTAGTTAATTTAAATATTATAGATAAAAAAAGAAATAACGTTTCACACTCATAGCTCCCCACTAGGATAACCTGTGTCGGGGATGAAATGGAACACACACAAAGACAAGAACAACCCCAGACCCAGACCTAGAATAATATTAAAATTTATCATCCAAGCATATGCTCGGCCGGGAATCAAACCCGGAACCTCTAGCTTAAAAGGCGGATGATAGATAAGAGGATACAGTTCTAGCTTTACTTTCGTTAGTTTATCAAAATGGGTTCAATACTTTGCTTTTTGAATAAAAAAAAACTGAAAAATATGTCATTCAAGTCTATTTTGAAGTCGTTTTTTTATGTGTTTTATAGCATACCTTCATAATAATGTGTACAAGACTGTTGACGACGCCCGCGCCGCCTGTCACTATGTTGGCGTGGCGGAGAACTTCCACCGACACGGCCAGGGCTTGGCCCGTCTGAAAGAGAAAACGACAATATAATTATGAAGTTATATAGGGTTATTCATAAAGGGTATGCTAAGCCGAAAAAGACTCATAGTACTTATCATTTTGAACAACTTTTTACTACGGGACCAACCCGAAATTCGCGAAAAAAAATCAGCTGTTCCATAGAAAAATGTCAATGACACGCGACAAAATGTATGGAACAGCTGATTATTTTTTGCGAATTTCGAGTTGGTCCCATAGTAAAAGTAGTTCATAATGATGAGTATTATGAGCCCTTTTCGACTTAGCATACCCTTTATGAATAACCCTGTATATTAGTAATGAAATAAGTTAGAATATGCCGAGTGATCGCTAAACGTTGACCCTATTCTCAAGTAAGTAGAGTATATTTTGGAAGCACACTGGCTGGATGTATGCGAATTGCTTACATCGGCACCTTGCGCGTACAATCGGGAGCTACAATAACCATATAGCTATAAATGGGACGATTTTACTTTCTACTGTAGAAAAGCCAAATCAGATAATAAATATTAAATTAAGTTTTAAGTTTTTTAAGGGTAAAGATAAAAATATGGTTTTAAAAGCGAATGATATAGTCTCCCAACACTAGTGAAAGGTATAACTGATTATGTATGAAATCTAATGAATTAAATGTCTTGCAACAGTAAAAGTAACTTTTACATGAAAGTTAACCAGATTTGATTGGTACCTTGGTAAGGTTAGTCCCGGCGACGGCAGATCGCGTGAGTAAAGTGCTAGCGGCGCCGGCGGCGAGCCCGACGCTGGACGCAGCTATGTTCAGCCAGCTGCCGCGAGCTTCCGCGTCCGTTGGGCTGATCGTCTGGGGTAAGACAACGTTTATTGGTCAAAACTGTTGTAAAGGTGGAATATATTATTATCGTCGGTATTTTGTAGGAAGAACGAACATGCTCACAAAAAAATTAGGCTGACCGTTTTAGGATTCCGTACAAAAGTTGTAAGAAACCCTCACGGTAAGAGTATGGCGCCTGTCTCTCTGTTTGTCACAGCCGATTTCAGAAGAATTGTTTCGTTTTTATTACGAGTAATTTCTGTTAATGATGGTACCTATCCGCACTTACAGGGCTATCCTTGAATTTCTAGACATTACAATTATATAACTCACCTGTTCATGACTGCTCCTATCATGCAAGTGAAACGAAGACCGCACTAGACCATAGACTCCCGTAGCAACAGTCGCTACAGCCGCGCTAGCCAACACCACCGGCCCCACTGGAGTGAATGCAGCCATGCCTAGGACACCAATAGCTCCGAGCGACGCCACCGTACTCGCTGTGTCCACTGAGCTGAGGACTCGAGCTTTTAGCCCTAAAGACGGCGATGGGACGACGGATAGCTTCACAGCAAATGTTTCACCCTGGAAAATTTAAATACCATAATGCTGTAGTAGCTGTGCCGCGCGGTTTCACCCGCGGTCAAAAGGTTAACATGAGTTCTCTGGGATAAAAAGTAGCCTGTGTTAATCCAGACTATGAAAAACCTACATTGTAAATTACATGTAAATCCGTTAAGCCGTTTCAATATTTTGTTAAGTAGTAACAAACATACAAACTTTCACTTTTATGATATTAGAGAGATTGAGCATAAATTCAACTATAGTAGTTCTATTTCACGATGAAGGTTTGGTCTTGTTTGTTGTTAGCCGTGCACATGCACATTGAGTTTCAAACGGTACTTTGTGCCATCTTGCGCGGGTACAAGAATACTAGTGACTTCGACCGCGTCGCGATCGTGACTAAGGGCTGGTTCAGACATGGCGGAATCCGCGCGGTTCCAAACCGCGCGGGTCAACCGCGCGGATCTTATTTACATTAGCGCCTATTCATTCGTTCATAATCCGCCATGTCTGAACCAGCCCTAAGCGCTCCCGAGGTTACGCACACTAACTCAATGTGCATGTGCACGGCTAACACAAACAAGACCAAACCTTCATCGTGAAATAGAATATCTGTACCAACTACTTACTATCAACCAACTAAGTATTATCTAAGAAGATAATGGGTAAATGATTATGAGTTAATAGTTGCGCCGCGCTATGATGATGACCATGATAAAAAGTAGCGCTGTCTTAACCCAGTGAATAAGCTATCTCTATTTTAAATTTCATCCAATTCCGTTCAGCCGTTTCAGCTAGACAGAGTAATAAACAGAGACAAGCTTTTGCATATAAGTATCATATTAGTACAATTCAGAGTACTTCAAAACTTCAACATAGAAGGCAAACAATGAATCATTTCATGATTAATAAAATAGCCTTTCTTGAACATGACATAATTGCACATATTATAAACAAGCTGATAAAATAATGTTTATTTTACCTCTAACAGGGTTCCATTGTATTCCCCATGCTGAGGCACGATAACAACGCACTTGGGCAGAGTATTGTTTAACAAATAAGAGTTCCAGTCGTGGTATACTCTGGCGTTTTCGTCGACGAACACTTTGCATGTTGAGGCTGAAAAATTAAGGCTATTAGAAACTATCTAAGTAAAAGGGAGAAGATAAGGTTCTCTCTAATTTTTCGTACACCACAACTAATTATTTCGTCAATCAAATACTTGTCAATTAATTGACCAACTGAGTCGTGCGGCCATAAATTATTTGTCTTTTTCTCGCATTTGTGGGTTTTATGGAGCCGCATAGTGATGTGCGTAAGATAGGCACATATCGATAAGAATAAAATCAGATAGAAACATAGTTGATAGTATTCCCTATTGCCGTTTATGGCCCTACGACTCACTTGGTAACGCGGTGACTATATAGTGTTTACTGATCATCAAAAGAAGTATGCGAAATACTGTTTATTTCATCACCAGTCAAAAACGCTATTTCGACCCGTCTATAATTTTATTAATCGCTTATTTCTCTAAACCAGTGTTTTGTAAACCCGCGTCCAACCAGTGACAACTGGTGTTACGCTATAACTTTTAGTTTGGTCAAAGACTTACCGCCAACAGTGGTAGGAATACATTTCCTAACTCTGAACACAGCGGTGCACCATATATCTATGTCGGTTCTTTCGTGCAGGTCTATCCAATAGTCTGAAGGTTGCAGCTTGAAGAAACCTAATGGCTTCGGACGAGCGCACACCACCAGCAACACCGACATCACGATGTCATCGTCGTTGTATGAATATTTACCTGGAAGTTGACACAAATGGATCCGTTACTATTTTTATAGGTGGCAACTCTCACTGCCATTTATGGGTCGTACCGCGTACTCTTAGCACAAGTCTAAATTGAATCGCCCTGGAGTACGTCTCGCTCTTTCAGCTTAAAACAAAGCGAGACAAATGCGACCGCGATTCGATTTAGGCCCGCGCTAAGAGTTCCTGGTTCGGCGCCTAGGCGAAAGTTCCGCAATAGCAGTCTCCACTGATTGAGTATGCCTAGTGAAGCTTTTATCTTGGTCTGGACCGTGGCAAGGTTGGTAGCCAAAGCAAGATAAAAACGGGTCTCGTGAGGTATGCTCATTCAGTTAGGATTTTGCTACAGTTTTTTTTTGCAGATGAATATCTTCAAAGTCGCTTATTTAAGTTGATTAGCCTTAAAAATTGAACTTCTTAAATATATAAAAGGCTTAGTTACATAAAACTTACTCTGTTCACACAACTTTTCATACACTCTCATGACTTGTTCCTTTTGCCTGGACGAGTATCCTTCAAGGTGTGCGTTTTCGTCTCCTAAATAATCAGTCAAGTCGCCCTCGCTGGTCGGACTGCCAAATAGGGCGAAGGCCACATTTTGAAGCAGGTAATTTCTATTGCTCTTTTCATATCTGGAAATAATTAATAATAAATATTGAATAGTATACTCAAACTAATGATTGCAGGGCACATATCGATATATTCATCTTCAGCATCTACAAATTTTTGTAGTGGTAGGGCTCTTTTGCAGAGCCCGCCTGGGGAAGTACCACACCTTTGCCAGTTATTCCACCGCCAAGCAGTAATGTGCAAACATTACTGTGTTCCGGTTGGAAGGGCATTGTTTCCAGTGAAATTTCAGGGCAAATGGGAGATTAAACAACTTATATCTCAGGGTGACGAGCGCAGTGCTGTGCCGCGCAGGGTCTTGAATTCTGCGAGTTCAAAATTCTGGATGGGGCAGACCTGTTATGGGCAAACGTGACGTTTAACATCAGGCGAGCGATTTGCTCGTCTCGTCACTCAATGACATAAAAAAAAAAAAAAAAAAAAAAAAAAAAAAAAAAAAAAAAACCAAGTCCATTTGACTTTTCAGCTAGTGTCTAACTCTCATTTCAGTAATTTATTAGTATGTAATTAATATTTTATACATATTTTCTGAAATACAGGATAAGTTAAGGGTAATCTATAATAAGAAAAACGAAATGCGGTTTGTTTGTAAACATATCACTTGAAAATGACCAAACCAAACCGATTTAGCAAAAAACATTCTATGTATGCAAGGCCATAGTTCAACCTTTGGTTTTAGGCCTCAAATTTAGGTCAAATGATTATAAGTACCGGACCAAGCACAAAAGTAACTTACATCAGCTAGTAATCAACATAAAACTACCTTATACCTAAATTAAATGCACTATAATGTTCCTACAGCAGCCCCAGAATATGAGCTCTATGTGTGCTGTAGTTAGTTACATAAGATAGTATGTAAAGTGCATAAAATAGTGTGACTCACACCATTTGTCACTACGTCTGCTTCGTGTGACTGAGACAAAGTACAATCAACGGTTTATCTTTACACTCGAAAGCATTAATTGATAACAGTAGATAAGCTAATACAGTGGCACTTCATTATCAGGCCGTTTTCGCCCACTGCTGATTATAGCTTTCTTCTATACTCAGCAGGCCGAGCACAGGCTGTGGACAAACTGTATTTTCATCCCTTTTATTCCGCAAGAAAGAGACAAACATATCCATAGGTATTCTAGCTTTGTCACTTCTACGAGCAGATAAAACGGAGAAAGACAACCCGCCTATGGCCCATGCTACGCTTGCAATAGTACCGTAGTAGTACTTACTTAACCCAGTCACCGTCTCCCAAGTTTTCAAAGTATTCCTGTTGTATTTGAATAGCTGACATGCCGATTGGCATGCAGCCATTGTTGCCAGCCATTTCATTAGCAAGCAGATTTTGTGTAGGTTCCTTTGACGGTGATAATGATCCTTCAAACTCCATACTGTAACAAGTAAATTTCAATTATTTACTCGCAAAGGAAGGCATAAAGAAAGAAATTAAGGCAGATGTTGCAGCACTGTGTAAACCAACGGCATTGGAAACACGGAACCTGTTAATTGCCTACACGGAAAAAGAACAGCAAAATCTATGGAACAAAACTACAGACTGTAAACACTCATAAGCTTTTTACCCATCTATAAATAGAAAAGCGACCAACAAACTACTCAAGTTAACCAGGACAGATCTCCGTACAATGATAGGCATTATCACTGGTTCACTGGCCACTGTGAGCTAAATTACCACTACACAAAATTGGAGCTACGGACAGTCCGCTGTGCCGAGGCTGTTTACAAGAGGACGAAAACGTGGAGCACGTGCTGTTGCACTGTGAGGCCACGGCAGACATAAGATCAAGGTTGAGGCTCCTTGAAGAAACCACACAAGTCACAAGTACCACAACACCTGGCGCAATGCAAGTGGATGAGGTATGCCAGCGACCCCAGGCCGTGCTCCGTTATTTTAGGGAGCTCGGATGGTTGGGGTAAGATGGCAGTCGGGGCGCAATGCACAACACACCCCAAACGGGACGTCGGTGCAGGTCATATCACTCCCATTTAGAATTAGAAGTAAATTTCAACATATTTTGAAAAACAAGCTTTTGATCCATTGTCATCGGAGCTACACAGGTACATCAAACTTCAGCTCAATAGGACATTGGGAAGTAGTTCATGATTCAGTTGCAAGATTTTACCAAACAAACAAGGCAAGCTACATAAAAGCTTGTAAAAATAGAACTAAAGTCCTTAGTTATAGAACTGAATCTAAATTGAATAACTGAACCTTAATCTTATTTGAGGCGGAAGATAAGTTCTGACCTGACCCTGCCCTCCTAATATCTACACAAATGTCAGTTTTATCTGAATCCTTAGAAAAGTTCTAATTACGACACATCATGAGTCTTTCTTAACTGTTTCATAATTTATAAATTTTAGAAAAACTAAGTTGCAAGGCTAACTGAAAACATTTATAGACCGATTCAAACTTTATGGCGGCTGTGAAGTTAGGCGCAAGACGCTGCGCAGTAGCAAAAAAAATTGGTTGCCTGTAAAGTCGGTATACGGGCGAAAGTTTTACGTGACAACGACTTATGTCTGTCTCTCTCGCTCTTAGGCGGGCTAACCATGCCCGAGTGGAAGGGACGCGTGCCTCTCACTCGCTCTCATTGTGAGCGCATAACGTGAGCGGAGCGTAACGCAGTTTCTTGAAGTGTCACCCGGCAAACCAATTTATAAGACGTTGTCACGTCAAAATATGTGTGCGCGGGCCGTCAGAGAGGCAAGACGCCGGAGCACACCCGCCCCCTAGCCCTCTGCATCCCGCGTTCTCCCACCGCCGTTGTATGCTAGTGTGAGTGTTGTGTCGGTACGCTGCACACATTAACGCGCTTATGCTAAAGTCAAGGAACTTATATCCAACCTGGAATGTGCACAGGCTGCCGATGCGCGGTCCGAGCGAGATAGCTTCGCGCGAGCCCTCTGTCCCTTTCATTAGGGTGACCAAACAATACGATGTAGGTAGATACTAATTTAATAGGATATAATATATTAACCAATAATTTGATTTCATAAAATAATAACAATTATACTTTAAGCATGGATTAAAGTAAAACGCATTATGGAGAATTTATAAATATTTATTTGGTAGATATTTACACATTACTAAATAAAACAGTTTATTTAATAATATTATAAACAGTACTATTTGTTTACTATTCTTTACCCACCTTAGGAAAAATAGTAGGAACAGCATCGGATTTCAGTTTTGAAACTGAACTATGTTTTATTATATCCTGGGGACTGAAGTGAAGACTGCAAATAACGGAATAATTTTTGATATTTGAATGACTTGGAATGACATCAAGCCATTTTTTCCTCCGTGATTCTTCTCCTGGCAGTCTGAAATTATATTTTTTAAATTTATTTAAAATATATGAAGTGACACACCTAAATCAGCGATTAATATGGGACGATTGGGAAGTTGAAACTTTTTTGTCATTTCCCTACAATGTTCCTCGGGAAATGTGAAATTTCATGATCAAGTATTCGGTACACCATTCCTTATAAAGTTATATGCGTCGCGTGTAATTGTGCTTGCGTTGAAGACTACCTCCTATTTAGGTATATGCTGCATTGTATAAAAAATCTTATAATTTCGTTCATTATGGGCATCCTACTTCAAGAATTGAAATATACTTACTTGAAGAAAGAAACACCGCATCCTGCATAGGATTCGCTTTTGCAACCTCGAATCGCACATTTTTTAACCATCTCATTATCAAATGCCTCAAAAATAAACAATGTTAAATTACGAATTGATCACTTTAATTACAACAAACAATATGGTTGACGGGCTGCCAGTTTATAACTTTTAAATATCATATAAATCTTTTCTTTTTTTAATTACATTTCAATACATACAGTGTCCAAATTATTGCTAAAAATTGTTGTCCGGTCGCTGCACCTTGGGTACTATAGTACCCAATTTCGAAAAACCGGTCGCTTCACCCTGGGTACTGTAGTACCCAATTTTTTATTAAGATTTGTCAATTTTATTTTTTCCTACCATTCCTACTAAATTCGGGAATAATTCTCCTGGCAACACTTTAGAAAGAGACACAGGGCTTTCGAAGCGCTTTCTCTCTCGGACCGGATTTCTCTTTGACCAATTGATTGTCTATAATAGAACTTAAGAGCATATTCATAAGGTTTATTTTTACATTGGTGTCAAATGACAATGCACATTCCAGGTTGGATATAAGTTCCTTGGCTAAAGTACAGTGGAGATCATTATTGTTATTGTTGTTTGTTTTCGTTGCTAGTTATTCGTTGAAATTTTTGTTAATTGTTGTAGTTGTTTGTTAAGATTGTTTTTAAGACGAGTTTCACGATTTTATTACAATAATGCCTCGCGGACGATACATTTATTAACGATACATTTTTTAATTTTAATAACTAAATATTTAAAGTAACGCTGTAACTAATTTACTTCATGTAAAGTAAGTTAACATCACTCCTGCATATATATTCCATGCATATATTATATGGTATGAATATACTCCTAACAATTTTCAACCCGAATGTACATGCGCAAAGTCCCACTTGCAGTGCACTTCACACCCGCCATAAAGTTTGAATCGTACTATACTATGTACATTTACACTGAACTGATACTGAGAGGACCGATGGACTGTTGTAGAGATTATTGTTATTTCAAGTTATAGGACAAATGTTTTACAAATAAAATTTGCCATTAGTGAAAATTGCACAAGTGTTAATAAAATTAACACAAAAGTAACAAGCAAACATTGCTAGGCAACTGCCCGAAGACACCTACTGAATATTTAGTGAGTGTAGGTTTGTTTATATTTTATACCCTTGCAGCAAAAAATGGTGGTGAATCATGCTTCTGAGTAGTAGCAATTTAATGTATTTGTATGTATATAATAATTAACATAACTATGATTACAAAGGCTCACACGCTAAGAATTGCAACAACTTGTGGCTAAATAATGATGTAACATGTGACAAATGTCGAGTAATACCTACAAACATCTGGTGGAAAAGTAATCAGGTTCGCAGGAAATTGTCAACTCAGGAAAAGTAATATTTCAAAAGGTCTTTTGGTGAACTTCATGTGATCATTGCTGGTAACTTACTATCCATAATTATTATTATTATTAATACAGCAGAGGGTCAATGGATATGAAATTAACTTACTTGGTTATGTTGTGGCTCTCAATTAGACGAGAGAGACTAGAGGCACTTGTTATTTATTTTATTACTTTACTCTTACTCTAAACACAGAAGATATTTATGTGGAAAACTACTGCGCGTAAAGTAAATTTTACACGATAAAACAATTATCATTTAGCATTATGTTTTCTCTACGATACCCGCAATTTTCTGAATGTGTTTTCCATCACAAACTAAACAAACAATTACAATTTTCCATTGGCAATTTTGGATAATTTCGTCGTCGAACCACCAACACTTGGCCAACCCAACGTGTTTTTGTGTTTGTTAGATGATACGTGCGTGTGTATTTGTGAGATGGTGTGAGTGAAGTTGATTCATCCGACTTTATATGACAGTGACAGTGATTTTGTATCTTACTTGACTTTGATAGTTGGGGCTGCCAGTATGCTCTTCACTAAATTGATCGATTTTTCCTAGTAAAACCACTTACTAATAGCACAAAACCTCAGATAAACAGATGGAACCATAATTGCTACTTTGTAAAAAAGAGCAAGATGGCAAGTGCCAAACACGGTTGAAAAAGAGAGACAGACATTTCACTTTTTGTCCCCGTCGCTGTAACCGTGCCAAGGTGGACAAACCACAGATTAGGAATAATAGTTACTATGTGAGCCTTCTAGGATTTGTAGCTGCCAGGTTGTGAATTATGTTTGCCCAGGATTGTATCCAATAAATTAATAAATAGTTTATTTATTAAACTATTTCATATTTCCTGCTGACCCAAAACTAAGATTAGGTACATTATTTTCGCGATCGCAAGATTGCCTATAATAAAAGATGTTCAATAAGAGTAGATTAGTATACTAGTAGTTATTTTCCTATTATTAGACCTTTTCCTACTATGAGCGATTTGCGGCTTGTATATCCTTTACTTATAACCCTGTATAACAATGTTTTATTTTGAGAAGTATAAAGATTAGGAATATTTTATGAATTTTTTTCTCTAAAATGGGGAAAGCAGTCCTATCCTGGCATCATTTCAAGAATATAGCTGTCGCATGTTTGTGCGGTTACACTTTGGTTCCATCTATTATGTAATGCGCCCGCCACACACTCGACGAGTGGCGTGGGAAGTAGCGAGGAAAGTAGGCAGAGACGTAGTGTGGCCACGTTACTCGTCATGCCACTCGTCATGCTCCTCGTCCTCGCCCGCCACACCGCGAGTACGACCGGCAATACGAGCGCGAGTGACTGTCCACAAAGTCCACATACTCGCGCGGCCGCAGTTCGTGCCGAGCGCTCACGCGAGACGTACGTCTTTGTTTTCGTCATTTGTCGTCGCCGCGCAACGGAGAATGGTCGGAAGAAAAAACATTAATTTATGTTCCCTTTAAAATTGTAGATCTATTTGTAGATAAATTATTACTTTACTGTAAAAAAAAAGTTTCGTAAAAATTAAAGGCACTAAAAAAAATCTTTGGTCGTTAATTCAAAATTGTCACTACCGTACCCAGTCTACCCTAACAAAATTAAGTTGAATTCAAATTTTTATTTAACTCCATCCAACTTTTCTTGTATAAATTGAAGACATGCTTACTACAAAAAAATATATAATTATAGATATTATTTAAAATCTCCCTAAAAGAAAAATTGCGGTAACTGCTACATAACTAGACGTCGACGCCGACGATGTATATTGCTTTGTAGCATAACATAGATATAATTAGCTATACTATACTCGCTGCCACCACAGTTTCAACGTTCATTGTTAGCAACGACGAATAGACAAGTGCGGCGCGTAGCGATTAATTGCGCGATTATTCGCGCGATTAATCGCGCGAGTAGAGCAGTGTGTGGACAGACAGGGCAACATCGCGGCAGCGATGCGGCAGCGCGAGGAGCATGACGAGGAGCATAGTGTGGCGCGAGCATAATAGTTATATCTATGCACAAAACAGATACCAGACTATCACACTGCAATTAAATAGATTGACAGAACTCTAAAAATTGTTCTATTCTTTTCTCGCATTTTGAAAAACAAAAAGATGCACTTAATTTTTCTGAGCTAAAAAACCAATTTCGTTGAAATAATGTCACGTTACAATCGATGCCGATCTTTAGTAGCATTTTGTTTGTTGCCTAATTATAATTTATAAAATAATCATTAAAAAAATATACAGTAGGTACTTTGTGATAGTAGCACTTGTTAAATAGACGAAAGACGTTTCTTTACGGTCAGTCTGGCAACTTAGCCAGAGTTGTAATTCTTTTATTTATTTTTTTCAATGGGCAGGCCTTACCGCATTATCCGAAAATTATAATTAGGAACTCTTTAAACAAATAGCTTGATCTTATTTAAATAACAACAGATTATTTATTGTCAGCGTGAAGCGTGAAATAACGCGCTCGCCCTGTCGTAAGCGGGAAATCCCCAATTTCGCGATTTCAGGGTTGGTCCCATAGTAAAAGTTGTTCATAATAATGAGTAGGTAATAATTATGGGCCTTTTTCGGCATAGCATGCCCTCTGCATAAAACACTGAACATGGGTAATTGGGTACCTAGGTATACTTTATAGTAAAACGCCTAGGGTACTATTGTATTTGATGTACCTAATTTGCAATAAATCATTTTTTTTATAGGCGCCAAACCGGCATAGAATTATGTTAGGTACCCCGCGCTATACCTACTTAAACCAATTTACCTATAGCCATATTATTCTTTTAAAATACGCGAGCCACTTTGCCAGAGAATAATAACGGAAGTAGGTACTCAGTATTTACCTACTAGTACTCAAAGTAGGTTTTTTTTTTTTTATTTTTTTTTTTTTATTTGATTGAGTGACGAGACGAGCAAATCGCTCGCCTGATGTTAAACGTCACGTTTGCCCATAACAGGTCTGCGCCACCCAGAATTTTGAACTCGCAGAATTCAAGACCCTGCGCGGCACAGCACTGCGCTCGTCACCCTGAGATATAAGTTGTTTAATCTCCCATTTGCCCTGTAATTTCACTGGAAACAATGCCCTTCCAACCGGAACACAGTAATGTTTGCACATTACAGCTTGGCGGTGGAATAACTGGCAAAGGTGTGGTACTTCCCCAGGCGGGCTTTGCAAAAGAGAAGAGCCCTACCACTACAACACACTGTAGGTACACACACAGTACACACAGGTACACAGTACAGGTACACTGTAGTTTGACAATGGAGGTTGCTAATGTTATTTATACCCAGATATCTACCAATTAGGTACCTAGTACCTATCTGCCTACTATAGGTAATATATAGAAATAACTAGCTGTTCCCTGCCACGCTTACCTATCGCTGTGGATAAAAAGAAAAAAAATAATAGATTAAAACAATCCTTGATGAGTATTATATTATATCATGTTAAAATTTCAGCTCGATCGGTGCAGAACTTTTTGAGTTTTTGAAGCGTACACAAACGAACATAACATTTATCTATATATATAAAAATTAAACCCGTTTTCCTTGGTCACGGCCTCACGCGTGAATGGCTGGACCGATTTCACTAATTCTTTTTTTGTTGTATTTGTTATTATTAGGAGAAGGTTCTTACCGAAAAAAATATTAAGAAAATCTCTCAGAAATATTGAAAAACCCTAAAAACAGCCCTTTTCTTTTTCCCATACAAACGTTTTTTAACTAAAACGAGCTTTATTGCTATTGTATAAAGTTCATATTGAATTGCAAGCACTCACTGTTGTTTAAGCAATGTAGGTATGTTCCTAACGTCCAAGAGTCAATTTGCACTTTATTACCTCTGTACAAAGTTCAAATTCAATTATATCTATCAAAACAGTGTGCGTTTTATACTGATAATTTTTACTATAAATTGACAAGTTAGCATCAACAAACTACGGTTGCTATAGTTACGCAATAGCATGAGAATAGAGGTTATAACAAAGAGTTCCTATAATTATTCTCAACACCTTTGGTCACGCCATCAACGCGTGAACGACTGGACCGATTTCAATTTACTCTACGTTTATCCCAAAGTCTACCCGTGCGAAGCCGGGACGGGCCGCTAGTAGGTATATAATATATATAAGATATCGATATAGATAATGCACAAACGATTTAAAAATACAAGTACAAGCTCCTGCTCTTGCTTTAGTTTCTTATTAGTCTGATGGTTCGAAGAAATTGTTATTTTCTTAGTTATTTTCTTTTTGTCCGTTCAAGCCTTCATAACATTACAACGAACGTGCCACGTTAATTATCAACCTGTTATTGAAGATTTTGCTATTATTTTTATTCGATTTCTCAGGAGAGCAATGTTGTTCGGACTTACATTGTACAAACTACTAACAATGTAGGTAACATTGTAGATATTGTGTCGGTTTCTAATTAAAAACAAACAGTATTCACCTCTAGAATCTTTTGCTTTGTTCTGGATTCTAAATAAATTTGGCTCCGGCTATCGGAAAAGATAGATAGATGGACAAACTCTTTATGACCAGAAATTACAAATAAAAGTATAGTAAAACTAGTGCAAGAACTAGTGTTCCATTTTAGCACGGCTACTTTTTGAGTTACGGTCTGTTCGGTTCTTAATGTTTTACCAACCTTTAACATCTGTACCATGATAATAAAGAGTTAAAGTTTATAATTATGTAGGTATTTGAAGTTGGTGATCTCAAATCTATAGTTTGATAAAAAAATATACCAATTGAAAGCCACACTATCTTTGCTATATTTTAAATAGTCTAAAAACGAAAACCTGAAGGCCAACCAGCTCTAGTTACGACGTTCTGAGCACTAGCTACCTAATACTTGGAATAATAAACGTGTCTTTCTCAAAACCTATTGGAATGGAGTGATTCGGTCTCGCTATCAGTTTTTGTTACCGTTCTAAATAAATACCTAATAATTTTCTTTACGAATAATTTAAGGTATCGAGAAATACTATCATTATAGAATTGGCTGTTTTTCGAGACAGTTGTGTATTAAGCGTAGGACACAACTGTGCTTATAATATTCTATAGTAATTAGTAATGTTTATTAATAACATATTTTTCCGACTTAAGTTTCGTATATTAAAGACTGTGACCACTATAGTAATATGTATGGTATTAGTAGTATTTAGTGCGTATTCCGTGAAAGTAAACACTAACTTTGCTAAAAAAGGCGAACATATTCAGGACCATCATAATGCCGTGGACCAGTATTATCAAAGTCGTAAAGTAAGTATCCGTTTTTTTTTTGCGTTTTTATTAAAATTAATTGGTTTTAAAAAAAATATCGTTTTAGGCTTGGAAATTATCGAAGTTAGGCGAAGTGCTGTATAAAAACAAGCGACATCCCGAAATCAGCAAAGAAAAAAGTAACAAAACATTTATAATTTGGAAAGCAAATCATAAAACTGGGTATGTACCTAATAATAAGCTTCTAAGCACATAGTTTTTGTAGTGGTAGGGCTCTGTTGCAGAGCCCGCCTGGGGAAGTACCACACCTTTGCCAGTTATCCACCGCCAAGCAGTAATGTGCAAACATTACTGTGTTCCGGTTGGAAGGGCATTGTTTCCAGATAAATTACAGGGCAAATAGGATATTAAACAACTTATAAGTATCTTAGGGTGACGAGCGCAGTGCGGTGCCACACAGGGTCTTGACTTCTAAGAATTAAAAATTCTGTGTGGCGCAGACCTGTTTATGGGCAAACGTGACGTTTAACATCAGGTGAGCGATTTGCTCGTCTCGTCTCCAATTATCATAAAAAAAGTCGGGATTTCTTGAATGCCTTGAATTCTTTCCTATTCTGTAACATCTAACAAAATGGCTGTGGTCACATGTTATGTAGGAGTCCGATGAACGCCACCGGAGGTATTCCTAGTTAGGTATAGTGATTACCTAGCCTCAGTATTTTTTGTTTTCGTGGGGAAAATCTTCACAAGGTAACTGAATCTCTCAACACCGCATTTCGACTCCTTCTGCCACAGAATTTATCTTTTTTTTTTGTAATTGAGTGTCGAGACTAGCAAATCGCTCGCCTGATATTAAACGCCACGTTTGCCCAAAACAGGTCTGCGCCACCCAGAATTTTGAACTCAAGACCCTGCGTGGCACAGCACTGCTCTCGTCACCCTGAGATATAAGTTGTTTAATCTCCATTTTGCCCTGAAATTTTCCCAGAACACTTCTTCTTACGACTACCTGAGCCTTTTGAATTTTTTTATTTGATAACTACAGGCAGAGGCCCAGTGACAAGTACCTACAACTAGCTCACAATAGGGAACGCACAGCTGTATGACAAAAAGGCGACGACCATTAATTTATATTATTTTTAAATGGTTCTTTATTTTTTCGTATCGTAGCACTACGCCGTAGCATTCAGCTACGAACCGAGATAAATATAATATTTGGATAGTGTTCGAGCGTGTCTAAGTTTTAACTACATTTACAGCACTACTTATTACTATGCGACTTACGACTCTTCTGCTCAATAAGTTTATAAATAGAAATTGTCAAAATAGCTTATCCACTGCGTTGGCGTAGATCCCAACCACGTAACTTGTCTTCATGACGTACGGATACTTTACCCACGTTGTTTTGAAGAAGGTTATTCAACATAAGTTAGCATCGCCAATTACAATCACTAACTACAATATAGCATCCGGATCGTTTTATAGACAACGCTCAACGTTTTTATTAGCTTTTTCTCTAACTAAACTGTTCTATTTTCAGTCCCAATCTAAACGATTGTAGCGTAAGCAACTGCATGTTTACTGGTGAAGAAAGCAAACTGCAATCAGCTGACGCGGTTATAGTCCGTCTGCAAATTGGTAAAATACCGTCGATAGAGCATCGAAGTCCAAACCAAAGATGGTTATTTTTAAATGACGAGGCGCCTCAGCACGTGTTCAGTCTTGCTAAAAGAAAAATAGATCTTTCGCAACTGCACAATGTTTTTAATTGGTCTTTGACTTACAGGTAGGTACGTACCTACTCCTTTTTTTTACTCCTTTTGCTTATAATTTCTGAGGTGTGAAAAATAAAGAGTTTATCTATCTATCTACTACTAAAACTTCTCATGTGCTTATTTATTACTTAAATAAGTAATTTAAGAATAATTAAAATATACCTATTTTATTTTATACACACTGAAATTACGAGTTGTCAAATAAAAAGATTGTTAAATTAATCGTATAAAAACTTCAAAAGTTACGACTGTGCGAACTGCGTATTTTATTTATTCACCTATATGAAAACTAAAGTTTATTTAAGTGTGGAAACACTTGAATAAATTACAACGGTCATTAAGTTTGGAGCTACTGCTATGTTTATTTGTATTACAGGAGCGACGCAGATGTGCCCGTACCTTACGGTCGCACTGTGGCCTTGGAAACACCAAAGACTTCGTCTTCAGACCAATTAACACTTTCCAATTTGGTTCCTAACTGGAAAGATAAAAAGCGAGATGCATTAGTAGCCATTCTAATTTCCAACTGCGGTGTATCGTACAGAATGTCAGTCATTAAGAAACTGAAAGATTATATTCTAGTTCATGCACATGGCAAATGTGGAGATAACGACTTGAAAAACAGGTATGTGCTTAGGTAGGTACTTATCATTATCTAAAGTAAGAAAATGATACGCTAAATGCATAATGGGAACGGGTTTCTAATTTATTTAGACTTTCAGCTCCAACTAATAAAATGCTAATCGCAGTATACTAATTCTAGGTGCCTACTTTTTCCTTTTTATGGTAGAGTAATTAAACGTATTTTTCTAATTTAATAGATTATACTTAACCATACTAAGGTCTCTAGTCTCTACCGATTTCTTTCTCTTCTTAGTTTTGCTTATAGTCTTCTTCTCGTTAGGTTGAATAGGTACACGTAACGGGTACAGTGGCGAGACAGTATAAACAGTTTGACGAGGCGAGACAGCTATTTGAACCATTACTTGTTTGCTCGGCCGAGTGTGCCCATTACACTGAGAAAAATGGCCATCAAAATTCCGATGAATTCACCTAATAAAGTACGGAGCATACTGAAATCACCAAAAGTACGATGATTAGCACGTTTTTTACTCTTAGTGTCTTTCTAAGGCAGAGTCGTACTTACTCATCAATTTATTATCACCATCTTTTTACGACTCCGGTGAAGCGTAAAAAGGAGAGTTATGTGTTTGATCTATAGGTGTTATATCTATAGGTGTGTAATTGTGTATGTATTTATGACCATCATATGATCGTCACTACTAAACGGGAAAACCGATTTTGAGTCTTGTCTATAATGCGCAATAGTCACTGGGTAGGCATACTAAAAACAAAATGACGAATTTTAGGCGCCAAAATGTTTTTTATGTAATTTTGTAAGTTTTAATATTTTTTTTTGTTTCAGTTGCCCAGGGCACTTCAGAGTCGACTGCAAAATAATGTCCCAATACTTATTCTACCTTGTCTTAGAAAATTCTAAATGCAAAGAGTATATGACGGAGAAGTTATTTTACAACGCGTATTCTAAAGGCGCCATACCTATTATACAAGGACCTACTATAGAAGAGTGCAAACAGTTTTTACCACCGAACTCTTACCTGCATATAGACGATTACGCTACTTTCAAAGACTTAGCTGTCGATATTGAAAGAATAAGTAAGAATGAAGAAGATTTGCTTTACTATCACAAATGGAGAAACCATTTTGAAGTTCTAAACGAGCATGGATACTTTGGAGTTAAACCAACTCGTCTATGCCGAGTGTGTGAAGCAATGAATTACGACGACGATAAATACTCTGTGTATAGTGAACAGAAATTAAGAGAGTTTTTAGATCCATCCATATTATGTCGAAGTTGATTGGACTAATCTTAAAACTTGTAGAATGATTCTCTCTGTGAACAATTAACAAAAAAATAAAAAGTTTATAGCGATCTAAATTGTCTTTGATTGTACCTACTAATAAACAAGTACCTACCAGGTACCTACTATAATTTTTAAGTAAATACATTACCATATAGCACATATTTTTATACTTAATAGCTTATTGTTATGATCGTGATCAGGAATTATAATCAGAAATTATATTATGTAGTGTTTTTCTATGGGGAAGGAAGTAAGGTGATAGCAAATCAAAAACCACCAAAAGCCATGTAAAAACTGTGCCATGTGCAAAAACAAGACCTCCTTTTTCATAAAGACGTGTGTCAGCCTCTGTTAGCGAGAAACAAACTTAATTATGCAAGGTCTAATAAAACTGTTCTTGTACCATGAACATTTATGTACTCGTATGTCAGTCGTCAATAATTGCCAAGGATCTTGTTTTAGAGCACTTTAAATTATACTCGTTTTGGATCTTGGTATGAGTGGATATAGCATCTCCGTATTCCGCTTTCCCAAAAGAAACTCCACCAACAATCTATTGAAGTTGCAACAAGAACTTGCAACTTGCGTTTGCTAGTAATAGGCCTCATAACCGATCATTGCAACCCAAAAAATTCAAAGTTTGTACAAACTAGGAGCTATGGATAGTCCGCTATGCCGTGGATACATGAAAAAGAACAAAACTGTAAAGCATGTGCTGTGGCATTGCAAAGCCACAGAAGAAACCAGAATCACCACCGGATTGCATAAGGCGGCATTGGCATCATCTATGTAACCACAACAGTTAGACGGCTGCTCATTAAATTCCCCATCTACATCACTGGAGCAGTTGTTCCAGAGGCCCACAGACTCGCTCAGGTATTTTAAGACGACCTATCGCTCCTAGATCGATAAGAATAAGAATTTTGTATATTCTAATAGTAATCCGTTCTCTGCCATTTTAAGAACATACTTACTAGCTGCATGGTTTCGCTCGCTATCCTACAGAAAGAAAAGAGGAGATGCTGTCTCACTTGCGGCTGTCTTCTTCGGTTATCAGTCAGGATCAAACCATCAAGATCCGTTTAGCCGTTTGTCCGTAAAAACGCAAAAGCTATATTATAATAAAAAAATCTGGTGAATAATGTGGAATCCCTAGTTAAAAATAGGTAGGTATCCCATTTGTACCTCTATACAAATTATTAAAGAAAAACCTATTTAGTTTGGTAGGTACCTACCTAATTTTTATTTATTATATCAATTAAAACCGTCAATAATTGGGTTTTTCTTGTTTTGCGGGCTCGTAAGTACCTATCTAAATATATATAAAGGCACTCATGTTGAGGTGTTGCCAATTATCAGAAGTTAGGTATTGTCGAGCGGTTCTATGTTCATAATGTGGGCATGTATTATGTTCTATCAGACAAACAGGCGTGGATAATCGGGCGAGAGGAATAAAACCATTACTTTCAACACACGTAGGTTATAATCTTGAATGTCAGTACATGAATGTTACAATGATCCGTTCAACTATGATCTCCAACGGATATTCCAAGTATTCACAATTTACAGTACAACTCAAGCAGGCACTCCGCAGAACACGTAATGCGCATAGGTACCACGATACAATAAGATTCTATGACCGCCACTGTAATTCTAGATGTAATTGCAACTATTGTAATCAGCTTTCTACGTATCAACTTTAACTATCATGGCTCTAGTCGAGATTCCTAAAGTATCGTTTCCCGCGCTTTTAGAGTTCGTAGTTGCGCCAGAGTGGTAAACGTCAGCCGCTCAGCAGCTGTCACTGTCAGTTACGTTTCTTTACCACTCTAAATAATAATTGGCTCAAGAGCGCCGACATATGTATACATTTAAATTTTCCTATATGATTACTTTGTCGATCCATAACTAACAATATAATCTATTAAACTGTCCAATAACTTAATTTAGATTCATCGATTTAAATAACGAGCAATAAATATTTTTTTGGAAAAGTTCTAGTACTACCTATTGTTTTTTTATTTGGTCTCATCAAGGTAGTAGGTACTGAGATTTAGAAAAAAAAATTGTATTTTTTTTAGAAAATTCACACGATGGTGCCTCCGTCCACTCTGCGGTTCAGATATTATATTTTATTATGGTACAATATCAGATCAAGTAGAAAGAGTCCCTTATATCCAGGTCAAGCCAGAAACTACCCTACTGCCATGTACGTAAATTTCACGCATAGTGACGCATAAAAACTACCCAAATGTCAAAATGGCACAACATTTGACATATTTTGTATTTGAAAATAAAAAACCTAAAAATTATGTTGTTTAAGTGTTTGTTCCATTAGATGTTATTTACGATAAGTACACAAGTGGAAAGTTGTTCCATCGGACGCCTTTTTTATTTTTGCGTATTTTTTGCTGTGTTTTATTCTTAGACTAAAATAAAATAAATGGACGGGCCTAAAAGAAGCGCACTATTGAAGACTGTTTGTACAAGCGTATTACGCTCGAGACGTCTGTCTCGCTCTCACTCCTTCCCAGCACCTCGGAAGTGTAACACAACTGTGGAGCTACACAATCACGACCTTCCATCGAATAAATAATGCCTTCGTGCTCATTCCCATTATGCAAAAACACTTCGAGAACCAAAAATAAAAGTTATGGAGTCACATTTCATAGGTAAGTACATATTTGTTCATCGTATTGTATCATAATTACGTGTAAAATTATCAAAATACAATCGTTACTTAGTTTCCATTTCCATTTTG
Source organism: Alcis repandata (assembly GCA_949125135.1). Classification (NCBI taxonomy): domain Eukaryota; kingdom Metazoa; phylum Arthropoda; class Insecta; order Lepidoptera; family Geometridae; genus Alcis; species Alcis repandata. The sequence continues at coordinate 6,929,119 of OX421230.1, read as the reverse complement.
TTGTTGTTTTCTTACCGTTGAGGGTCAGAAATATAGGCTTGTGCTTAGTGCAACAAGGATGACCTCTCTTTGTTCGGAACTATTCGGCTTACGCCACGCCGGCGACCGACCTACCCAAGCAGCGGGTACAAGGACCGTCAGCAAACTAATAGGCATGACGAGTGACGACAGTATCAAAAAATCGCCGATTCAATGCTTTCAGGGGACTAGCCAGATTAAAAAAAATTAAAACACATGTTTAGTTTTATTTTTAAAAAACAGATTATTAAGATTTTCAATAAATTAAAACATTAAAATACAGCAATCGGCCATCTTGTCAGAAACAACAATCACAGCGTATGACGTCACGCCTCAGTGAACTCAGGTCATCCGCCGCTCATCACGCATAGACACAATGACATGTTTACTAGCCGTGACGTCAAATCGACGCCATGACACAAGCAAGCTGTTTTCGGGCACTGTTGAAAAAATATGTGAAAAATGGCTTCAAACTTCGTTAAACTTAAGTTTATTACCGAAATAAAGGCTTTTTTGTAAATAGTAAATGTGTACTCACGTTATGGAATAGGATTTTAAAATCTTTCGTCACGCCTATTAACTGATTACAAATGATTAAATTTTTTTTAATTATTTTTTTTATATGGTTTTTAATGAAACCATTCTATCAGTATTTTCAAGACGTTGTCACGTTCAACTAAGTATTGTCAGTAAACCGACTTTACAGACAACCGATTTTTTTCTTCTTCTTCTTCTTGACAGAAAAAAATACGCTTAGTGGTAGGTATACAAAGTCTGAAACATTTTTTTTTCTCATAGTTATCTTTTATTTACTTACTGTAGATTTCCAAGTGATGTTGCCATCCACAAAATATGGCAAAATAAAATATGGGCTGCGAGACTGGAGCAAGAATGGATTGCAAAGAACTTTAACTATGTGTGCTCCGATCACTTTTCGTCTGACGAAATATATACAACTAAAGCTAAATGCTAAACCTTTTCGGCTTAGCATACCCTTTATGAATAAACCTATATAGTAAGTGTGAGCTTGTAAAGGCGGGTGTATACACCTTTTAAAACTATTAATTCTGATACCCCACTCGATGGGCTTAGTGACATTTTTTTGGAAACCGTAATCCAATAATTTTACGTGAGTATTGCCGTGTTAATTTAACTCATATTCCTTTGTTTGTCATGCATTAGTATCTTTTATTTTAAATATACTTACGTTCTCATTCGATCTGGATCTTACCTTGTTTGCCTTTTGTTGTTTATATTTGCATTAAAATTTGTATCATAAAAAAAAAATTATTTATTTATTTATGACTCATTTTTTCCGAAAGTGATGTAAGTATGCACCCACTTTTTAAACCATACAAATAATTATTTAGAATATAATTAATTGCTATCAGCGCTATCGGTTTTGCTAACGCTCCTCGTCCGGATTGGAGGAAATGCTCAAGCGCAACCAAGCGCAACAGACAAACACAGGCTATTTTTTTCTTTCGCATGGTACTTTGTATTCGCGGTCTCTTTTTTTGTAAAAAATGTACACACATGCCTATGATTAGGTATAGATATATAGTCGAGCAGATTGTGACTTATTTCGACTGAACGCGATCAACGGTTTAGGCCCGTCCATTCATTTTATTTTATTCTAAGGTTTTATTTATAATTTATTATCATTTAATGAAATTATTTTTCTTGTACACGTTCTCTGATCAACTGACGTAAGAACCGACGATTGATTCGGGTAGTTTTTATGCGTCAATTACTCAATTTGTGCTTGAAGTTTAGGTACACGGGCAGTAGGGTAGTTTTTGGATTCACCTGTATTTAAGGCGGGACTCTATCTGCCTTTCTACTTGATCTGAGGATACAATACCTCATGGCTATGGATGAGTGCGAGGACGGCGCGGTCATCATAAATAAGTATTTGCAGGTAGGATGATAACAGGTAGGTTGCTTACTTTTCAGTTCACATCGAGAGCAAACTAGGGTACCTACTCCATTAGTTTCGAATATTTAATTCTAAACTGACGTGCCCACTGAAAAGCCGCGTATTATGTTTGTCTCTTTTTAACATTTAGAAAAGTACATATTTGTTGTTATCGTTGAAAATGCCAATAAAATAAATAATAGTTAAAAAAAACTAAAAAAACACGCTTTTTATAAAAAACCGAACTAAAAAAATAGAAAATAAAATTTTACAAATTTAAATTAAGAATAGGGTTGAAAATTTCAATAAATATAAATTAATAATAGTGTAAATAAATAAATATATGTATTTTATTTTTAAAAAGCGTGGGGTGCATGGGTCAATAGATATTATATATTTTGTAGATACATTTTGTATTGACAGACATGAGTAGAGTGATTAGCATTTTGATAATATCTTAGAAAGCACCCCACGCTTTTTTAAAAATAAAATACATATATTTATTTATTTACACTATTATTAATTTATATTTATTGAAATTTTCAACCCTATTCTTAATTTAAATTTGTAAAATTTTATTTTCTATTTTTTTAGTTCGGTTTTTTATAAAAAGCGTGTTTTTTTAGTTTTTTTTAACTATTATTTATTTTTCGCTTTTTAGTTCGATTTGCTAACTATTAACCATCCTTAATAATTATGTACAAATGTGTTGGTGTTATCCGATTTTGGCCGTCTGCTCAAGCAAATTAAAAATAAAATTGATGCGTAACAAAAAATATTGAGAAAAAGATTTGTAGCCGCGTGGTTTCGATCCTCAGACCTCATAAAATAAAATTGATGCGTAACAAAAATATTGAGCAAAAAGATTTCTAGCGCGTGGTTTCGATCCAGGGACCTCTGGGTTATGAGCCCAGCACGCTTCCACTGCGCCATTCTGTTCTCTGACACGAACGACGAAATTACCATTTGTAAGTTAAACGGTATTAAAAGTTAAAGAAACTTTATAGAAAAAGCGTGTTAAAAAAATTAATAGTTAAAAAAACTAAAAAACACGATTTGTTTAGTGTATTGTCATCGGTCCTCGATATATCTACAAAGTTTGAAAGAAATCTGACCGTTTAAAGTGGGTCAAAAACGCGCTCAAAGGAGTCGGTTACATACAAACATACAAACATACAAACATACAAACATACAAACATACAGGTGAAGCTAATAAAAGCGTGTTAAAAAGAAAATATGGAGAATTTCGCCCGTATGTTCTTTATCTACAGCATTTATTCGTATATTACGATTATTTCATTACTTAACGCAGCAGAAACTCGAAAACAGTGAGTATTTTTTCGTGTTTATAGATAGACCGCACCAGCGCTGAATTCAGTTTTTCAATCGTGTTTGAGTCACCATGTCATATTCCATGTCCTACTCTAGGTATTGATAAGTTTACAGTAAAAAGATAAAGTGACCAGCAACTGACGATTAGTCAAGGCTCAAAGCTAGCGGCGTGCGATCGCACGGACCTAAGCATAGTATTTCATAATTTATATTAAAATAATAAAAATGTCAAATTATTGGCATATCCCGGTTAGACTTCGCGGTTTCAGGGCTGTGATAATCGTAATGGTGTGCGTTTCTCTAGTGATAGTTTTTAATGTTTATCAGTTAGAATTGGATATTCCTTATAAAGAAAAAATGGTACACAGTATTTCGATGCATAATTTCGTTGTGGATCAGTTTTATCAAAGTCACAAAGTGAGTAGTTTTCATAGTAAACTAGATGTTTTTTTGCGAATACCTTCTACCTGGAAACACTTCTTTTCCCGCTGTAATCTTTCGCTTGTGCTTCACATGCTCCGCTCCGATCCTATTTCTATCTCACTCTCGTCTTCCACTCGTCCTGCTCTCATTTGGATCTCGTCCCGCTGTCATTTCGATTTCGTCCCGCTGTTATTCCGATCCCTTCCCGCTTTCGTTCCAATCCTCTCCGCTTTCGCGCTTTCGTATTATTTCTTAAATTTATTATTAATCATTATTTATTTTAATGGGATTTCGAAGGGGGCTGCATTTTTTTATTTGAGTTTTTCATACTTCATAGGTTCATGAAAACCAATTTCATACAAACTTTTACATTTCTAATTTTAGTAGGAAGTAGGATGTATCAAACTAAACAATAAACAAACTTTTGAACTAATCTTTTTTTTTGCCCACGGGTTTATCTTTTCTTATCACAAAAAAAATATAGAAATTTTATGTATACCTAGGTATCTTATCACGCGTTTATACAAGAAACATAACTTAACATATCTTTCTTAAATCTATATAGGGTTACAAGGAAAGGGTATGCTAAGCAGAAAAAGACGCATAGTACTCATCCATAGATATCAGAAAACAACTACTCATCATTATGAACTGTTCCATTGAAAAATGTCAATGACACTAGACAAAATGTATGGAGCAGCTGATTTTTTTTGCGAATGAGCGACAATGACATCTATTGACAAATAACAAAATATGAAACAAAAATATAATATCGGAAAAATACTGGACAAGGGAACAAAATAAATAAAATAAAAAAAATGAGAAAAGAAAAAAAAGATGTAAATAGTTTGTCTATCCATCTAACAAGACAGAATTTTTTTAGCAGTGATTAAGTTTAAGAAGCTTTATAATTAAGGCCATTTATGCCTTGGCGTACAAGGCATAAATGGATGTCGATGCCGATGTCCTCGTACATTATGCCGTGGCGGCATATCCAGACGAAATTGTCAAAACAGATGATTCCATAATTATTTAATCAACTTATCAATGTCCTTCCTGTCTTCATACTTGAAATCCATTTGAATTCAACGCATTGAGTCTGCTATTTTTCATGATAAGTAGCTGTATCGCACGTTACTTTCTTCGCTTTAATTAGCTTAACTTGATTAAAATCCTATTTACCTAAGTAGGTACGTGGTTTAACATTGAGATAGATTGGTCATTGTACTTCAAGATTAGTTTGACGTGGAAGCATAGAATACTGGTGGAAGTTATGTAAAGATACTTAGGTATTATTTAGGTATAAGTATTATACTTATTAAATGTTTCATTATACTTACCTGCGCGCTACATTTTCTATGATGACTATGACTATGACTATCGGCTCGCATAAAAAATAGTAAAACAACTATGCCTGCCCCCTGCCCAAGCAGTCAGTACCTACGCTCTAAAGCAAATACTCATACATACTTACTATGCAAAAGTTTTATTTAAAACTCTAACTAACAATTTAAGGCAAAGTAAAATAGGAATTAACAAATTATGCGAACCAACATTCTTTTTGACGTGATACGTAACGTCTTATAATTCGATGGAGCCGGGTGCAAGTACGACAAAAGTGTGACGTATGTGCCGTTACCTCGATGAGGCGTTACCTCGCTCTGAGTGAAATTGTGATTTACTATATTCTATTTTTGAAAAATGAAATCATTCCATCAGTATTTTCTTATGACGTTGTCACGTTCAACTATCGTCAGTAAACCGACTTTACAGACAACCGATTTTTTTTCTGTAGGTTAGGTACTGAGTATGTTCTGACAGAACTTTTTCAGCGTCTATTCGATACAATAGTATAGGGCGGACTGCCTGTCTAACATCATTCTTTGTTTATCTTATTATTATTATTTATTCAGTTTTTTTTATTCAGTTATAGGCTTGCGTTTGACCGCCATCTCGCCTAATGGTAAGCAATGATGCGGTCTACGATGGAGCACGCTTGCCTAGAAGGAACCAAACTAAATAACTAATTTATAGTAACAATCTAGTATTCTGTGGCGCAGGGCACCATTCATAGTTACTATTACGTATTCTGTGGCGCAAGGCCAATGTATTTGTAATTATTATTTCGTGTCAAATAAATTATTTTTTAATTTATTTCCTTTTATTGTATCAAAAATAAGTAGCGACTACTAGATAAAAAAATGTATGTAACCTACCTAACTAACCTAACCTAACTAGGTTATTATGAAAATAACAAATGTTTTACCTAACCTTTTTCCTTTTTCAGTATTGGACATTATCTAAATTGGGGAATGTACTGTACAAAAACGAGGACTACCCTGAAATAAGTGAAGAAAGAAGAAATAAAACATTCGTCATATTAACTTGGAAACATTGGAAATTCCTTCAACGTAGGCATCTATTTTATTTTGGAAAAGTACAGTAAGTTTATATAAGAACAAGAAAACAATAAATCATCTACAGGGTTTTAAAGAAAGGTTATGCTAAGCTGAAAGGCTCATAGTACTCATCATTACATCATTACGAACAACTTTTACCATGGGACCGATCCAGAAATCGCGAAAAAACTACCAGCCGTTCCACTGAAAAGTGTCAATGACTCTAGACAATAATCTATATATATAAAAATGAAACCCGTTTTCCTTGGTCACGGCCTCACGCGTGAATGGCTGGACCGATTTCACTAATTCTTTTTTTGTTGTATTTGTTATTATTAGGAGAAGGTTCTTACGGAAAAAAATATTAAGAAAATCTCTCAGAAATATTGAAAAACCCTAAAAACAGCCCTTTTATTTTTCCCATACAAACGTTTTCTAACTAAAACGAGCTTTATTGCTATTGTATAAAGTTCATATTGAATTGCAAGCACTCACTGTTGTTTAAGCAATGTAGGTATGTTCCTAACGTCCAAGAGTCAAATTGCACTTTATTACCTCTGTACAAAGTTCAAATTCAATCATATCTATCAAAACAGTGTGCGTTTTATACTGATAATTTTTACTATAAATTGACAAGTTAGCATCAACAAACTACGGTTGCTATAGTTACGCAATAGAATGAGAATAGAGGTTATAACAAAGAGTTCCTATAATTATTCTCAACACCTTTGGTCACGCCATCACGCGTGAACGACTGGACCGATTTCAATTTACTCTACGTTTATCCGAAAGTCTACCCGTGCGAAGCCGGGACGGGCCGCTAGTTATGTATAAAAGCTGTTTTTTTTCACGTTTTCCGGGTAGGTCCAATAGTAAATATTGTTTATAATAAGTATCTACTATCAGCTCTATTCGTCTTAGCATACCCTTTTCTTATAACCTTGTATACGATTTCTATTTGTAAAGGCAGTTAAGTCGTAAGTAAGTAGTTATGCCAAAGATTACCATTTTAACCCTTAAGTCATGCTTTAAGTTAAATACAGTTTTAAAACCTATCTTGTATGCTGAGTTAAGAAGCTATAAACGCCTTAACTGACAATGCATTTTACAGCCACTGTAAAAATGATTTTGACGTGAATACGTCTTTAAATTTGCTTACCCCGCGTTCGTTTTGGGATCGAAAATAGTTAAAAACGCCACTTTTTCTCACAATCCTTCGCATGTGTGACATACGAACGAGTACACATGCAAACGATTTTGTAATTTCTAACTGTTAATTTTGCCACCGATTCTAAAAAGAAAAAAAAAGACGTGTGGCACTCGGGGACTGCCGCGGTAAAGCTATTGCATAGCATTTTTTTATCAACTTATGCAATTATACCTAATTATTTATCGAAACCTTACACTCGACACCTAGAGGCGAGTTGCTGAACTAAAGAGACAAGCGTGATATTTCAAAAAGTCATTAAAAGTTCTGCTATTCATCGATAGATGGCAACAAAACTAAAAAGTGTCACTAAAAAGTGTGAGATTATTTTCGTTACGGAATTTCTGGATTCGGTCTCCACGCTCAAGGCCCGCGATAGAAGCTATGCAACTATGCAATAGCTTAAAAAAATTTAAATTCATTCAATATATAGGCTATTTGACACTATTAAAAATATGCTACGAAATGTGGTCATTCTATAAGGTAATAACATAAAAAAACATATTTATCTCTGTTTTATCCAAAAATATTTATAGATTTTTCAAAATAAACAAAATAAATTCGAATTATTTTTTAAAATTCTTCAGCCACAAGAACGCTCTGTGATTGGCTACGCCTCGCGTGACGTCACACGCAAGTAAACATTGTTTAATGCTAAGACACTTTGTGTGATTTTATAATGTACACTTTGGTACAAGTTTGACGTTTGTCAAAGAATAAAGTTTGCTTACTTGCCTGTGACGTCACGCAAATCACATGTCGTCCGCCATTACCGAAACAGCGTTTTTAGCGCGAATATTGTAATTTAAATTTTAACACAGTATTTTACGAAAAATACTGCAAATTTCGCAGAAATATACATGTGGTGTATTAATCATATGCCAACGAATAATTTAAAACAGTTTTTCAAAATCAGTCAAATAGCCTATTCAAATAACTAAAAAGTAAATCTTGGAACATAGTTTAATAATGAACAAACTATCATTTATACAAAAATCGACATCCAAATTTTATTTACAGCACTCGATAAATGATCAAACAATCAATCCAATACGCATAAAGAAAATATTATTTAATATTGTAATATAACCCCTAATATTGTTAGTTGATTGTCCATTTAACGTTACCGACTGTTTCATACTAACAGTCATAAGTCATAACTACAGTCTGAAACTTAAATTGAATTGAACGTAAATTATAAAATTTTCGATAAAATTATACTCCGCTAATTGTTGAGCATGAAAAATTAAATGCTACGCTACGCGACTTGCACGTGCACGTGTTTTACATAAAATTATGCAAACCCAACTCTATTTTATAAGCTTGTAGTAGATACGAAAATGAAAATGGGTTAAGTGCGTGTCGTGACACGCTCGTGGTACCGTTCCGTAGCTATGTCAGAAATAAATAATATTATTCATATTTTTTTATATAAAAAGTTGAACCTATATTAACATGAGTACAGAATTTATTTTAGTGTTAATCGTTTAAAAAAAGTTAGTATTTTTGACTGTAGATTTCGTGAAATTTAGGGTACATACGTTATTTTGGATACTGAAGTACATAATTATTTAGTATTAATCTTGAACAATATTACCTACCAAGTAATGTTAAATTTAATTTTCAGACAAGATCCTCTAGAGGGTTGCAGTGTCAAAAACTGCGAATTTATTGGCGATGACGACAAACTGGAATCAGCCGATGCGGTCATTGTCCATTTGCATCGCGGCGACATACCACCGTCGGACCACAGGAACCCTAACCAGAGATGGATATTCTTGAACGATGAGGCTCCTGGCAATGCATTTTCTCTTTCCCGACACAAAATAGCTCTCTCCAGCTTACATAACGTATTCAACTGGTCGATGACTTATAGGTACGAGCATGCATGTGATGTGGGTAACAATACCGATAATTTACCATGTTACAAAAAGGTGATAATACTGAATGGTATGTATGTGCCTATATTATGTACTCATAGTGAACAAGTTTTACCATAGGGCCAACTCTGAAATCTGGAAAAAAATCAGCTGTTTACAAAAAGTTCATTGACCTTGGATAAAATGTGAGAGTTCAGTTTTCTGTTTCGAGATTTCAGGGTTGGCCCAAAAGTGAAAGTTGTTCACAATTATGAGTAAAATCATACCCTTCATTATTATTATACCTTTTTGTTATCTACACTTACTATTTTCATAAATCCTGAAAGTGATACAAGTGTTATGCATAAAGTAAGTAATGATTTTTTTTTCAGAAGTGACTCCGACGTCCCAGTTCCTTACGGAAGAACAGTGGGTCTGAAAACGCCAAAAGTTTTGTCTTCAGAGCAATTTCAGGATCTCATTCCTAATTGGAAACGTAAGAGGCGGGATGTATTAGTCGCTATTTTAGTATCCAATTGTGGCGTACCTTATAGAAGAAACCTCATAAAAGGGCTTAAGGAACATATGCAAGTAGATGTTCATGGCGGATGTGGAACTGACGAATTAAAGAAAAGGTACGTTACGTTTATTTAAAAAAACATGTTACATTAGTCCTTAACTATTAAGAGCATTTTTATGTAAATATGGTTTAAACGATTTTGGATTTTGAGGTATCGCTTGATTTGTAGTTTTATCTGTAATGTCAGAAGTTATTATAATATTTTCATTTTTTCTTTTTCCGTTATCAATAATATGTTTTATATATTACAATATTTGTTACAAATATAAAATGAATTTAAAGTTACACAATATTTAATGGTAAAGAAAGACAATGAGGTTAATCCTCGCATGATGGTTATGTAAAATAAAAGTCATCTATTTTTTTGCAGTTGCCCTGGACACTTTCGAGCTGACTGCGATGAGATGTCTAATTACTTATTTTACCTTGCACTAGAAAATTCAAAGTGCAGCCAATACATAACAGAGAAGTTGTTCCACAACGCATACTCTAGAGGAGCTATACCTATCATACAAGGTCCTTCAGTAGAAGATTGCCAGAACTTCCTACCACCAAACTCATACCTGCATGTTGACAACTACGCCAACCTCAAGGAGCTAGCGGAAGATATAGTTAGAATAAGTAAAAATGAGAAACAATTGCTCTTTTATCATGAGTGGAGAAATGACTTTGAAGTTTTGAACGAGCACGGATTTTTTGGTACAAAATCTTTTCATCTTTGCCGAGTGTGTGAAGCGATGAACTACAATGACGATGCAGAATCTGTGTATAGTGAAAAGAGGATATTTGAATTTTTGAACTCATCATTATTGTGTCGAAAATAACAATATTGTATTTATTTCATAAGGTGCAAGTGTACGCGAGGAATTGTTTGCAGTATTACTGATATTTTTTACAACAGTTATATACTATGATCAAACGAACTTACCCTTGATATAAATATGTATAAGTTAGTTCTGAGTAACTGAGTACTCTTGTTAGATACTCGCAACTTTGATCATACTAAAAACAGCAATTTATAGGTATACCCAGTGCGTAAAGAAGACGTCCAAACTGTATTTTTTTGCGCGTGAATTTTCCATACAAATTGGACTATCTTGGTATATGAAGAAATTAAATGAGTGTGTACCAACTGCAAATTGGTTGCAATGTATTTTGGACCAAGTAGCAAGTACTATTAGATTCCGCAATGAAATCGAGCTGTGATTCTAATAAGGTAATTTTATTTTATTTTCTGTGTTTAATTTTTTGATATTAAGACAATAAAACTTTATAAATGTAACTAAGTGTTTATTCAAATCTATAACCACGATAGGCATTACTAATAAAAAACCTCAAAAGTTTAGTTATCAGTGCAATCTTCCCTCGGTTGCATATTTGAATCAGTGTAATTTCGAAGTAGAAGGATTCGATACCACCAGGCGCGCAAGAAAAACATTTCTCCTGAGTTGTTATTAGTAGTATCTGGATGTATAATTATACATACACGCCTTTAGATAACATTATTATGTATGTATAGTGTATGTTGCGGTCAGATGTAGTGTTATTGTACAATGAGCTGCAAGAGCCACGCCAGAAACAAGTACCGAGCATGAATACTTTGATGAGAAACGCCTCCCCCCTCTATCGAGCGTAAATGGAAACTGCATTTAATTTTGTTCAAACACTTTTCCATCGAATACTCGCTACGTATTTTTTTTAATTCAGTAATAGGCTCGCATTTGACCGCCATTTTGCCTGATGGTAAGCAACGATACGGCCTATGATGGAACATGCTTGCCTAAAAGAAATCGAATCACTCGCGACTTGAAGACACCTAGATCTGAGATCTGTACGTAGGGTAAATAATAAAATTTGCGCCATAAATATTATATTCTTCTGTTCGGTGGAGTAGATTCAGAAGTAAGTAATCTTAGTTTCGTACTTTAATTGCCGTGACCTTAGAAATATACGTATGTATCATAGAAATATACGTGTGTATCATAGATAGGTATATTAGGTATACTTACTAGAAACGACGTTTGGAACAAGCATATTCGAACGTGCCGATAAGCCAGTGTGCGTACCTGCACTTATACCTCTCGTGCTGCTTGCTTAAGACAATAGATACTGAAAAACCGGTCAAGGATAACAAATAGGTAAACGCTACGGTGTCCCTTTCTACAAATATGTTCAAGAGACCCAAAAACACGCATAATTTTAATAATTATTATACTTTTATTAAAATAATACATTTTTACTAGGAGTAACATTGATTTGACCTTAAGTATGCATCACCGCGACTAGCCGCCATGTTTGTTACAGCATCATTATCAGCCTATTTCATATCTGTCAACTGCTGGACATAGATATCTTCCAAGGAACGCCACATCCACGATCCATCTCTGCTCTGGGTCTCGTCTACTCCAATTGTTGATTCTTTTATAGATATGGCCAGCCTATCGCCGCTTCAGCTTGCTAATGTAATACCTATCAGATATAGGAAATGTGCCTCAGTAAGTGAGGTCACAATTAATCTACAATCTATCTTATCTGCATTCCGGCTTATCTGCGTCGATCGCCCCGCACACCCCTCTCATATCGGAGTTGTTTAACAGTTTTTGTTCGACCTAGAGTCTTTACCTATTTATATTTTCTCTAAGAGCACACTATCTAAGCTCAATTATGTTCGTAGGCTTACTACCTCTGTACTGTGCTCTCGTTTATAAAGTCGTGATACGTCGTGCGATGCATGGAAAATGAAGGGCTCTGCCGCGGCCACCGCTTTTGGTAGTTTCTTCATTAATTTCTAGCGGGGATATAATGATGGTAGCTGCGGTGCACAGGGCTATGACTACAGCGTGCTTTGCCGTGGGTACCACTAATTATAAAATTAAGTCCATGATGACACTTCTACATGACAGCTCTCATACATTATATAGCTTATTTTGATTTTCCCGCCCGACCTGACGCTGCACGCACTGCGCAACGCCCCGCGTCTCTTTGAACGACTTTGAGAGATTATGTGATGCAAAACCATAATTTTTGACAAGATAGCGCGGGCTAAGCGTCATTTCAGTCTTGCAGCTGAAACATTATTTTATTCACATTTTCATGTTTGGGGAAAATTTTTCTTCGCATTTTTGAAGAAAATTCAAAACCTTTTTTAATAAGTTTATTTACATTTAACTAAAGTATGTAGGTACCATTTTGTTCGATAAATTTTTGCCATCTTATAGGTAGAGACATGGATCCCATTGCTATAGAAATTTTGGGACTTCTGATCAAAATACCGCGACAAGTGGTTTTGGCAGTCCTCTCGTGATGTTAACCTGACACTGCCTAAAGAATTCTGAAGAGATCGAAACAGGTGGAAATTTGAAGGTGCAAGGTCAGAACTATACGGCGGATGCATTAACATCTCCTAGCCAAACTCTCTTAATTTTTGCTGAGTGGCTAAAGATGTGTGAGGTCTAGCGTTATCATGATGAAAAACCACACCCCTTCTGTTGATTAATTCTGGCCGCTTTCTCTCAATTTCTTGCTTTATTCTCATCAGTTCTTTGCAGTAGAGTTCAGAATCGATGGTCCTGCCTTGTGGTAACAGCTCATAAAATACCCTTCCAATCCCACCACACACACAGCATCACCTTGTTGCGAGTTAACCCGGGTTTCGCCACAGTCTGTGAAGCCTGACCGGCCTTTGACCACGACCTTTTTCGCACGTTCTTGTCGTACGTGATCCACTTTTCATCACCAGTTATCAGCTCCTTCAAAAATGGTTCGGTTTCATTACGTCGTAATAAAGAATCACAAATGAGTACACGGTTCATTAGGTTTCTTTCAGTGAGCTCGTGAGGTACGCAAATATCGAGCTTTTTTGTGTACCCAGTTTTTTTCAAATGCGCCAAAACTGTTTTGTGGTCAATTTCCAGTTCTTCAGCTACGTCGTAACTACTGATATGCCGATCTTGCTCCACTTTTTCAAAAATGGCATCCATTTTATCCGTAATAGAATATTTTATTTTTACCAGAGCGACGTGCATCTTTGACATCAAAATTTCCGGATTGAAAACGCTTAAACCAAATTTGTGCTACTCTCACAGACACTGCACTAGGTCCATAAGCATCGCAAATTATTCTCGCGGCTTGCATTGCATTTGTACCTTTTTGTAGTATTTTTAAATGTATCGAATTTCTTCATTAGACTCACTCATCTTGACAGTACGATGATACCAAAACCAGCCAGATACAAATAGTATAGCCAAAGAGATTTTATTACAAGTTCATACATAATTATACTAATGCGAAAAGACTTTTTTCCCCAACCTATTATATATACCTATATGTTATGTAGGGAGCGATAAGTAGGCATTGATAAATCAATAGTCAGAAGATAAAGTAACCAGCTACAGAATATTAGTAAACGAGCAAAACGAGCGGAGTTCAATCGTATGAACAGCGCTTAGTATTTCATTTGTTTTATTTTTTTGTTTTTGACAATGTCAAATTGGGAATTCCCGGTAAATGTTCCCGGTTCGAGAACTGTGATTATCGCAATAGTGTGCGTGTCTCTGGTGATAATCTTCAATATATATAAATTTAACACGGATATAACATTTGATGGAAAATTTGATGAGAAGTTCGTGGATAGTTTTACGATGCACAACTTCATCGTGGATAACTTTACAATGCACAACTTAATCTTGGATAATTTTGCAATGCACAACTTTACCGTGGAACAGTATTATCAAAATCGAAATGTGAGTGGTTTTGTGGTCAATAAAAAAATGCTCCTATTTGTGATTCTTGTGATTGTGTAACTTCTATGATGTTTGATAATGGTTTCCCGAAATTCGAAATGAGCAAATCTGGCTTTCCTTAATCCCGAGGTGACGTCACTCTGATCTTCAATTTTTAATCTTCGTCATTTTGAAGGCGGATGAGCAAACGCGGATGAATGAACTAAATTGTGTTCTTTGACATAAAAGGTTGTATCAGATAATTGTGACGGCTACCTGAAGTTCGATCATGAAAGTATATACCTAATCAAAGTTCGATTATCGAATCTTGAAAATTAGCCGATAGAGCGACAGTGCCGTAAGTAAGATTTTGTATGGTGTGAGCGGTGCCACTAACTAACATGCTTAACCTAAAACTTGGTACAGGATCTGTCATGGCACAGCTCTTAAAAAATCGACAGTTTTTCTAGGATAACGCAAAAACTAGAAAATTATAATATCTTATCTTTTCCTATGATCTCATGTTAACCTTTTGGCCGCGGGTGAAACTACGGGGTGCAGCTAGTTTTGTAATTGAAATGTTTTATTGACCTATTTTGTTTTTACAGGCTTGGGTATTATCTAAACTAGGGAATGTGGTGTTCAAAAATGAGGGATATCCAGAAATAAGCGAGGAAAAGAGAAACAAAACATTTGTCGTATTGATCTGGAAACATTGGAAATTCCTTCAACAAAGATATCTCTATAATTATGGAAAAGTTCCGTAAGTTAAAACAAAAAAAAATTACATTGGTGTTGATTTTTTTGTACCACTTTCTAAACTAAGTTATTCTGACCAGACGTAACATAGATACTTTCATATTAGTATCTTTTTGTTTTAGTACTATAGAAAAAGATTTAGTCAAGTTTAGAAAATGGTATAGAAGAATCGACCAACGATACGTTCCCATGTTTATAATTTTTAAAATAATGGACCATAGCCATAATATTTAACACTTAACCTTCTTTACCATACTAAGTGCTGAGAAATGCATAAAGTATTTATTTTTTATTGTTTTCTTTTAAATTTTTAATTGACAAAATCATATTACATTTATAAAACTCTTTTATAATAATTGTACTAGTTGAAAAGCCTCAACTATCTTAACATGACAATAATTGTTTGCTTTACGGGCTAATAAGAGCTTTGAGTTAATAATTTTAACAGTCTTCAAATTATTTTCCAGACTAGACCCTCTAGAAGAGTGCAGCGTAAAGAACTGCGAGTTTACTGGCGATGACGACAAACTGGAATCAGCTGATGCGGTCATTGCCCATCTTTTTCACGGCGGCATCCCACCGTCCGGCCACAGGAACCCAAACCAGAGATGGATATTCCAGAGCGACGAATCTCCTCTACATACCTTTACTTTGTCCCCCCGTCGAATACCTCTTCCAAGCTTGCATAACGTTTTCAACTGGTCGATGAACTATAAGTACGAGCATGGATAACACTACACTGAGAAAAATGACATTTCTGGATAATCTTATAATATCATGACATTGGTCTAAATAAGGTGCGATGTCTTAAGAGTAGGCGAAAATAGGTAAATATCACTCTATAATTGCAATGTGTAAAGATGTAATCAAATTGTTTGGGTAATAAGGTCATGTTATGATATATGTAAGTAGTTACCTATCACCGTAAAAACTGGTAGGTACTAAACATCGTACTTTTTGGTAATATCAGTATGCTCTGTTCTCTAAGTGAAATTCATCGTACATAAAGAGGAATTAAGATGGCCATTTTTCTCAGTGTATATCTATAGAAAACCTTTTTCATGACTATTGAAATTTGCAATCTAAGTGTGTGCTGCAATTTTTTCAGAAGCGACTCCGACGTCCCAGTTCCTTACGGTAGAACAGTGGGCCTTAAAATGCCAAAGCTTACGTCTTTAGAACATCTTCCAGATCTGATTCCTAACTGGAAAAGCAAGAAGCGGGATGTGTTAGTGGGCATTTTAATATCCAATTGCCGCATACCTTACAGATTGAGCATTATAAAAGGTCTTAAAGAATATATTAAAGTCGATGCTCATGGCAAATGTGGAGATGTGGGGTTAATAAACACAAGGTACACAAGTCATGTTTAATTAGAGTTAGTGGGGGCTATGATTGTGAGTGTGTGTGTGTGTGTGTGAGTTCTTTAAAACACATAAAATATCTTCTTACTTAACTTTATGAGCACTAGTCTGTGTTGTTGAAACAGTAATTATTCTTAAGTTATTACGCAAAACTGTGTTGTATTAGAATAGTCTTTATTAGAGTTTTGTCATTCTTGAAGTAAACAGTATGGAAATCTACGAGTATCTAATATTTTTACAACGGATAAAATTTTACTTTTGTCTAGCGAGATGACATTAGATTTTTTTTATGTAAGTGTACTAGTATGTATGTACTCTGTACGTATGTTTGTAACGAGACACTTTATAACATAGCTACGGAGATTAATAAATATTTTATTTTACAGTTGCCCTGGTCATTTCCGAGCCAACTGCGACCTGTTGTCCTCTTACTTATTTTACCTTGCCCTGGAGAACTCAAAATGCAGTCAATACATGACAGAGAAGTTGTTTCACAACGCATACTCCAGCGGAGCCATACCTATCATACAAGGTTCTTCAGTAGAAGATTGCCAGAACTTCCTACCACCAAACTCTTACCTGCATGTTGACAACTACGCCAATCTTAAAGATCTGGCTGAAGACATTCTGAGAATAAGTAAGAATGAGACAGAACTACTTTTTTATCATCAATGGAGAAATCATTTCGAAGTTACAAACGAGCACGGGTTCGTTGGTACGAAGTCGTACCATCTCTGCCGAGTGTGTGAAGCGTTGAACTACAATGACGATGCAGTGTCAGTGTATAGTGAAACGAGGATATTTGATTTCTTAGATCCATCAAAATTGTGTCGAAAATAACATTTTATGAGGTTCAAGTGTAAGCGAGAAAATTGTTCACAGTTAGAGTCATAAAAGGGCAAACTTCTGTATCACATTGCGATTAAAATGGCTGTATGGATAATAAATTGAACAGTGATACTTTTTCCTTTTAACAAATTTATTGACGAACAATCGAAATTCCTTCTGTACTAATTAATACCTATTGTTCCGCCGTTGTTGTTATTTTGTGAAGTTTGATTTTAATAACTCATTTATAATTATTTAATACTGTCTGATGTAACTCTCTCACTTTAAAGTAGGTGTAGATAATGACTAAGTTTCAAACATAATATTTTAAACATTAATTCTATGCAAATATTCTCCATGTGGCTGTGGTCTAAAATAATAATAATCAAGAGTCATAGTGAAAAGCTTTAGATAATATCATTTATTTTAATTTAACTGTATAAATAAGTAGGTACTTATTAAAATAAATTTAATTTTTAAATATACGCTTTATAGTCATTTCTTACTATAATAATATTAATCGTTGAAATTGTTTTGACAATAATTGTGCTTTATCCAAATTTACTAAATTTGTTGTGAGATTCCAAGAGAATATGGCACTGCATTTGTTTAATTTAATCAATAATTAAAACTAAAATGGCACTACTCTGACCGAGACGGCTAGCAACTTAAGTAAATATGGTTCCGATCATCATTTAATAAACTTAAATTAAAGCAATTTGATAGTCTGACTAATAAAATTATTATAAACTAGCGACCTGCCCCGGCTTCGCACGGGTATAAAATATAGCCTATGTTACTCAGGGATAATGTAACAATCTAATGGTGAAAGAATTTTTGAAATCGGTCTAGTAGTTTTTGAGTTTATTCCACACAAACATACAAAAATACAAATCTTTCCTCATAATAATATTAGTATAGACTAGCTGTTCCCTGCCACGCTTCGCAGAGGATAAAAAAATATATATACAATGTGTCCGGTTTCCGATGTCCGATACTTTAAGGGGTTAAAATGCAATTAATTTTATCGAGAAATCACGGATTATTTATTTTTTCTCCATCAATAAAAAAATTGCAGCTCTTTAAAAAAAATTGTTAGCGAAGCATAGGTGCTTGTATTCATTTAACAATATCTACCCAAGTAGAAGATTTACAAACACAAAAGTGGTCTCAAATGTTAGTTAATAGTGTAGACAATAAATCTAGGTTAAAAATTTTTTTTTTAATGTTTCAGTATTATTAAAAATAATTTTTGAAAAAAATAAATCGGACAACAAATTGATGTTTTTTTTCAGATTATTAGTTTAAATAAAAATAGGTAAAAAAAATTTTTAAGTTAAACGGTTTTATGTTAAAAAAAAAACATACATTGCAATGTATGATGATGTATGATGTATGATTGCAATGTATGAACTAAAATAAAACCGTGGGGCAAGAAAACCGTGGGACGTGCCCCACGGTTTTATTTTAGTCTAGTCTATGCATATGTTTATAATTCCCACGACTGTATCTATTTTATTATTTTTTGGTTTTTAGTACATTTATCTTAAACATTGCAATGTATGTTTTTTTTTAACATAAAACCGTTTAATATAAAATTTTTTTTTACCTATTTTTATTTTCTGGTTTTTAGTTTTTATTTTATATAGTACATTGTATTATACTGGTTGAGCACTTTCATTTGATACCCATATTGATGGGATCGATAAAACCTACGTTATCCGCCATTTTGTAGCGGCCGCCATCTTGTATTTCAATTTTTTATAGTATATTGTATTCTGCTTGTTGAGCCCTTTCATTTGATACCCATATTGATGGGATTGATAAAACCTACGTTATCCGCCATTTTGTAGCGGCTGCCATATTGGATTTAAATTTTTTATAGTTTATTGTATTCTGCTTGTTGAGCCTTTTCATTTGATACCCATATTGATGGGATTAATAAAACATTTTTTTTATTTTTTTTTTTATTGATTAATAGGCTTGCATTTGACCGTCATCTTGCCTGATGGAAAGCAACGATACGGTCTACGATGGAGCATGCTTGCCTAGAAGAAACCGATTCACTCGCGACTTGAAGACACCTAGATTATATCTATCGGGAAACACCCACTCAGGCAGAGCGTTCCACACCCTAGCGGTTCGCACAATAAAGGTGGAATCAAAGCGTTTCGTACGAGTTTTTGGTATATCAACCATAAAACGGTGACGCTTTTTAGTGCCCTTGGTAGACCGATAGTAGAAAGGGCTAGAGGGAATTAGATCATGCAGAACATAAAAACAGAAACATAAATTATCCGCCATTTTGTAGCGGCGGCCATCTTGAATTTATAATGATAATGAATAAACATAATTGTATTGTCACCAAAATCCAAAGTGTATACAAAATTTCAGATTAATCGGTTGACAGGAAGAGGGTGAAATTTGCATTACTAAATTTGACCCAAGAATAATAAATAAATAAAACAAACGGGGTGAGCTAAATAAAACCGTTTAAAAAAAACCAATGTGTTAACCAATTTTTTTAATTTATTTTTTTAATAATACAGGATATTTGCTATAAATGTACATTTAAATCTTAACTGTGAGTTATATAGTTTAGGAGCTATGACAGTGGAAACGTACGTACTTGAAAAGCGCGCATACCCCAGCAAATGAAATAAAACAAAATAATTTATTTCAATTGCATTTAATTTCACAAAATAGTTAAAAAAACTGCTTAAAGTGACCTCCTTGTCTTTTCAGACATGCTGATTTAAAAAAAAAAACAATGCGTCAACAATTTTTTTATTTTTTTTTTAATAATACAGATTATTTGCAATTGTTGTTTGTTGTTAGACTTTGTTACGTCTTTGTTTTGTTTTGTTAATTTTTGTTAATAATTACAATGGACGAGTACTCAAGCCAGCATATCGCTGACATCCATTTCGTGTATGGATTGTGTAACGGGTGTGCTAATAGAGCTGTTGTAGAGTATGCACGCAGATTTCCTAACAGACGTACGCCGAATGCTCGCACTTAAGAATTGCGGAAAATGGAATAAGAAGGCGCGGTAACGAACGTACTCGTGTTTTGTCGCTTTAAGATGAACATGAAATATTGCAAATGATTACTCAAGATCCTAGCCTGAGCATTAGACGCATAGCTAATCGTCTCAGTCTATCGAAATGGTCGGTGTGGAGAATTTTAAAAAGGGAAGGATTACATCCTTCCCATTTTCGAAGGGTACAAGAAATACTGGAACCGGATTATGTAAGAAGAGCAATTTTTTGTTCGTGGATATTGAGAAAGACGCGATGTGATCCGAACTTTTTAAAAAGAATTATGTGGACAGACGAGGCCACTTTTACGCGATCAGGGTATACGAACCACCGTAACGAACACCTGTGGCTTCAAGAAAATTCACATGCGATCCGCCCAAGTTCTTTTCAACATCAATTTTCTGTCAACGTTTGGACCGGAATGATTGACGACATTCTAATTGGACCAATCATTTTACCGGCGACAATGAATGGCCCAAGATTCCTAAATTTCCTGGAAACGGATTTTTTGGATGCACTATTTATTGGAGTTACCATTGGCCTACAGGACCAGAATGATTCTTCAATTGGATGGTGCTCCGCCACACTTTGCGCTTCTTGTGCGGAATCATTTAAATGCACAGTAGGTATTCGTCGTGGATCGGACGCGGAGGAACAATTGCTTGGCCGCCGCGGTCGCCGGATTTAACACCCATCGATTTTTTTTTGTGGGGCACCAAATACACGAGAGGAGTTAGTAGCAAAAATAATTCGAGCAGCAAACGAATTGCGAGAAGACAGGGTAATGATCCAGCGCTCTACGCAACACGTTATACTAAGAGCAACAGCATGTCTGCAGAGACAAGGAGGTCAGTTTGAGCAGTTTTTGTAACTATTTTGCCAAATTAAATGCAATTGATATAAATTATTTTGTTTTATTTCATTTGCTGGGGTATGCGCGCTTTTCAAGTACGTACGTTTACACTGTCATAGCTCCTAAACTATCTAACTCACAGTTAAGATTTAAATGTACATTTTTAGCAAATATCCTGTATTATTAAAAAAATAAATAAAAAAAATTGGTTAACACATTGGTTTTTTTTAAACTAATAATCTGAAAAAAACATCAATTTGTTGTCCAATTTATTTTTTTCAAAAATTATTTTTAATAATACTGAAACATTAACACTAAAACTTTTTAATTATATTAAATTATTTTTAATAATACTGAAACATTGAATCTAGATTTATTGTCTACACTATTAACTAACATTTGAGACCACTTTTGTGTTTGTAAGTCTTCTACTTGGGTAGATATTGTTAAATTAATACAAGCACCTATGCTTCGAAAACAATTTTTTTTAAAGTGCTGCCATTTTTTTATTGATGGAGAAAAAAAAATCCGTGATTTGTAGATAAAATTAATTGTATTTTAACCTTTTCCTCTTCCATTATCTTTAATTGCTTCTTTTGATTTTTCCAATAGTGTAGCGTAGTATTTTTCCGTGATATTGACACTTTTATCTTTATAATCGATCAATAAATTTCCCTCGGAATCTCAAAAAAACTGTAGCCATAATCTTTCCGGCCGATTGTGACATCTTAAACTTCTTAGGCGGTGCTGCGCCTTTTTTGTACCACTGCATTGACTCCTGCTTCAACTCAGGTTCATAGTGATGAACCCAAATTTCATCTCCAGTCACAATTCGGTTCAGAAATTCATCCCTGTTTTCACTACACAGCTCCAAAAACTCGCGCGAACACTCGACGCGCTGCTGTTTTTGAAGCGGTGTGAGCATTCTCGGTACCCATCTTGCACTGACCTTAGACATGCCAAGATGGTCTTGGAGAATATTCAAAATAGTCGTCGATGATACTCCTCATCTCTGCGATTTGTTTCATCTTTAGGCGTGCATCTTCTAGAACAAGTTTTTCAACTTATTCAACAATGTCTGAGGACGTTGCTTCAATTGGCCGACCTGAGCGCTGATCGTCTTCAATTGAGTCTCTGACTTGCTTGAAAAGACTATGCCACTTTGAAAATCATTGTTTTTCAGGGCAAGAGTCCCCGTAAACTGATGACATTTCTTCCATAATGTTCTGATGTGTTTTTCCTTGCTTAGTGAGGAACTTAATCACGGCACGATACTCAATTTTCTCCTTGATATCTTCTTCCCGATTGACTTGTTTATCCACCTATATCTCAAAGGTGAACTCAAATGAACCGATTGGGGTGAAACTTAGTATTTATAATTGTATTGAGTCAAGAAGTAGCGACAGGTAAGAATCACTACCCCCTCCCTTCTCTAACCCCTCCATTCCGCGAACTGTTTGACCCACCCTCGTATATATACCTACCTATGTGTTATTATTCATGCCTAGTAAGTAGGGAGCGATAAGTAGGCAATTAATAGTCAGAAGATAAAGTAACCAGCTACAGAATATAAGTAAACGGCCAAAACGAGTGGAGTTCAATCGTATGAACAGCGCTTAGTATTTCATTTGTTTTATTTTTTTGTTTTTGACAATGTCAAATTGGGAATTCCCGGTAAATGTTCCCGGTTCGAGAACTGTGATTATCGCAACAGTGTGCGTGTCTCTGGTGATAATCTTCAATATTTATAAAGGATGATGGGCACTTCGTCCCCGGTGTTGTATCAAGTCATGACATATGTCATTCGAAAGAGCATAACAATAGCATTATTTAATTATATGACACCAACCCCGAGTGACGTGCAGGGAAAAAGATATGACGGTTTTTAGATTCTAAAAAGTGCTGTTTTTTTTTCGTTTTAAAAACTATTTTATTGAATTTTATTATCGTGTATGCATTTTCTGTGACTATTTTATCACTCCCTTTTAACAATTAGATAATAATAGTTTATTTATAAACGTTTATATAGTTGTAATTATTTTAATTTTGTACTGGCACATGCCAAAATCCTTACATTGCTGATTATCGACAGTTTTTGTCTGAATAATGCCATAATATAATATCGATTTATTAAGTCTGATTAAAATTATAAGTTGTCTTGTCGAAGGGTTAAAAGCCCGAACCTTTCGTCAAACTAGTTTGTTTTTTTAATTATCTCTCCCATTACTAAGACACTATAAAAGCGAGCGAGATAAACTTTAAATAATGGTTACAGATAAGAGTAAAGGCATAGAGCAGAGAGCAATCATAGACTAAATGCAGAGATTTTTACTTTTTAAATGCTTTTGACTTTGAAAATAGTGGTCAATTAGGCCTTCTTTGCAGAGCCAGCCATGAATTTGGCTCAAAACGTCACAATACTGCTAACGGTGTGACTACCGATAAAATCGACTTGTTTCGACATTATTGATGTTCTAGAAAATAATTAAGAAATCTTATTGAGAACTGTATTTATTGAGAAGGGTAGTCGTGCTGAATCTGACTACATGCCTATCCCGATCATATTCATACTCTGCAAGACAACATACTATGGAACAAGCTCCTGGCGTACCGAGAAGCTAAATGACCTCGTAAGTGACTGGCAGTACGGATTTTGCTGAAACTGGTCTACTGGTGATCTTACCACTCACATCTGAGAGACTATCGAAAACATGAGGAAGCGCTCATAATCACCACCGACAGAGGATGGTAACAGAGCTCGTAGTTTTAGTAGGTATAACCCCACAAAAACCCCCTTGACCCGGTTGCCCCCCAACGCAGCCGGTTATTTTCTTAAGGTTTCCCCCAGTCTCAAAAAAAACTATCCATAATAGACTATCCATCAGTAACACTACTTTCGAACGTGTATCTTATACTATACCGATTGCAAAAACTCGTGTTTTTACTTTTTTTTTTTTTTTTTTTATGTAATTGAGTGACGAGACGAGCAAATCGCTCGCCTGATGTTAAACGTCACGTTTGCCCATAACAGGTCTGCGCCACCCAGAATTTTGGCAACTCGCAGAATTCAAGACCCTGCGCGGCACAGCACTGCGCTCGTCACCCCGAGATATAAGTTGTTTCATCTCCCAATTGCCCTGTAATTTCACTGGAAACAATGCCCTTCCAACCGGAACACAGTAATGTTTGCACATTACTGCTTGGCGGTGGAATAACTGGCAAAGGTGTGGTACTTCCCCAGGCGGGCTCTGCAAAAGAGCCCTACCACTACGAAATATCCAAATTTACTAAATTAGTTGTTAAACCCAGATTCCAAGAGAATATGGCACTGCATTTTTTAATAAATAATTAAAACTAAAATTGCGCTACTCTGACCAAGACAGCTAGCAACTTAAGTAAATATGGTTCCGATCATCGTTTAATAAACTTAAATTAAAGCAATTTGATAGTCTGACTAATAAAATTATTATAAACTAGCGACCTGCCCCGGCTTTGCACGGGTATAAAATATAGCCTATGTTACTCAGGGATAATGTAACAATCTAATGGTGAAAGAATTTTTGAAATCGGTCTAGTAGTTTTTGAGTTTATTCCACACAAACATACAAAAATACAAATCTTTCCTCATAATAATATTAGTATAGACTAGCTGTTCCCTGCCACGCTTCGCAGAGGATAAAAAAAATATATTGATAAAAACAATCCTTGATGCGTATTATATATCATGCTAAAGTTTCAGCTCGATCGGTGCAGAACTTTTTGAATTTTTGAAGCGTACACAAACCAACATAACATTTTGACGTGACAATGTCTTATAATTCGATGGAGCCGGCTGCACGCACGAAAAAACATGACGCATGAGCCGTTACCTCGATGAGGCGTTACCTCGCTCTGAGTGAAATTGTGATTTCCTATATTCTATTATATGTTCCTATTTGTCAAAGGTACAATTAAATTAAATTGAATTGAATTGAATTGAATTGAATTGAATTGAATTGAATTGAATTGAATTGAATTGAATTGAATTGAATTGAATTGAATTGAATTGAATTGAATTGAATTGAATTGAATTGAATTGAATTGAATTGAATTGAATTGAATTGAATTGAATTGAATTGAATTGAATTGAATTGAATTGAATTGAATTGAATTGAATTGAATTGAATTGAATTGAATTGAATTGAATTGAATTGAATTGAATTGAATTGAATTGAATTGAATTGAATGGAATTGAATTGAATTGAATTGAATTAGAGTGTACGTATGTTTGTAACTGTTTCACGTTTCAATGGATAAACGGATGAAATATGGTGTAGAGGCAGAACCCTCCAACCGTATGAACCATTGCTACATATTATATTTAGTCAATAGGTATAGGTATTGCTAAATGTATAATTTCATGTAATATAGTCATCATTACTAAATTTTTTTCTTTTTCCCTCCAATACTGAGTACTCACCAGTGGATGGAAAAAAAAGGCAGTGGTCACACTAAAGAGGAGACCTATGTCTCCCATTTCGCTATTTTTTCCCCGTCTCCCATTTTTTTGTGCCATCGTCTTCGGGCCTGTGCCAGTTTCATCCACTACCTTATGCCTATTTAATGTACCTAACATTATTTTGAAAGTCTATAACTCTTTGTCTTGGTAACTTTTATTTATTTATTTTTAATATGCATTCTGTGGCATGTTAAGTATAATACTCAAGACAATAAACCCTTTTTAACTCGTACCTTGGCGTAATTTCAAATCGGTAGCATTATTATTCCGAATGGTTTCGTGAATTATGGTGCAAGTTAGTTTTTATTGCGAATGTTGCGCAACACGCACGCTTTGTTGCTCGTTGTTGTGTTGTTTTGTTGGTATTAGAGAGGTGTTAAAAGTTGCTTTGATTCCTTAAGGGGTTCGAACCCCGTATCATAGACCGCTACTAATATTATACATGTGAAAATTATTTTGTACAATATACAATAGGCGTGACGAAAGATTTTAAAATCCTCTTCCTTAATGTGAGTACACATTTACTATTTACAAAAAAGCCTTTATTTCGGTAATAAACTTAAGTTTAACGAAGTTTGAAGCCATTTTTCACATATTTTTTCAACAGTGCCCGAAAACAGCTTGCTTGTGTCATGGCGTCGATTTGACGTCACGGCTAGTAAACATGTCATTGTGTCTATGCGTGATGAGCGGCGGATGACCTGAGTTCACTGAAGCGTGACGTCATACGCTGTGATTGTTGTTTCTGACATTGCTGTATTTTAATGTTTTAATTTATTGAAAATCTTATTAATCTGTTTTTAAAAAATAAAACTAAACATGGTGTTTTAAATTTTTTTAATCTGGCTAGTCCCCTGAAAGCATTGAATCGGCGATTTTTTGATACTGTCGTCATGCCTATTATAGGTAAGTGCGATATTTTGTGTGTGTGTGTGTGTGTGAATGATTGTTATCAGGCCCCTGAACCGATTTTCATTAATCATATAGGTAATATTTGAGTGAATAGGTATCTTCTAAGTCTCCGTATTTCATCTTCGACCACATCGTCGCTTACCAACAGGCGAGTTAGTGGTCAAAGCCAACTTATTCGCGACTAGCTGACCCGTGCCCACTTCGTTGGGCATAATGTTAATTAAACCCGAAGCCATCGCGCGCCGTCCGGACCGTTTTTTCTCCGAATCACTTTGCAAAACGGACTACCACGTAAAAGCCTTTTTATTTTTCGGTTTTTATATAACCTATGACACTCAGCAATAATGTGGCTTTCTATTGGTGAAAGAATTTTTAAAATCGGTTCAGTAGATCCCGAGATTACCCCTTACAATTTAACAAATATACAAACACACAAACTTTACTTCTTTATAATATTAGTATAGATAAAAAATAAAATAATCACAGTTAAGAATTGATTTAGTCACCTTTCAAATAATAAAACCGCATCGAAATCGGTTCACCTGTGTAAGAGTTATGGTGCCACAGACAGAAATACATACACACATAGCGGTCAAACTTATAACACCCCTCTTTTTGCGTTGACGGTTAAAAAAAAGAAAATAAGAAAGTAAAAAACATTGTATTATGTTATATTTAGTTTCAGTTATCCAACAACACGTTGTAGGTACTCATTATAGCAAGCAAACAACTTCGCTGCACAGAAGGCCGGATTTTCCGTTTTCCGTTTACATTTAATTATGTTGTTCCTTGTTTCGCAGCTTACGCCGACAAGTATTACTAGCGGGGCACTAACAAAGTAGTTTAGCTAATCCTCGAGAGGAACGACGCCTTAAGCCGCTGAGAAAACTTCTCCGCCAATTACGTTGACGGGATGTAGAGGGAGCTAATTGTTTTGAGAAAAACACGTTTCAGCGTGACACGTTTTGCTTTTGTTTAATTTTATCGGTGAAGCTAATGATGTTTGAAAAATAGTTCGATTTTGCTTCGATGAAATATGGCTCCATAGTAGAATAATATTGATTTCAAATGTACGTACAATATAAAAGGATATGAAAGGATCCAGGAAGTTTAAATGTTAATCCAGCATATAAGCTATTTAATTAAATCAATAAATACATTTTTAAACTTTAACAGCACAAAAAAGTTTCAATCTGCATCCACCGACATGACATTATGTCTGGAGCCCTTTTCTGGCGTCATTAGAAAAGTCATGAGAAAAGTGACCGAGTAATATCGCACGCGCCAGAATAGTAGACCTGGCCTTGTAACAGTTCCCTCTGAAAAAAATTGCTAAACATAAATATATTATCACATTAAACTACATTATTAAATAAGACTTTTGTTATAAATACTTAAAGTGACGATTAAAACTACGTAAGTACTCAACAAAACAGCTAATCAGTTGAAAATATCGTACAAATAGTTACGATAATTATCGTTAAGTGCCTTTTAACGCTAATTCGATCAAAATTCTAGTTAATTTGTAATGTTTTTTAATTAAATATGTACATTAACATAGAGCTGATAATATCAATAGTCTACACATACTCAAAATAGTTGTATTTCTTTTTAGTTATACAAGTATGGGACCCTACCCTATATTTTGGGGAGCATAATACCTAATAAGTTTTCTGTTCTAAGATTTTTGTAGCCATCTTAACTTGAGTTCACTTGTTATTCTTTCACGCCTTAACTACTCAACTAATCATCATGCAATGTTACAAGTTTATACCGCCCCTACAAAATACAGACAATCGAGCAGCTTTATGAACAACGAGCAATACCGAATCAGGTTTATCGTATTTTAATATTCTGTAATTGACGTGTGTATCAGTGAATAAACGAGGTCATCGGAGATCCCATGAGTTATGGTTCCATGCGTATGACATCACTCGATGTCGAAAATTGACATTTTGTGTGAGAATAAAATAAATGGTGCTGGATGTGCTAAATAAATATATAAATGAGATACAAACGGCGCCGGCGCGGCGCGGCGGGGTATCAAAATGTAAAATAGATGCAATACCAGATGCCCAAAATATCGTGCCCAGAAAACATAACGTTTTATAACTCCAACCTGGGAACGGAATGTAGTGTAGCTATTCATCAGCGAATTTCTTTTAAATCGGGCCAGTCGTTCTGTAGGTTACTCTCTTCTAACACACATACGAATTTTACCTTTTTATAATATTAGTACTTTAACAGGGTTATAAACCCTGAAAAAAATCGACAAATTGAAAACAAAGATAAGAAATGGTTTAAAAATTAAATAAACTGATTATTATCACAACACACGTGGAACTTAGTTTGGTATTAGCACTGATTACCTAGCAATTTGATAAGTGTGAGTAAAAAAATGATTACTAGCTGTACCCGGCGGTTTCATCCGCTGTTCTTTTTTTTTTTACTTTTAGACCTTCCCTGAACTTCCACAAATATTTGAGTGTCAAAATTAGCGAAACCGGTCCAACCATTCTTGAGTTATAGCCAGATAAACGAACAGTGATTCATTTTCACACGCTTTTTATTAGCTTCACCTGTATGTTTGTAACCGACTCCTTTGGGCGCGATTTTGACCCACTTTAAACGGCCGGTTTTCGTTCAAACTTTGTAGATATATCGAGGATCGATGAGAATATCCTAAAAAAATCGTGTTTTTTAGTTTTTTTGATTATACATAAGAAGGAGATTAATATGAAACCGCGAAGCGCATTTCTTGCTCCAATATTTATTGCATGCATGTAACCCCACTTTACAATCCTACTAATATTATAAATGCGAAAGTTTGTTTGTATGTGTATGTGAATGTTTGTCACCACATTTTTTCGCAACCACTTTTACCCTATTTGGATGAAATTTGGAAAGATGAAACTTTAGGCTCAGAAATAACTCAATGTAGCCTGGTCAAATTAGACCAATAAATAGTAGTAAGTTTACATTAATTCCCACCCAGTTGAAAATTGGTAAGATTGTTCAAAATAGATTACTGCTCACCGAGGCCTCTTAAGAAAAATTGACATATTTTTGGCCTGGTCTGAAATGAATATTAGCATATCTCGAAAACCATAAGTCCTATCAACATGCATCTGAAAGCAATACTATAGAGAATATTATAGAGAACATACTTGTTTTGAACAGTTTCCTCGTAGCTCTAACCATTTTTGAGAAGATTGCGATAAACCCGTTTTGGTGACCTTCTACACGGAGTAAAAATTTTTGCACGTATCGGATCGATGAGGACTTTTTAGGTTTCATTTATGATGGTGTTTTAAACAATCCTACCAATTTTCAGCTGGGTGGGAATTACTGTACCCTCGAATGTCTAAATTGTACCGGCTAATGGGGTGACAAAAAAAAATTATAATTCAAGAAACTAAAAAACACGCTTTGTATAAAAAGACTAAACAAAAAAGGGGTCGGTTACAAACATACAAACAAACATACAAGTGAAGCTAATAAAAGCGTTTAAAAAAGAAAAAGAGTATATATCCATCTATCAGATCTATAGGTTACTTTTCATCATTATCACCGTTTTTCATCACAAAGCAGGTGAAACCACGGGACGCAGCTAGTATAATGCTACTTATTCATGTCTAAAAATACAAAATAAAATGGTAGGAAATATGTGGACGCTTAAAAACTTCCTAATATAAACGCGTGGCGATCAATTTCCAGCAGCGCATTAAACAGGCATTCGTCGGTACTTTCCCAAGTTGCCGGGGCTCAGGGTGACCATGATTGCATTTATATCTACTCGTAAGTTTTCGGATTAAAAATATTTTTTTACTTCTATAATATTTTTTGTGTATTTTTAATGCTAAGCAAACGGTTGCCTGATGGTAAGTACGCGGTGCCTTTTAGAAGTATTGTAAGCTGCATTTGTTTGTATTAGAATTAATTAGATATCTAGTAACTGTAAGATACATTATTATGAGAACCTATTGCTTAGACAAACCCGACTGGGTTTTAAGGCAGTTATTATAAATAAATAAATAAAATAAAATAAAAGTGATCATCGTCGCCTATGGATATAACACCGAGGGCGTCTCTGATACGTTGTCGACCTTTTGGCTCTATATTCACCGCTCTTTTCGAGATCTTAACGTTGTAGTTACTTGGATACACCGACGCTAAGAGCTCGTTTCACATTTTGCAGGTATAGTAAGTATAATGCAAAAAAGACTGTATTACTCACAAGAATTTCCAAAAGTTAGACATTTGTACAGGAAATTAACATTTCATGTACCCGTGTAGGTAATTCACACGCATAGTTAGATAGATAGATAGACTTTTTATTGTTCACACCATAAATTACAAACAAAAGGATTATAGCACCTAAAAGTATTGCGACAACTGGCGGCCTTATCGCTAAGAGCGATCTCTTCCAGGCAACCTTAGGATGGAGAGGATAGATAAAAAATATAAAAACGGGGTGTGCAATATTGAAGAAAACTCATAAAAACCTACATAAAAAAATAATAATAACAAATATATGTACTTAGAAATACATTCAAATAAAAAAAAAAAACAAATAAATAGTTGCGACGAGCACTACGAGTTCAATGATCTTATTTATTTTGTACTTATATCATGCATAATGCATATTCAAATAACCAACAAGAAGTCAATACAAATGAAATTATACCTGACACATCGAATTCTTTTTTCAGCGAGTCTCGCCATCGCCCAATTTATCGATTCTCTTATCATCGATATTTAGTCGCGAAGATAATTTTAATCAGACTGATCAAATACCGCGGTTATCTTCTCAGTGAATCCAAGGTGCGTTAGCAACATGGCGATGAACGCACCTAGTTATCACGGATGTTCTTCTAGATTTCTGAAGCATTTCAATCCTTAATTAACACAAACGTCAGCTAATCATTTCATCATTTTAATCATTAATTACCATTTTTAATCTACTGCCGAGTATAAGTTACCTGTTTGGCGCGCCATAATTTTCGGTCATGTGCCAGTCTCAATATCTCCCAGCCGTCTTTTCGATATTACCCGTACTCAACCAGCGTTCGGCGGTAGCTTCCTGTTCTGTGAGCAATATTTTGCTATGGCTGCTTTGATCCAAGGTCTATCATATAAATTTGTATTATACTCGTAGCTTATTAGTTAATTATTTCATCGTCTTCACCATCATCATGTACAATTGGACACTATGCATATGCACAGCCTTTTTTCTCCCTCTGCTGGATACAGTTCTCTCCTGTTATGCCATCTACCTTGGTCTCATGCTAATCATGTTCGAACCACTATTTTGACTAAAGGTCGATTCACATCACACATATCAGTGAAGCCACAGTTCCGACACAGTGCCGGCACAGTGCGAAATATTCTTTCATACATTCTCTATGAACGCATCCCCACTTGTCAGTGTCAGTGACGACACAGTGCTCTCAATGCGTTTGTAGAGAATGTATGAAAAAATATTTCGCACTGTGCCGGTACTGTGTCGGAACTGTGGCTTGACTGATATGTGTGAACCGGCCTTAAGGCGTCGCCTTGTCTTGCCGCGCAACAACTAACGCTTATTGTTTTACTTTGTGTAAAGTCTTATTTAAGTCATGGTCACCCTAGCAAACAGTGCGTACTCAGGGTGGAGCGAGTCGCGAAATTGCTCTCACCCGCTCCAAGTTCCTGTGGGATACCTGCCCAACTCCGCTTGTTATGCTAAAGAATAATGCTCGATATTTAGAGTTTTAAGAGCAGTTCACGATTCAAGTCCGCTTGCGCTGTTTGCCCTAGCAAAATGAGGCTCAAATTGCTTTAAGTTGAAGAAGTCTGGAAACTGAGGTAGGTACCGTCTTAACTGGAAAGGGTATTTAGGCGTCACATCAAAATTGGTCCTATAAAGCTTTACTTGCACATTTATTGTAATGAGTTCTTAAAACTTACTTATTTATATATATACCTACTCAATTATCGTTACGTTTCCATAATGGACCGAGCAAGCAAAGGGAACGTAGCGTCTAATCATCGACTGCAATTTTGTGCGACCCCAAATTTTCTTTCATCAGTCCAGATGTTTGTTTGTTTGGAAGTTGGTACTCGTAGAGATCGTATTTTTCAACTTATCTATACTAATATTATAAAGAGGAAAGATTTGTATTTTTGTATTTTTGGATGTTTGTGTGGAATAAACTCAAAAACTACTGGACCTATTTCAAAAATTCTTTCACCATTCGAATGCTACATTATCCCAAAGTAACATAGGCTATATTTTTTTTTATCCACAGCGAAGCGTGGCAGGGAACAGCTAGTCGTAACTTTTGGTATACAATACAGGTTTTAAAACCTCATTTTAAATATTTTAGTATGGAAGAGATATTTTCCTCAAATAGAGATTTTGAAAAGATGGTTAGATTTACTCAATAAAAAATTGTTTTCGCGAAATGTGCCGTTCGCAGAACTACTTAGTTTAGTAGCAATATATAAACCAACTAGCTGACTCGACAGACGTTGTCCTGTCAAAAGCCATTGCGTAACTATAGCAACCGTAGTATGTTGATGCTAACTTGTCAATTTATAGTAAAAATTATCAGTATATATATAATTTGCAATAAATTAAAATTGCGACTATAATTTGAGATTTAAACTATCCTATCTCTCAAGTTGGATCGAACTGCACCCGGTGTGCGAATTTTATTATAATCGGTTAAGTGGTTTAGGAGTCCATTGAGGACAAACATTGTGACACGAGATTTATATATATTAGATATACCCTGGCAATCAAGCCTACTCTATCGTCAAAATGTATACCTACCAATTATTGCTCTTTAAATAGTCTAATAGTAATCGCAATTGTTGGTATTACTATACTTAACAACTGTAGTTCAAGGTCCTACAAATTTTACTGGCATGTAATGCCTGCTGTTCATTCCTAGTAATTTGTGGCTCAGCTGCTTTACGGCTCGCAATAAAACTGTACCGTATAGTTTCAGAGAGGAAAATAAGCAGTTATTTTTGGGCCACACTTTGGTTTTTTTCTACAACTTGTTTCTGGCTTTCACGTAACAGTAAAAAAATATTATTTTGATAGACTTGTAGAGTTTACAACCGTTCTGTAAGTATTTGAGTGGTTTCTTATTTATTTTCTTCATTTATACTTTTGGATGATAGGCATCTAGGCTGATGGTGAGCAATGATGTGATCTGCGATGGAGCGCGCTTTCCTAGACACCAATTTACTCTCGACTTGCGACTATTAGGCTATTACAGCTATTAGGGAACATGCACCCACTCAGACAGAGCATATAAATGTGTTCAAATATGAGTATATGTGTATATGTGTGACAAAAAGTTGGTAGCTATTACTATTAAGACGAAGGTAGAGCGTAAAAATCATTAGTTGTATGTTATAAACAATTTATTTATTTATTTATTGCCAATGTACAGTACACACGTTTTTACAAACTAAATGTCACAGTACAAGGACTCTAAAAGGGCGCTGCAAATTCGGAGGGAACTATACTTATACTTTACTTATATTTTTACTTTACTTAGTCCAAATAAATATTTTTAACAATAAGGGCCTGGCCAGGGGACATTCGCCGATGCGAATATTCGCGCGGTGCGAACGGCAAAGCGTCTAGCGACTGAAATAAACTCATAGCAATGTACTTAGTACACCGCGCCACCGCGCGAATATTCGCATCGGCGAATGTCCCGTGGCCAGGCGGTAAGAATCCACATTGTAGATAGTTATAGAAATCCAAACAAATACCGCAATACACAGACCCATAAGACAAATAGCAGTAAGTTTTCCCCGTTTCATCGCTACGTGATTACTCCGCCAGTATTTCACCACATACAGTATTCTAAGCTTCATGCTAATTTGTAGTATAATCTGGTAGTGCTAAATCCTGTACGTCGGGTGCTACTGCATTAGATAGGACTGCTCAGCGTGTCTCTGCAGGTATCTGCAATGCAAATGTAGCGCATCAGAATTCCGCACGTCCGCTTCTGTGACTGACAAACAACGTTTTAGCCAGAAAAAGATACGAGATTGCTACAATGTTGTATTTTGAAGGTTTACGTTGTTTGGTTATGGAGTCGTGGTATTAAACTAGTTTGGATGCAAAAATCCTGACCCCGGTGAATCAGGTGGCTTTGAAAGTAAAATATTGTAGGTCTAATCCTACCTTGCTTTCTTCACTTTGATCCTATTAAAGTTTTCTAAAGTCAGAACGTGTCGGCGTGTTTTAACTGATGCTATAGGTACACATTAATTTTGGTTTAAAGTCTGTAGCAAAAATTGAAAAGGCAGCAAAAATATGTCAAAAACCAACATGACAAGTTTTGTAAATAAAAGCATGTAGCATGGTGAAAAAGTTGTGTATTAGTTTATCATTATCTCTTACAACTAAGGTACAATCAATTTAATTTAATCCACATTAATCAAATGACTAGATTATAAACTTAAGTACTTACAATACAAAATAATTGAGTGATAAGTACTTAATATATATTATATACGTATATACCTAAATATAATTAAGAAAATACATTAAAATATAATGAAATTAAAAATCTAACCAATAAAACTAAACCAATCAATTTATGTGTTAACATTTCATAAAGTGTAATTCAAAACTCTATTAATATTTTAAAAGAATAAAATGATGCCAAAAATTTAATCAAATAATCATAGTCCAAAATATTAATTCAACTTACTTAGTATTTAATTTTAAACTGCAACATTTAATAATATTTAATTTTATAACGGTATTATTTGTTTCAGCTCAAATTAAATGATCATAATTATATTACCTCCGCTACAATACATTACCTACCGCACAATAAACCTCGACTCTATTTCTACTGAAATCTGTTTCAACAAAATCTGTTTCAGTTAACTTTTATATAATTAAAACTCTGGATTTACAAACTCCAGTTTGCAAGAGCGAATAATTCATAAGAAGGTTAATTAAATTCGTTCTTCCGAGGTCGGAAGTGTTATAAAATTGAATTAGGGATATAAATCTAATCTTGCAATTCGAGCACATTGGATCTAAATTCCACCTACGTTACGGTCACGGGAGTGCCACTAAACCACTTTAGGCGTCATTAGGTTAGGAAGGGTCTTAAGTTACGAGGCGAGTGTTTTAGCTACCTACTAGAAATGCTGGGAAGCTATTTTCACAAAACATTGCGTTCAGTGCAGAAGTTAAACTTCATAGTAATAACGCACACGTACATCGCTCACGGACACGAGTCTCGGATCAATCGACTGCGCGAGTGCCTTGGCTATTCCGAGACTCGTGAGCGCCGCTCACAGACTCGTGTGAGTCTGTGAGCGGTGCTTGTCTATGTGTGCGATAGTAGTCCAAGTCTTACATGAGCTTTACTTCTGCACTCTCTATGTTTGTGGTGACGATGTGAGTGCCTTAGCCACTACGGTAGTAAGCTATTTTTGTGCCATAATCTTGTTTATTCCAGCCATGATCTGCCCACTTGGGAGTACAAACACTTGCCTTATTTGTTCCTGATTGTCATACGTGGGAAAGATAGGGTCGGGTTTTCCTTCCGGTTTCCATGCTTCTTAATTAGAGGTCTGCGTGAACTATTTTCTTGCGTCATTTCTGGTGGTAGGCGTGAAGTTGTTTCCTGTTTGCGAGGCGCAAATGACGCAAACATCAAGACTCATAATTATATCAGAATTTTACATTATTAAATATTATTTGTTACTTGATTGAGCAACAATAGTCCAAACATAGAAACTTTAACATTTATCGAATTTGTAAAAATTAAATTGAAATAGTAATTTGTTATTTACGTATTTTATTATTATTAGTATATGATTATAATAATATCAACCACAGTTAAAGAGTTGCTAGTTGGTTAGTTGCTAGTTGTATCAAAATTTTATTCGAATGAAAAAAGTTTATTAAATAATTTCATGTCAAGAAATTGTTTTCAAGCAATATGTATTTTTTTTTGTGACAGTAAAAAGTAATTGCATCTGGCTACACAAACAATTTAAATACCAAATGACAGAGTAGGTATTATAACAACAGCTTAATTAATTAAAATTCTTAAAAACTTGATTGTTCCTTAGCACAGCGACAGACAATCAGTAAAATTAAATTAAAAAGAGACAAAGCCCTAAAGGGCCATGCTGGAGAGACGGGGAGGAATCTTATTAAAGTGACAGTGAGGTACATCGACTACCTCCTGCCAAGTGCCAAGAATTTTCTCATAAGGTGACATTTGAGTCTTGGTAGAAATTTTTCCAACCATTTCTCTTCAAAACAAACTCTTTCGGGCTTACTAATAAAGTTTTCCTAAAGTTTAGTGACTGCGCGCTACGTTTTTGGATTGCGCGCAATTATTTCATTTGTCAATATTAGCAAATGCTATGCGGAGTTTATATTTTTCGATTTATTTTTATTTTACACCAGAAATAGGGGTATTTTGTATAACTGAGTTTGTAATAAACATGGGAATGCTCAAGAAAAATAAGTCGTTTATTTTGACTACTTTCGATCACATTCGGTGATCTTCATCAGGAGATTAGAAGAGTGAGATGCTCACGGTCGCGTCTCGCCTGGTGATGGCGTGTTATCTGCTTGTTATTATCAATTTTGTTATTTTGCTTTACCAATTTTGGTGAAATAAATTTGTCAGAAAAATAAGTCGTTTATTTTGACTACTTTCGATCACATTCGGTGATCTTCACCAGGAGATTAGAAGAGTGAGATGCTCACGGTCGCGTCTCGCCTGGTGATGGCGTGTTATCTGCTTGTTATTATCAATTTTGTTATTTTGCTTTACCAATTTTGGTGAAATAAATTTGTCAGTTCAGTTAGATAACTACAAGTTTTACTTCCTAGTTGATGATTAAAAACTATCTTTATGCTGTAACATTAGTATACAGTCTCAATCTATCTGCTATAAAAAGGGGTGAACTCCTTTCGAGTTTTCAAAGTTTTTGAGTTTCCAACGATTCGGTTCACGAGAACTTCAGTAGAAAGGGGTTCATTTCACAAATCGCATTCAATTAAAACTACTTCCGATGGTCTTCGTTAAAGCGAAGACTCATTTGCGGAGCGGCGGAATTTTTAACAAGCCAGATGCCCTTTGCTATTTGTTTTTACTTAGGCAAGTTCTGGGATAGTTTTGAATCCAGCTGTTGGTTTGACTTTAAAGATAAAGGAAGGAAGTAGGAGGACTTTAAGGAGTTTGAAAACTCTGGAACCTATTTCTGCACAATTTTGGTTACTTTTAGAAAAGAATATAACATCGATATGCTAATTTAACAATCAAAATAGCCTCCAAGACACGCCCAAAGCCTTTCTATACCTGTACCTACGTGGTTACAACAGCGACTGCAATGACAACAACGATGAATTTGAATCCTATAATATTATAAAGTCAAAGTTTAGTGGTTTGGGTGGTAGTTTTTCAGTTACACAATAACGGCTAAACGGATTTGGATAAACGTGTAAGCTACTTTTAATCTCGGGAAATTCAACGGTTTCTGTAGTTCCCGTTCCGAGGCGTAGATAAATAAGTTATTAATATTTAAACAGTGAATAATTATGTACATTTTACTTCCAAATGTCAGAGGCTTTGGGGAGCCTAAAACTCTGACACGGCGGCTTATTTTTATTTTTGCTTCTAATTGTTCCAATTTTAAGGTTTACCTAATTATACGAACGCGACGGACCCTCTTCTAACGACCCCTGAGCAGTACCTATCTAACAACTTCGCTCCGCTCAAAGTGGCCATCCCGAAAATAATTCCGAATTGTCGACGCTTAATGTGACCCTAATCTGAGAATATCCTGCCCCATTGTCCGTTTGGTTTTATAACCTCTGATTGATGGCCACTGAATCCAGTAACGCCCCGAATCTCCGGAACTCTTCGCGGAAACAGTAGCTAAGCTCTGCGATTTGTGGATTTGATGCCACAAGACACACATGTGGCGTGAAATAATAGTGAGTTCGTGTAGGCGGGTCGCTAGCTCCGGTGTTAGTCTTTAGGTAGCCTGAAAGGTTCTGACTCGACTTGGCGGTTGTGGCACAGGTTGTGGTTAGTTTGTTGATAACAATTTAACATGTTATTCAATCCACGGTACCGCTCAGACCTACATAAATGCCACTTGCTGTCATCAGTTATACCTACCCATTCGAAGACTGTCCGTGTCATCCAATGTGAACCATCGGTGGTCGTTTACGAACATTTATCCAAACTTCACTATGAGCGCTACATTATGAAGCCTCATATCATTAGTTTCCTGTACCACAAATGAGTACTACTATACATGTTTCCTCTTATTCGTTGCTTTAATGCTAACAAGAAATAATGTACACTTTACTAGATTAGTGTCGTAGTAAATGTTGTTAGAATCGAGGAAAAACACATTAACAACATTCACAGTTTTCTTTGTGTCACAGTTAGGCCACGTTTTATTACCCACACTGAATATATTGCACTGTTTATTCATTTATTAAAGTAAAAACGCTTCATGCACTTACAATTACCCTACAGAAAAAATACAAATTCTATTCACAAAAATATAAACAAAAAAAAATACAATGTCAACGAAACGAATA
This sequence comes from Alcis repandata, assembly GCA_949125135.1. Classification (NCBI taxonomy): domain Eukaryota; kingdom Metazoa; phylum Arthropoda; class Insecta; order Lepidoptera; family Geometridae; genus Alcis; species Alcis repandata. The sequence continues at coordinate 6,889,797 of OX421230.1, read as the reverse complement.
ATATTATTATTAAAACAAGTCGACATTAATTAGTTATTACTGTTGGTTTTTGTTCGTGGTTTCAATAGAACTCATCATTAAGAACAACTTTTACCTACTATAGAACCAACACGGAGTTCGCGAAAAAAAATCAGGTCTAATTGTAGGCCCGGTTTCTTGTACTACAACAATAACCATCATAGCTCATGTCAGAGGCCTTAAGCTTGAAAACTTTGACACCAGGGTTAGCCACTAGATTTATTTGATCATTTTGTTAAGGTGTAAAAACAACGTCGTCTATTACAACTAGTTTAGACGTAGGTAAATGAACTTACTTACTATTAGCTCTAAATCCGTAAAATTTCCACAATATCTAAAATCTCTACACCAATTTACGTACTGTTACATTATTATTTTTCCACTAAAGGGTAGACCACAATCCAAACTCCGAGCAATTTAAGATAATTTATTCCATCCGAACCTGGGTGGATATTTTCAAATTTTCATATTTTCGCCTATAAAGGTGTTCCGAGCCAATTTAATAGGTCATAAATTTCGAATATTTGCCAATGGCCCTTTGTTTTGACTCAGTGGATCATTGAGAGTGTATTGCTGATTTATACGAAGCATTCAAGTAAATTGATCGTTACTTATTTATTGTTTAGTCGTTTGAATTGACAATTCTAAGTTATTTCTTTTGAGAAAGGGTTGAGATGGAGTGTTCTAAAGTTGTGGGGAGAAAAAGTAACCCATAGGTATACCTACCTAGTTTACGACCAATTTAGCTTAGTGGTAGCACGTCTACACTATGCGCGAGAGATTCTGGGTTCGATTCCCAGCCGGGCAGATGATTAAAAGATTTTAAACATCAGCTTTGGGTCTAGGTTTCTTATTTTTTTTTTATAAAAAAATAAATTCGCATTTCACCACCAACTTGCCTATTAGTAAGCGACGTTGTGCTCAAAGATGAAGCTCGTAGATTTAGAAGATATCTATTCACTCTGACCTTGAAAAGTCCAAGATTATATATCTCAGGGAACGAGGAGGCAGGAAGTCTGTTCCATTTCCGGGCTGGGTGTTAGTTTTCCTTATCTTTGTATGTTTTCCATGGCATCTCGGACATTCCGATATTTCGTTTAAAAATAGAAAGAGTACAAACTTTATACCTGGCTACTTAAAGATGATTCTGTATCGTAGGTTATGATAATAGGGTAGGTACATAATTTTCAGCACAGTCTTATTTATACTACCTCTTCTATCCTCCCTTCTGATATTACTTACCCCACCTATTCACGTCTTCAATTTACGCTCCCTGCTATGATAATAATGTAATATTTCAGACAGAAGTTATTTTCACCCTTCTGCTAAATAACGAAACGAATCAAGACGTTATCATGTAATAAACGTAAAGATGGTAGCGTCATTTTCTGAAGAAGAAGAAGATCCTTAGACTTATGTTATAACTTCGTTAGGACAAGACCAAGGGAAGTTTTGTAGTCATTTTACAATAGTGCCAACACATATCGGCGGCGCACATACACAAATCTAACTAGTTCACACTGGGTAAATAGAGTTGAGTGGAGTTCTGAGTTGGTAGCATTGGACTTAACGTTAACTTTGTCGGTAAGAAGTCGTCATACTTGAGATCAATACAGCATAGTAAAGTGCAATGCGACATAAATAATAAACTAATAACCGACAGTTTAAACCAACGCCGGTCAAACGCAAGCCCGTATGTACTTTTTAATCAATTTTTTTTAAAATAGTTTCTGACCGGTATAAAATTATCGCGCTGGGACGCAAATCCTCGGCTGAGTATATCCTTACTTTTAAGATCTTTGAAAGCTCTCATTCTTATCTTGTCGACCGCGTTTCCCTTGCTTTCAAATCGGCGGTCCAATTTGGGCCGCTCTACATTTTGTAATGGTCCTTTAGAGTCTGTTGAGCTGGTCGAGCTTAGAATTTCACTTTGTTCCAAAAGCATTTTGCAGGAAGTAATTCTTTTTGTGAAAGACTGGCTTTTAGGAAATGAAATAATATATTTTTTCTTTGTCTTCGGGGTTTGAACAACGTTGCAGGTGAAAGCATCGCACCGCCGCGCGCCGCTTACTAACAGGCGAGGCGAGGTGATCGAACGCGGACTTCTCGTGATAAATAAAAAATAATAAAAAAAAACATGGTAATCTAAAACTGTTTGCTTTCAGAAGTCGGTTAAAAATTCTGAAGTAGTTACTGCTTACTTTGACAGATCTAAAGTAACTAAAATATATCTGCATTTGTTATTGCAACTTATCAGACAAGGACAAGATCTGTCAACTAAATAAAAGCCTACAAACTTTGGCCCAATAAGTGGAATTAAATGAGTCACTAGTTTCTAAACTACACCTGAAAAGGTTGCATTTTTTTTTTAAACAGGTAAAACTATGGGAAAAATGTAAGGTTGATAAATTTTCCATAGTATTTTAGAATAAGTTACCAACTCGATATTTTAAAACGCATTACCTAGTAAATAACAACAGCGCGGCGCAGCGTGTGGTACAAATTGCATTTTTTACGCGAGTCTCAGTATTTTCCGACTGCATCACTAATTATAAACACAGAATACATTAAAATAACAGATGTTCAAATGCAAAACACTGTTTACAACTGATAAATTTGTTGCTAAAATATAGTGTGGTGCTGGTATAATCGCGTAGCGACTAAAGCGTCACAGAATAAAAAAAAGCCACAAATAAAAAATAAATTAAGATCCGTGAAGAGACAATAAAGAGTTTATCTATCTATCCGTGGCGTTTAGAATGCTGTGGTGTTTTGAATTCTCTATGTCCGTGTTAGTATCCCCTCCGAATTGGGTTCCCGCCTTTCCGTGGCGGGGGGGATAAGTAGCCGGGCCGCCTTGCCCGGTGAAACTAAGAGGAACCCTAAAGGTGGAGGCTCGGGCCGGCGCCCTGGACATTCCGGGAAGCGGCGGTCTGGGCCTAGGAGCCCTCCCGTATACCTCTCCGTGGAGAGGGAACGTGGTAGGGCTCGGGGTCGTCTGCGGACGACGACGGGGGGCACATTGTGCCCTCCAGAGGGGTAGACTCGGCCGGCGTCCTGGACAGTCCGGGTAGCGGCGGTCGAGTCCCCGAGAGGGAGAGAGCGGGAGAGAGAGAGAGGGACCCTTTCTCTCACCCGCTCCGCAGAAAGAAGAGCGGACACGGGGGCGAGTCAGGCCAGAGGGGCCAGTAAGGCTCGCACTCCGTCTCCGCTAGGAGGGCCTGGAGTGGCGGGTGCGGGGACACCCGCTGCTTCGCATTGGGCCCTCCAGGGTGGTCGACGCGTCTGATGTTCCGACGCGTCGCCACGAAGTGGGAGGGGGTGGCCACCCCCTACCCGAGGTGGGTCTGCCTCACGGCGGACATAGGCTGGGCGGGGCTGCGGTGATTTAATGGGCCCGCGGCTCCGTCCATTGCCTGGAGGAACTTCCCAGGGTTTTTAGTGGGTATGCCGCCACTAGGGCGGAGACTCCCACATAACCACCCTGCCCTCCCCGGGGCGGGCGTGGTATCCATAAAGGATTTTCCCTGGGTCACAAAAAAAAAAAAAAAAGGTCCGTGTTAGTATGTGCCAGTGCATACCTACTGCATAAACATTTCCCAAGTACGCCCTATAGGAGTAGTATTATGAGCTAGCCACGCCCTGCGGCCTGAACTCTAATTTAATGTAGGGGTGATACGACCTGCACTAACGTCTCGCTTGGGGTGCTATATGCATTTCCCCCTCTGTCAGCCTACCCAAACTAGCCAAGCTCTTTCCCTTTTCAGTTTGCTCGGACTTTCCAAGATGAAATATAATTTCATGTAACCTCGTAGACACACATGGCAAATTTCATCAAGATTATTTTTGGCGTTTTGTTTTAAAGAGACACATACGAGTACATGTATACAAACAGCTATTTAAATAGCTTGTCAGGAGCAAATAAGATTTAGGTACTCGGTTTATTCAGTTTTGTAACGCATTTTGTGCAAAAAAGCTAAAAAGTCCGAGTACGTTTTTCTTGCTTCCACTAGCCCAACCAACAGCTACTTTTGCATTTAAATATTAGTTTGATGTAATACGGTACTGTCTGCTATTTTTCTAAAGTTGACCCGGAAAGTGGGCATGGTTTTTCTGTAAGTAAAGATATTTGTCTGATTCTAAGGCCTAAGCAGCTTGACGATTTAGAATTGCTATATAGACATCTTTTCATTTTATGTCTACATTATTATAGTCGAGTTTTTTGATTCTTCTTTGTTCTTTTTATAATTCATTATTTAATAATCTGTGTTAAAAATTTGAAGCACTGCGCGCCCATTACAGGCGCGAAGAATAATTATTATGCATGCAATGATTTACACGCACTGCGGTAGTATTAATATTGGTTTAAAAGCAATTAAAATTATTAAACGATGCACTTAATGCTCGCTTTGGTGCAACCAAAATGGACCGCTGGAATATCTGTAGAAAATGTTACTTAGGAAACGTATACCCTAATTATCTATACTAATTTTGTTAAGAGGTAATGTTTGTACGATTGTAAAAGGTACGGAACTACCGGTTCGATTTTGAGAATTGTTTTCCAAATAAATAGTAACATTTTAATTGCTATACCAGTAAGCCAAACAAAAGATGAATGTTGGAGTGATTTCGAACTTTTCCTGCTGAAAAAAACCACAACTCAATTAAAATTGTCGTAAATGAATCGCATTTCATTAGTCGCTGGTCTAGTTTAATTAACTTGCTTGAAAAGAAACCCTATTCATTAAATCACATTGCTTTAGAGAACCCAACTAACTTACTATGCTGTCACTGAACGTTCTTTGAAATAGGGATGTACTTTTTCTACCCCTACTAGCTGCTTTTCGAAAATATATAATATTTTACTCAAAGATACCAGTGAGCCTCAGATGCTTTTAGATGGCTTAACAAAAAATAATTATTCTATTGAGGAATAAACAACAGATTATTTGAAACAATGAGAATTGATGACACCTGCAGAAGTATGAAACTGTGTTTTACGTGTCATCGCCCTCCTCCGAGAATTTTTACAAACACTTATAAATAGATTGTTTTAAAAAAGATGTCTTTATAAACCTCTTCGGGCTCGCAAAGCATGGACGCTGTGCCACTGTGTTGCACTGTGTGTACATATAGGCGGTGGTTTACTTACCGACTGTTAGCCTGGCCGTCTGCTTGTTTACCATTTTAACCGCTCTTTGTACAAAACTACATTCAAACTATATGAACTTACTATACTATACGCGTTACCAACTGAGTCGTGCGGCCATAAATCATTTCTCTATGTCTATCTCGCTCGCACTGCGTAAGATGGATATAGGCGCATATCGATAAGAATAAAATCAGATAGAAACATAGTAGTTAGTATTGTGTCCCTGAAAAGGCCTGAAAACGACTCAGTTGGTAACGCGGTGACTATAACAAAGCCCCGCGAGTGCACCCTAGCGCAGTGAGTTTTAGAGCCGGCAAATCGTAAGCTCGTATACCTACTTACCTTGTCCCGCGCTCGACGCGGTAACTTGTGTGTAAAGTGAATTTCTCTGCATGCACCCGGACTGATAAAAATGGTGGCGAATTAATTCCAATTGAATGCACATTTACGCCAGACAAAGAGGTGTAAAAAAGTTGATCCGATATTTAGGTATCTTGTCTTATAAAAAAAAAGTTTTACAAGATTGTAATTTAGTTTAACCTGTCCCGGTGTCTGTCTATCTGTCTTGTAATAAAGACCCACTTTCCGATTTCCAATGGAGCTGAAATTCTGTATATCAGTCAGTCTATTCGATGACAAAGCCATATTATAGTAGGCACAATAGAGCTGTTCTAATGATAGAGTCGCAAGATGGTCAAAATAACTTTGCAACGCTCTGTCGTGTTTGAGCTTGGTATATTGGTCTTGACGCGTACTTTTTGTTCTTTTTGGACCATTTGAAGAAAGTCAACACTTTTATATACTTTGCTTGTTACTTCTAAAGTTTCACCATTATAGTAGGGGCGTCGATGCTAATGAAACCTTTTGCCTGATTTAGTTAATTGGAAAGCTGCGACTTTGCAAAGTCGCAATCAGACCTGAACTTTTGCAGTTAACCCTCTAATGCAATTATTTAGTGCCACATTTAAAAAGATCTATTCGTTTGACTTTAGAACGGACTGGAAGCGTCGTTTAGAGTTGATTTATATTTTATCTTGTATATTAAACGAGAGGAAAAGTCGTAACACGTCTTTACTTCTCAAAGTCAACCAAGCGTTTTTTATTTGATAACCACCTTTACAAACTCACCGAAAAGGTTTGTGATTGAGTATGGATAACTGTATTTAGGGTTCCGTACCCAAAGGGTAAAACGGGACCCTATTACCTCCCATACAACAAACGTGATTTTTTTGCTGTTTTTATAGATACGAGTAATTTTTGTTATAATTAAACACGGGAATACCGAATACCGAATGTGACCGAAACTAGTCGTAGTAGACGACTTAATTTTTACGTGAGTATTCCCGTGTTTAATTATAACAAAAATGTGTGAAAACCACGTTAGTTTCCATAGTGATACGAGTAATGGTACGGAACTCTTCGTGCGCGAGACCGACTTGCACTTGGCCGGCTATTTTTATCCTTATATCTAGTTGCAACCCACGGCCTCACCCCCTTTCCAATATGGCCAGAAACTTCTTCGGAATAAAACTTAACCTGCGTGTTTCTCCAGAGTGTACGCTACTTGAATGCAAAATTTAATCTGAGCCGTTCAGTCATTTTCAATTAAATCTAACCGTAGATGGCTTAAATACTTAAACACCAGCTAGCCACTCAGTCTCTACAAACTAATGGCTATATTACACCTAACAAGTACAGTGGCGAGACATTGCCCTTGGCCGAGTACTCAGTTTATATGAACAGTTTGACGAGGCGAGACAGTCACTAGTACCAAGATTTGTTTGCTCGGTCAAGTATGCCATTTACTTTCTCGCAACTGTTCTCGTTACGTGTTATCAAACCAATACCATACTAAAGAATAACCAAAACCAAATATCCAACCTAACATATGAATAATATTAGGCATGATTTCTTTAACAAAGCGTCACAAAGAAACATTTTATTCAGCACGCAAATCTTACTCTTTGATATTTCAGTCATATATTTTATAGCTTGTATCCAACCCGAGTTTGCGAAGGCACAATGATTGGCATTTCAATTTGGGTCGGCCAGATACCCAGCGGTCGGGTAATGCGTCAATTTGCTCTACGACCAAGAATACCCGTCGAACCGTTTATCTCGACGACCAGGAATCGTTTCTATTTTTTTCTGAACCTCGTAAATTACAATCTGATCCAATTTAGTACAGATGTTCATCAGATGTTCGTGTAATATAATGGGTTCGGCACTTTTGGACCCTAACTGCAAATTAGGATTGATCCCATTAGATTGAAAGAAAGATTAAGCGTAGGTTGCGTAATTAATTAAAAAAAATATAAGGATTTTTTTAACCCTCGTTTAAAAAGTACAATTAATAAATTTACTGATGGAAATAAGCCTATTTATAGATCTAGTCTTTCCATCTCCAGTTAGAGAGAGACTTATGGGTTGATAGCATGTAACGTAGTATTCGTCCAGTGGCCAGACAGTAAATGACTCGGCCGAGCAAACAAATCATGGTTCTATATAGTAACTATAACGCCTCAGCAAACTGTTTATACAAACCGAGTACTCGACCAAGGGCACAGTTTCGTTTTTTTTTTTATCGCCAATTGGCTTCATTCTTCAACACGTAGAGTAGCAGAACGTCAAACTCCAAGATAGGTACGTTATTTCAAATTATGATTTATTTATAACAAAGCATTATATTTAACAAATTAGCGAACAGAAGATTTCCCTCTACAAAGTTTGTACTAAAAAGGAATGTTCGTAGCCAAGTGGCTAGCCCTGAAGGCAGTTTATACTGAACCTTTACCATACAAATATCAGTTACATGTGTCCGGATACGTGCAGTTAAATTCGTAGCTATGGCATAATACGTATCTGCGAATTTATAACACCTATCTATGCCAACCTTAGCCAAAAACAAGGGCTACGTTGTGAACTTATTACAAACATTTGTTTTCGGATGCCACTTCTATTTAATAGCTCGCCAAAAAAATACATTTGGCATAATCAAATTGATTTAATTGAGATTTAATCTCATAAAAAATACCTAAAAACTGCGCAACAAAATAAGTGTTCCAAAAATAAAAATAGTCGTAAAAAATATTACAAGTACAAACAAATAATGTACTTATATGACAAAGTACGGAACTACGGAACTCTACTCTACGGAATTCTAAAAAGAAATCAACACAGATACAGCTTAGACGGGAGTGAAAGAATGCGAAGCGCGAAGTGAACAGGAAGACTAGATTGGGTTAGATTCTCGTTAAGTTGAGTAACTTTCTATCCGATTTTGTTCTACGAACTTGAGAGATAGATATATAAGCTCTTTAAGCACTACTTAAAAACGTTGCTTAGCAATTGGTAAGATTGACAAATGTAATTTAACTTGTGTGTAATACAATACAATAAATGTAGTGTGCAGAACGTTATAACTAATGTAACTTAAGTTTAAGATACTTTATGAGGATCTTTATGATAAGTTAGTGAATAGACTGAATAGTATATCAGTATGGGGATATTTTGATGCCAATTCAGGATTTTTGATGTGCATTTTATCACATCCATTTATTTTCGCCAGAACCGGGGACTGGGACCACGTAAACAACATCGGTATCTTCCGAAGCAAAAACATAATTAATGTGGCGTTGTTTTGTAATCAGAGAGCTAAGTAAGCAACGAACGCCAGATGCTTGTCTGTTGGTATTGATACTAGCACTTGCCGATGGTTGCTCTTGACACTATAGGTCTGCTGTGAACAAAGATACAGCCTTTGAAATACTAGATAGGCATAAGTACGGCTAGGTTTAGTAAACAGAATTATTTCTAGCATAGGGTTAGTGGTAAGGCCTTTTGACGCACTAAAAGTACAGAATCTTGAAAAGCTTTTTAGGTGAGGATTGTATGCTTTTGAATAATTTTATATAATAGTATTGATTAAAAACGTGCCCATGCATATGATAAGTACTCGATCATACCAGAGTCCATACCATGAGCTATCAGCGACCCTGAACTGTATCACCCTGTCTTTCATCTCTCTCTCTCTCTTAGCTAAAGAAAAAGCAACAAAAGTTAACGTAGTTTTCTTATTCGTTGATAGGCTTGCGTTTGACCGTCATCTCGCCTGATGGTAAGCAATGATGCGGTCTACGATGGAGCGCGTTTGCCTAGAAGGAACCGATTTACTCGCGACTTGAATACCTACACACAGTTCAATTTAAGCTCTGTCTAAAATCTCGCGGTACGGGCCGAAGTTTTTAACCAAAAGTTTACGATTAGTGAAGTTCTTTTTTTTTTGGTAATAACGGGCTTACAAACCGACATAAAACGTTACATTTCACAAAATGTAAAGATGTTATTACAGTCGACTACGCCTTTATCCTTGTTCTAAATGAAAGCGGGTTTCTTACACGTACCGTTATCTCATTTGGCGGAGGAAAATGAAATATTGTTTTCGTATGTTGCGCCAGACGCAAACAATTTCGTCCCTACAAAAAGTCCAAGATCTTAAAATTAAGGATATTCCCATCTGGACAATTAGCTTAGTGCAAGAAGTCATTAATCGCAAAATGTTTCTAACTGTATTGCTATGAAAACTAACGTTGTTAAGATACTTTTTTATTCAAAGTTAACACGAGAATGCTTTTATTAAGTCAAAACTCCGACTAGTTTCGATTACATTTTGTGATCTTTTTTAGACAGTACAAATGTGATGACCTTGAAGTCGCGTTTGCAGTTAATGACTTCTTGCAGTAAGCCGACAAATCTTAATATATATAAATCTCGTGTCACAATGTTTGTCCTCAATGGACTCCTAAACCACTTAACCGATTATAATAAAATTCGCACACCATGTGCAGTTCGATCCAACTTGAGAGATAGGATAGTTTAAATCTCAAATTATAGTCGCAATTTTAATTTATTGCAAATTATATATATTATACTGATAATTTTTACTATAAATTGACAAGTTAGCATCAACATACTACGGTTGCTATAGTTACGCAATATTTGACATAGAATTGACGCAATGGCTTTTGACAGGACAACGTCTGTCGAGTCAGCTAGTTGTATTAAAAAATACTTGGCTAGTCCAAGTATTTTTTAATACAATTTGTCGGCTCGGTAAATTAACGCTTTCTGTCAAAATCTCGACTTATTAAGTCACCTTTCTCTATGCAAACGAGTTTGCATCGCTCTCAAGTGGAAAGACCGATCACCGACAAAGTCGGAGTCCTCGACACTGGTGCTAAATACACTTGTGCGCCCCACTGAGTAGCGATCATTGAAAAAGGTCCCTTGGCCCGGTCTTTACGAAGTTATAAGTCTATGGACCGAGGCAAATAATTACTTCGTTTCGTTTTGTGCATGAGATAATTACGTCTCTTTGAACTGTTTAATGCTTGAAAATACTGAATTCCCTTTAAAAAAATAAGGAGTTTGATGTCATTGTATTCTAGAGCCTTATTCTAGTACATTCGATATTATATTGGTTAATGTCTTTCTGGTTACAAAAGTTGTTATGGGTTGATTACACGAAACGAGTACAGTGGCGACACCATGGGCTTACTCGGCCGATAAACAATAGTTCTAGTGACTGACTCGTCTCGTCGAACTGTTTGTACAAATCGAGTACTCGGCCAAGGGCACTGTCTCGCCACCGTACTCGTCCCGTGTATTCAACCCATTGCAGTCAGAGTGATTAGATAACTTATAACATACGCCAGAATAGGACCCCAGGTTTTCATGGAGGTTGACACAGCTGTTCGTGTTTGTTCACCATTTCCTCACTTTCCTAATTAGAATATAAGATAATATTATTTATTGAGATACAATAACATTCTATACAGGGTTTCAAGGAAAGGTTGTACAAACCAGAATTCGCGTAAAAAAAATCAGTTGTTCCATAAAAAAAAAACATACAGTCGAATTGAGAACCTCCTCCTTTTTTGAAGTCGGTTAAAAATTGACAATGACACTCAACACAATGTGTGGAACAGCTAATTTTTTCGCGCATTCCAAGTTTGTCCCATAGTAAAAGTGGTTCATAATGATGAGTACCTACTATGAGCTTATTTCGGCTTAGCGTATCATTTCTTTATAACCGAGTATACTTTTTTTTTTTTTTTTTTTTTTACATCGGACTAGGCATGCGTTTGACTGCAATCTCACCTGATGGGAAGTGACGATGTGGTCGAAGATGTAGCACGCTTGCCTAGGAAAAACCTATTCACTCTATTTTTGAACATCCCTGGGTTGTACTTTCTAGGAAAAACAGACGCGGGCAGTGAGTTCCATACCTCTGCCGTTCGGATTAAAAAAGACGAATGAAAACGCTTAGTACGGTTACATGGAATTTCCACCGTATGAGGGTACTTGATTACCTCCTTTTCCCGAAACTCCTTTAAATCAAAAGTTTCATCCGATCGCGCTTTCAAAACCGGGTAGATTATATGAAGATAGCACTATTTCAAAGGTAAGTTTTCCAGTTGATATCATTTCAATAAATCTGTCGCGTTCAATATGCCGCCATGCGACATCTCGTATGAACGACACGGGGCGTTATTGAAAAGGAAAAATACGTTGGACGTCCATATCCGATTCAAGCTGTTTCTTTGATATCTTCCTGGTAGTTGATAGACGGTAAGTTGAAAGGTATACTTATGATAAAACTTGCGGAGGTAGTATTGGATGAAGTTGTCGAGAAGATATTACTATTTCTATAATAGTATATGTCGAATAGAGAACTAACTAGCATCTTTTAAAAGCGAGTAAAACCGCCAGCCTTGACGACCATCGGTTTTACTGTTACAATTGAACTCTCTACACTGCCTAGTTTTCGACTCAAAAACTAACAGAAATGATTCTAAGCACTCGTTGGAATTCTCTTGAAATAAAAGCACATGAAACACTGAATTATTTTTATTTTAGTTTTCTTCAAAGTTTTACTTACAACGTTTCACCTCGAGTCTCAAACAAAAAGTGGCACGCCTTGTATGAAAAAGGAATGCGGCTGCCACTTTATCAAGTTTTTAAACAAAAGCAGCAAATATTCAACCAAATAGATTTTGCTCGAGTATTTAGTTACCAAATAGATTTTACTTCGAGTGTAAGTTTCACAGGATATGCCATCAGCGGCGCTAGTGTCGCTTCGAACGAAAACTCGAAGACGCCCAATGCCCTCGCGGCGACACGGCCATTCTGCAATGCGACGCGTGCTCTGTGTCGTTTTGGCATTTATCCTGGTTGTTACTGAAATAAAGAAAGTAATGTTTTGAGGCTAGGTACTTCCACAGTACACCTAAACCTATGATTTAAATTTAAGTTGGTAGTATGTAGATCAACTGAATCGCTGATTTACCATGCATCAAGTAGGTGCGAGTGCGAGTGTGCATCTTTTTATCGAATTAATAATTACAGTCATAGTCAGTCATTGGTCAAAGTAATAGTCTTGGCAAATAATAGGCCATTGACGGTCGTACCGCCAATGTGCATCTTTTAATTGCTATATGGGCACTCCACGCGCCCATATGCATTAATAATAATAGGCCATTATAACGGTCGCATATTCGGTCGGTCGGTTGCATATGCATTAATAATTCGATTTTTATTGCTTGACACATTGGTCTACTCCACGCGCCAATGTGCAGATTAAGTTTTGTATGAATACACATATTGGTCTACTCCACGCGCCGATATGTAAATTATTATGTTTTGCGTGAATACACATATTGGTCAACTCCACGTGTCAATATGCAATTTGTGTTTCATACGCATGCTTTGGTGTCGAATAAAGTGAAACGTGCTCACCAATAATATCATCATTGTGACGCGCGATGGGTCTCGTGCTGTGTAGTAGCAGTGACGTCACCATCAGTGACGTTAGCCACGTGCAGCGCCGCCGCGGAGTGTGGCGGCGCCGGCGAGCCGCAGACGACAGCAGACGGGCTGGCTCGGGGCGACACGGCCGCCTGGGGGCCTCCCGCCGGCTGAGGGGCGCGCCGCAGCTGGTCGTGCGCGACCTTGCGGGGCCGCCCGTGGTGACCCACCACCTTTTTCACAAGGTAGCGATCGTTGTCCAGAACTCTGTGAACTTCATAAGGCACGCTAAATTTCAAATCGAGAGAAGTCTGATTTCTTGGATTGTTCTTTATCAGAACGAAATCTCCTCGTTGAAAATTGTGAATTTTCGCTCGTCCTTTGTCGAATCTCGCTTTATCTTTCGCAGATAACTCCGTCATTCTGAGCTGTACATGCCGATCCATAGCATCGCCGTCGACGGACGTGTTATCGAAATTTACCAACTGCAGCAGTTCCGGAGGCACGCAATTTTGACGTCGAGTTAGTAGTGTAAGTGGGGCGATACCTGTCACTCTGTGTGCCGTACAGTTCAGAGCGAGTTGCAAGCCATCAAGAGCTGTGTGCCATTCTGGGGTTTCATAGTTCTTAATCATTATGAGACCATTCTTCAGGGTTGACATAACTCGCTCTACTTGTCCGTTGGCTCTGCTCGCTCCTGGGGATATGGCATGAATCTCAATACCATACCTGTCACAATAGCTTTTGTATTCACCTAAAAACTCGCGTCCGCCATCCACGATGATCTGTCTCGGAGTCCCGAAGAGGTGAATGACCTGCCTCAAGGCAGCCGTAGTACTAAACTGACTCTTGTCGTTGGAGTGTCGGAGAAGTACATACTTTGTGAATGCGTCTATTGTAACAATTACGTACTCTTGTTCTTCCGAACTACCGAGTTTGCCAGTGATGTCCATGTGAATGACTTCGAATGGAACCGTTGGTTTAGTAATGGGATGTAACTGTACCTGTGTGGCTCCAGATGTCTGTTTTGAAGTTCTGCATATTACACAGTTATCCACGAACTCTCGGACAACGGTTGACATTTTGTCAAAATGGTAGGTGTCTCGCATTTTCTGTAGAGTTTTCTCCCAGCCTGGGTGCTTAAGGGTCGTGTGGAACGTGTTCATGAGACTCCACTGAAAAGACTTTGGGACCACTATCAGTTTTCGTTCTCCTTGAATTGGATCGCTCTTTCTGTACTTCAGTACATTACCTTCGAGGAGGTATCCGGGAACATCATCTCCATTGTGTAGGCTATCTATGATAGGCCGCAGCTCACCATCGCGTCGTTGCTCAATATTAATCCATTCGAGGTTTCTGGTCATGGTGTTTACCGTCAATGGATCTGGATTCCTGCTGAGAAAGTCTGCATGCTGCATCCGCTCGCCCTTCCTGTACTCAACTTCAAAGTCGTAATTCTGTAGGTAGGCCCACCATCTATGTATGCGTGGTAGTAAATCTTGCTTGTGCTTGGAGGCCTTTAAGGCGTTGCAATCCGTGATCACCTTGAACTTACGGCCGTAAACAAAATGGCGGAAGTGTTTAATTGCTCGCACTACGGCCAATGTTTCCAGTTCATAACTATGGTACCTACTTTCTGTGTCCGTGGTGCGCATGCTGAAGTAGGCGATCACGTGAGTTCGGCTGTGGATGATTTGTACCAAAATTGCCCCAAATCCGATTCCACTGGCATCAGTGTATAATTCTATAGGTTCGCCTTCTTGGAAAATTGTTAGGACAGGCGCAGAAGTGAGGTGATGGATAATCGCTTGTCGTGCCTCCTCATGAACGTGAGTCCATTGCCATTTAGTGCCTTGCTTAGTCAGATCATATAAAGGGACCATAGTACGCGCAAAATCAGGGATGAAGCGGCGAAAGTAACTCGCAAGTCCGTTAAATTGACGTACCTGTTTAACGGTGGTCGGTACGGGAGCTTTTACAAGTGCTTCGATTTTTCTGGGACTTGGACGCACTTGACCGTTTTCTACCACGTTACCCAGGTACTCAATAGAGCGCTTGAAAAAGTGGCACTTTTCAGCATTTATCGAGAAACCCGACTCACACAACGCAATCAGAATTCGTTCCATAAATGCCAATCCACTAGAGAAATCGCGACATTTACTGATGACGTCATCAATATATACCTGTGCTACACTGTCGTTATGATTGTCTACGCCGTTACTTGCGCTGCCTGCATTTAGTAGGGGTCCTAACGCGCGATTTATGCATCTCTGGTATACGGAAGGTGCATTGCAGAGGCCAAATGGCATCGTGAGATACTCGTAAAGCCCGTCGGGTGTGACGAAAGCGGTCTTCTCAATACTGGATTCAGATATCAAAATCTGATGAAACCCAGAAGCCATATCGAGAGTAGAATAAAACCGCCCACCTGCCAGTTGGTCAATCTGATCTGCGATCAGTGGTAACGGAAAATGATCTCTTACAGTGTTAGAATTTAATTCCCGATAGTCTACACACATACGATCGTCTCCATTTTTCTTTTTTACTAAAATGATCGGACTAGAATACGGTGATTTACTTTCACGGACAATCTTATTCTCTATTAACTCACCCACGATTCCCTTAACTTTCTCGCGCTCAACAGGGCTCAATCGATAAGGCCTTCGCTCAACGTATCTGTCAGGGTTTTTTAATCTTATCTCTAATTTACCCGTGTTGACACGAGACTTTGCAAAGCCCTGTGTGAACACATGCGAGTATTTGTTTAGCAAAATCGTCAGTTCGTCAACATCAGATTGATTAGTTAAGTCATGATCGAGGTTTTCGAATAATGGACTACGCGATCGTACGTGCATAACTCGGGGATGTGACAACAAAGTTGCACTATTTTTCGTTACTATGACACTGATACCCGTCTCGTGAAGTAAGTTCGCACCAATTAATACGTCTGATGTCATTTCGTAGTCTGGCAAGATGTGAAACAAGATTTCAACGTTTATGTTGTCAATGACGCAAATTGCAGTGAGGGTACTTGTGGAAACTATGGTAAAGGGGCCTATTCCACGCAGATAATTAACCGACTGACTTCTACGCCCGGGTAGTCTATTCGCGACCGATTCACGCATCACGGAACATTCCGCGCCACTATCGAAGACTGTATCGACAGTTTGATCACCGACACAAATACGCATTTTATTTAGACCGGACGACCTATCGCTAGATACGAAGTTCATATTAGAAGCTACTCGTTTTTCGCGACGAAAGCAAGTGTCAAACGTGTGACCGTGCTTTGAGCAAAATGAACAAAATTTGTCATTAGTTTGTTTAGGTAACGTAGTAGATGACGTCACGGAACTTTTCTCGGTCGATGGAACATTCCGATGGTTTCTACTGCGACAAATACTGAAAGTATGGCCGTTCTTTTTGCAAAACGTGCAAAATAGGGAGTCTCTGTTATCTACGGTAACCTTGGGACGTTTCAAAAGCGGTTGGTCGATATTACTTTGACTTGGGCGTTTAACGCGAATAGAAGATGCAACAGATATCAACTCGGGCACTGAAATAGCTCTGGCATTCATTAGTTCAATGCGGAGACGTTCGTCACTCACCGTTCCAATCACTGCCTCCACAGCATCGCTACTCTCGAGCTTGTCTTTCGTTAGGCGCCTCCATAGCAACCATGATTGTGACAGAAACTCTGCAATATCCTTGGAAGAATCATAGGTGTGTTCTCTAAACCTGAGTACGTCCCGCGAGTAACGGTTTTCTGGTTCAAATGTAGTGATTATATTCTCACGTAACTCGTCCCAGCTAGATGTCGTAACAAGCCAATTATCAGCCCATATTTTGGCACGACCTTTTAGCAAGCTGGTTACTTTCATCCGGATATCATAGTCAGTAAGATTATAGGTACTTTTAGCAATAGAGATGTGCGTACACCACTCACGGACTCCAACGTTGCCGTCCGGGTCGTACGAAGGTAGAAATATTTCAGTAATTTTTACCTTGTCAACAGATTTCTGTTGTGATAATAGACGCTCGCTCATATGCTGCATCATCGTCATCATGTGCGAGTAAAATTCTGGAGGCACATTACCAGACTGTAGTGGTAGCGGCGGCGGTGATATGGCGCCCGCTGCAGGCCCACTCGTCGCTTCAAGTCCGCTAGCTGCCGCAGGCTGTGTAGACTCGTTTGAACTTGTCGACGCGCCAGGCGCCGGCCGACTCTGCTCGGATGCATCCATCCGGGGGTTCTTATATGTAGTTTTGACCAGGATCACCTGAAATATAGTTAACGGCCAGAGAGGGATCAATAGATCACTATCCCACTTCTGATGTCGAATAGAGAACTAACTAGCATCTTTTAAAAGCGAGTAAAACCGCCAGCCTTGACGACCATCGGTTTTACTGTTACAATTGAACTCTCTACACTGCCTAGTTTTCGACTCAAAAACTAACAGAAATGATTCTAAGCACTCGTTGGAATTCTCTTGAAATAAAAGCACATGAAACACTGAATTATTTTTATTTTAGTTTTCTTCAAAGTTTTACTTACAACGTTTCACCTCGAGTCTCAAACAAAAAGTGGCACGCCTTGTATGAAAAAGGAATGCGGCTGCCACTTTATCAAGTTTTTAAACAAAAGCAGCAAATATTCAACCAAATAGATTTTGCTCGAGTATTTAGTTACCAAATAGATTTTACTTCGAGTGTAAGTTTCACAGGATATGCCATCAGCGGCGCTAGTGTCGCTTCGAACGAAAACTCGAAGACGCCCAATGCCCTCGCGGCGACATATATATGTCTACCTATACATAAGTATATCTATTACTGTTCATTTTCAGCTTTTCTGCAACATTTTTTTTTAAATAAGCTTTACTATTTCTTTTTTTATTCTTAAATAGGCTTGCGTTTTACTTATAAAATGCCATGAGAAAAGGGTTTGCTAAGCCGAAAATATACTTTGTCGTGTGTTATTGACATTTGTGTTCTATTTTGGTTGCGATTTAACGAGATAGATAGGTCGAGAACGTAATAAAAAAGCAATGAGTATTATGAGCCCTTCCTGGTTTACTTTCGGCACCAACAATACAGGGTTATTCATAAAGGGTATGCTAAGCCGAAAAGGGCTCATAGTACTCATCATTATGAACAACTTTTACTATGGAACCAACCCAGAATTCGCTAAAAAAAATCAGCTCTTCCATACATTTTGTCGAGTGTCATTGACATTTTTCTATGGAACAGCTGATATTTTTTTTCGCGAATTTTGAGTTTGTCACATAGTAAAAGTTGTTCATAATGATGAGTATTATGAGCTCTTTTCGGCTTAGCATACCCTTTATGAATAACCCTATATATACTTTGTAAAGACGAATGTGAAAATATGCGCTGAAACAGGAAGCCCAAAATTATAAATGTTACATAAACTAACGGACCACTTTTTCGATCGTTATCTGTATCTTACCAATATTTTATTCATCAAAATGCTTTCGAAACTAAGTAAGGTTCATAAAATAATCCAGGTCAGAGAAATAAACTCTAAAAAGAAGATAAAGTTCAACTTATTGAAATTGGAAACCTAACGACTTCATACGAGAACTGATCACTCAGGCTACGTAGTGACTGTTATCTAATCTGTGACTCAGGTGAGGAGGTGCTCGTCTTTATTTCAATTCAGAATTGGATCTCAGATATTGCAGTAGTTTAGAAGGATAAGCACCGTCATATTTCACGTGTTATATAAAAAAGTCAGTAACTCAAGTTGACTTTAAACTCGAGGATGACTTTAAACCTTGGACAAAAAATGAATACAAGAGTCTCTGTTTAAAACAATTAAACCAAAAATAGCGCACAGTTTTCTTGCCTAAGGTGATAAACAAGCAAACGGACTGCCTGATGGTAAGCGGTTGCCCTCGCCTATGGATACCTGCAGCACTGGAAGCGTCACAGATAGGTACACACTGTCACAATTTTCAAATAAATCTGGAAAAAGGTTCAAACTTATAATAATTAAGTGCAAGCATCGTTACCTATTATATTTATATCAAAATTGCACTTTTAAAGGCTAATTTACTTGCCTGGTATTGTGTAACGCATTTTCAAAAACATTGATTTGGAACTTACTGTCCTGCTCATATATTGCACCAGAAAACAGCGACATCGAAGAGCGTCTTGTCCCCTTGGTTGCCTTGCCTTACCGAACTTTACAAATTAATGATCAAACGCTTTGCAACTAGTGCTTCGTTGCGGCTACGAAATTGCGTTTTCTTTAAACGTAAGTTTGGGCGTGTAAAAACGCCGAGTGCAAGATTTTTTTTTTATATGCCGAAGGTGGCCGACTAGCAAACGGGCCGGCTGATGGTAAGCGATCACCGTCACCTACGGATACCTGTAACACTGAAGGCGTCACAGATACGCTGCCGACCTTTTAAGACTCTATTAACAGCCCTATTTTCTATTACCCTTTTTGAAGAACCCTATGTTGTTTTTCATTACTTTCGATTTATATCGAAAGCTCGTTCCTAAATTATAAACTCGATCTAAATAGATACATGCTTAAAAAAGTTAATAATTATAAGAATACACTTTATTTATTGGGGTCCTACATAATTATAATATTATATATGTCGAATAGAGAACTAGTCTTAATATATATAAATCTCGTGTCACAATGTTTGTCCTCAATGGACTCCTAAACCACTTAACCGATTATAATAAAATTCGCACACCATGTGCAGTTCGATCCAACTTGAGAGATAGGATAGTTTAAATCTCAAATTATAGTCGCAATTTTAATTTATTGCAAATTATATATATACTGATAATTTTTACTATAAATTGACAAGTTAGCATCAACATACTACGGTTGCTTACGCAATGGCTTTTGACAGGACAACGTCTGTCGAGTCAGCTAGTATCTTTTAAAAACGAGTAATACCGCCAGCCTTGACGACCATCGGTTTTACTGTTACAATTGAACTCTCTACACTGCCTAGTTTTCGACTCAAAAACGAATAGAAATGATTCTAAGCACTTGTTGGAATTCTCTTGAAATAAAAGCACATGAAACACTGAATTATTTTTATTTTAGTTTTCTTCAAAGTTTTACTTACAACGTTTCACCTCGAATCTCAAACAAAAAGTGGCACGCCTTTTGTGAAAAAGGAATGCGGCTGCCACTTTATCAAGTTTTTAAACAAAAGCAGCAAATATTCAACCAAATAGATTTTACTCGAGTATTTAGTTACCAAATAGATTTTACTTCGAGTGTAAGTTTCACAGGATAGGTATGCCATCAGCGGCGCTAGTGTCGCTTCGAACGAAAACTCGAAGACGCCCAATGTCCTCGCGGCGACATATATATATTCATATTTATATGTACGTGTTTGAATATTATTTGTGTTGACATTTTCACATGTATATTTGTTTTAATAAACTTAAATAACCACCTTAAAATTAAAGCGAATAATGACTAATGTACGTGTGTACATATTATGCTACGTACATATTATGTACGTAGCATTGCGCAATGTAATATAATATTGTGGAAATTCCTGTGTCAGGTAAAAAGTTATCAAAATGGTTTGTGTAACTAAGCTTGGAATGGCAATATTTTTCTGGAAAGTGTTTTTATGTGGCCATATTTTCATGCAACTGAAAAGGTTTAAGTGGGCCGACATTCACAAAAACGCGATTTCCCTAAAGCTCAAGCGACATTGTGTATTTCGAATGGATTTTATTTTTTGCGGGCTTAGTCGCGAGCATTGGGTTTTGTTATTACAAATATCATTGCTGTGGTATATTTTATACAAAAGTTTTTTTTTAAATATTGTACAATATGCAATACAATATAGAAATTTATGCCTTAGCTCTGATTTATTTAGATTTATAGGAAAGCATTTTACAGAATTGAGACGTAACGAGACCAATGGTATTTTTTTTGTTACTTAAAACTTGCAAATGTTTGGATTGGTTTGTATATGGTTTACTATTTTTGCTCAGGCAATTAATTGTTTCAAATACGTTTCAACTCACTTGGGAAACAAGATCTAGGTAACTCTACTTTAGTTATAATATGGCTACAATACATGTTTTCAGGTTTCTACTCCCCTAATATGAGCTTGTAAGACGATTTCTCCAATAACTTTGGAATATTCGACATCGGAAGTTTGCTACCCACACCCACTCGAGTGCGCAGTAAAACTACAAAACCCATAAATAGTTAACACTGGTTTATAAATAACTAGCTTTTACCCGCGGCTTCACTCGCATAGGTTTTGACAAACAATGTTTTTATCTTTCGTAATAAAAAAAGGTTTTAGTAAAAAGTATCCTATGTTACTTCTAATACCTCCAAGAATATGTGTACAAAGTTTCATGATGATCGGTCAAGTAGTTTTCGCGTGAAAGCGTAACAAACAAACTTACATTCACATTTAAAATATTAGTAGAGATTAACAGGTCTGGACTTTATTCCAGACTCCAAAATTACAATTTTAAAGATTTTCATAAAATAACTTTCACAGTCACAAAGCCAAAAAAAATATTAATCAGGGTTATGCAATTAACTTGCAATGCACTTCAGTGTCTATTTGTCTATCTTTCTGTCTCTATGTCACGGGCAATAAAATTCTTCTTTAAGGTAACAAATGAAACCGTGCGTGCACGAGTGGCTACAAAACTCTGTAAAATAATCAAGGCTCGCAAAGTTTCAAGAGTGGCAATACGTCTTTGAAACGAAGATAGAAGAAAAATACGTGACCGAAACTAGGCGATTTCTTTTACGTGAGTTCCACCTGCTCGAAATAAATTCAATCGGGATCCTCAAAGTGCTTGTTTCAACCTTCTAGTAAATAAATAACACAAGGTATCATCTGTACAGAATCTTGATTGTGAAATTCAAAGTGAACAGATACGAGTAAGTACTTGGATACGTAATAATAATAATTTATTTATTTGCAACTAATAACATGATATGGTCTATTTAAATTAAATTTCAGTACAATAATTGCTTAAAATTATTAATTTAGAAAAGTTAAATTTAAATAAACTTAATCTATAATAATCTTACTAAGTAGGTATTATCTTTATTTAGTGACAAAATATTACGTATCCGAGAATGTTGGTTTTATCGAAAAAGTTTACAAACGTACACCAGATATATAAATACTGGCCTATTTTTTTCGTGATTTCCGGTTTGCCCTATAGTAAAAGTTGTTCTAATGAGCACTATGATCTGTTTTCGGCTTAGCATACCCTTTCCTTATAACCCTGTATTTTAGAAAATGTATGCTTAAAAAGAAAGAGGTTTTAGTGTCAATAAAAAAAATTGGTCCAAAATCGTTTGTAGATAGTTGTGCAGAACAAAATTTATGAGTAGGTACACCTATCTACCATCGATATGAGATAAACCCATTTTTTTCTTTTACACATAACATGATATTAATATTAGTTATGATAACCGAAATTCGCGTATAATTGGTAATTAAGGATAACTTGCTCATTAATTAGATAACTTATCCCAAACGGCCGTATCCTCGCATTTCCCGGGGGCATGATTACCTGTTTGTATCGATGTGAAGAAATATATCGAACAATCGGAGGCTGCGTGTATTGTAGGTACGTGCGGTGAGAAAACTTCGGAATAGATACTTTTATTTCGGTTAGCTTGTAAACACGTAAGTTTTGTAGAAAGAATGAGGCCGGATTATTTATAGATGTTTTCTTCTGTAAATTTGGGTTTAGTTAATCTTCACATTGTTTTTTTTAGTTCCAGGTTTATAAGGAAATGGTATGATAAGCCGAACAACTGCAATTCTTTGCAATTTTCAGATTGGTCCTAAAGTAAAAAATGTTCATAATGATGAGTACTACGACTCCTTTTCGGCTCAGCATACCCTTTCCTAATATCCCGTATCCCTGTATTCATACACAGATCTTCAATATTTTTTTTATGTAGTGAATATTCACGTTGTGATTTTTATTAGGTAGCCATTACACACGCGGCTTGTGCGGATGTATAATTGTATAGCCATGGTAGAGATTAGCAGATCCAATGAAAATTATTAATTTTTAACCGACTTCAGAAAAGGAGGAGGTTATCAATTCGACTGGAAGGTTTTTTTTATGTTTGTTACCTCATAACTTTTGACTGGGTGAATCGATATTGATGATTCTTTTTTTATTAGAAAGCTGGCGCTTCCCGTGTGGTCCCATTTCAATTTAGTCCAGTTCTGATAATGGTATTCATGAGAAAACCATGTAAGTCTTAAATTTGCATTAAGTACGTGCGCGACAAATAGATGAATAACTCAATAGTCGGTCTTTTGAAGTCGGTTTTTGTTTTTTTGTTTCGTAAAAATAATTATATCTATGAAAGATACATGTGGTCTAAGCGACGTTCAAATCAAGGATGATGTTATGATACTCGTACTATCATTATCCTCGATTGACATCTTGGCTACTGCTTTGTCTGTGTGTAAGGCTTAAGTTTTACCTACAGTTATAACTTTTTTTTTTTTATATAGTTTTAAGTTTTTTATAGTTGTTATCATGAAGTAAATCACTCTGTTATATAAAATCTATTTATCTTAAATTTACCTAAATTTCTCTGGAATTCTTATTTTCATCTTCTTAGGTAAGTACAATGTCATCAATGCTCCAAAACTTCTCAGAATTTCCGCTTCGCATTCACTCTCTGCTTTGATTTGACATCAAAGATCGTTTCCATTTGTACCATTTCCTTTCACCGCCTTCCCACAAACGTATTTGTAATGTCTAAGAAGGTGGCAATATTACCAAGTGTACCGTACCATCCCCAGGGGTAACAAATGTTGGCGTGTTCTCTGATAAATAGCGACCGAAAAACAGGCATAAGTAGCATCGGGGAAAAACACGAAGGTTCTCGAAGGTTCTCGAAGGGTCTCAACGGTTCTCCCGGTTGGTATAATTTACAAAGGTTCATTATTATGTCATGGAGCGTTCTTTCGTGCCACAGCAAAGGGTTTTAGATTGGGTACATTTAGTATTTATGGTGACAACTATAACGATAGTTGTTACCATTAACCCTGGTGCTAAACATCGTACTTTTAGGTGATTATCAGTTTGCCCCGTACTAAGTGAATTCATCATACTTAAAGCGGAATTAAAATGGCTATATTTCTCAGTGTAGTTTTACTGTAGTTTATACAAAACCATACAGTTTTGGATCACAAATATAATAGAGGAATATGAAGTACAAAATATGGACCCGCTAATTCTTGCACGCAATAAAAGTATGCGATATACTCCAAAGTTAAAAAACTCTTTACAAAACTCACAGGAAGTTGTGTAGAAAAGTGCAAAACTACTAAGTGACGAAAAAAACGATTTAACTGCACAAACGGGACTATAACTCCCGCTATAATAAAACGGATGCCTGCAATTTTTGAATGATAATGCTAAATTAAAGAACTTTGTTTTAGAGAAATAACTTTCACCTCTAAAGTGTAGACGGATAGCTACCTAAATTCTAAAAATAAATCACTTAATTCCCATATTGTTAATAATACCTACGTCGAAAACAGAATAAAAGATGCTTTTGCCCAGAGCACAATGGGGTAAGAAACAGAGATTTCTTATTAATTATTTACTTTTTACGGAATGTTTGGGCTAGCTCTTAATAATAAATAATAATTAGCCGTGACATTCAGACAGACCAACAGACATTGAAGTCTCTAGTCACCACATTTTCCTTTTCACAGCTTTGGTACAAAACCCTAAAAGATAAGTAAGTATATCCTACTGGTTTTATCGCACTGTGTTATTATGGCGCATGACGCTGCGTCCGGCGTGGGACTAGGAAGACCATTCCCCAGACGCCTTATTTAGATGCTTGGCTACGGGCTATCACGCCAACACAGGTCGTGCGATGAATTCCTCATAACAAATCCGCTGCTATTTGCGTTTTGGTATAGAATGTGATAAGAAGTATTTTAGATCAGTATTTTTTGGGAAGAACTAAAACGTGGAAGAGCTGTAGAGAAGTTGTTAGCACTTTAGATGTAAAAACTATTCTAATACAGATACTATCGAAATCTAAGTTTCGTATTCGATAAATACATGTATTAGCATGGCAACCCCGCACTTCTTGATGGTGGCACTACTATCGGCTGGCTTGTGGGCTAGGGAGTACCGTGACCTCTTAAAGCCATGATGGTTACGTTTCGTTTCCGACGCTGCGTGACCATGAACTTTATTGCACGGCGCGCGGCGTTACGATTCGCGGTCGCACAGCGTCGGAAACAAAACGTAACCATCAGGATTTTAAGAAGTCGCGGTACAGGCCCAGATGTAAAAATATTTAGGCTTCCTAATGCGGCCTCCAGACTCCCGCGAGATTCACGGCGTGAAGTCGCGCCGTGAATCGTGCGCGAAATCTCGTAAAAGCTTTTTCATGGCCTGGTTATGGAACAGACAAACCGGGGCCAACTATTTAACATGTTAACTGATACATAGTAGAGCTTAGCCTAAATACTACTCGAGGTCTTTCATCCAAATACTGAGATACACATCGAGCAATATGATTTAAAGTTTCAAGTAATTATACAGTCACTATTCTTAGTTTTATACGTGTTATGTAAGCGTTGGTTATTATTCAGCTCCTCTAAAGGTTAATCGAAATTCGATACGCGGAATGGAGATAACTTTGTACCCGAAATTAACACATACAACATTTTGTATCAAACTACATTTTTAAAACTGCAAAATTTGATGACTACACTCAGCATTAAAATTAAAAAAAAAAAACTTAATATGTAGTAAAATTTCAGAAAATACAAATACACAAATATAGACTCGGTTCGTAGAAAGAGCTACGAACATGCAACGACGAGGCTACGTACTGCTACATAAATGCTACGTCAAGGCTAGAAAAAAAATATTTGATTTTATTTATTTTATAAAACACTTTTTTACTACAATTAATTGAAGTAATATGACTTAACTAAGTGAGTTCATGGCTATAAGTTCGATCGGCACTATTTTGAACTAAAACTTCTCAATTACTGACTTTATAACCTTAAAGATGGTGACACCGGGTGCTTGAGAGATAACTCGCAACTTTCGTCACATTAAGCAGCCGAAACTATCTCTGGTGACGCCATCTGTCTTACTCCAGCGTCTTGGTTAACGATCTTAGTTTGTGTGGCTTAAGGTCACCATAGGTTGAAAAACTGTCAAAGTTTTTTGATCTTTACAATAATTTAAATAGCACTGCTATTATAATAACTTTACTTTGTTTCACACCATAAAAACGTAGGTAATACTATTTTTTTTAGGATAACCCACTTTATTTGTGAAGATTACCACGCATCGGTCTGCATACTTCAAGGTTACATTTACGAGTACGTTACCATCGTTTAGTTCAAAGAGAATCTGTCAAAATGTCATATTGCTAGTTCAAATTGTAGCATAGTGTGCAAGTGTTTGAGCTTTAACTAAATCAACCTTAAAACTAATAAATAATAAATAAACAAATAAATAAATAGACGTTTCACACTCATAGCTCTCCACTAGGAATAAATCCTGTGTCGGGGATGCCATGGAACACACACAAAGAGACAAGGACAACTAACACCCAGACCCAGAACAGATATTTAAATTCATCATTCAAACATCTGCCCGGCCGGGAATTGAACCCGGGACCTCTGGCATGTAAGGCGGCTACACTACCGCTGAGCCAAACAGGCCGACATGACTAAATATCACCGAAGTCATACTTGATCGCTGCTAGTTACTATAAATATCAACAACTACTACTAGTTACTAGAGTCCCTAGACTCGAATAGAAAGTTAAGTGCTGTCAGCTAAATGCGCTTACTATTTAGTACTATTTACCTACTGTTAGTTGAAGAATTTTCAAATACTCCATCATTTTTAACCGACTTCAAAAAAGGAGGAGGTTATCAATTCGACTGTATGTTTTTTTTTATGTTTGTTACCTCATAACTTTTGACTGGGTGAATCGATTGTTTATTAGATAGCTGACGCTTCCCATTTGGTCCCATTTCAATTTAGTCCAGTTCTGATAATGGTATCCATGAGAAAACCATTTAGGTCTTAAATTTGCATTAAGTACGTGCGCGACAAATAGGTAGATGAATAACTCAATAGTCGGTCTTTTGAAGTCGGTTTTTGTTTTTTGTTTTGTAAAAATAATGTTCTTGTCTAGTGACAATTCAAATTCAGATGGCAAATAAATAAACCAACTATTTATATGAATAGCAAAAGTACATTCCAAAACATATTCATCACCCGACACGTCTCAAGTTGGCTTATAGACAATTTGTTTCGCTCGCTAAAAATATTCAAGTTTATTGCTTTTCGAGCTTTTTGGCAAAGGGCGGTTTAGGTTCATTAAGCATCAAAGAAACGTCATTTTAAATCAACACGAATAAAA
The DNA here is from genome assembly GCA_949125135.1 of Alcis repandata. Lineage (NCBI taxonomy): Eukaryota > Metazoa > Arthropoda > Insecta > Lepidoptera > Geometridae > Alcis > Alcis repandata. Next base: position 6,862,381 of record OX421230.1, on the reverse strand, counting down.
TTTTCTTTGAAGGAAAAACATTAAGGATTCCTTTTAAGGCGCGCGGCGTTTTTCACGTCAATGAGTCGTTTAATTGATAGCCATCCACCCTTCGGCCAATTATACAGAGAAAAAAACAGGCCGTTTTCTCAACTCGGGAAATTATGTTAAATCTCTTTGTATTTTAATCGCAGTCAAAAAATATTAGAAACGGAGGTGGAAACCTTTGAAATTCTGTAAGCGTACCCCGAGAAGGCAATTACGCAGATCGTTTCCGTGCTGAGATTTCATGTAATTTTCATCAATGTTCTCTGAGTCGTATTGATATTGAACGGGTACGGTACGAGCCATTTTTATAAATAAGACCGACAATGAACCCAGTTTGGCGAATTTTGGGTGTGTGTATTCTATTTCACTCCACCAAGGCCTCCGCAATGTTGACAACAACCTCACGTAGCGAGCAGTACTCGCGAAGCTATGACTAAAATTGAGAACTGTTATTTTTTACTTTGCGTCTCTACGGTGTCGTAAAAGGACAATTAAAAAAGACCCTAGCTTTAGAGCGATCTAAACCTACTTTTTACTCCAAACACTATAATATATGTGGTAAATATGTCTTTGAGTATAAGTACTAAGTACTCCTTACTCACACAACATGTACTCAACTTCAACTCTTCGTTTATGGCTCTTGTGAAGATGCTTCACAACTCCACCAATGTTATGTAAAATATACCATCAAACGTAGAGAACTGGTTCAAGTTAAGAGTATGCAGAGACGCAGATGACGCAGGACAGCACAGAACATATTGTGCAAGGCGGACGTGAGACCGACATAGGGCGCAGAGAAGGAAAAATGTCTGCGTCGAAAATGCCTACACCGCTGCCTGCGCACCTCCCAGAACAAAATCTGCTCTGCTCTGCGCTGCTGTGAAACAGGTTTTCACATGCGTCTCAGCATAAGTTTAACCCGTAGGTACATACGAGTACGTAGGTACTCATCAGAATCTGTTCGTTCGTTTCATGTACTCGTGTACATTGAAAACTACTAGTATGGAACGAAAAGCTTAAAATTAATGTACAAAGAAGGTTTGTTTTAATGTCGGGGTAAAACAATTTCAAGCTTGAATTCTTAATTCATCCAATCAGGCTCAGATTTAATAAATTGTTCAATATTTATTGGAATGGAGGGTTCTCAAACTCTATTGTTATTCCGATTACGGCGAATCTCGTTTAAGCATTCAATGCGAAGCTGCGAAATAATTATTGAAGTAGATAATCGATTGGAACCCTTCAGACTTTGCATTATACGATTATAAATGAATCAATTTGACGTTAAGTTTAGTTAAAGGCTACAGTTTGCACGGAATTGGGCTTTCGCGTTTAATCACCTAACTTTTGAAGCGATTAGGTAAATGGTTGCGGTTGGACGTCGCGCCAAACGGCGTGGGTTCATTTCTTAACAAACTTTTAACTTTCAATAAAAAAAAAGTGGGTACTGCAGTTCAGTTGTATCCATTGAAACCGTAGAACAGTTCGCAGACGCTCCCCGACTAGTCGGAGACTATCAAGTTACAAGGGAGTCACCTTCTTGCATACCAGATCGATGGTCACCTTGCAGTTTTCCCTATACTAAGGGTGCCCCGCGTTTTCACCCGCCACCCTGCAGAAATCATAACATACTTCGGAAAAAATAACATATTCTAATGAGAGTATAAATTACCTTAATAATATCATAAAAATTTAACCAAAATCAGTGATACCGCAAAGAAGTCACAAAAATAAATGTACACATACATAAAATATGTTAAGTACATGCACGCAGAAATTGATTGACTCACGAGCTTTTGCATTAATAATATTAGTGTGTATTGCAGCAGCTTCGTTTGGAAGCCAGCTTTAATTCCAGGAGCTCGATATTCGACAAAGTATTTCATGCGAAATAATCGACTTTCGAACGAAATTCCGATAGGATTTCGTTCGCAGTTAAGTCAAATACACTCATGCAAAATATTCAAAAATGGAGCCTCAGGTTGGTGACCAATGTTTACCATTCATTACTACACACTCAAAATTCCGGGTAGCTGAAAATCTACAATATTAAAAAAAAATATTCAGCAAGCGTTTGTCTCGCAAAAGCTCGACCGATTTGTTTTTTTTTTGGTTTTATTCGCCACAGTTTAAGAAAAAGAAAACTGTAATTATTGTTTCAACTTATAAGTAGGTGGTAATAACATAAGATAACATAATAACATAACATAACATCGATAAGAACGTATATTATGGTCTTACTCTTACTTATAAAGGTTACTTACGAGGATAAATGTCATCAGTACCTACTAATGTTACACTAATAACTTACAGCAATCTTTATAAGTAAGGCCCTATATGTCTAAACATTATGCTTCTAGGCATTGTTTTACCCATATAAAACAACAAATTAATTAATTAAAACTCCAAATTGTCTATAATATTAAAATCAAATAAAATAAAAATGTCAATCAAAGTTATATTACAATAAAATTTATTAAATGAAATGAATAAAATATTTCCTTTAATAGAGCAATACTTATAATTCTAAGAACAATGCACAACTCGTTAGGATTGTGTCTGCCGCAGACTTTATTCATTTTCTAGGCAATTTGTTCTGATTAATTGCGGCGTATATCTACTTTATTTTCATTTCTCTGGAGATTCGCTGTTTGGAATGGTCTTGTAAGGAATTAATTTATGTTAATTAAGTAGGTACTTGCGTCCCCATTATTGCACCCAATGAAAGGGTACTTTATAATTTGCCAAGGTTTTGCATTGTGACAATTTTTGGGGTAGAATTTAAATGTTTCAGATGTAGTCAACATCTATTTTCGAAGCGATAAGGGCCCGTATTTTGCACACGCATAAAAAATAATATTAAACAAGCATTTATTGCATTGTCATTGGAGTTACACACGTATACTAATTTTAGCTCAATTTGACATCGGGAAGTGGTTTTCCATTCAGTTGTAAGATTTGGCCCGTACAGTAAACATACTAAGTTAAATAAAACAAGGTATTGAGGTAAGTATACGTTGGTAGTGTAGGTGTATCCGCAGTATTTTTACTAAAATATTTAATACTAGCGACCTACCCCGGCTTTGCACGGGTATAAAATATAGCCTATGTTACTCAGGGTTGCGGTCGGGAGTGCAAGGAAAGGAGGAGGGTGGACGCTGGAAGCGTGTGCCGCATGGGGTCTCCCAGCGGCATACGCTTTCGGCCTACATAGGCCGGGAGCTCTCGTTGCCGAGCGTGGTGAAAGCCGTGCTCGGCGGCGAGAGATCGTGCCAGGCCGGGGTCTCCTTCTGCGAAGAGGTGATGACGCAGAAGGAGGCCGCGGAGCGGGTCAGAGAGGACGACGCCCGATCTGACCCGCTCCGGCGCAGACGAGGGAGCGAGGAGGCGGTTCGCCCGTATCCTCGCTCCTCTGCAGTGGGGTTGCCGGGAGAGTCGGGGGACTCTCCCGGCCTGCACGACCCCACACTGACTGTCTGGGGGGTGATCCTGGGGAACAGGGTCACCCCTCCATATACGCGGGGGGCCCTAATCGGGCCCATCGCCGGGGCGAGGTGGCGATTGCTAACGCGACCCCAACTTGCCCCATCTCAGGCGGATGCCGAACACCCCAGTGGTTTTAGTGGGTATGCCGCCGCAGGGCGGAGACTCTCCCCCGGAATGCCACCAGTGCGGCTGCGCGGAAGAGACGGCGCAGCACGTGCTGGAGGCATGCCCGGGAGCGGCGGAGCCGCGCTAGCTTTGGCCGCGGCTATGGGCGGGGACCTCTCACTGCCGACCATCCTAGCTAGGATGGTCGCCGACGAGGGGTCCTGGGAGGCGATGGTCTCCTTCTGCAAGGAAGTGATGTCGCAGAGGGAGGCCGAGGAGCGGGAAAGAGAGAGAGACCCTCTCTCACACCCGCTCCGCAGGGAGCGGACACGGGGGCGAGCCAGACGGGCTCGCACTCCGTCTCCGCTAGGAGGGCCTAGAGCGGCGGGTGCGGGGGCACCCGCTGCTTCGCAGTAATGGGGCCCTCCAGGGTGGTCGACGCGTTTTGATGTTCCGACGCGTCGCCACGAAGTGGGAGGGGGTGGCCACCCCCTACCCGAGGTGGGTCCGCCTTCACGGCGGACATAGGCTGGGCGGGGCCACGGTGATTTAATGGGCCCGTGGCTTCGCCCATTGCCTGGAGGAACACCCCATGGTTTTTAGTGGGTATGCCGCCACTAGGGCTGAGACTCTCACATAACCACCCTGCCTCCCCCGGGGCGGGCGTGGTATCCATAAAGGATTTCCACTGGGTAAACAAAAAAAAAAAAAAAAGCAATCTAATGGTGAAAGAATTTTTGAAATCGGTCTAGTAGTTTTTGTGTTTATTCAACACAAACATACAAAAATACAAATCTTTCCTCTTTATAATATCAGTAAAGATTTAATTTCCTAGTACTAACGAGTAGGTACTTTAAGAACAAAAGTCACAAACATCAAATCAAAATGGACTCAAACCTCTTCAACCAACAAACAAAAGCAATAAGGAATTCAACTCCTACATAACAATAAATAGGTACCACTGTTATCTGAGCCCATATCCAATTAAGTTTAATGGCGACACTCGAAGTGAAATTCATTCTTAACGTGTTCGGTTAAACGAGCTCTATTCACATTAGTGGTTTACCAGGACGTTAAAATGCGGGCCGTCGGCCATTGAAACTTGGTAACTGCTGCAAGTTGGACACGGCTCGTGTGTCGAGTTCACTAGATTTTCAATAAAAGTATATGTATGTAAATTTAATTAGACTTATATTCGTTGGTTGAGATTTATTAGACAAGGAAAAAGAAAACATTGGACAAAAAGGAAGGAAATAAGAGAATAAACAGGTTAGTGAGAGCAAAAGAGAAGAAAGAGTTGGTATAAATTAAGTAGAGAAAGTGCAGGATGAAGGATAATTTTAGTATTTTAAATTGGTTATAATTTTCCACAGCTTTTTATCTCCTATTTAGGCCTTTTCCTTGTTGTCATCTATATCGATGTTAGGTGTTAGGTCATTATGCCAATCAGGTTCAGGTTCAACCGGTGATTTTGAAAATTCCACCGTCCCATTTCGCTGCCGAATGCCTAACAATTCGCTTACATTGCTTCGACACTAGCAGTCTGTTCGGCACTGCCGTTCGTAATAGAAAGAAGTAATATTAGTAAGTAAACCCTAAGAGCCAATTTGTAGGCTATTATGCTTTGACATTTTCGTAGTAATTGAAACTTTCAAATTGTTTACACAAAAATTGTTACATGACGAAAATCCTTACAAGACTAGTAGAAGACATAACTGGCAGCGGTAGCTGGAAAAATATAGAAATATAACGTTTAGTCAGCGCTTCGCTGTTTTGTCCAAAACATTCAAATCAAAACACCCACTACCCACACACTAGACTTGGATTGAAAAACAATGAGTGGATTACGAACGCCGTGATTGAATTCCGTCATACCGTCGACGTTTCTCGTTACGGAGCTGTCGCTTCAAATCATTTCAGCGATTCAGGATCGATGCCACGTCAATCCGTGCTAGATGAAGAGCTGAGTGGTCTGAAGTTTATGCTAAAACTATTCAACCTTTAAAAAAAGATCGGGGTAGTTCAGGTTGAGATCGTTGAGATCGTTCAATTCCCAGAAGATCTCTATCAGTTTGCCTCAAAGTAACCGGCGGCGGTGTAGTAATAGTACCTACCTACCTATTATCTCAATGTTTACATTTTCGGAGCGTTCTCATTATTCTAGCTTCCAAGATATCTAGTTTTTAGAATATAATTTATTTGTAGTGCTTTTTTATATGTTTTTAATTATAAGAAAAACCATTAAGTGCGTTTCGTTATACGCTCATACGTCATAACACTTGTCTATAGGTCACATGAAAAAAAATATTTTTGATAGAAACTCAGTTTTTTTTTCTGAAAAATATTGTAAATATACATATATTATATTATATTATGCGTACGAGTAAGTGATCGCAAACGTGATCTATACATGGAAATGATAAATTGTTTGCAATTGAATGCGACAAAATGTGTAAAAACAAAAAAACTTATGGTTTCTATCAAAACACCATCGCCTCCACAAAAAAAGAATTAGATGCAGTTCATCCACACATATTTACTGGAACTAAGCCACTAAAAGCTATTCGGACTGTTTTAGGTAATAGAGAACTTCTAAATCTAAAGTTACTTCTAGCTCTCAACCTAATATCGCAGACCGAAATAACTAAAACTGCGGTTTTGCACAGAGTGTACTGTACATTACAAGTCGTGTTTCAGTTTCACAGGTTCAGTTATAAAAGAATAACATGACCAAGCTGGTAATTTAACTTCCCACGAAGTTTTAATTAGAGTTCGAGTTAGAATGGTGTTTGAAGCGAAATACACACCTCTACTCTAGCTGTCTGATTAAAACATTATTAAAACTTATAAAAATAACAGGACACAAAACATATTATAACTTAGGCTATAAGACCGCCCTAGTATCGAATGTTTACTTAGTTTTTCTTTTTTCTTGTAATTTGTTTCGTTTGCATTAAATCAATATTCCATTCTTTATAATTTTCTGTACTTTTGTAGTTAGTAACTACATACTAAAAGTATAGAAAGGTCAACAAACAATTTATTTAAAAATTCATAAATCTAAAAACTACAGACACAGACAGACTACAGATCTATAAAACTACAGACTACAGGTCTATACTACAGTTAAAATACTGAAATTAATTATGTCACTAACCAACTACAAAAGAGTTTCGCATCTCTCAGGGATCAACTTCAATTGGTGGTCAAAACAAGGTGGCTTTTTCCCTTATGAGTGCGATGTATATAATATTATTTCTATAAAATATCGCCTCAAACAAATCACCGATTGAGACGAATTGATTGACACTTAAAATTCAAAGTCACTCGGGCAATAATATGCATTAATATTATCCGACTGGATGAGAGTGGAATGCTCTGCCCGAGTTGATATTTCCCGGTAGCTATAATTTGGGTGCCTTCAAGTCGCGAGTGAATCGGCTTCTTCTACGCGAGCGTGCTCTATCGTCGTGTCATTGCTTAGCATCAGGCGAGATAGCGGTCTAACGCAAGCTCATCTTGAATAAAAAATAAATAAAATAAAAATCGTAACAGTTTGTAATTCCAGAAAATAATTATTTAGCCCAACAGCCACAGATTTTATCGTCTCGCCACTTGATAAAAAGGCAGTAAAGCCGAGTTATTCTACTTTTACAGTTTCATAATTTTATATTCTTACCAAAATGTAGCAAAGAGGGATGTTATAAATCTTCGGCAGGGATTCAGTAGCCGTAAAATTAATATTAGTTAAGTCTTCAAATTTTATGCCTTAACTTGCTACGAGTTAGTTTCATTTCTTTAATCTTCTAAAATTTCGTAATTAAACGAGTCGGCTATTTGAAATTAATACTAAGTTTGTTATTAATTATGTGATAGACTAAGTTCACATTAATATTAATTAATTTTAGTTTTAGGTTGACAACTTGTTTTATTAGTTTTCGTACAATACGTAGTTTGTTATAGTATTAGATGGGTATAATAAATAGGTAAATTTAAATTTAAATAATTCGTAAAATTATTTATCTTTGTTGATTGTTTAATCATTTTATAATCGACGAATAAAGGGAAGCTTATCACAATTCTCGTGTATGAGGTTTAAAACATGTTAAAACGACCTACAGTACCAGCAAGCGAGTTGCTGGTCTAACGAGAACTTATTCATGGAAAAAACAGTACCTAATCTTAAATTTTGTTTTGTTTTAATCTTGAAATATTCTCCGTGATATATTTGAAGCATCTGTTGGAACAAACGAGGTTTACTAAGATAAGGTGGACTCATCATTCTTTGTTCTCGTTTTCTTCTTGCAAGGATAATGCTCGTTAATATTTCATCTTCGAACTAATCTACGCCACGGAAGCGCTCGGCTAGCTTATAACAAATCTGGCGAATTTGTTCCGTACATTCTTTGAGCAAGGAAGAAATAAGCGAAAACATCTTTTAGTGGAAAGATAAGATAAAGGTTGTTAATGAGATTACGAATTTAAATTTTTAAACTTTGATTTAAATACAGGATTGGCTTGAGTTGTACTTAATAAGTAAAACATGTAAAATTCATAGTTACATTTGTACTAGTTTACAATTTACTAGAGGTAGTTTTGCCCCGCGGTTTTGCTCGCGTGCTGAAAAAAACGACAATGACGGTGATAAAATGTTGCTTATATTACAGCGTGTATGCACAATTTCATGATGATCGGTTGAGTAGTTAATATGTCAAAGAAAATCTATATATATAAAAATGAAACCCGTTTTCCTTGGTCACGGCCTCACGCGTGAATGGCTGGACCGATTTCACTAATTCTTTTTTTGTTGTATTTGTTATTATTAGGAGAAAGTTCTTGCGGAAAAAATATTAAGAAAATCTCTCAGAAATATTGAAAAACCCTAAAAACAGCCCTTTTATTTTTCCCATACAAACGTTTTCTAACTAAAACGAACTTTATTGCTATAGTATAAAGTTCATATTGAATTGCAAGCACTCACTGTTTTGTTTAAGCAATGTAGGTATGTTCCTAACGTCCAAGAGTCAATTTGCACTTTATTACCTCTGTACAAAGTTCAAATTCAATCATATCTATCAAAACAGTGTGCGTTTTATACTGATAATTTTTACTATAAATTGACAAGTTAGCATCAACAAACTACGGTTGCTATAGTTACGGAATAGCATGAGAATAGAGGTTATAACAAAGAGTTCCTATAATTATTCTCAACACCTTTGGTCACGCCATCACGCGTGAACGACTGGACCGATTTCAATTTACTCTACGTTTATCCCAAAGTCTACCCGTGCGAAGCCGGGACGGGCCGCTAGTATAAGATATAAACAGAAACATACAAACAGACTCATATTCGCTTTTATAATGTCAATTATTCAGGAGCCGTATTAAATACCTATATAGACTCAAAAAAATCGCAGGCTTGTACAAAATGGTTAGTATTATGTAATTGTTCAGCTCTAAGGTAATCCATCCCTCACCTTTTCCCCGAGCGTCGATGTCGTCACATAATTCTCCCTAAAAGGAAAGCCCGCTTGGATCACTCAGTTATTATCAAATCTCACCGACTATGCATTAGCTGTTCAAACATTCTAGCTGTCAATCCAGCCGGTAGCTCCGTTAAGTGGATCCTGATGTCAATTATCAAATATCTAGCTGAAACTGACGGCTTAAGTGCTTTGATAGACTCAACTTTGGATTTTGGATAAATGTAGAGTCGGCTAGCCGTTTTTCTCGCGTTTCATTGTTTATCTATCTATCTTTTACTAGCTGCGCCCCGCGGTTTCATCCGCGTTTTCCGAGATAAAAAGTAGCTTATGTGTTAATCCATAGTTCCAGACCCTGAACGACCTTCATTCCGAATTTCATGTAAATACGTTCAGCCCTCTCAGCGTTCATTAGAAACAAACACTCATACTTTTACACTTATAACATTAGTAGGATATCTATTAAACTTATCATTATATTGCATAGCGTTCCAATTGCTTCTGCGCTCGTGTAAATCGATGCGGAAGCCACATTAATATTCCAGCAATTTGTTTTATTCAGATTTAGATATATTTATTGAATAACTTTAACACACTTTAACACTTCGTCTTTATCCTTATATACAAAAATTAATCGCTGTTATTAGTCTCACTAAAACTCAAAAACAGCTCTACAATTTTTTTTGGTTTTGTTTGCTTCTGATACAAGTTTGGTAGTAAAAAAAATTGGTGAAGCCGCGGGTAGCAAATAGTAATTTATAGTTTTGGGTCTAAGTACAACAAAAAAGTCATACTGTTCGTAGCTAAGTGCATTACTTGGGAACGGCTGGACTGACTTAGTTAAAACTAGGTGTTAAGGCTGAATGAAGACCTAGTTTCGATTCAGATCGAACCTGCCTGCGGTCGAGAACCGAACAGCATCGTACCGAGTATGGTCGGCCGAGTCTTGGCATCAGTTAGTTATAAATGCAAAAGTATTTGTGGTTTCAGTCTCCTATTAACTCTGTACCCAATGATCGAATAGATTATTACTAGTATAGAGTTTGCAGATAGCATAGTTCTCTATTATTTTCGTTTTAAAATGTACTATTTTAGTTTGGCTGCGTAAAACACAAAGTGTAAAGTGTGTTTTTGTAAATGTTTGTCACCACGTATCTCCGCCACTACTGAACCGATTTTGATAAAATTTGGAATGTAGATAGCTTATGCCCTGGACTAACACAAATACTTTTCATCATCATCGCTTTTCATCACCCCGCAGGTGAAATTGCGGGCGAATTTGGTAATACAAAAACTGTTAGATAGTTAAAGTTAACAAGAAATAAAAGAGCTTGTTTACATCAACGGCCAATGACCGCTTTCTTTACAAAGATTTCTTGAAACTACTTGTTACCGAGGACAAATGAAGATTACGTCAAAATATTTTATTCACATGGGCTTCCACTTCAATAGAGCTTTCATGGGGTTAAATTATTCAAGGTGCCCTTTTCAGTTGTACAGCCACAAAGGAAGAACTCAAAGAGAATTTGCTTTTTATCGGTAAACTTTTGCGCGATCAATTACTTTCGACATATAATCATGTCGTTAAGTTAGTTGTAAGTAGGCAGGTACATAATGTTAGGGAGCAGAAAACATGGAATAGCTCAGATAAATCACATTTATATAATATACTAGCTGACTCGACAGACGTTGTCCTGTCAAAAGCCATTGCGTAACTATAGCAACCGTAGTATGTTGATGCTAACTTGTCAATTTATAGTAAAAATTATCAGTATATGTATAATTTGCAATAAATTAAAATTGCGACTATAATTTGAGATTTAAACTATCCTATCTCTCAAGTTGGATCGAACTGCACATGGTGTGCGAATTTTATTATAATCGGTTAAGTGGTTTAGGAGTCCATTGAGGACAAACATTGTGACACGAGATTTATATATATTAAGATATATGTAGGTTTACCTACCTACTACACCAAAATGTAGAAAACTTAAATATATAGTAATATATGATATGACTGTATTGAACACTTGTTTTATAAAATTTATGACGTGCAGGTAAATATTATGGCCAAATAAATTGATTATAATTACGACCCTGTTGAAAAAAGTACTCATAGGTCAAATTGGTATCATAATTAAACTAACTGGTATCAACTAACTAACTAACATCAATAATCCAATTAAAAACAAACTGTTCACAATTTATAGGGCTCAATACTAAATCGTTGGTTTCATTTATGTAAGTAATCTTTTACGTAATTTACTTTTACAAAATGAACAATTTTTCTGAACTGTGGGCAAGTTCAACCTATAGATATATAATACGAGTCTATGAAGTAATAGCTGTTAAGTAGCCGACTATTACGTAACTAAAATACAAGCAAGAGGTCTTACAACCACAGTCATGTCTATGTAGGTTGTAGGTGAAGTGTGGAGTGGACATATGCCAAACCACAGCCTGTCTACTCCCAGTGAGTTTGTAGAGCAATTAGTTACTAGTTTTATGAACGCTGGTGCTTGTCAGCATGTGTTTAAATTGTCAGTAGGAGCATAATAATTATGTAAGAGCTGTGTTATACAACAATATAATACAATAAGTCTGTATGTGTGTGTGTGTTTATGTGGTTAGTTTTATTGTTCTGAAACGAGAAGTATCTTTAAGCGACGGTGATCGCTTACCACCAGGCGGACAGTTTGCTTGTTCGCCAACTATGATATAAAAAAACGAGTTTTTCGTTTTGCCGAGTGAACGTTTTTGGCCATACATATTTTGTACACGGCCTTATTCTGCATCCCCTTTCCAATACAGGACAAGTAGAAAGACACCCTTCACATCCCTACACTGTCGATTTCCCTTGGTTAAGTACAAAACGGTTCGAGTCCACGTTTATCCGTACAGTCCGGGAATGGAACAGACTTCCGGCTTCCATGTTCCGTGAGAGATATAATCTTGGACTTTTCAAGGTCAGAGTGAATAGGTATCTTCTAAATCTGCGTGCTTCATCTTCGACCACATCGTCGCTTACTTACAGGCGAGTTGGTGACCAAATGCGGATTTATTCATTAAACAAAATATAAAAATATTAATAACTAGCTGTTCCCTGCCACGCTTCGCTGTGGATAAAAAAAAAATACTCTGTGTTATTTTGGGATAATGTAGCATTCGAATGGTGAAAGAATTTTTGAAATCGGTCCAGTAGTTTTTGAGTTTATTCCACACAAACATACAAAAATACAAATCTTTCCTCTTTATAATATTAGTATAGTTATGTAACTAGTTCATAAGTTTTCCACGAGCCGCAGGCAGCACCCGATCACAAGTATGACGCAAGTGCCAGCCATCGCTCTCCTCAACCACTTATAACTTTAAATTAACTTTAACTTTAAACTAGATATGATTCATCATCATCATCATCAGCCCGTTATCGCCCACTGCTGAGCATAGGCCTCCCTTCTTGTACGCCACTCATCCCGGTCCTGTGTCCTGTGTCCTGTGTCCAGATATGATTACTTAGGTCAATTGCTATGATGGCTTCTTTTTGAAAAAACATCAGCTTCACTTTTAGCAATGAGATAACCGTAACAATAGCCTGTTACGACACCATGTGTATTCAATGTTCATGTATGAAAGCAGAATAGAAAACCCTATAGCCAAAATTTCCGCAAACACAAAGCTTCATTTGAAAATTTACTCTTTGAGCCCGAAGTTTTTTCATCTTCGACTCGAGTTTAATTCAATTCCCTAAATTAACTTTACCCCGGGCTTATCTCTGGGTCCAAACAAAATTAATGTCTTTGTTAAAGTAAATCTACAACACTTTCTATTGTACCAAAGTTAATTAGTAACGAAACAGACTTTTATCCTCCGGGTGACGTAAGATTAGCATAAGTAAATTCGATACTTTCGGCCCGAAATCCCAAAATCCTTTAGGGCCTCTTTCTAATTCTCATCGCGTCGGAATATTTACCGAATCGTGTTACATTTTTATCCTTTTAGAATAAAATTGCAGACGCCCATTTGAATAATTGGCAAATAGAACCCTTTTTTATTCGTTTCGTGTACCCGTAGAAGTGTAAAACACTTATTTGAATCGCTTCGAGGACGGAGTTTCAATAAGTTTGCTCGGTTCTCGAGGTCTTTTCTTTTCCGATTTGGTGTAGCCTTCATTGCAAACTAAATGAATAGCACTTGTTTTAAAGTTCTTCGTATCGGTTCCGGCATCGGTATCAGATTGAAATGAGACTGTAATGATGCCGTGGCAGGCATTCATTCCGAGTTTTTCACTGCGACTTGGGTTTTAATTAAAACCACGGCTTTTATTCGACGTGAACCGACGAGCCCGCATTGATACGGCTGGCTTGAAAACGTGGTTGCTCGGTTATACTTATACCTAAAGCCGTATTGCGGTAAGTTTATTTCGACTTTGACGGGAATGGATTCTATTTCCGATCGTTTTAATTAGATCGTTTTGTGAGGAAAAATTATGCATGTTTGAAATTAAATTGGGTATATGAAACTCTTTGGAAATAATTTATTTCAATCACTGGCGTCTAGAATAATTCGAATAATCTAGACTACTTACATCAGCTTCTGGAGAACCCAATTGCTACCTACTGGTAAATAAATTAGGTACGTGTTCGGTTTTAGTTTAGGAAGGTACTGGTCTGTTAAAACATTAATAATGGTCCAATATTGTAAGAATGACTTAAAGTATAATAACTAGCAGAGATTTCCATCAAAATTTAATAAAAGACTACAGATGTTTATTGTTTTCGTTCCGCAGCGCTATTGTAACTCCAGTCACGAAATTATAAAGCTTGTTCCTCCGAAATTATGCGCCAAGTGGGTGCTGTAATTTCGCGAGCCATTTACTTTACTCACAGGCAGTGAGGAGAAAGGTTAAAAGTTTTTTTGACAGTACTAAAAGTTGCGAAACTCTACCGTTGTTTTTGCATAATAATAATGTAGGTACCTACTTTCTTTTTAGGTGCAGATAAATGATAAATGGTTGTTTGGGGAGAACTCTTAGAGCATAAAGATATTGTTATTGTATTCGAGTGGGAATTCAAAAATACACTACATAAAATTACAATATTGATAAATTAAAATTTGAAGCGCTCTAAACAAATTTTCGTTTTGAAACCTTTAAATAAGTCTACATGTGTACCTACCTATGTGCATGTACGTACACTCTATTGGCCAGGTTCTTAATAAAATCGATCACTTAGCCACTCTTAAGTGACTATAAAATTGACCCATAAATCTCAAGACACTCAAGGCAAAGGTAAAAAACTCAGCACTAAAGTTTCGTAATAGCTTACAGGTTACCCATATAAAATGGGAAGATTAAATGGATCCTATGCCTGGCAATAAAGGCAAATATACGGGCACAGTAAGCAATACATCACAGGGACATACATTGCGACGATCTTTGCCCTTTTCTACCATTTGGTTAGCGACATCGACTGAACCTTCCAAGACATCCCATAGGTACTACTGTTAGTTTTTTGTTAAACATAATATATTGCATTACGGTAAGTTGTGTTATGTAAACTCTAATTAACTAATTGACTGTGGTTTTCAAAATATTTAAAAGCTTTTGGTTTTAGCCATTATCATCACCAGCCTCAGGTATAATGTTTGTCCATTGTCGGAGATTGGCTTCTCCTAGAGAACGCCATAAGACAACTTACAATTTGACACGATCTTCACCACATCACACACACATCTACTTGCTACCCACTGCTTTACCCAGTTTGGTTTCATTGTTAATAGTTAAATATAGGTTTTAGCATTGAACACTATAGATAATATAGATTCAGTAACGCAGTGTGATAGAGTTCATCCAATTCGATGGTTAAATGCTATAAAGCAATGGACAAAAATTACTAAGAATTAAAAAAAATAAGTCACTGTGAACAATACAATGTTTGTGCTATTTAGAGCTTTTTAGACGAATAAAATAAATAAAATTCAACGAGTACATTTGCCACCTCCGGTTTTAAGTCATCGATGTTACTCGGAAGACAGACAAGACAATATCAATTTGTGGCCAAAATATTAGCCAACAATTTATGCGACGTCTATAATTCTAGTCTTCGTCTGAAGGTCAAAGAAAGAATCACCATTAAGTTAATTGGCGAGAGGTCTGCCTTATCAGTTTTCCGCACGAGCGACTGATTAACGATTTACGAAAATAGCCTCAGGCAGCTCGTATTGGTCAATATTTTTTGGCTTCGGAGGACATAGCTGGAAAACAGTATATTATTAGTTCGTAGAAATACTTGGATAAAATAATATCCTTCTAATATTCTCGAGCAGGTTTGTCAGTAAATGATCACAGCTTTTGATATCAGATTTTTATGTACACGGATCACAGTAAGTTATCAATATAAAATGTAATAATACTCGGAAACATTTCTAAATTCAAGCATATTTCAAGTAAATTAACTTTTTGCTACAACAAATTTAATATTTTATGATGTTGGATAATTTTGAACACGGTCGATTTTGGCTCCACCGTTACCGATGAAAATGACATTTGAAACCAATCTATAGGTAAAAAGGTTTTACATTACCCACATTTTTCGTTCATATCTAATTGTCCGTGCCAATGCCCGAGGTAGGTATGCGACCGAGTTAGACAAAATTCGGTAAGATTAAGTTAACGTAGAAGTTAGTAACAATTTTGTTATAATTAACGCGGAAATACTCGCGTCAAATTAAGTTGTTTATAACGACTAGTTTCGAACACATTCGGTGATTTTCATCAGGATTACAGGCGTGACGACAAAATCAACAAAATCGTTGTCGTTTTTGTTGTTATGATAAAATGTTTCAAAACCACGTTAGTGTCCTTAGTAAATATTTTCATGAAAGATGATTACAAATAGGAAAAATAAATTAATACTAAAAGGTATCTACTTGCCATCTTAAATCACGTCTCAACAAAAAAAGCGGTTATCAACCACCACTTTTTAAATAATTTTACAGGAGGCTGAAATCGTGTGTGTGAGACAAAACAGCACAAAGGGTCCAATAGACAAAGTGATATCACGTGACAAATGACGAAGCATAGTGATCCAATACGTTTTTACGTCCATGAAAATCCACGTCCTATGGGTTAGTAATAGTACGTCGCAGTTGTTAGCAACAGACGAACTAGCGGAGTGACACCAATTTTAGTTTTCATATCGATGGTTTTTCCTTTTTTTTTTCAATTCGAAAAGCCCATTTTCCCAGCAAGAAGCAGCAGATCGATGGTTTTTCCTTTTTTTTTCAATTCAAAAAGCCCATTTTCCCAGCAAAAAGCAGCAGACTAGTTACCTAATGGTTGAGGCCAATGTTCTTTTCGCTACAACTTTCTATATATCTATATATCTATATATATCTATATTTTCTATATATAGCTATCCACGTCGCTATATCGTTCGCAAAGCAAACTTTCGCCCACTTAAAAGATATCAAATATTAAAAGAGTGCTGAAAGGAAATGAATACACAAGATAAATAGAAACAAATCCCTTCCTAAGATCTCAGTGTGTATTTATGAGCCTACAATTGTGTTCGCACAAAGAATCGAGGCACATAAGCTGGCAACCCCTAAAATGAAAAGAGCAGCACAAAAATAACGGAAAAGACAAAGCTACGGGCTTAGATAGAATTTGAAGAGGGTAACATTAATGGACATTTTTGTAAACGAAAACGGCTTTAACGATTTCTGCTTAACCCGTGCACACAAAAGGTCAGCAGAAAAGCGGCTCGAAGTATGAATGTTTCTTTAAGCTTAATGAAGGGGTAATTAAAGCGTGCTTTATGTCTGTTTCAAAGGTCTTCTCTTTGAAATTATAATTAGTTTTTTTTGTAAAAGAATAAGAAATTATTTTGAACCACAAAGTTACATTTTTGCCTATCGTAGCGATAGAAATCTTGTCATAATTCAGTTATAATGTAAAATAATAAGTACTATTTTATATTTCAAGTCAACTTACGACTAACATTCGCTGTTAAGTTTAACTTAACACGATGAAACAGTCGAGTAAATAAAAAAAAAGAGTAAATTATTTGAAAAAAAATAGTATGTAGTTTTTTACCCACAAATTTTTACCAACATTGTAGCCCAAAAAATAGAGGTATTTCTAACTTGACTCAACTCATGGACAACTTTAAGTCACGAATTACAAATACACCAGAAGAACGAAATATTTTATCTCAGAAAACAAGTCCCACTCACTGCTGACAGCGTTTCTTTTCAGCCTGTCATCTGTCCCGGTACCGAACCAGTCTCGTCCACTCAAATATTTCCAGTGGAAAGATAAAAAAGAAAAACAAATGTAAAACAAACACAGGAAATTTCAAAGGAAACTAGGTCGGAATGTCAGTAAATTCCTTTGAAATTCACAAGTAACTGTACACGCCACTTAGTTGATGAAATAGGTCCAAGTTTACACAATGAGAGCCTACTCGGACCTAATTCGGGTTTTCCTGGAAAGGGACAATGCCCATTAGCATTGGCCTATTGAGGATATCTACGACCTACTTCGACTCTCAGTAGTGACTTCAGAGTTGTTTGAGATAGGATTGAGATTTACCGTTGGAAGATCGCGATTAAACTAATATCTCGTACTTACTAACTTACTTCGTCGCTTACCAACTAGTGGTCAAACACGGACTTATTCGCGACAAAAAAAAGTATGAAGAGTTTTTTTTCGAAATTCAATTTAATAACAATGACATAGTTTATGGATAGTGTTTTTATTCCTAGCACGACATAACGTCTTTCTGCTTTCTCTTTTATCTGGACTTCTCTTGAATTAAATTGAATGTTCTCTTTGGGCTTCCTGGTCCTCTCTCCATTTCTATGATAGTTTTTATTACTTTGTCATTTCGTAAAAGGAGGCTAAAAATTGTGCTTAAGTATTCTTTACTCGTTAATAGACCAGTTTCCCTATTTACTATTTCCAAGAATTCCTGGTTAGTAAACCTAACAAGAACATTATTTTTACAAAACAAAAAACAAAAACTGACTTCAAAAAACCGACTATTGAGTTAAGTATTCATCTATTTGTCGCGCACGTACTTAATGCAAATTTAAGACTTACATGGTTTTCTCATGGATACCATTATCAGAACTGAACTAAATTGAAATGGGACCAAATGGGAAGCGTCAGCTTTCTAATAAAAAAAGAATCATCAAAATCGATTCACCCAGTCAAAAGTTATGAGGTAACAAACATAAAAAAAAACATACAGACGAATTGATAACCTCCTCCTTTTTTGAAGTCTGTTAAAAAACAACAATCATCACCGCTAATGCAGCTCACAACATTAATTAAGCTCTTATAAATAGCTTATGTTTCTTACAATACTCTCAAAGGGCAGGCACATTGGATTGAAAAGCTCACCTTGCAGACATGCAATATAAGTTTAGACGATAGGGGGAAATACGGGGCTGCCGGCGGAAAACTGTACCCTGCATTAAAATGTAGAATTGCAGAAGCTTGCCTTACGTCATTTCAACATCAACATGAATTAGCATTCCCTTGCCCTTTAACTATCGCTCTTCTAATGAACAGCTCATAGGAACAGAGCGATGAGACGTTTCCTGCGAAAGATCCGGTGTTGGGTAGCGCGCAGAAGGGGGTTAGTTAGCAACCAGTCAGTCGAGCTCCAGACGTCGTGGAGGACGGATGTGTGTTTGTCTTTTCAATGTATAAGTTCGTAACAGACCTGAACAAAGTTTTGTGACTGAGAAGTTTGGTTTAATATAAGTTCGTCGTCCAACTGAGCTGGTTTGAGCTTTCGTGTGCGCTGCGTTCCTGTTTTTAAATAGGTTTGTGAGATTGTTTTATTATCTTTGACTAATAAGTAATATTCAATTTATTTAGGCGTTATTATAATACAAATTAAAATAAAATTTGTCTCAGTTCAACAGTATATTATGATAAAAAAAAAATCGAAAAATCACCTGAAATTTGATTGAGAAGTGTGCATTTGTGCACTAAAATAAAATTATTTTAATTATATTTTCCACATATGTATCTCTCATCGATTATTACTTATTTAGAATAAATAGGAAATGCTTATTTCATGCTTAACAAATCAATAATTATAATTTATATGTATGTATTTGACCAATTTATTTAAAGAAAACATTAAATCTTAGATAAAAAAACATTTACAAAATTATAAAGCAATTATAATTATAATGAACAAAATAAAAAAGACTCTATTTTTACCATTGCAAGAGATAAATCCCAGCTATAAAACAACAAGCCATAAATTTCACACCGCGACAAAAACGGCCGACAGGTTTCCCTCATCTTCTTCTCTTGTCTTCTTCTCAGCCGTTTTCAACCATTCTGGTGTAGGCCTCCTTCAGACTCCCCCAATCCCCTGTCCCTCATATTATTATGGTTAAAATGTCCCTGAAAACATTTAAGAAGGCTCTTTACTAACTGAATAATTGAAAGCAAGCCAAAAAACGGACTGCAAAATGTATTGTCTAAGACTACCACTTACATCATCATCATTATCACCGTATATTGATCTCGAAACGCTTTGACTCCACATTTATTATGCGAACCACCAGAGAGTAGACGCCCTTTGCTTCCTATCAGGCAAGATAGTGGTCAAATGCTCCTAAAAAACCTATCGCTGACCTTATATAAGACATCTTTTTTGTTCACTATACTCCTCCCGGTCTTGTCAAAATCTTGTCTAAGTTCGATAAATATCACTCAAAATCGGTTCTGGTGTTAAAGAATTCTGGTGGCATTAAAAAACTTTACACGGATTTCAACTCTTAACAACATACATACATTTTTGTTATAATTAAACACGGGAATACTCACGTAAAAATTACGAACGACTTGATTTAATTAATAATTTAATTACGACTTAATTTTTACGTGAGTATTCCCGTGTTTAATTATAACAAAAATGTGTGAAAACCACGTTACGTATATGGAAACTCCATAGCACCAACTCCATCAACTCCATACCACGTTACGTGTGAAAACCACGTTACGTATGGAAACTCCATAGCACATACATACACACATTTATCTTGAAATACAGTTTTTAAGCAATGTCATAAGGAATATATTTAACATGAAACTTAAAAATATTACACTATCATGAGCAGTCGTGAAAATATCGATCTGAATTTCTGTATGCAACCCCTTTTTCCCAGGGCAACAACCCTCACTGTTTCTGGATTATTAATACACTTGACGTGGATATGTGATGCTACACTAAAAGAGTTCAATGTAATACAGACAAAAAGTTCAGAAATAACTACCAATATAATGAATTTGATCGAAACATGCTATATTAATAGATGGCTATGGATGATAATAAGATTGCACTTGCACACATTTTTTTTTGTCTTTGTTTCAGCCTGTTGTGTCCCACAGCTGGGCATAGGCCTCCTCCATCTAACCACGGATCTTTAATGCTTATTAGGGATAGGTACGTATATAGAAGGAGATGGTTTTACCTATCCTGATTATAAGTTGGCATTCTGATTTCAAGTCTTTATTATAATAAAGTAACATGATAGCTGAAGCAAAGACGACTGGTCCATAGCCAAGTTTTAGACGTAGACCAGTCGACCACTAAGTGGTCCATTGGACGAGTTTCAGACGTGGGCGAGTTACCCTCTAACCGTTACTAATTGTACTCGTAAACATGTAAAAAGTACTAGGCTGAAACCGAGTCACTAGTAACATAGTAGGAACTACGGAGAAAATTTTGACCTTAAGCCTAAATATATCCTGAGTGAGGTCAGTAGATATTTGGCGAAAAAAATTCACTTAGTCTTAATGTTTACGGGGAAATAGGAGGAATTTTTAACATCTCTTGAGAATTTTTACAGGCTCTTTAACAATTTCAAAACATAACAAAAGTTTCATTAAAATTTTATGGGCCTCTTAAAAATATTTGAGTGAAAACTTATATTACATTTTAATACAGTAAATAATGTCAGCGATTCTGTTGAACCATTTCTAAACTAAACTAAATTGAACGCATAAGAAATTGTTCCCATTTCTTTCGTACGTATGAAAATAACGCAAGTGAGCACCACGATAAACCTTTACTGGTTTCTTGGTGCAGCAAAAAAATTGTAAATTATTGTATAGTGAATAAAAAAAATAACAACACACACAGGTACCAAATTAAAGCTCAATCAATGATCGGAAAGTGGTATAAAATTCACGAGCAAGTTTAAAAAGATTGTGAAAAAAGAAGCAGTTCATTTTAAGTCCCGTCTTATTATTTTAGTTCAGTGAGCTGGTCCATCAGAATTTACACCAATATCATCCATCCAAAACACGTTTATAGCTTAGAATTATGCTAAACACTGCGGTTATTCATTTTATGTCCCATTTAGAATAATGCGCAAGGAAAATTAAAAATTAATGCGACAGGTGTGTGAAACGGCATCGTAATGGAAGTGGGCCCTTTTAAAAAGGGAAAAGAAGAAAAAAGTGAATAAATAATTAAAAAGTCGCCACATCGTTCAACCTTTCCCTTTGGACTTTCAGAGCGCGGGAAATTTTCATAAATCCAATTTTAACAGTCGCACCGCGACAAACGTCGGAAAAATTGCTAAAGTTAAAAAATTACCAACTTCGGTATTTTCGAACAGTGAATGCATGGAGTCGAACTTTGCGCTTTATTTTCCAACTTTGCTGTTAGTAATTTATTATTAGAATATAAAGTTGTAGAAGGGAGAAACTGGGCCATATTACACAGAGTGATATGTTTTACAATAGGTGAGATAAAGAATTTAAAAGCCGTGGTAGCTCAGTGGGAAAACAACCGCTTCGCATTCTTGAGGTGGCGGGTTCAAACCTCGACTCGTACCAATGAGTTCTTTGGGACTTATTTACGAATTTACATATCACTGGCTTTTCGGTGAAGGAAAAACATCGTGAGGAAACCGTCATATGTCCGGAGAAAAAAATTCAATAACGTATGTGAATCATCCACCAACCCGCACTTGGCCAGCGTGGTGGAATACGGCCTATAATCACCCTTCAAGGGTAGACTTGTATCCCAGCAGTGGGAGGATTAAAGGTTGCATATGCATATATTATTATGATATGATGATTAAGAATTGACCTACCTATGTATATATAGGTAGGTCTTGGTTATTTAAAATCATTTTACGATTCAACGAGGCCTAACAGTTACATGCCCTTGTTTACAGGAAGGTGTAAACATTCTTCATCTTTGAAAACATAGCTCACTAACAAAGAAGTTAATGGTTAAATCACAGATTATAATATAATACATGATAAAAATATACCATGACATACAGACCAACTGATTCGCTAAAAAAAACTGTTTATATATATTTCGTCGAGTGTCATTGACATTTTTCTATCGAACAGCTTTTCTTTTTCGTGTATTCCGGGGTGTTCCCAGAGTAATAATATAGAGTCATCGCTCTTTGACAAACGCGGCACGTAGCAGAATATGTACCAGTAGCCGTGGGGAACCACAGCTTAGCCAGCAGTAGTCACAGAATTCGCGTACCGAGTCACAGTAACAGTAACAGTAATCTAACAGTAATCTTAGAAATCGCGTTCGGAGCAAAAACACAATTTATCACATAATTATTTTAATTTATTTATAAGTATATTTTTTGTATAAAAATTTATTGTCATCGATCCTCGATAGGTATATCTACAAAGTTTGAACGAAATCCGGCCGTTTAAAGTGGGTCAAAATCGCGCCCAAAGGAGTCGGTGACAAACATACAGGTGAAGCTAATATAAGCGTTTTAAAAATTGTTATAATAATGAGTACTACGAGCCCTCTGCGGCTTATACCCT
Organism: Alcis repandata; assembly: GCA_949125135.1. Classification (NCBI taxonomy): domain Eukaryota; kingdom Metazoa; phylum Arthropoda; class Insecta; order Lepidoptera; family Geometridae; genus Alcis; species Alcis repandata. Next base: position 6,839,434 of record OX421230.1, on the reverse strand, counting down.
TTCCTTAGAATCCTGTATACGTGACTGCTAAAATTGACACTTCAGGATACCCCAAGGATAGGGTTGGCACAGTTTGATGTTCCCGGTGGGAGTATCTTGAAACTTCTCGTTCCTTTTACCTTACGCTTTATCATAGGTATACTAGTAGCTTATGCTAGAAATATAGGGTACTAAATACATATTATTTAAATGAATATCTATTCTTTAAATATTGAAAGTTAATGTTCTACAGTAGATATTAGGGCCCAAAAGCATCTGCCAGACTGTCTATTGATTACTGGATGTTATATTTTGAAATTAAATGCGTATGTTTTTTTTTGTATGTATAGAATATGTTTGTGACCACTTAGTTTGAAAATGGCTATTAATAGATATGAAACATTAATTTTGCAATGAATTGACATTCTGAATAATTAACAACCTCAATTCCTGCCCCAAGGCTTCGGTATTATATACACACCATTCATAGGTTTACAATAAAGTTTATTTCGTTCAATTATCTTCATTACGTCTACTATTAGACGTAACAAGCTTCTCATACTGTACGCCACTGTGCTCGCTCATTCCTTCTATAGCTCGCTCTGTCTCTTTCTACCTGCATCCATACCAGCATCCATTCTCAAAATATTGTTCCAGTTTCGCCCAGTTTACTTCACCTGAATTTAATTACACAAATTTTTTGCAACCCAGTTTTAAGGGTTTAAGGCAAAGTGCAGTCACGCTTTTTGAAACTTTTTCTCTCATTATAACATATTTTTATTTGGTGTTTATTTTTATCTTATTACAGAATTTTGAGAGTTTGTATGTAAAAAAACTGTAGTTTACAATTTGTTATTAGTTTAAATCACTTTTGAACTTCAACGAATTTACATTAATTACATTGTTGCTTAACTATATTAATCATATTTCGAGTACAAATTGGGGCAACCCTAATCACGATCTACGGAAGCCGCGTTTATGTTTCCGAATGTATTTTAATTTTGTTATTTACCTTCCAACCCTAATGAAACTTTTCGGTCACGTTTTGTAAAATTTTGCGAAACATATGATAAAGGTTCGAAATTTAATTTTGTGGGTAGGTAACAAAAACGGCAGCTCTCAGATGGCACCGTTGCAGATAAAGTTACACAGGTGAAATGATAATATTAAGAAAATATTGTTAAAGTGGTGTGTTGGACTAAACATTATTGACACAGCGAGAGTTAGGCCTAGATGATGATGGTAGCGATGAAATAAAACTTGAAAAAATATTATCTTTTTGGTTGTTAATTTTTTTAAGTCCTTACTTTTAAATCGGTATAAAAAGGGTGTTTTAACTTTGATATTCATAATGTGTGTCTGTCTGTAATTTCATAGCTCCGAAACCAATGGCCTGATTTGCTATTGCACCGTATTTTGAATGTGAGATAAGCAGAGATTAAAATAGTTATTACTTTGTTACAGAAAACCACCGCACTGCTACTTATTTGGGGCTACGAAAATGGCGAGAAACAACAGTCTGATACAGTGTGCGAACTACTTGATCATACTCAGCGTGTGTATAGGTAAGTTATATAAACCTTCTATTTATTCACATCTGCTCTGAAAAAGCGTATCTATCTATCCACCTATTTTGGGTTTTTCAAGGCCAGAGTGAATAGGTATCTTCTAGGTCTGCGTGTTTCACATTCGACCACATCGTCGCTTACTATCAAGCGTGTTGGTAGTCAAACGCGGTCTTATTCGCGTTAGACATAACAAAAAAGTTGCGCCACACGGTGCGGTGCGGCTCCGGCGCGGCGCCTGAGCGGTGCCGCAACGTTTTCCTACATATAAAAATGTATGGTATGCCACACGGGACGTCCGGCACCGCTCCGGCGCACGCAGGCGCACCGGACAACGGCGCGAGGCAGACGAAGCGGGGAGGGGTGCGGAGTGATGCGGTGCGGTGCGGTGCCGCACCGTGTGGCCTGGCCCTAAGGCAGCTTGTGGAAAGTAGATGCGTCGTGACATATGACGTTTAGGAGAGGCCTATGTCTACCAATAGAGAGATATTAGATAGTTTACTCGTAATGTTTATAATGTGATATTAATCTAAACAAGAACATTATTTTTACAAAACAAAAAACAAAAACCGACTTCAAAAGACTGACTATTGAGTTATTCATCTATTTGTCGCGCACGTACTTAATGCAAATTTACTTATATGGTTTTCTCATGGATACCATTATCAGAACTGGACTAAATTGAAATGGGACCAAATGGGAAGCGTCAGCTTTCTAATAAAAAATAATAGTTAAAAAAAACTAAAAAAACACGCTTTTTATAAAAAACCGAACTAAAAAAATAGAAAATAAAATTTTATAAATTTAAATTAAGAATAGGGTTGAAAATTTCAATAAATATAAATTAATAATAGTGTAAATAAATAAATATATGTATTTTATTTTTAAAAAGCGTGGGGTGCATGGGTCAATAAGTAGATATTATATATTTTGTAGATACATTTTGTATTGACAGACATGAGTAGAGTGATTAGCATTTTGATAATATCTTAGAAAGCACCCCACGCTTTTTTAAAAATAAAATACATATATTTATTTATTTACACTATTATTAATTTATATTTATTGAAATTTTCAACCCTATTCTTAATTTAAATTTATAAAATTTTATTTTCTATTTTTTTAGTTCGGTTTTTTATAAAAAGCGTGTTTTTTTAGTTTTTTTTAACTATTATTTATTTTTCGCTTTTTAGTTCGATTTGCTAACTATTAACCATCCTTAATATGTACAAATGTGTTGGTGTTATCCGATTTTGGCCGTCTGCTCAAGCAAATTAAAAATAAAATTGATGCATAACAAAAAATATTGAGCAAAAAGATTTGTAGCCGCGTGGTTTCGATCCTCAGACCTCATAAAATAAAATTGATGCGTAACAAAAAATATTGAGCAAAAAGATTTCTAGTGCGTGGTTTCGATCCAGGGACCTCTGGGTTATGAGCCCAGCACGCTTCCACTGCGCCACTCTGTTCTCTGACTCGAATGACGAAACTACCACTTGTAAGTTAAACGGTATTAAAAGTTAAAGAAACTTTATAGAAAAAGCGTGTTAAAAAAATTAATAGTTAAAAAAACTAAAAAACACGATTTGTTTAGTGTATTGTCATCGGTCCTCGATATATCTACAAAGTTTGAAAGAAATCTGACCGTTTAAAGTGGGTCAAAAACGCGCTCAAAGGAGTCGGTTACATACAAACATACAAACATACAAACATACAAACATACAAACATACAAACATACAAACATACAAACATACAGGTGAAGCTAATAAAAGCGTGTTAAAAAAGAATCATCAAAATCGATTCACCCAGTCAAAAGTTATGAGGTAACAAACATAAAAAAAAAAAAAAAAAATACATACAGACGTGATAACCTCCTCCTTTTTTGAAGTCGGTTAAAAAAGTTGCGTAAGGCAGCTTGTGGAAAGTAGATGCGTAAGGAAGTTCGTGACATATGACGTTTAGGAGAGGCCTATGTCTACCAATAGAGAGATATTAGATAGTTTACTCGTAATGTTTGTAATGTGATATTAATCTAAACAAGAACATTATTTTTACAAAACAAAAAACAAAAACCGACTTCAAAAGACTGACTATTGAGTTGTTCATCTATTTGTCGCGCACGTACTTAATGCAAATTTACTTATATGGTTTTCTCATGGATACCATTATCAGAACTGGACTAAATTGAAATGGGACCAAATGGGAAGCGTCAGCTTTCTAATAAAAAAATAATCATCAAAATCGATTCACCCAGTCAAAAGTTATGAGGTAACAAAAAAAAAACGAATATATGACCTCCTCCTTTTTAGAAGTCGGTTAAAAAGAGATAAACATTTTGCTATTGTTATTGTTTTATAGATATACAGAGTTGTATACAGGGCTAAAATTTACAGGATCATAAAAAAAAGTTATGCTAAGCTGAAAAGGGCTCAAAGTAATCATTATTAGGTACAACCTATTGTAGAAAAAGACGACCCCAAAAATCACGAAAAAAGAACAACATTCTGACCTAAATATTCCTACTATTTATACCCCGTTTCAGCTTTCGACGTTGTTAAAAGGTGTTAAGAATTTTTAAAGTTGATCTATTGAACCTATAGAGCTAGTATCTAGCATAGTATTTTTTTTCTAATAAAAAATAAAACACGACGGAAACACGGTGAAAAAATATTGCTCCACAGGCACAAAATCAATCGACATAAATTTTACCTTGTTCAATGGAAAAGAAATCCTCGCGATTTGACCTAAAGTAAAACAGTATGGACGACAACGCGTGTTTGTTTTTACAAGAATTTATTTAACTTGCAATGTATGTTAATTGGTTAGATTGTTTTAAATCTGAATTTTGAGCCATTTTCAGATTTTGGATTGAACTGAAATTTGGTTCACTTGTGGTAACCCTTGAACTTTTTCTTAAAATTAATTTTCCCGAATGTCTATTTCTCAAATCTTTATAAAAGTTTGCAAGGAAGTAAATATTTTATTTATTTTCGACTATGTTAGTATGCATCATAATAACTGATGGCGGATCTATTTTTTAACTTCACCAAAAAGGGAAGAGACGACAAAATCATGTGTGTAATATACGAGTAGATGGGAAAAAACGCGTAGTAGGTACTATTTTGTAAGATGACACCATCTACAAGATAAAATGTAATGAGCCCCTCTATTTTTATATCGATTTTATTTAAGTGACACATCTATGTTTTTATAGTAAGCACACTAGGGAAAAGCAAAAATAGAAATAAAAAAAACACTTTGAAACCGTCCTTACTAGTATTGCAATCAGATTCACCTTGAGAAGATTTGTGTGAGAAAATATAAGGATTTTAATTTATTCCCAACAGATCAAGGGGATGGACGGTGGAAGGAAAGGGACAAAGAAAACCTTCGGCACGATATAATGGCCTACAAGAAAATGGCAGGTAGGTTTTTATTTTTTGGTCCATCTGTTTCAGCTTTTACTGTATTTGTAAGTTATTTTAATTAGTTAATTAGTTTTAAAATAACAGACACTCACACTTCACACTTATGCACCATTTCACATATACACCCCCACTTTCTCATAACACACACAGATACACGTACTGTCTCTGCAAATCCTAACTCTTTCGAGGACTTGTGTATTGCAGAGACAATACACACACACACACACCCACTCATAAACACACCCGCTTATTCATAAAAGCTCATGACATCCCATCCCGCCTTTTTTGTCTTTATATTAATTTTGATTAATAAGTATACCTACTTAATAATCATTTTGTTATTTATATTTTTTTCTATCCATACTCATTTGGAACTATTGTAAAATTCTCGGAGGAGGGCGTTGACACCTGCAACACAGTTTTATACTTCTGCAGGTGTCATCGATTCTCAATGTTACTTGTTATTTTTGTTATTTGTTCCCATAAACAAATTTTATTATTATTATTATTATTTATTATTTTTGTATCATACTTTAAGAGTTATAATCGGTAAATGTATTCGTATTTATTTAGTTGGAGAGATTCTTCTTGCTTGTTTTATCTAGATTTTCTTTTTGTTTATTATATTTGACATAAGCTCAGGACACCAGTATTACCAGATTTATGTTAGCTAAGGCAGTAGTAGGTTGGGTACGATTTTGGACCGATTACCGATCACCGATTACTGATTTTTGGAGATTATCGATGTTTTGGAATAATTTAAAAGACGATGAAGATGTGCAACTATTTATTTCGAAGCCTTAAAGCTATGAAGTTTCTATACTAGCTTAGTTAACTATTTAAGTGTTTTAGGCTCTAAGTCATTAAACATACACTTTAAAAAAATAAATGGATGTTATTTTTTCATGTTCACTAATTGCTTCTTTTTAAATTAGCAAAACTTTAAACTATGAAGAAATAACCTTAATTATTTTAAATCACAGCAAATTTTTGTTTTGCAAAATCCTTGGTACAATTAACAAATACAACAATACAATTCCATTCATTATTAAGTACATTCTTTCATAAAGGTGAAAAAACGCATTTTTATCACATTACGCCACGTTCTATTATATTTGCCAGCACATTTTCCTGTTCGTGCCGAGTTAAGCTTAATGGGGAGCAAAGTTATAGGAAAAACAGAATTTTTCGAAAAATATTCCTTTCATGAATTACGACTCTACACGTGTGCTTTAAGTTTGATTTTGGATTCTTTGCTTCTTTCCAATTCTCATAAAGAATTGATGAGACAGTCTGTCGTCTGTCGTAGCTTGACAGCATAATATTTATCCTGTCTGGAAAAGCAACGAAAAAAATATTCTTTCATGTATTCGATGGAATACATGAAGGCATACAGGGTTGTATTGAAATGTTATGCTAAACCGAAAAGGGCTCGTAGTACTCATATTTTAGACAACTTTTATTGTGGGACCGACCCGGACATCGCAAAAAAAATCAGCTATTCCATAGAAAAATGTCAATGACACTCGACATAATGTATGGAACAGCTGATTTTTTTTTTCGAATTCAGGGTTGATCCCATAGTAAAAGTTGTTCATAATAATAAGTACTATAAGTCCTTTTCGGCTTAGCATACCCTTTCTTTATATCCCTGTATGATAGACTAGAATAATATGACAATTCTATTAAATGTATTACTATTCATGTCGTATATCTCTTTCAGAAAAGCTCGAGCATGAAATAGAAGCCTTTTATGAAGAATATCCAGACGAATGGCTGAGTGGAGAAAATATCGAGAGAATACACTACAAATATTTGACAAACTTATTGAATCGTAATACAGAAACAACAAAGGGAAGCGAGAATAAAGAAAAGGAAAAATACAACTTTTCTTTCGCCACTGGAGCTACTGTACACAAAGAAAGTTCCGAAGAAAAATCTAATAAACCTAATGTATTAAGTAAACATTTTACAATTAATGAATCAAATATTCAGCTGAACAAAAATTCAGACTGGCCGAAGTTTGAAGACATCTTGTTAGCTATCGGACGGAAATACGACTGGAGAAATGATAGATGGATCAAAGTCAGAATGAAACCTAATAGAATCAGAAATAACAATGTGATAGGAACCAGTGGCGTTAAAGTAGACTTTCATGAAAAACATAAATTTAGTTATAGACTTGTAAAGATGAATAGGAGTAAAGCGAGAAGAAATGTCGTCGTGGCGGTCTCAGCTGTAAGATAGTTAATATTCGTTGCTTACTTGAAGATATTTTGGTAGACTAATCGGGACCAACAAGGGTGGGGTCGTATTTAATCGCTTCAATAAAACAATACCCCCGATGAAAGAATATAATATGATTAATGGTTTTCCACCCTCATTGCTAATGTCCGCATTAAGATCGTCAAGGTTTATTTATTACAGAAATAGGCCTAAGTATTGTTCTTTTGTTAACTTCATTATTCGATCGATTGTAATTGAGTTGTCAGTCATGGAAGCTTACGAGTTTGATGTTTCGAGCGTTAAAAATAACTGTTAACAATAAACTATGGAACTTTATAAAATGGTTTTATTTATACCTAGATAGATATTACATGTAATTATTTTGAAACCTAGGTACTTATAACATAAATAAGTATGTAGATGTTTTACCTATTAGTTGTAGTCCTTCTAGTATCTATTAGTAGTCATGGCATCCCCGACACAGGGAATCCTAATGGGAAACTATAAGTCAGAAACGCAATTTTTTTAGTGTTTTATCATTATACCAGGTTCACTTTTGAATGGTTATTAGGCCGTATTTCACCACGAGGGCTAAGTGCGGGATATTAGTGTTAATATTAATTAATCAAACATTTCATTGCTCTAGCACTTGAATTGATGAAATAGTCAAAATATTTCACAAAGAAAATAATATTACGAAAGGAAATATTCCGCTTGGCATTCTGATAAGGAACAAACAGTTGCCAAAGTGTTCCAAGCGCCTCTTCCATTTCTTTGAAATAAAAGTTGATTGTTTCAAAGTGAGCATTTTTCAAACAAACAACCGTCTGTCTGCGGGAAACTAAACCATAAACAATCCTCCGAGTGATTTGTTACCTAGCATATTGTGTGTTCCCACGTCGACGTATAGAAAATGACGAATGACCGCTGTTTACGCCAGAACTTGAATATAAAAAGGCTGTTATCGTCAAACGCCGCAAGGCTCGAAAACTGTGTAAGTTCTTAAGTACTTACTGCCTTCTATTTATGTTAAAGTTTTGTTCCTATACTTGTGTGGGGTTCTGATACAGCCACCGAGATACTTTGGTATTCAGATTTTTCATTTAAATAAATAATAGTTAAAAAAAACTAAAAAAACACGCTTTTTATAAAAAACCGAACTAAAAAAATAGAAAATAAAATTTTATAAATTTAAATTAAGAATAGGGTTGAAAATTTCAATAAATATAAGTTAATAATAGTGTAAATAAATAAATATATGTATTTTATTTTTAAAAAGCGTGGGGTGCATGGGTCAATAAGTAGATATTATATATTTTGTAGATACATTTTGTATTGACAGACATGAGTAGAGTGATTAGCATTTTGATAATATCTTAGAAAGCACCCCACGCTTTTTTAAAAATAAAATACATATATTTATTTATTTACACTATTATTAATTTATATTTATTGAAATTTTCAACCCTATTCTTAATTTAAATTTATAAAATTTTATTTTCTATTTTTTTAGTTCGGTTTTTTATAAAAAGCGTGTTTTTTTAGTTTTTTTTAACTATTATTTATTTTTCGCTTTTTAGTTCGATTTGCTAACTATTAACCATCCTTAATATGTACAAATGTGTTGGTGTTATCCGATTTTGGCCGTCTGCTCAAGCAAATTAAAAATAAAATTGATGCATAACAAAAAATATTGAGCAAAAAGATTTGTAGCCGCGTGGTTTCGATCCTCAGACCTCATAAAATAAAATTGATGCGTAACAAAAAATATTGAGCAAAAAGATTTCTAGCGCGTGGTTTCGATCCAGGGACCTCTGGGTTACGAGCCCAGCACGCTTCCACTGCGCCACTCTGTTCTCTGACTCGAATGACGAAACTACCATTTGTAAGTTAAACGGTATTAAAAGTTAAAGAAACTTTATAGAAAAAGCGTGTTAAAAAAATTAATAGTTAAAAAAACTAAAAAACACGATTTGTTTAGTGTATTGTCATCGGTCCTCGATATATCTACAAAGTTTGAAAGAAATCTGACCGTTTAAAGTGGGTCAAAAACGCGCTCAAAGGAGTCGGTTACATACAAACATACAAACATACAAACATACAAACATACAAACATACAGGTGAAGCTAATAAAAGCGTGTTAAAAACAAATTTAAGATCTGTTAGGTAAGGTCTGTTATGATTTTAATTCGATTTTAGAAAAAAGTAACTAAAGATATCGATATTAAAGTTCGCCAATATGCTGAATATGCTCCAAATTTGATCTCTCAAGTGAAATAAAGTACTTCCTCTCGACTGCTTCTTCACTATACCGTTAGCGTTTAGTTTTTGGAACTAAATCTATAATATTAATGGCTCAGTGGCTATACAACTTAAATATACACCAAAAGTTTTGAGTGTGTTTCTGATCTTTGGCTTTAATCTACTTTGAGTATAATTTGAGTTCACATACGAGCAATTTGCACAAAATATACTTCCCACATCACAAGCTTTTCTTATTAACCTTTGCTCTATATTGTAGGCAATTTACCCGCACTCCTTTTAAATTTTAATATCAAAGCGCCGTAGCTTACGCTTCGGTGAATTCTCGTGTCACTTTGCAAAGTGCTTAGAGATGATAAATTATCATTACACCTAAGTGACACGATGATCGATTGAGTCGTTTAGCTTAGGCTGACGGTGTTTTGTTTGAAATTTCGCTGAAAAAGTCTACTGAACTTGAGGCCGAGGTCGAACTACAGCCGCGGGTTTCCATAAATTACCTGCTGAAGTTCCGTTGACACGCAATTTTTCGGGATAGATAAAGCGACGTGGCGGAATCGTGATTGATCTATGTACTGCTTAAAGTATGTGTCAGTGAGGTTAATTATCAATTTGAGAAGGTACTTTTATACAAGGCTGTAAGAAAAGGGTATGTCACGCCAGAAAAGGCTCATCGTACATTATCATTATGAACAATTTTTATCGTGAAAACAATATCAGCTGTTCCGAACAGTGCGCAAGTGTCATTTACATTTTTATAAATAACAGATGTTTTTTTCGGGATATTAAGGATGGTTCCACAATAAAAATTGTTCAAACTGATGAGTTTCACGAGCCTTTTTCAACCTAACACAAATTATTTTAAGAATTTCGATTATTGTTATACCCAAAACATGAAAAATGAAGTCGGTATTTCAAGTTTTTATATCATCGTTACATCGACTGTATATTTTTCATCATTGAGGTAAACTGAAAAATGTTATTTTTGAGTTTGATCCCTAAAGAAGGGGTTATTTATTTTATTCGAAAAGTAAATATTTGACGATAAAATATTGAAGTACCTAGTAGGCATTTCGAAGAATGACGAAGCTACGAAAAAAATTTAATTTAAAAAATTATGTACAAGTAGGTTATGTACTGTGTTTATTGTTTGGTTAACTTTAGTGCTCTTCTTCATGTTCTCTGTTTCTGTGTTCTTTTACATTCTATATATTTCCGTGCCTCCTGTGCAAAACGATACAACTCGAAAAATACTACTTTCATGAGCGGAAACATAACTGAGTAATAATACAAATTTAAGAAACTGTACTTTGCAGATCTGCTCTCACCAGCACAACTAGGGACCGCAGGACGATTTCGCTTAACATTAACGCTCAATCGCAATTCACCTGATAAAACTATGATGACACTCGGATATCGAGCTACCTATTTATCTGACAATAAAACGTGAGAGACTAAAAAAGCTGGATCATTTCATCTCACTCTTGCCTAATATAAATGATTATCAACAGCGGCCTTACCTACTCTCAGAAAAGGAACAAAGAAATCCGAGTAGGTTTTCAACATTACGATTGACAAAACCAGTCCAAACAAATTGATTGAACTTTGACGTAAACCAAAATCAACCTGCTGTATGTACGAGTGTATATCCAAATCCGGAGAGATCTTGAAGGCCCAAAGATATTACTATTTGCTTAGGACTCAATGACCTCGGCATGCAAACAGCGCTGTTTACGGAAGGTGCTGAGTTTGCGAGTGGTCCGACACGACCTTACACCCCGATGGGCAAACACAAATGAGCTGAAGTGCTGATGAAGAGATTAAAGTGAGCTGGAGAGGCTAACCTTTATTTTTGTTACTATGTTGGATTGTGTTCCAAAACCTTGTGAGCTGGAGAGGCAAGGTACTCCTTATTTTATACAGGTTATACAGAATGGGTATGCTAAGCCGGAAGGTGCTCATAGTACTCATCATTATGTACAACTTTTACTATGGGAGCAACCCGGAATTCGCGAAATAAGATCAGCTGTTTCATACATTTTGTCGAGTGTCATTGATATTTTTCTATCTAACAGCTGACATTTACACAATTTCATGTAAAATACTGATGTAGTTTTTAAAAGGTATGTTCAAATAAACCGACAGAAAGCAAAATTAAAAAAATATAATATGATAGATTATTAAGTTTTATAGCAGCTAATAAAAACACAGTCTTAAATTTGCGTATTCGTTGACAATCATGAAAAGCTATAAAAATGTGATTTTATGAAGGTAACCCAAGAAATTTTCCTACAGTGATATAGAGACGGAACGCACGCCTACTTCTAATAACATCGCAAATATATAGCGGAAAAGCATGAACTTGTTTGTAGAAAAGAACGACAAATAACGAAAACTAGGAACGTTTATAATCTGCGACAGCTTTACTGCCTTGTATATCTTTTTAACAGGGCACATTATCTGGACGAGAAAAAATATAAATTCCCTCAATGCCTCACCACTCACATTCAAACATCAATTTTTCATAGACATGTTTTAGCCCCTCGAGAGCGGGGCAATTTATCAAGCCCATATGTGGCGGGCGTACAAAAAATAAACGGCGATGTTACCGCCATTCGGAAGGGCAAATTTCCGGTTTTCGATAAAGGATTGATCAAATTTACTTAATACCGTGTTGATGAATTTCGCGGGTTAAGTAAGTCTACGTCACTCTTTACATTCATTTTACAAATGCAGAAATCCCTGTATTTGTTTGTTTGTTTCTTATTTATGACTAACCAGCAAAACCAATCAATAAAATTTTGAAAAAACTGTGAGAATAAGTGAATAATTATAATACTTTGCTTCAGTACAAATTCCAAACCTGAAATATTGCAATACACAATGGTGCGCTATGTGGTATGAAACAGTGGAAAAATAATGCGGTATATAACAAATACGTACAATACTTGTTTTCACCATTAACCTTTTTTTTACCTAGAGGTATAACCTAAATTTTGTTCTTGCCATCAGATTGTACCTACTAGGTGCGCCAATAAAGCCTGAATCCTAAATTCAACATGGAGTTTACTTCTCTCGCGAAATCTACCAATATTCCCAGATCCCACATTAGGTCCTCAAAAAGAGAAACAAAAGACGTGATCTTTCATTTTTCTAGCCGTGACCGGAATCGTGTAAGTATTTCATGATTTTTATTATCTCTTCCAAAGTGTGAATGATCTGAGTAAAATATCAGGATCAATAAACTATTAGGTAGGCTAGCATATTGTGGTGAAATACCTATGTATCAAGGTTGAGAACTGCACTTTTATCGAATAGGTATTAAAATTTTATTACTCTTTAGTTACCTACCTAATAACTTTTCAAAGTGTTTGACGATCATTGAATTTTTTGCTTAGTTAGATAAAGCTCAATTTAATCAGTTTTTCCCTATTTCTGAAATTAGGAAAAAAGAAACGAATCGGCTTTGCAAACATGCCTTCAAGCGATTGGTAGTACAGAATTGTACGGTAACAGTGAACACCTATTATTCAACCAAACCATTTAAAATATTAGCCCGTAGGCCAGCCTTTAGAACTTAAAAAAATAAACAGATACATTTCTTGGACCATGATAAACGACGACAAGCAATTAGCTTAAAGTCTAATTAATGGACGCCTCCTGGCTAAAGACTGGAGCATAGAGCTAAATTTGTAGAGGCGGTAATCCAAACATTGCGTACCAAAATACTTACTCGTAGGTAATTATTTGTACATTAGTGGTACTCGTATCCGTCAAAATCTCAGGTTAGGAGGGCAACTCGTTCATAGGACCAATCGCCTCTTCCTCTACTATCGACATCAGCATCGCGAGGCGTAGCTTGCCTATACGTGTGAGTCAAACATGTGGGTTATTATGTGCATGGTTGTAACGAGCAATGACCAAGCAATAACAAAAGCGGTGTACGATTAAGTGCGCAGTGGTGTAACGTTTACTTGTTACTTACTTACACTTACTTATACTATAAACTATACATTTATATGCTGCTTAGATTGAGAAATGTCGTTTAACTTTGCCCAATACAAAAGTTAAGTGCGCAGTAAATGCTAATTAATGCTGCTTATTTTTAAGCAGTGTTTATAAAGGTTTATTACTCATGGTCCCATTGCAAAGTCCCATCAAAGGACCACGAGAAAAACTAATTCTATGTGGTTCCTTTTTGTACCGGTAGACTTCAATTCAATACCATTAGACATGTTCAAACGCCCAGTCCTTACAAAATAATTTTATAAGGCAATGGTCCGAAGGAAAGGTTTCAAACTATGTAAATAGCTTATTTCAAGTTTCTAACTTAAATAGTTTAACTTTAACGAAACGTTAGTTCGTGTACTCACTAAACTGTCTTTAGATAGGTACCTATCTAAGGCGGAACTCACTTAACTTTGTAATAATAGATTGGAATCGCTTGGATTTTGGAATTCGTATGAGTAAAGTTTAACGAATCGTTAGTAGAAGGAGTGGAATGCTTCAGTTGAGTAATTACAGTATGAAAACTAACGTCGCTTTGACATATTTACACTTTATTTGTTAATGATACGTACTACTCTCGTGTTAGTTTTATCAAATTACAGTATGTTTTCGTGGCGAATGTTTAATACTCACGAAAAGTTTAATTGTATACGTTCATGGTGAGTTCAAATAGAAAATAGCAAATGATAAAAATGATAGGTTTATATTTTCAAATATTTTTTAGGGGGCAAATATCTCGTGAGTAGAAATTTAATATTTAAATTCATCATTCCAACATCTGCCGGGTCAAGAATCGATCCTCTTGCTGGCGGACGTACTACCGCTGTGCCAAGAAATAACTATACTTTTTACTTAACTTTTACTAGGTAGGTACCTACATTTCAGATAAGAAATTTAGAGTCATGTTTCAAATAAGAGATACCTATACGTAACTCTAAACGCCTACGACACTTCAGGTAACCAGTTTCTAGGTTCCACGTCTACCCTTGTTCCTAAACCACCTGTCTCATTTAAAATTTCAATCGGAGTTCCTCCCAAGCCCAGCTCACAATATTCTGTAAATGTTTATCGATAAAAAGGTTGGAATCAAGTGAGGTCCCTTCGCATACAACCCATTGGATCGGATACTTGTATAGATATCTAACTACTTATGTGTATATGTGTACGTAGGTTTAGGTGTTAGCGAGGAATTGTTCAGAGATGGAATGGCCTTGGTTCGATTTATCAGCTAATAAGTATTGTAATGCTAAAACAATCCATCTGCTAATAAGTATTCCTTTAATAAGGTTGGTAAATCTTGATTCAAAATGTGATATAAAAGGAATTGTGATATAATCAAATCATATCATATCACAGCTCATGAGTATGAACATTGAATAATGGATCGGTACTTCATTTTTGGAACATTACAAAATATCGGAGAATCACGCTTTGACGCCGAGATATGGTAGGTAGATCCAGCCGTCGAAAATACACGCATATAAATTTATAAGAATACGCCACTTCCACAGTAATTTTAAAGTACTAGCAGGAGCCCATCGATTTACCCACTATCTTACTGGAACCGTTTAGTGTTCTTACTAAAAAGTTGGCTAAGTATATGTTTTTTCAAAATACTCGTATACCTAAGCTATCTAAATTTCTATTGTTCAAATATTCCTTCGGCCTATTTGGCTCAGCGATAAGGCGGATACGCCTTATAAGCCAGAGGTCCCGGGTTCGATTCCCGGCCGGGGCAGATGTTTGAATGATGAATTTAAATATCTGTTCTGGGTCTGGGTGTTAGTTTTCCTTGTCTTGGTGTGTGTTCCATGGCATCCTGACACAGGATTTATTCCTAGTGGGGGGAAGCTTTGAGTGTGGAACGTTTATTTAGTTTATTTATTTATTCTATTCAGCTGTCTGCGTGGCTGAGTTACAATCATCCAAACGAATAAACTTTCACTTTTTATGACTCCAGCAGAATTTATCTTAAAAGACGCTTTTGGCACAAAATGCGGATCTAAATTTTGGTCTCCACTAGCCACCAACCAGTTCACTATCGCCATTCTATCTAAAACTAATTCCATGACTGTCATCCCATTTCGTATGGCGGTCGGTCGGTTTGTTTTGTACATTCGTTTCAATTTATGTTTACACAGTTCCAATCTTGGCCGAACATTCGCAGATTGGATCCCACCAGAGATAAGAAAATATAAACGCCAACAACATGTCAAATTTGTTTCGTCGAATGCAAATGGCGTAGAAAGTGTCTGGAATGGACAACTGATTTATACTTTTCTCTAGTGTTTACATTTGTTGTTTAAAAGTCGTCCCTTGAAGCGATATTAAGTAAAAAAAGTATATACCTGCCTAAAATTTGTGTATTTTAATTTTGAACACTCTTTTGAGTTAATTTTTTTAAGTGAAGTTGCAGACACACTTATGGGTCGCTCTCCACATTTTTGAATTCAAAAAATAACTTCCTGTATGCGTATACAATAATGATGTTGATCATTGTAAGGCGCACGTTGAATATTTCTCGCGATTCGTGGAGGAACCATAATTTTAGACGGCCTTTTTTGGAATAATTAAATTAGAACTAAACAAAATAAAATTCCCGCTATAACGTTTTATTAAAATCTTAAAAAGGTAGGTATACAAGGTGTAGTTATACTTAAGCAGGGCCGGTCCTAGGGCGGTGCGAGCGGTGCGACCGCACCGGGCGCCTTCAAGGGGGGGGCGCCAAAATGAACCAAAACGTGAAACAAAAGACGCTCGACCGAGCGCGCGAGTCGCGTAACACGCACGAACAAAATTGCGGGGGAACGGGCCGCGGGGTGAACTTTCGTCCGTCACTTGTTTCACTAGGCAGGCATCGTCTATTATAGTCAGGCCATTTTAATAGGTCACATTTGACAATTCATCAAAATTTAACAACGCAACCTTGTAACGGCGCGCATAAAATATTTTTTTTTTTCGTTTTGTTAGAACTACAGAATTGCTTAACTTTTTTCAATAACGATTACATATTTATTGTAATAATGACCGATGCGAGTTATTTTATGACTTGTTTTTTTAATAAACCGTTTTAAACATAATAAACAATTAGTGATTTACGAGATAATCTACGATCTCGTAAAGAACTGAACGTTGTTACAATGTTGCGTCAGTTAACCCCTTTTTAAACGGTTTTATTTAGCGCACGTTTTCTTTTTTCTTGGGTCAAATTTAGTAATTCAAATTTCACCCTCTTCCTGTCAACCGATTAATCTGAAATTTTGTATACACTTTGGATTTTGGTGACAATACAATTATGTTTATTCATTATCATTATAAATTCAAGATGGCCGCCGCTACAAAATGGCGGATAACGTAGGTTTTATCAATCCCATCAATATGGGCATCAAATGAAAGGGCTCAACAAGCAGAATACAATATACTATAAAAAATTGAAATCCAAGATGGCCGCCGCTACAAAATGGCGGATAACGTAGGTTTTATCGATCCCATCAATATGGGTATCAAATGAAAGGGCTCAACAAGCAGAATACAATATACTATAAAAAATTGAAATACAAGATGGCGGCCGCTACAAAATGGCGGATAACGTAGGTTTTATCGATCCCATCAATATGGGTATCAAATGAAAGTGCTCAACCAGTATAATACAATGTACTATATAAAATAAAAACTAAAAACTAGAAAATAAAAATAGGTAAAAAATAATTTTAAGTTAAACGGTTTTATAAAACAATAAAAAAATGTACTAAAAACCAAAAAATAATAAAATAGATACAGTCGTGGGAATTATAAACATATGCATAGACTAGACTAAAATAAAACCGTGGGGTAATTCTTCTATCGCACATTAAGTCGATAATTTGTAGACAATTGACGTGCCCCACGGTTTTATTTTGGTCTAGTCTATGCATAATTATGTTTATAATTCCCACGACTGTATCTATTTTATTATTTTTTGGTTTTTAGTACATTTTTTTATTGTTTTATAAAACCGTTTAACTTAAATTTTTTTTTTACCTATTTTTTTCTTTTTAAACACTATAATATGTTACTCTAATTTACAATTTCTATAATAACAATCCATTATGATTAACTTAACTAATATTTTAGCAACTTTGTTAATATTTACTTATTTATTTATATTTATTTAAAATAAGTAAGTATTTATGTAATTATAAAGTTGGAATATTTTTTTTTAATTTATTCGAAATTTATTTTTACAGATAAAAAACATGTCACCGCCTTCAAAAAAATTATCTGGTGCACAAAACTTAAAAACTGTGATTTTCTATTCTATTTGTGTGTAATTAGTGTCCGACCGAATGTTCGGTTTCGGTTTCGTTTTCGGTTGAGTTTCGGCAAAAACACGAGTTTCGGTTTAGTTTCGTTTTCGGCGGCAAACTTGCCGAAACTACGACCGAAACCGAATGTGCATTCGGGAGTTTTCGCGTTGTGATCGGTCGTGTTCGGCGCGTTAAATGAATTAAATATGTAATGAATCCCATCAGAGCCAATGTCGTGATTCGCTTACTACCTCGTGTGTTCATAAGTTTTGAGACAAACTTTGTACTTAAAAAATAAAATAAAATATTACTGGCTGCTATTTATTTCTTTTTCCAATTTTGAATTTGGAATGTTAACTTTTGTTTTCTTTGATTTTCAAATTAATTTCTTTCAATTTTCTGGTGATGATTTCGCTATTTAAGCGGAAAAAAAATCAATGGAGATTTTCCGTGAGGTGAATACTTCGTGTATTACACTATCAAACGATACAAGGAGACAAGTTCTTTGCAAGATCACCAAAGGAGTGGTCGGCCACGCTCTGTGAGGACGCCTGCGAACATCAAAATCATCCGAGAGCAACTTCGCCGAAATCCATGTCGCACTCAGAAGAAAGTCGCTCTGCAGACTAATATTTCCCGCGTTTCAGTCAACAGAATACTGAAATATGATCTTAAGGTAAAGGCGTATAGCCGTAGGAAAGTTCACTTTTTAAACGAACGTCTTCGTAAATTGCGACGCGAACGTTGTCCAATACTGCTTAGGAGGCACGATGCGAGGAAAATACTTTTCACCGACGAGAAAGTCTTTACTGTCGAAGAAAAGTTTAACCGACAAAACAATAAAGTGTATGCCAAAAGCAGCAAGGACGTCCCAGCTTCAGCACGGAATGTCTCGCGTACGCATCATCCGGCTAGTGTGATGGTATGGTGGGGAGTTTCATATGAAGGTGTCACTCCGCTCCATTTCTGTCAACAAGGCGTCAAGGTGAAAGCCAAGAATTACCAAAGTGACATCTTAGAGCCTGTTGTGAAACCCCTGTCTCAAACTTTATTTCACAGCAAGGATTGGGTTTTCCAGCAAGACTCAGCGCCATCCTGACTCCTGTAAGGCAAAAACCACCCAAGCTTGGTTGAGGGAAAATGTGCCGGCCTTTATCGCGGCGAACGAATAGCCCCCCTCTAGCCCTGACCTCAACCCGCTGGATTATTCTTTATGGCTTGAATTAGAGCTCAGGGCCTGTCGAAAGTCCCACCCAAACTTGGAGTCACTGTAGCGAGCCCTTATCCGAGAAGCAAAGCGAATTCCGCTGGAAAAGATTCGTGCCGCCATTGATGACTGGCCAAATCGTCTAAGGGCCTGTATTAAAAATAAAGGTGGTCATTTTGAATCACAATTATATTTTACTGTTGATTATTATTAACTTAATGTGTACTGAAAATTTTAGAAATATAAGTTAATTATATTTAAAAGTTATACAACTTTTATTTCGGCTCAAAACTTATGCACACACGAGGTATGTTGATTATTAATAAATGAAAATGTCGAAGACTGCAGTCATGATTTTAATAACGTTTTCTTTATTATTCCCTCAAAATATGATCCTTGTAAGGAAGTTTCGGTTTCGGCCGAAACAGAGACCGTTACCGAAATTCGTTTTCGGTTTCGGTCGTAAAACTAGTTTCGGTCGGACACTTGTGTGTATTATGTTATTTTGTTTTTTTTTTATTGACAAAACAAATTAAATTAGTTAAATCTATTTCTTTGTATTTTAATTTAAAAAATATTAAATCAAAATATGATTAATAATATAAAATAATTTTAATTAAATAAAAATGAAGAATTTTAAATTAATTAATTATAGTAAATTAAATATTTTTTTAAATAAATTTTTAATGTTTTTATAATATTGAAATTTTTATAATAATTTTTTTTTATTATTAAAAAAATGTTTCTTTTTTTAATTTTAATTTTTAAATATATATATATTTTATGTACTTTATTTAAATTATACTTTTATTTATATTTTATTTCATTATTTATTTTATTATTATAATATGTTTTTTATTATATTTTAATTTATTTCCTCGCAATCGATGTGAAAAGTCGAGTGTAAAACTCGGGCATAAAACCCATTTTATCCTCGACTTTATATCCGCCCTCGCCTTCGGCTCGGGCTAGTTAAACGTCTCCTATACAAGAACATTATTTTTATAAAACAAAAAACAAAAACCGACTTCAAAAGACCGACTATTGAGTTATTCATCTATTTGTCGCGCACGTACTTAATGCAAATTTAAGGCTTATATGGTTTACTCATGATTATCAGAACTGGACTAAATTGAAATGGGACCAAATGGGAAGCGTCATAAAAAAATAATCATCAAAATCGATATACCCAGTCAAAAGTTATGAGGTAACAAACATAAAAAAAAAAACATACAGTCGAATTGATAACCTCCTCCTTTTTTGAAGTCGGTTAAAATGGCTTGTTTTATGCCCTCGTTATACAATCTACTATTTCAGTTGTCCACCACTTCACTTATAGGTATAGTATTCGCACAAACTGGTTAAACGAACTTTTGACAGCTGAATAATCTGAAGCCACTGCTTTTTTTCTGATGGAAAATAAAGCAACTGCAGAAACATTTTTTTTTTAGAGGGGCGCCATTTTTGGTCCTCGCACCAGTTAAAAATGTTAATAGGACCGGCACTGTACTTAAGGGCGTTCTTTTACACGTCAAAGTGAACCACTCTTGTGTCACAAGTTTGCTAAATTCGAGAAAAACGTTTTACTCGTGTATCGGGGTTCAACAGAGGGCAACAACACCCCCAACCCCGTCCTAGTATCTGAGCCTGATCACAGGATACCCCTAATCTTTAGATAGTGACTAGTTGTGTGGAGCCCTCGATAATTCAGTAAGGCCGATTATGGCAGATCAATACGCATTATGGCGTCCCTAAGTCGATAATAATTAGGTACACAAAGACTTAATTAGACTTAGCTCCAGATCAATTAGATAAGTAACAGTTTGCTTGGCAATACACGATTAAATAGAAACTCATCAACCAAGACGTCTTCAATATATCGAATATTCATGAGGCATTTTAGCATAAAACCTCTAACAAAAATTTAATTATCCTTACTAATATTACAAACGCGAAAGTTTGTATGTGGATATTTGTCACTCTTCCACACTACAATTTGGGATGAACGTAGCTTATATGTTAACCTGGATTAACACATAGGCTACTTTTTTTCCGGAAAAATGCAGGTAAAACCGCCGGGCGCAGCTGGTATAGGTTTAAAATAAATAACGTTCACAGCCTCAAAAAAAAATGTCGAAACAATTTTTTCACAATGTAACACAACGTAAGATGTTATATCGCAACCTACTCGTACATTAGAACAACAACAATAAATGTTTTAGAATATCGAAAACGGCTCTCATGACTTCCATGAAATTTGCTTTGCTATTGGAGGTCAAAAATCGATCTTGCTTGGTATCATCTCAAGTTTTTCTAGCAAAGTTTGAACGCCTAGGTAGATACTGTTCACTAAAGAATGTAATATACATTCAAGTAAACGAAAATATTTAGGATATTTTGTAACAGGTTCAAATAGGCTATATTTTATTACAAATACCAGCTCCACTATTACTTATTTCCTAATTGATTTAATCATCATCATCTGCCTACCCTTATCCCACCTACGTGGGGTCGGTACAGTATGTATTTTCTTCCATTCATCTCTTTCACTCGTCATAATATATCTTAGTTGACTTAATATTTTATCAAAATAAATTCGTGCTTGCTCACAATCCTTAATATTTTATATTAATTCCTTACATTATGTCGTTTTTATTTTTACCCTTACCATTTCTGTTTTCTATAATTAGGAATGGAAAGCAATTACAGGGATCCTATTCTCGGACGCTCGGGACTATGTTGGTCACTCTCACTGCCATGACATTTCTAATGTGAGCGACAGTGACCGAGCTAATATTTCACTAGCCAGAATAGGGGTCTAGGACAGACCTTTCGGTCGGATGACATTATAAAGGCAGCAGAAAGCCAGTAAACGATACTGGCACAGGACTGAAAAAGATGGCGCGGAACAAGACGTAAACTCAACAGCTGGTAAAAAATGTTTAATGATGATTATTATTATTAGTTGACGTCGTCTAGTCTAACGATGTTACGACGTTTTAGTCTCCGACTGTAAGTTTTTGATGTAATTTTTTTAATACAGAAACCTGAAAGCACTTCCAATGTGTTTAAGCTCACATGCAAAATTGGTGATTATGTGGCGAATTATATCGTCCACTTGATTTCCAAACCCGTGTCACATCACTAAATTAGTTAAATTTTCACATCTCGGTGATATTCCTAGAAATGTCAATTCGGGTAATAACAACACTGCTGCGTAGGATGTTCGTTTGTATCAGAGATTTATTACGAATGAATAAAGAATGATTAGTCCTCACTGAGGCTTTCAGTTCAGCTGCAGAGGGTTCTTATCGTACCCCAAACATACATGTATTACACATATTATTATTATTATTGTATTACACTTACGAAACCTAATCTATTATACATTCCACCTGCGCGTAGCAATTATAGACAAAATTCTTATTTAATTAGGGCGTGCAGAAGGTACAATGACCTTGCTAAAGATAGATAGATAGATAGATAGATAAACTCTTTATTGACTCTCTTTTTCTTTTTTCTTTAAAGATAAAGATTTAGAAATCGACCTATTCAACACCTCTGCATTTAAGATTAAACGATTGTTGAATGATCGATACTTCACTTAGTAACTTTTTATATTGTTTTCTTTGATATTATTTTCTGTTTGTTTGTGAAACCAGTTTTGTTTTCCTTGTTTTCCTTTTTTTTACCTATCTTTTTGGAATGTTATCTTTTTGTTAATCACACACCAACAGGTAAGTGTCCTCACGCCTGTGCTCGTCCGTATGTCTACTGTGTTGTGTATGTCAATATGTGCATTTATAATATCTGTGAAAACTTTTAATTGGCCTTCCATACTTAAATTCTTATCTTCATAATTGTAACTAGCCGTTAGTTTTCCTTTGATAATAAAATAAAATAAATAAATAAAATATTAGTTTAGTCGTCTTCATTGGTCGCTTAGTCCCCGGCACACAAGTAAAGCGTTATTAAGTGGAAGTATGTTCAATGATCTTACTTCTATCTACTTACTTACCTTAACTCTTACTTTGTGTAAGTAGTCCGAAAGTCGCATACGACGTCTTAAACGATACCCGAGCATTATACTGACTTGTTTGTGGCAATAACATATTTGCGAACCATGTAGGTATAATATTATGAAAAGCTTTTACCTGAAATGGAAGCAAAGAAATATTTGACACACCTTATTTACTTGCAACATCTTCTTTGGAAATATAAGCTGTATCTATCCAAGAATAGAGATGAAAACTCCGTGGAGAAAAATTAATAATAAGGATAACATTTCGAGTAAAAATACTTCAATATTTTGTCACAGCTTTCGTATTAATTATTGTATACATATTGGACGCGAATTCAGTGTTAATATTGTATCGTGTTCAGATAATGACATGTTCTATCTTCTGGGAAATCAGCGTCATTTCTCTTGGGTTCGGTATAGGTATTATTTTGTACAGAATTGTTTATAACATTTAATGTTCATATTAATGCTCCCCGAAGCGTTTTTATTAATTACTTAATGGATCAAGCTTTGATGTCCGTTGGATTCTGTTATTTTTTATGTATCTTTATGCTAAGTTATGCTTACCATATTTTATTTTGAGTTTTGTGTTAATCAAATTATGTTTTGTAATCTTATTTTCTGACTAAACTTTTAAAAATATTTTATACTTACTGTTTTTTTTTCAAGGACATGTCAAAGCTTTTGATAGAAAGGCCAAGCTTCCAAAGGGCTGGTGCTTACCTTAGCCAGATAATTAGCATTTGCCATTAGTTTCTATTCAACGAGATAGAGCAGGTCGCCAGTCTTTTGGGTAATTTACCCGCGGATAGTAGCTTGAGCTCTATTTTTATCTGTAGGTAATTATTCTATACCTAGTCATATTTAATTAAGTAAGAAAAACATCTTTTTAAAAATAATTATCGGTATGCGTTTTTAAGTTATATTCGTCCTCAGACATTTTTCACACGAAAGTTATAACACGGTCACAATATCTGTGCACCTCGCAGGAATGCGGCGCCTCTCCCGCTTCCCCTGTCCCGCACTCCCCGCACTCCCCGGTGCGACAGCACGGTTAGCATCTTCGTTGCCGAATACACGTCCCGATAATTTTGATATTTTCGCTTTGTTGTTGTTTTGTTTTTTAATATTTATTGTTAAAGTTTAGACATATGACGTCACGAGGTCAGGTGCACAGATATTGTGACCGGGTTGTACTTACTACGAGGTCGTTAACACCTAGAATGTTTCTTATCCTGCTTGTAAAGCTGAGTTCACGCTACACTTTCATTCTGTTTGTCTCGTAAACAGAGAGAAGCTGAGTGTCAACTAAAGCTTCGACCAGACGTGTATCTGTAGAAACAACACAACCATTCCCAACTAGACTGAGACCCGGCTGCAAGAAATGTTACCTCATAAGAAAACAAAACTTAGTAATACCTTACCAATAACCATAGTACGTTGCTATTCCGCGGGCTGGAAGAACCCTTTTTTTTAAACATACTTCGATCACACATTCAAAAAACTATTTTATAAGATTACTAGCTGCATCCAGCGGTTTCACTCGTTTTTTTTTATTTTAAACCACCCGTATTAGAAAAATGCATAACAAAAAATTAAGATTCAAATCGGTCCATCCGTTCTCGAGTTTTGGCTAGACTAACAAACAGAGATTAATTTTGGTATAGAAAGAAGAAAAAGATCGATCAAATAAAAACCTTGACCTACCGAAGGAGATTCTTTTGAAGACTACAACCCACAGGGGGTGTTTTGGTACCATATGAGGTAAGATTTCTTGCCGCTGGAGCTTAGTCTATCCGTAAGCCACCTACGAGTACAACATTAGATTTGGTTCAAATTGCAATGGGCCCTGTCCGGGCCTAGATGGGTCCTTACATTGAAATATAAGCCTAATACTATAGCCGTACAGTCGAAATTCCAATCTTCGAAAGCACGTTGCGGTCGTCATTTGTTTCAATTGGTTACTGAATAGATGTAGATACGTGACAATAATAAGTGCGTTTTTTCTAAGTGTGTTTCGTGCTGTATTTTTAGTGTA
This sequence comes from Alcis repandata, assembly GCA_949125135.1. Lineage (NCBI taxonomy): Eukaryota > Metazoa > Arthropoda > Insecta > Lepidoptera > Geometridae > Alcis > Alcis repandata. Next base: position 6,814,413 of record OX421230.1, on the reverse strand, counting down.
AATGCATTAGCTACATGCGAATAAGTATACCGAAGTGTGAAGCCAAATAAAATTACCTACATCTTGGTGGTGGTTGGGTGGCGTCGCATGGCACATGTTCAAGACGATAGTGCTGAGATTGCTGTTTTATTTATCTACTATCGATAAAAAATTATAAAAGTACTTAAAACATTTTGGAAACCTAGGCTATTATTGTTATGTTGTTATGCCTAGGCTATTATTGTTGGCTATTATTGGCTATTATTGTAAAGACATAAACCCTTAATAATAAATTTGAATACAGTTAATTTCTTAATGTTCATACGATATTAGGTACTACATATTTATTACTTTTTTTGAGGCAGAACAAATTAATTTAAAGATTTTAAAGTCTTACAACAAGTAGATACGTATTATTAGTATCAAATCCACAATTCCATATACTCAACAAAATTGTCGACAAGTCTTCGTCCCATCCTTAATAACCAAATGGACAAAGAGTAGCGAATAATGAAATATTTTCATTAAGGCTTACTTCGGAGATGACTTGGGGAGCATCTTCTACGACAAAATACGGACCTTGTGACAAACAAAAATTACATTATTTTATTCTGGATCCTACTATATTTGTGTGAACAATACCTAAGTACCATTTATTATGATTTTCGACTGATAGATTCTGTTTGAAGTTGATGCTTGACATAATTATGCTTAAAATAGAAAAGGATGGTCGTTTTAGACTTTTTTGTATCGGAGACCAAGACACAATTGGGGTCGCTGCTCTAACAAAGTTAGTTACACTAAAAATTGAAAACGAATGGATAATATAAATAATATTTTTGTTATAATAAACACGAGGCCACTCACGTTTATTGATTCATATACTCCGATTAGACGAGCGCGTCACGCCGCGCGCGCGCGTCGTTTCGCTCCTTGAAAAAGATCACCAAATGTAGCTAGTAGGAGTATCCGACTCAACATAACGCAAATATTTCTGAGTTAATATTGAAAAAAATATGTTTAAATTACCTAAAATAGGATAACGCTTCAAATCTAGTGCAAAAACTGGAAGCCTTATCGTCGAGAGCAATTATAGAGTTTTTTTTAATAATGACGTAGATGGGGATGGGGGAGGCCTTTGCCCAGCACTGGGACACAATAGGATGAGAAAAAAAAATGTCGTAGACGTTTAATGTATTTTTTTGTTGTAAGTATGCTCAGTTTTGTCAATCTACTCAGCTCTGAGGAGCCTTCAAGGTAAGCCTTCAGATATAGGAGTACCTTCACTTACTCGTCGAGGCCTAAGTAACTTTTGTGGCCACGACAAATTTCCCTAGAGTAACATTCTTTAGAATACATTTAATTTGGTTTCTTAGAGCGTAGAAGAAGCCTAATTTACTTATTTTGGTTTAAATAAGTAAGTACAAGGTGAAGGGATTTTGAGCTTTAAAAGTTCAAGGTCAAATACAAATCCAATACCTACCTAATTTTGTTTTAACTTGACAAAAGGATCTGATACTCTCAAAGGGCTTATTTTCTAGATCTAAAAAGCTTCTTAGATTAAGTCACCTTTCGAAAGAATATAAACTTAATCAAATCGATTCATCTGTTTTTCAGTTACGATGCGACAGACAGATACATTTACACACTTTTAACTTAAAGTGTTTCTTTTGTTTGTGTCGGTTGTTAAAAATACATTATTTTGCATAAGATAAAACAATTAACACCATAAAACTTTACCCGAGTGTATACTTTTTACCGATTCACTAGCAAGCTATTGTAGTCTTTTTAAAAGTAGTTTCAATTCATTATGTCAAAAATGTATTGACATATTAAAGACATATTTTAATAAGTCATTCTTTAACAGAGGAATCAAAATAAAAGTACATTTTATATTTTAATATATAGGAGAAATCCATGAGAGGAATAAGCGAAATATAGGGCTCTGCAAACTGGTCTGAGATTTATTCTTCTGTATCTTATTCTTATTTATCAATCTTCTTCTCTTCTCTCGCCTAAGTCGAATCGGGTAAGATAAACAGATATATAATTATTCAGGAACTAATTATTTTCCTGCATAGCATTTACTCTACTTCTAACAACGTGAATTCCAGCGAAAGATATGGCTAATATTGAATACTCCTATACCAAACTTCGTAAGAATTTCGGCAAGCAGCCTATGTTTTGTGAAGTGCGCGGACACTTACTCGATTCTATTGCACCTGATAAATTAGAGCAGAAAAAATACTGTCTAAGAAACCCAGTACATAAAGAGTCACAAGTATCAATTTCCAAAAATGAACACTATATCAACACGAAGCGAGTAATTTTTGAGAATCAAGGTGTAAACCATGCTGAAGGAGGTTGGCCAAAAGACATATACCATGCTGATGAAGAATCGACCACCAGATACCGACGTCGTTTTGAACGAGATGATACTTATATCGATGCAGTACTCGGCACCTACGACAAGCTTACCAAGTGTATTAAGCAAAATAATGCAATAGAAATGTATGACATGTTCTTTAAAAGTATGAGGCCAGTCCTACCAGTAGAAAACACCTTCATACAACTCAACAATATGTACCGAGACAAAGACCAACGTCCAATTGGCAGCATGTGTTGGACATTCGAAGATGATTCTAAGCTGATTGTTGGGTATTGTGACAAGAGATTTCCGATAAAAGGTTCTTTTAATCGTAATCTCTCATGCTCTGTTTGGAATTTGGAAAATCCAAACGAACCTGAGCATACATTTTTACCACCCTCCGCGTGCTGGCAAGCAACTGCCTCTCCAACTAATCGTTCATTGATAATTGGGGGACTGGATGATGGGAGAGTTTGCATATTTGACATCCGTAGTCAGAAACACCCCGTTGTAATAAGTCCTGCGCATTTAGCACACCGTGAACCGGTCACAGCACTTGTGTATATGCAGTCCAGACTGAATCTAGAATTTTTCAGTGGATCGACTGATGGGTGTTGCAATTGGTGGGATGTGCGCAATATTTCTGCTTATACGGATACTCTTATAATGTCCGTTAGAGCCCCACCAGGAGAAAAGATCAGCCTAGCTAATGCTGAACCAGTAACAGCGCTCCAATTCGACAAATCTTTCCCTACAAAGTTTTTGTGTGGAACTGATACTGGGATGGTGATAAGTGTCAATAGAAAGGGTAAATCTCCGAAAGAAATAATGAGCGCGGTGTTTGAAGCGCATCTCGGTCCAGTGAAAGCAGTGCATCGCAGTCCTTGTGTATCGAAAATGTTCATAACTTGCGGTGATTGGACTGCACATATATGGACTGAAGATATATGCGTATCTCCTATCATTACAGGAACTAGTGGCCGCTATCCGATCAATGATGTAGCGTGGGCGCCCCAACGTTTGTCTGCTTACATGACGGTGAGCGCCGATGGTGTATTTCGAATTTGGGATCTTTTACGAAAATATCGTGAGCCAACAAAAATGTTGCTGCTCAGTAAAGAAAGCCCTCTCTTGAAGGTGACACCACACCACAGAGGACGCCTCGTTGCAGTAGGTGACGCAAAAGGTATCGTGTACGCTTTGTCTTTGTCATATAACTTGGCAATATCAGCGGATAAGGACAAGCAGCTGCTGATACAAACGTACGAGCGCGAAAACCACAGAGAGCATATTTTAGAAGCTAGAGTTAAAGAAATCCGCCTGAAACAAACGACTGTAGAAAAAGCTGTAGGACAAGACGACGCTGTAGTAGATGAAGAAGCTGTAATCAAAAACGCTGAGGAAGCATATCGTAGGATGGTGAGCGACGAAGTACGTCGTACTGGTTACAGCGTAGGCTCTGGGCCGAGTCGGAAAAAGGCTGCGATAAAATCTCGTTAGAAGCTTAATAGTTAAAAAGGCATTTTGTTTATTTTATAATTATGTACTATGTAAGTAAGGTAAATGGTTTAGTTTAGTTTCTTGTTACTTTAAAAAAGTTATAACTCTTACTATAATATTATTTATATTCGAAGTTTATAAGAGGTCGAAGTTCTCCAATGATTAAGTTTAGACAAGTTTAGTTTAATTAAATTGTATCAGTTATGTATGTTTAGGTGTATTAATAACAAATATAAAAAAAATGTTTTGAATTCATATTTTATTTCTTTGATGGTGTTGTTCCATTTTTTTTTTAATTATTGTCTCATTTTTCACATACCTGACGCGCAGATTTAACCACAGCTAAGAAAATTAATTATAAGGAAAGTTTTTTTCGCGAATTCCGGGTTGGTCTCGTAGTAAAAGTTGTTCATAATGATAAGTACTATGAGCCCTTTTCGACTTAACATACCCTTTCCTTAAAACCATGTACAAGTTTGTAGCCAACATAGCTCGTCATTTAGTAACCCATTTCTTTGCCTTTGATCGTGGGCTTCTCGTAATTTATGCAATTACACTTTATTCAGCAAGTTGGCTGTATTCAGAAAATGTGGTGAATAAGCGTACAGTACTCAGAATTGTAATTAACCGGCGCGTTTTACTTTGAACGTAAGCGAAATAATTATATAGTTTGATTTATTATCGTCTGTATTTGATATTTAGTGAGGTGAAGCTAAATTTATGAACTTTAAAAGAAGGTTTGGTTCGTTGTTAGATTCAATTTAAAGTAATTTATTGTTTGGTAATAAAATAACACTGACTAAAATTTCAAGTCAAGATTTTTAATTGTCATTGTTGTTGTTGTCATTGTTGTCATTGTCATTGTTTGTTTTTTTAAATCACTATAATTATTAAAAATCTTTACATAACCACATTAAGTATAACTTAGTATGAAAATGCAAAAAATATTTCATGTTAATTAATTACTTTTAGTAAGAGACAAGAAGAGAGGCCTATGCTCAGCAGTGGGCGATAACGGGCTGATGATGATGATGATGATGAAGTATAAAATTAACACAAAAAATACTTCAGGTGAGTAAAGTACTAAACTAACACTACAAGCTTAGCGACTAAATTCGAGGCAAGAACAAATACAGCCGTAGCTTAAATTAACCAAAGGTAAACTGTCAGCCCTATTTGACTTTGTTTGTAGTTAAAAGACGCAAAGTAAACAAACACCGTAGTTACTTCAGACCTCGTTAGGGGCTCACTTTATGTTCAACCAATAGCGCCCTTTTCACGCCGAGCCGGACAAATGCTCCCCATTTAGCTATACCCTTTCAGCCCTCGGAGACTTTAGTTAGGTACACTCAGAAGGGCTTTAAGATAGAATACACAACTCTTATACAAATGTAGCAGCATGTAACATGCGTAAGCTCGAACCTAATGGGTTTTGGAATGGTGAGCCGATACTGACGTTCTTTTCAATTCATACACTCAAACGATGAAAGCTTTAATAGTAGATAGCGCAGTTAGCTCCGCGCTAATTATTTACTCAAATAAATGGGTTGAAACCCATTTATTTCGACCAGTATTTTCACATTTAACCTAGTATGACGTAGAGGAGTGGGCAGCCTTTCCTCATGGCCATGGGTTTAATTAATTAACGTATATACACACCAAATTTTCTTTTGTAGTTTATTTTGGTTTAAAAGATGACTCGAGAGTGTTCTTAGCTATAATTCAAGAATCGTTTGAAGTTTATTAGCTGTCTTCTACTCGTGTTTTAAAAAAATTGTAATTAATTTACTTGTAATCGTTCTTGATTACATGTCATGATCTAGTTGAAATTTAAAACATTTACGAGTATGTTTAACTTATACTCGTAGTTGATGTTGTTTGCACGTGACTAAAGCAATTGATCAAAAGGCATTATGTTGTTATTTTTGGCTTCCAATGTTATTTAAGGTCAATAAATATTTCTGATTTCTTTAAATTTTAAGGAAATAGTTATTAATTTTTATTTTGGTTACTGTGACTCGTTTTGGTGTGACTCGTTGGGAACCCCTCATAATCAGGGGTTAGTTAGTTTTTCATAATAATTATTTTTTATAATAAGCTCAACATAGAGTAAGCTATGTGCTCAGATCAAGTTGGATCTAAGGCAATGTAAAGGTTGCATAAGCTGTCAAGGTTGGCCAGTTGGTACTTTTGAATTGAAATCCAATGGAAATAATACAATAATTAATAATAGCAAGGACAAGGTAGCATCTCCGGGCTTATCTTAATGATAAATTGATATTTGAAATGGCTTTAATTCACTGAGATAACAAGAAGTGAAATTAAAATTAGCCTGAAATTATCGATATTCTTACTTTACTTTACTGCGGAACGAAAATTAGTGTTTGTATCTATTTTTAAGTAAGAAACCCCAATTTGATTGACTAAAATATTTTATTAAACTATTATAGATTAAAGTTTTGAAAACTAAAATTATATTTTTATATTTTTCCAATCTGCTCCTTTACATAAACTTTTATATCAACTACCTCTATATTTGTTCAATAACTAAACCTTTCTGCCTTCGTTTCGTCTTCTCTTTTGTCTGAATTCAATACTGATTTATATATTTTTACGTCTGGACGCATTTTTCTTCCCTAATTTAGTTCATTAGCACAGATTGGATCCTTTTGATTTGTTTAAGAATTCAATTGTTCAATTATGCCTTAATAAAATTTAGTTTTTTCTCTGTTCTTTCTTTTATACTATACTAGCGACCTGCCCCGGCTTTGCACGGGTATAAAATATAGCCTATGCTACTCAGGGATAATTTAGCATTCTAATGTTGATAGAATTCGGTCCAGTAGTTTTTGAGATTGATCGTTACAAATATACAAAAATATATATTTTTTCTCTTTATAATATTAGTGTAGATAAAACTGTTTAAGATCAAGATAGACTAAATTACTACAAACCTCAATCTTGGAAAACAGATGCAATCAAATAAAAGGTAGGACAAGAAAATGGAAAATAGAAAAGCAATGAAGAAATCGGTATTATACAAGATGTTGTTATCATGTAAATAGCAGTGTGTACAACCACAAGTTAACCTAGATAAATGAAGTCGTTGCACTGTGATACGTCACGTTTTCTTTTCTGCTCTCAATGATTGCCCCTGAAGTTACTACGCCTGCATTTTTTTTAAATTTAATTCGCAAGGATTTTATTTAAACAAAATAAAATTAACACAAAAAATAACACCAAAGCATGTGGATTAAATTGAAGTTGTGGTCGTCAAATGAAGTGGTATTGTTGATTAGTTACATGTGGCAACCCCAGGGAGAGAATGAGAAGGGTTGCAAGATAGCGGTCCCAGATTACAACGTCCTCCGACCGTCCGCGATAAAGGCTCCATAATAAGGAGAGGGAACAGAAGACTATACAAATTACAAACAGTAGCGAAGTTCTCGCTGATTCGTGAAGTTTGAATAGATAACATTATTTATTTCCAAAAAAAGTGTTTCCGCGATCCGTAGTTCTAGACTGGACGTACATAACTGCAGCGCGTCACGCTTGTATTCCTTTATAAAGATCACCGAATTTGAAACTAGGCGGGGTAGCCGGCTCAATTTCACGTGAGTGTTCCTGTGTTAATTAAAACAAAATTCACAGAAAATAGCTTGATTTAGGTACCTGTCAGTGAATAAGAGTAGCGGTGTTTTTTCAAACTATTGCCTAGCCTAGCCAAAAAAAGATAAGCAGCAAAATCAGGTTCAATACACAATACTGCTTTGTTTTTGTATTAAAAAATAGAGAAATTTTTAGTTTCTAAATTTAAATAAAATAATCAAATTAACAGTACAGAACAGATACGTTCTAACAAAATACATTCATGATTTTCTTTTGAAAATCCTTACTGTGAGCAAAATTTCAGTATGGGTCAGCAGTGACCACACGCTGCGCTGTACTAATTTTGTTCGGTGTACAAGTAGGGATTCGTCAATACCGGATGTTAATGTAATGAAATGGGCCCCGGAAGTGGCTAGATCTTTTATATCTTTGAGAGAATTACTTTCGAAATGCGAATACAATGGGTTACACACACAGTCAGAACTAAAAAGGATGCATGTTTTAGAGAATTAATTAATATGATCTCTAGGCTGTTGATCGTAAAAAAGGATAGTACTTAGTCAAAATATAATCTGTTTTCAGCTGGAATACTGGTAGTAAGAAGATAGAAGAAGTAGAAGTAAGTAGGTAAGTAAGAAAAGTAAGTAAGTACTGAGAAGTACTTATAGATATGCTGAAAAGAAAAAGCCGCAGCAGCAGCTGCAGCAAAGCCGCACAAGCTAAATAAGAATGCTTTTTTTTAGATACGTGGCCCGACGCGCTCGCACAAATTCCTTTCCGTACTTCGGGTTGCATGCTCGAAAAACAATCGGTTGTCGGTTGTCTTGAAAATAACATGCTTATTGCTAACAGTGTTTCCACAAACATGACGATACTTATTTTAACAGAAGCATATGATTAACAAGTACTTAACATAACATTAAACTAAAACTTTAACTATTCAGTTTAGTCAGCAAGATGTTGTCATTTGCACACGGACTCTCGAAAAACTTTCAGATTGCTGAACCTAGATGTTAATATGTGTGTGTGATGTCAATTGAAATTATTTCAATGTTAAAAATATCAGTATTTAAAATTCAATATTTATCTCGTATAAGTCGATTAAAACATTACCAATCGACCAGCCGTGCACTCACGATAGCGATTCACGCATAAATAAGAGTTTTCACGATCACGATTTCTCGTTTACGATTTCTAAGCTCTTTTCTCTTATATAAATCAATATTGCACGTTGTCAAACGACAACTCCAACAATTTCTAAGCTAATAATGATCAGAGACTGCACCTAAGTATCGGAATACCATATACCTACTTTGGCTTAAATTGTGACATCAACTCTGCTACAACCAAACTGTTGGCAAAGTGTGCTAGTCTAACTTCCGAGGATGCTGTCTGCAACGTGAAGGATGATTTAGACTTTCCAGCACTGTGCTCGTAGTAGGTGTGTTCCAGTGCTGAAAATTGTGAGCACCGGTTGCTTGTCCTTATCAACACCCTCGAAGCTATGGCAGAGACCTTCAGATAGCTAAAAGACTCTGGCGCCAGGGCCTACCACTCGGCCTCTACGAACTTTCTTTACGTAGTGCAAAAAATACAGATAAAAGTAGCTAAGTATTCGTTCTTGAAAAGAGTGCGGTCTTAGTATTAAAGTATACGTGTATACAAGGTTTTATACTTAAAGAGTAATAAGTGAAAACCCATGTAAATATTCATAATTCTAAATAAATTTTATTCTGGGATTCACTCAAAAATCGTAAAAAACCCCAGCTGTTCCTTATAAAAATGTCAATGACTCTCAACGAAATGTAGGAAACATTTCATTTTTTCGCAATTTTAGAACTAGACCAGTGAAACTGGAACATTCTAACTGAAGCATAAATCCCAAGCTCTGCTTTGGATTGTTTGCTGAAATTGCCTTGTTTCAGATTTAGCTCATGAACAACAGAGTATGACATGTTTTGTTACGATTTTGCGTAACATTTTTAGAAAATTGCAATTTTGTTGAACATTGTCACAGAAGGCTGTGGCAAAAAACACTAAGTAACTTTTTATAGCCTGAGTAGCCCTGGTGTTAGAGTTTCACGTGAAATAAAAGATAGACATTTAGTTCTGTTATAATATATTGAAAGATTTTTTTTTTCCTTTTGAATATTTAGTGTGTAAGAAATTCATGGCTTTAGTATGCAATAAGTTTCGAAGTTTAAGTATTGCCAGTAATAATTTCCCTCTGGTCAGAACTATTTTCATAAACTTGGTGAAACTCACTACAGAACTTTGCATTAAATATCCTCCAAACAATTACTAACTTGCACTTAAGAATATTAAAGCGCTTTTCAAAATGGGGTTTCGTATCTGAAGTTGCTAGAACTTCGAAGTGGCACCAAAGGAGCTTTAATATTGGCGAAGTCTTGTTTAGCAGGAGTATTTTCTATTATGCTTCTTGTTTATTGAAAATATGATAAACGTATGCTTTTTTTAACCCCTGTCGCAAAAGCGATGGGGTGTTATAAGTTTGATGTGTTTGTGTGTGGGAGTTGTGAATGAGTGAGTGTGTATGTATCTGTCTGTGGCATTGTAGCTCCCAAACGGATGAGCTGATTTTGATTTTGTTTGAAAGGTAAATTGTTCTTAGCTATGTTTGATGAAAATCTGTTCAGCCGTTTCAACGTTGGAGGTTATTTTTAAATACGAGTGTTATTTTAAAATGATAATATATTATTGTCTGATATAATTTGACCTTAGCGTAGCTCGTTTAGATGTTCATAACCGATCATCAAAGTTAAACTACGGACGACACGGTCAGTCCTCGGATGGGTGACCGCAAGTGGCTTTTATAACTGAGTGCTAACGTTATTTGGATTTGACCTTACTTAGTAAACAAATTCGTATAAGCCGATTGGTTAGTGGGCCTATTATTTACTAATAATAGGCCCAAGTTTAATAAATATCTGTTACTAACACCCATAATGAGATGGATTTATAAGTGAATAGAACTAAAGTTATGCCACTTGCTCTTAATTCTTGTTAAACCCCTATGATTTGTACCTATATCTCCATTTTCAACATTAATTTTATACCTACTTTAGTAAACATATTATTATCTAATCCTAACATATTCAACATGTGTAATTGTAACTAATTTACCAACAATCTCGTCCAAACATCTTGACACACGACTTCAACGTAATTTTACTCGGACACCTACCAATCTAGGCCAACTAGATTGGATCTCGAATTACGACGGCACGTACTCGTAGCAACGTAGGTACCAAGTAAGTGTCACTAACAGAGACAAAGGAACATGGTTAAGAAGAACGTTCTCGAGGAAAAACCTATATGTAATGTGGTTAATGTGTTCAGGGATAGAGGGTGAGTATGGGAACATTTTAGTTAAGGAGTTTTGGTGACCTCTTTACCTGTATTTACTTTACCTTCCTACTATTATGTCACTGTAGAAGCGGTCGTAGCGTACTTGGTCCAGGTACCTATAGGTGTTCGTGACCGATGTTAAGCAACGGACGACACGGTCAGGCTTAGGATGGGTGACCGTGAGTAGCAATTACAACTAAGCGCTACTGTGGGTTGGATGACTGGTTAAATTGTACGACCCGATTGTTTGTCCTTTAACAAAACCGCCAAGAAATATCAGATGCCTGTTAGTAGGCGACCTAAAAACTCTAGGACCAGGTTTAGCCGCTCAGCTTAAGTATACCAAGTTATTCACTGGGCAAAACATTGATACTTTTTTTACAACGGCCTAACTAATGTTTTAACATCGTACCCGGTGCTGCTCTCAGATTTAGAGCTGTAAATTATAGCCAGCACTCTGAAATAGTGTAGATCCATTGTTGTATTTTTTTTTAACCGGACAAATCGTTTAGTATATCTAAGATACTTTAAGCTACTTGTTCTTTTCTCGGAAAGAAGGGAAGATTTTCCAGACCGAATAAAATGAGTTAACAAAATGAGAACCACGTCTTCATTTAACTTGTCCCCAAAGTGTGCTAAATATTTAAATACACAAAAGCCTTTACTTATTTCAAGATTAATTCAAAAACAAATAATCTCTTCAAAACAAATGTTACCCAAGGCGCTCACACAAGATTACTTTTTCCATTCCATTCACAATTTAAATGTCTTTTCGGGAAACTTTAAGAAAAGTCCTCGACATACTTGAGCGAGAAGAGGGAATGCTGAGCTGTGATATGTACATTGTACAGAGCATTTTCGTTGGATATAATTATATGTCACTTATCATATCACCCTCCTTGACAGAAATGAAGAGTGACGTGACGTAGACATGTAGAAACATCGTCTCTCTGAATCTGCGAACTGTAATTTTGCTCTTATTTTATAATGAAGCATTTCGTATTTTGAGCATTTCTTACTATTAAATTTGGTATCAGTATAATAGAAATAGAAATCTCTCCATCAATACAAAGAAATAATAAAACCCATTGGTCATTTTTTTTTTGTTATAATATAATTAAAACCCAACCCGTTGCAATTATAAAAAAATGGTTCAAAACCACGTTAGTTTGCTTATTCTCACTATTATTACTAGGAAGTCTTAATGTTTTTTTGTAAAATTGTAAATTATTTTTCCCACTAATAATAATTTACAATTTACATTATACTATCACGTTTTAAAACTAGGGGATCAGCCGCAGTCACGAGCCGATCAGGTGTGACTTACCTCTTATAAGTTATTTTATTTGCAGAAATTACTTACAGCGGCTGGAACAGTTCGAAAAGGCAATACAGGCATACAACGAAGCTCTGAGATGGAACGTGAGTACCGATTGCAGGCAATGTTACTACTACAGTATGAGAACTTCTTGCCTTCAGCATTTTGCCGGATAAGTTCGGAACGATTCGAGAAGCGATTGCAATCAGAAAAAGCAATTTCAAACGTGAAGTACAGTAGGTGTTTTAATGTTTATATTACACTGAGAAAAAAAGAATGATGAATTCACTTCACTTTACACAATTCATCAAAATTCCGATGAATTCACTTAAAGTACGGAGCATACTCATATCACCCAAAAAGTACGATGATGAGCACCAGTTTTTAGGGTGACAGTCATATATTATGATGGTTGTCACCGTAAAAACGTGCTAATCATCGTATTTTTTGGTGATATCAGTATGAAGGAAGGGAAGGGGGTGGGTCTTTAGGTGAATTCATCGGAATTTTGATGGCCATTTTTCTCAGTGTACGCGTATATAGAATCCAGATCCTAGGATATCTACCAATACAGAAGGTAGTACTTGTCAAATGGTATCAATACTACTTTTGTAAGGTTCCGTACGAAATTTCTGTGCACTGGTAAAAAAAAGCTAACGATAAGACTTCGATGTCTGTCCGTCCGCACTTGTAACCTAAATTAAATCAGGCTGGTACTAAAAGCAAACGTTATCCACCAAAACTAATATCTTAACTATATTAAGAAAAAAAAATACAACCTTCAATAAGTAACTTTACTTTTTAGCTCTATAAACGATATACCTACTTACAATAGCTGTGAACACGACTTCATTAGAATGAGTTACACAGTACGTACTCATGCAGTACGTTTTCTTTGAGCGAAATATCTAATTACCACATAGCTACAACCATTATTACTGGCACTACTGTTTCCCGGGATATCTTTGAAATATGTAGTGCATAGCAAACAGTTTGAGTTTCCATTTCCCGCTGCAAACATGCAATTAGAGTCGGCGTAGCGCTTATAATATTTAAACTGCTGTTGGCGTCTGAGTTTGCAACCCCTGAAAACTTAGCTATTTTTGTAGCCTTTTAGAATAAAAACAGGCAAATTTTTCACATTTGTTTTCATTTCATGTTCCACTAGGAATGGTTTCGCGCGTGCCACTTTGTTATTTTTGAAAGGTAAAAAATAAAATTTAAGTTACGACACCTAAAAATTTGTAAAATGACACAGTTTTTTATGAAAAAGCGTGCCTGCTCTACAGTCAACAGTCGAATAATATTTGCACTTGGTTCAAGATAAGAAGTTCATTAAACTGATGACTAAGTTCAAGTAGTGAAGCAACACCAGATTATGATGATGATTTACCTGCTCATATAAAATCTGGACTGTCTACACAAACATGATTATTTTCTAAAACATCGGTGTCGATTTTATACTGTTCAAAATTCAAGCGAAATTATTTCCGACACACCTTTGACTTCGTTTCGATTCCGGTTCAATCTTCATTTCATTGCTTGATTGCCGAGTGGAAAGCGGACGCAGCTATATCTACCTAACTACGTAGCTTGGAATCCGCTTCTGTGAAAGTTTCCGCTTTGGCCTATCAAGTTGATCAACACAGGAATCTAGGTTATCTCGTTATCTTTGTGCTTCGTTAATGTTGAATTAGAATTAACGGCTTTGGAATTAACCAGAAGGGTTTTTACGAAATAAATTAGATTGACGTAAGATTGCTAATGCTCAGCCTTCAAGATAAATTTATCATTAATCAATCAACTTACTTAAAAATTAAGAGGGTAGATTTATAAAGCAAAGCTTAGTAGACTACTCTACGTGTTCATGAATATTGGAATAACTGTACTCAAGTCATCATCAGAATTATATAAATATCTAGGTTTACATTAGGTATACAAATGCCAATGTATTCTCCTAGTCTCAAAGAACTCACTTTGCTCAGCCAACTAAATAATAAGATATCTATCTTACCCTATCATACTCAGTATTTTTTATGATTCGATTTAGTATCTACTTAATCTATTTAAACCACATCTCCTATAATCCACAGGCTTCAAAAATTGAAACGTGCTACATCTCACTGACAGCTTAATCTCGTCCACGCCGAGCTACAAATTGTGGTAATATCTCTTACGTAACGCTAATAAAATCTAATGTACCTAACTAAGTATCTAATTCACAGAGTGCCGATGTCAAATCGCTGTTGGGTCGGAGCTTGGCCAGATCGAAAGCTACACATTACACAGGCGCTTTGGCAGACGCAGTGCGAGCGGCCGGTATGCTATTAACTGGTGGACGGATGTAGGGAGGACTTTTCATTTAGGCGAATTTTGTGGCATAGATTGATAGCGGTATGACTACCGGTTATGATGCCGGTAGTATGTCTAACTATATTGTATTGCGAATTGCCTTTTTTGCCTTTTTGGGGAGCGATACTTTAGCAACGAAGCGGACGTAGTAAATTTTTGATTTTCATTAATGCTTGTTTTTCAAAACGTTGTTTAATGAGTGATATTTTGTTTCCTTTATTATAAGGCCCATTATACTCTTAAACCTCATAGCTACCGCTTGTTGCCTTAGTAGTAGGACTGTAAAGAAGTAAGCATGAAGGTAAATTTTTGCCACGACATTTGTAAGGGTCTCAAGTTGTCTACCAAGGTTTTATGGCATGCCAAGGTTTTTTCTAATGATTAATAATAATAGGTGAATGAATATATCTTAATGCTCTTGTTTACGGGGTTACCAGAAAAGTGTGTGTTTAGCCGAAAAGGGCTCTCAGTTCTTATTTTGAATAACTTTTACTATGTAACCAACCCTGAAAACGAGAAAACAAAATCAGCTGTTCCATTCATAAATTTCAATAACACTCGACAAAATGAATGGAACAGCGGATTATTTTGCGATTTGGGTTGATCCCATGGTCAAAGTTGTTCATAATGATGAGTACATAAGCCCTTTTTGGCTTAGCATAATCTTACTACTGCATAGAGGGTTTTCAGGAAAGAGTCCTTAAAACCCTGTAGGCAGTAGTCAGATGTTTAATTACATCGTTGTATTCCGACCCCAGCCCTGTCACTGAATCCTGTCAGCGTCCCGGCAATTTACACATGTTAATTATGTACCCACATTAGCACTTCGCTGCATCGTAACTGGTATTAGGCCGCACCACGCCATGAAATGAGCTTTGGAATATTTGACATACCTAAAACAAAGAAAATTTACCCTTACATGAAACAAGACGGCGGTATGGAGATTGCTTTTCTTTTACTTATCAAAATAGATTGCACGTAAATTCTAGCTTGTGATTCGTAAAAGTTCTAATTTTATAAGTAGGTAGGTACATACAAAGTTTTACTAACGATTTAAAAGTAGTATTTTTGTTTATTTTGTAAAAAAACTTTTATTTGGTTTGTTGGAAATTTAAAATAGTACCTGCTAACTATGAGCCGTAAGATACTCCATATTTTGTAATTTCTGTCCTTGAACATGTCACCTCTTTAACAAACGACAAAACATTTCATTTCTTTTCACACATATTTTATTAGTTGCTATTTTTATTGATAAGTTTTCACTGTTCATTGTAAAAATTATTGGAAATAAACTTTATCTTATCTTTATCTACTTATCTAATCGTTCTCAGAATTGGAACCAGAAAACCAGACCGCGTTGCAAATCAAGGCGAAGACGGAGTATGAAAAGTGCGAGTTCGAGCGAGCGCTCGCCCTCTCGATCCGAGGACGCCGCATCAGACGCTGTCCGCATGACTTCGCGGAATGTGCCCGCTGTGCTGAGGAAACGGTAAGGCTGAATCTAGCCTGACCAAGCATGTTTTACTAACTGACGGAGTATGATTCGCGAGGCACTCTTCTATCTCGATTTGGATTAATATGGTTGGTAGCTAGAGTGGGATAGAAGCGTGTCTTACCGAAGCATGCCTGTGAGCTAGGGGCATGCTTCGGTCATTCAGAATCGAGACATAGCTCGCTTGAGACCAGCGGCTCCTATGGCGAAATATTGAATTTTCCTGACTCACTGACAGACAGGCAACGTATAGCATAAACCGCTGGTCGTAGAGTGATTAGAAATTTGGAGGGTGTGTTTGTCTTGATGAGTGAACGTGTAGGTACTAAGAAAGGTCATTTTTTTAATTCAATACCTAAAGGGGTGAAATTGGGTGTGAAAGTTAGTATGTAGAAGTTTTATTTTTGATGCCACGGTTTTAAAACTTTACATATATACCTACTAGCTTTGGAAAATAATGAACACGTATTGCTCCATTTTTGTAAAATCAACCCCTATGGGGGTGAAATGGTGTGGTAAAGATATTGCGAAGAAAGAATTTGTTTTGATGTTACATTAATAAAACTCTACAGTTGTACTAAAGCGCTGATACTAAAAATTCACTAAAATCTCGGAACTTTTTGGGGAAATTGGAAAAAATATGGCCGCCTTAAAAACTTTGAAGGTCTCTCCGAAACGATTGAAGTTTTTGACTAAATGTCATATGGGTTTGCAAGGACGACTTAATGGTGGTGATGAAAATCCAAAATGGCCGATTCAAAATGACCGCCATTTTTCAAAATGGTCCGCGGAGGCTGATTTATTGCTTCCTGGGGTTTTTGGGGTCCCTGATTCCATTACATGGCACTTTTTACATGCTCTCAAAAAAGGAGAGTTAAGTTAATTTTATCCCGGAAAAATAAACGGTCCCTGAGTGATAGGCCACGCGAGCGAAGCCGTGGGCAGAAGCTAGTTAACTACTAACTTAGATACCCATATTCAAACTGAAACCGTTTCTTCGCAAAGTCCATTAAAAACCCACTGGGAAACATAAAGTTGAATCACATTGCATTAGTTTTATTTCCACAAGCAGATTTACTTTTTAGATCCGCGAGTGCGTCGTCGGTGGTACGTCTAAGAAAGTGCTTTCGTCTGCTGTTTCGATTTTACGCTTCGTGGACGTTAAAAGGGAGTTTATGGATGCAGACTCTCCGACTGTACCCAATAGGAAAAGCAGGATGCAGCTACAGCCTACGCAACAGGTAATGCTATTTTCAACGCTTGTATAAGTAAGGAGTATTGTGGTAATAGCTAATCGGCTTATTCACTGTGTACAACATGTACTTTACAGCAGTGAGAAATGTAGGGACAGTCCAGCCTATCCGCGAGCACGGCCAGCATGCTGTTAGCGGGGGACCGCACGCGCCGCACCAGCGAGCCGCATCTCTTGCGCATCGTTGCATAGAAGGAGTCAACGCGTGCTTCCGCAAACATTGTAGACGCACTGCAGTAGCGGGGGAGCCCCACCAGCATCTTAAACGCGTTATTGAACTGGACAGGACACGGAGGGCGCTGTACGTTTTCCGAGTATAATTAGTCCACAGGCTGCACGTATAGAAGGAGGTGCAATATGATCGATAAAGAGTTATCTTCACTTCTGTTGAGCACCGTGCAAACCTGCGGATCACCATATTGGCTCTGACCGCTAGCACCCTCCTCTCCCGTTCAACGTCAGCATCATCCTTCAGGGTGGGTGTGATTAGATGGCCCAGATATTTAAATTCCTGTACCTGTAGTAATGGTGAACCATATAGTTTTCTGGGTGGGGCCTCTGCCACTCTTCTTAGTCCACCCTGGAAGACCATACACTGACTTTTCTTGACATTGTACTGAAGTCCGTGATCCACTGCATAGTTTCCACAAATTTTCAGCAGCTAACGTAACGTTGTAACGTCTTATTATGATTGGCTTTATTTTATCGTGCATGAGATTTGGCCCGAGACAGAGAAAAATGGTACAAGGCAGAGGAGGACCTATCAGTATAGTATCGATAGGTACAGGCTGACGATGATGATGATGTAAGCCTTTATAACCTTTCAGACGTTTTTTGTCTCATATGTACTTTAAATATTATATATCTAAGTTAATTTGAGAGTATAACTCTAATCTACCTCTATTTAGTTTTCATCTCTTTTTAATTGTAAAACAGATGACACATTAGAACAGTCAATAGAGGTATAAAAAGTATAGCAACAGAATTGCCAATAGAATAAACAAAATATTCTAAAAACGTAGGTGCTCAAGTACAAGTAAGAAATTACTTATTATTCCAAACTCGCCTTTATACACGTAGGCACACAGCAATCCCAAAATAAACTACCAATATCATGCCCCAGTAAAAATAACTGAAACTATATTGAAACTTTATTATTCCGGAGAGGGATAACATAAAAACGCTTCGAACCGAGCAAACAAGACCTAGTTCCGACGTTTGTGAACAAAAGATAAAAAAATATGTCACCAATAACCATAATTTGTAGGTTCAAGAAATATCTCGCGCAGAAAAACAGAAGGCCAAGCAAATCTCCCGACTAATGGCCTCGAAGTATTTGGAGCGAATGGCTCATGACAAATATTTCTTAACGGCTTTATGTAAGGACGAGAGACTGGTATCAGCTAATAAACAAGGATCGAAGAAACTTCAGGAGTTGGCAGACAAGGCTTTGGCTGACGTAGAGGAGCGACAAGTAAGTTTATCTTTGTGACATAGTGCTCAAAAACAAGGCTACGCGTTTGCTACCCACTGACCTACATCCACAGAATATATAACCTGCTGACAGCTCTTAGGTATTATCCTCTCAGGAAAATAAAGCGTGGAAACCTCTTGAATGTCTGAACTCGTCAGTTGATCGCCTTTGAGTGGTTGACTCTTTAATCCAGGCAATCCTAGTCGCAGATTGCATTAATACATTTCAAGACGAACCAATCATCAGAACGACTATTTACCTCATCCCGTGCCCGACGTGGTGAGTTGAAGAAATGATAACAGGCTCGCCAGTCACAACCACCTGACGGCCCCTTTTGCTAGTTTAGCACATGTGGCAAAAAAAACCCACATCCAATCTCATTACTTTACGTTTTTATAAAATGTACTCCGGGTATTAAAATTCAAAAGCTTTTTATATTCAGGTTTTCTATAGTACGTACGAGTAGCTATCGGGAGCTAAAATTATTACGCGTGGAAAAGATTACATCATCCTATAAAAGAGCTCTCAATTTCAACAGAACAGGATCTGAAAATCTCTTTTTCAAATCTCGTTTGATTGAAAAATGCTTATAGATAGAAAACTCTTTATTTGTTTAATCTGGTTTGTTATTGTGTTTACTTGATAGACTTTTGCTTGGCAAACTAAATAATTTCTTTATGTAAACAATCCAAACCAGGAAAGTAGCAGTTTGTTGCTGCTTCTTTATCTTTTCTTACGTCTTATTTCCACAGCTTTCTATCCAACTTTCCCGTTTGAAAATACTTATTGAAAAATGTATTTTAAATTTTCTAAGGTTCTCCGATATTACCCGCGCGCCATATATCTTTCCGCGCTGTATATATGAGGTAAAATTGAAATTTATGACCCATATAAACGGTGGAGCTTAAAAATTTTACCGCACCGGTTCAGATACCGTAACCGGATTTCCGTTATTGCTATTAGGCTTATCTATACCGCAGCAGTATAACCGGTTTTTTGCTTCGCTAGAAAATTCTTTTTTGTTGTGGAAAACTTGCCAGCATCCCCGCGTATTTTGTATTCCACATGCCCGCAAGCATTTTTTCTCTTGTCCGTTTTGCCTAGACCATTTTTATCACACTCTCTAAGCTGGACATTATCATTTAAATTGCTTTGAAACGGTAATAGAGTGCGAACTGTTTTTATAAGCGGCACGGTCGATATTTGAATAAAACAGTTCTGTTGTGTCATTGCCCGAGTTTGGAGTATTGAACAGAATATTTCAATAGTGTTAAGTTTAAT
Source organism: Alcis repandata (assembly GCA_949125135.1). Taxonomy (NCBI): domain Eukaryota; kingdom Metazoa; phylum Arthropoda; class Insecta; order Lepidoptera; family Geometridae; genus Alcis; species Alcis repandata. The sequence goes on along the minus strand of OX421230.1, from coordinate 6,794,419 downwards.
AGTTTGATTTCATTTCTTCGTAACTCATACTAAAACTTAATTTACTCACATACATATTTGGTTAACATTTTATGTTAGGAAAAAACGTAATTCAGTTTAAATGTATAAAATCGGCTCTCAAATGAACAAGAATTCGTTACTGTCACAGATTTTCTACCTATGGCGCACAGAGCGCGCTTAGGCTCGCGCAAAGAGTTCGCAGTACAATCCCTGTTCTTTTTAAATAAAAAAAATTAGAAATATTTTCAACAAGTTTTTATTGCATTGTCGTCGGAGTAACACACGCATACCAAATTTCAGCTCAATCGGACATTGAGAAGTGGTTCAAAATTGAGTTGCAAGATTCCACCCGAACAAACATAGTTACACACATAGGTACATTGCAAGTTAAACAAAAGCTTTTAAAAAAGGTTCCATCATTACTTTCCTGCAGGTAGTTCTCCGTGAAAGACGGCCGATGTATGCAGCAAGAGCCGTCGAAGCCGCAGCCCGAGCCCGTCTCAGTCAAACTCGTAAAGTCCAGGTCAAACGAGCACAGAAGCAGCACACAACAGACGCTCAGCGCCTGGTGAGAGCAGCCCAAGCAGCGTATGAAGAAAGAGCCACAGCTAAATGTTTAGAAGCCGCTGAATTTGGAATGGAACAGATTTTGAGGAAACCGAGTAACTTACTCCCTGGAAAGGAAAAGTTCCTTAACCAGCTCTATGATGTTGTTGCAGAAGCATTCGTTGACCAAGTAAGTTTCGTATCGATTATAGAAAGTGATCTGAAAATTGTAAATGTATGAAATTTGAATACGTCATAATTGGCTAATTCTATTATAGTAATAGATATTATTTCCTTGAAGTTATTTGAAACAAGAAGAATAATTAACACTGGGTTTTTAATTCACATCTTGTACATTTACTACTCGTAACAGCAAGAATTTGGGACACTTAAATACAAAGTTACTAAGAAACTTTTGTAACTGAAGTTTTTTAACGAAAATTTTAATAGAGTCACTTGGAGTAAAACTTCTACTTACCTTAATTAAAAATAACTTGCGTCTTTGAAGTTCTATGTCACATATCCAAAACTGACATCCAAAGGTTATATAGGGTTATTCATAAAGGGTATGCTAAGCCGAAAAGGGCCCATAGTACTCATCATTATGAACAACTTTTGCTATGAGACCAACCCGAAATTCGCGAAAAATAATCAGCTGTTCCATAGAAAAATGTCAATGACACTCGACAAAATGTATGGAACAGCTGATTTTTTTTTTCGCGAATTTCGAGTTGGTCCCATAGTAAAAGTTGTTCATAATGATGAGTACTATGAGCCCTTTTCGGCTTAGCATACCCTTTATGAATAACCCTGTATAGGTTTGAATGTTGATATTAGCAATCGTCAAAGGGTTGTAAGACAGTATGTCCTATTGTTCAGAACCAAAACACATCAAAGCCAGGTTACGGGCAGTAATGGATTACAATCCTTTGACTAGTACCTATTACTCTGATTGAATTGAATTGATCCTTCTATTTCATAAGTACGATCTTGTCTATCATTGCCGTAGCTTTGATCTTGGTCACAACACATTATATTGGCAAGTTAGCTCTTCAAGGTTATAAGGAAAGGGTAACGTACTCACAATTAATTTTGGGGCTCATCATTTAGTACTCGATTTAACTACATAATTAAGAAATTTTGCTTCGTTACCCACACTGATATCACGAAGATAATAAAAGCTGTTCCATAGAAAAACAATGACACTCGATAAAATGTATGGAGCACTTGATATTTTGCGATTTCAATATTGCCCTATAGTACAAAAGAACGACAAACAAGCTGGCGGTCAGCCTGATGGTAAGCTAAACCGCCGCGTATGGACATCCGCAACACTAGCAGCGTTGATAGTAAAAGTTGTTTAAAATGATGAATGCTATGGGCCCTTCTCGGTTTATCATACCCTTTCCGTATAGCCCCGTAGAACTGACTTGCCAATATAATTTATTAGTGCTAACAAACTCTTCTACAAACTCCAGGACGAATCACCAATTCAACTTCGTAAAATACAAGCCATTATAATCTGTCCGACTTGTCCGTTCATATTACCGCGAAAAGTTTTCGAGCTTGTGTCACAGAATATAAATTAACAGATAGAAAACACTACTAATTCATTAAGCAATTATTTGTCTACTTACCTTACGTAAAAATGTCACTAAGCAATGGAATTTTCCACTTTTCAATATTTTTAAGCTCTGTGGCAATATGTACCTACCTATTGGTTAGGTTCTTTTATAGGCGTTGCTGTTTGGCATGGTGGGGAGGAAAAAAATATATAACCCAAAACCTAAACCATGATTCGCATTTCTAATAATTAACAGACCTTAGTCTGTTTTGTACGTCAAATTCTGTCGCATCATTTTCTAAACTAAACTGACAGCTCTAATAAGTTACTGTGCCTTTCTCACATATCGAAAAAAAAATGACGCATTATAAAGTTAGTTCTGTGTACAAACTGTGGTCAGTATGTACCTAAGTAGTTTAGTTTGAGAATAGCAAACCAGAATCGAAAAACCTAATACATAACAAACCTTTACGTTTTTCTTTTGTTCAAAGGGGATCCTAGTGGAATTGTAATTGTTAGTATAACCCGGTCACAATATCTGTGCACCTCGCTGGAATGCGTATAGCCTTATATAGTCGAATATATCGAATAGTCGACAGGGGAAGCGGGAGCCTCTCCCGCTTCCCCTGTCACCTCTCCGCGCACTCCCCGGTGCGACAGTGCGACTATATAAGGCTATACGCATTCCAGCGAGGTGCACAGATATTGTGACCGGGTTGTAGGTACTTACTGTTCGATCCCCAATTTAGGAGATAGTAGTGAAATATCGAGTGCATGTGTAAATAGCGGTCTAAACCGGAACGTCCCTAACTAATAGCTGCCTTAAATAAGTTTTGCCGTAAAAGCTTCCAACATTTTCGTCCAATTTAAAAATATAGTCTGCGCTTTACTTATTTCGTATTTGTCCTAAAGTCACGTCCTCGAAAAAGATTGGACTCGTCTATTTTATTCACAGAAACGTGTTCGGGAGAGCATGAGCGAGTCGGATCGCGAGAAGAGAGCGTTTATTCTATTAGGGATGGCGCTGTCGAGAGAACCGAGCAAGGACTCAGTGCTTCGTGTCCGGCCGCACGCCCCGCCGAGGGATGCCAAGTGTGTTAAAATGATAATAATATTTTCATAAATACTAATCTCAACATAATCAAAGTTGTAAACTGTTTATCTAACTTTAAAATAAAACAACAGTACAGCCAAAACCGCGAGGTGAATTGACCTCGTTAAGTATCTAAGTCCTAAGCACCATAACATGTCGTTGTCGTATTAAATGAGTGGTCTGTACAGAATCCAGAAACTTCAAATGAAACAAATAGATATCGAAACTATTGTTTATTCAGTCCCACATTGACGCGAGCCAAATCATTACATTAAGTATGCTGCGACAAACGTTTGCGCGAGTTAACTTGTTTAAAATAGCGCCATCTATGAGATGGCGAGTGAACTAAAACGGCGTGATTCAAATCTTGGTTCGAATCTGGTTCAAGTTAACAATTGAACATTCCGCCACCCATGGACCACATGTCCATAATAATGGGAACAAAAAAAAAAGCTTCTAATGAACTCTCAAACCTTAACATTAACAAAATAAAATAGATCAAATGAAATTAACAAAACATTCACAATAACTATAGACTAAGCTAACAAAACTCTCAGTCTTAGGTAAAAAAAAAACAGTTTTTAAAACAATCTTAATTTAATAATTTTTTAATCAAATTCAAGAAAATAAATTAGGCCAAAAGTTATAGAAAAAAATAGAGGTTGCCAAATCAAGACAACAACTTATTCTGAGATAGGTAACAAACACAATTTCGATACGGGACGTTTAAAAACGGTTCCTCTGCTACGTAAGCTAACTACGCGAGTGATATCGTCAGGACCACTGTGCTTTTCCGTAATCATACCGTACATCCATTTTGCTGGTGGAAGATTTTCCTCTTTCACCAACACCACATCACCAATCTCGAGCTCCCGAGTGCCTTGTCTCCATTTATGGCGCTGCAGAAACTGAGTCAAGTACTCTTTAGACCAACGTTTCCAGAACTCTTGAACCTTTCGTTGAGTCAACTGCCAGCGCTTTAAAGAGGAAACATTTGAGTTCTGACAATTGGCATCTGGGATCAGTACCAATGGTTCTCCAACCAGGAAGTGGCCTGGTGTCAGCGGACTAGGGTCATCGGAACCATCACTCATACGCGATATTGGTCTCGAATTGAGGCATGCTTCAATTTGAGCCAATACCGTTGTTAACTCCTCAAAGGTTAACGTCGAATCACCGATGACCTTCTTAAGGTGATTTTTTGTGGAACGTACTCCTGCTTCCCATAATCCCCCAAAATTGGGACTATAGGGAGGAATTCGGTGCCAAATCGTCCCTTTAGTAGCGAGCCAGTCAGCAATCTCAACAGCGACAGTAGAATTTTCAGCTGTTAGTAAAGTCTTCAGTTCTCGATCAGCGCCAACAAAGGTAGTCCCATTATCGCTCCAGAGTTCTGCACAATGGCCACGTCTAGAGACAAACCGTTTGAAGGCTGCTAGAAAAGTTTCAGAAGTGAGATCACTGACGACTTCGAGGTGTATGGCTCTCGTTGCCATACATACAAAAAGGCATATGTATCCTTTCGTAGATCGATGACCACGACCCTTCGTGGTTCTTACTGCTATTGGACCCGCATAATCTACTCCACTTTGATAAAATGGTCTACCTGGCGTTACTCTAGCTGATGGCAATTGACCCATTAATGGGTGCATGGTCTTAACAGCGTAACGTACACATGTCACACACTTGTGAATGTAAGATTTTACCAAGTTTCGTAGATTCACGATCCAATACTTTCCTTGTATGTAGCTGATCATCAGGAGCGGACCTCCATGAAGAGTTTTTTCATGAGCTTCACCAATGATCAGTTTTGCCAAATGAGACTGACGTGGTATTAATATAGGATGCTTTTGAGTTTCAGCCAGATCAGACTGCTGCAGCCTACCGCCAACACGCCATACGTCATCATTGTCTTTGAAGGGGTTAAGAGAGGAAAATTTCCCTTTCTTATCCTTCAGGTCCTTTAAAAGGTAACGAATCTGAGTTCGTTTGATGCAAGCTAGTAGAACAGCCTGTAGTTCGTTAGCCGTCAACCACGGCTGCGAAGTCGGAGAAGAAGGTAAGTAGAATCGTCTGCACCAAGCTAACACTCGAACAAGTCTTCTCAAAGACGAAAATCTTTCAAGAAATGCATCACCGTTCTCAGCGTCACTGGTAAGTACATGACTTTTAATTATTCTTTTTTCTTCCAGGTTGGTATCCTTCAGATCTCCATTGCTATATAGAATTTCTTTCAGATGCAGCCACTCCGGACCGCGATTCCACAAGACGTTTTCTACACATTCCGAAGGCGTTATCCCTCTAGAGGCACAGTCGGCGGGATTATCCTTTGAGACGACATGAGACCACTGACTTCTATCAAGGATCGTAAGTATTTCAGACACTCTATTAGCGATGAAGGTCTTCCAGCGACCAGGGTGACTGCTAAGCCAAGCTAGAACAATTGTAGAGTCTGTCCACGCATGCAGGTGATGTTTTGGAACGCTCAGAATCTCTGCAACTTCACTCAAGAGTTTAGCCAACAAGACAGCACCGCATAATTCTAGGCGTGGAATCGACACCTGCTTAATAGGAGCTACTCGGGTCTTGGAAGTCACCAAACTCACATGCACGTTTCCTTCGCGATCAGTGACGCGAGCGTATACCACAGCAGCGTAAGCCACGTTGGAAGCATCCGAGAAACCTTGAAGTTCCAGGCATATATCATCCTTGCTAGAATGGATCCATCTAGGTATGCGGATTTCCTGAAGTTTCTCTAGATCATTGCGAAACTTAAGCCAATCGTTAAGCAATGCTGATGGAAGTGGGTCATCCCATTCAATACCGGATAGCCAGAGCCTTTGAATAAAGACCTTAGCAGTAGTGATAGCTGGAGCCAACCAACCTAAGGGGTCATAAAGTCGAGCAATGTCTGATATGACTCGTCGTTTGGTACACGGACCATCAATAGGAGGTAGCGTAACAGTGCATTGGAACGTGTCAGCTTCGCGATTCCATGTTAGGCCTAAAATCTTCATCACTTCATCAGTCTTGAGTTCCAGATCGACATATGATCGACGCTCACCATGATGGATATGCTTCATTAGCTCCGGACTATTGCTTGACCATTTCTGCAGAGGGAAGCCTCCACGACCAAGAAGCGTAGTCATCTGCTCATGAATTTGGATCCCTTCACTTACTGAATGACAACCGGTCATGAGATCGTCCATATAGAAGTCGGTCAATACTCGAATTTGAGCTAGGGGCACATCTTCACCATCGTCTCTGGCTAATTGCTGCAGCGATCGTACAGCCAAGTATGGTGCCGAAGACATTCCGAACGTGACTCTCAGCAACCGCAGATGTTTCAAATCGGCGCTTGGATCGTCTCGCCAGAAGATCCTCTGAAAGTCAGTGTCTTCATCCGCAACCTTAACTTGCCTGAACATCTTGACGATATCTGCGACAATTGATATTGGGTAACAGCGCCAACGCATCACCAGGTGTCTTAACTCTGGTTGCAGAGTAGGTCCGGTCATGAGATCATTATTAATCGAAACGCCGTTGGATCCAGAACAAGACCCATCAAAAACCACACGTACCTTGCTAGTGGTTTTGTCCTGCCTTACTACAGCGTGGTGTGGCAGATAGACAGCATCTGGTTTTTCGGTGTTATTGACCTCTTCTATATGACCCATGGTGACATATTCGTTGACGACCTCTGAATACTCCGCTTTCAGTTTAGGATCATTGTTCGAAAGCCGTTTCTCTAACATCATGAATCGTTTCCGTGCAATGTTTCTAGAGCCTCCATACTTGCATAGTGGGTCTTCCGTCTTGAATGGAAGACGTACTATGTAGCGACCTGAATGGTCTCTCTTGGTGGTTTGTGTGAACCACTCTTCGCATTTTTGATCCTCCAGGGTCAAATGCTTCTGTTTCTGAGAGGATGGTTCTGCTTCCAACTCCCAGAATTTCTTCAGCAGTTCGTTTTCAAACTGCTGATCAACATGCGTTACATGCATATTGATGATACTGTGACACTGTTTGCTACGGTTGACGTAAGCAGATGACACAGTACCTGATAAAATCCAGCCTAGACGGGTATTTTGAGCAATCAACCCAGGCTGACCTTTCACTAAACCTTCCAGAAGGATCTGGCTATAAACCTCCGCCCCCAATAGCAGATCAATTCGATTTGGAGTACCAAACGATGGATCGGCTAAAGCACTGAGTGGAAGAGCAGGCAACGACTGCACATTGTGCAGCGCTGCGCTGGGCAACAGACATGTGAGCTTATTCAGCACATGTGCCTTTACCGTGATGGTAAAGGTTGGGTCTAGGCGGGACTGAATAGTAAGCAAAACTGTGTGTTTCGACGCAATAGTCGAGCCACGGCCGCCGCCTAGTCCGGAGACTAAACCAGTCTCAAGATTCTTCTTGAGACCCAATAGCTGCACTGCAGCTTCTGTCAGAAAAGACGCCTGAGATCCTTGGTCAAGCAAGGACCTTAAAACTACAGTGCTCTTGTTACTGGATTCCGCCTTTATTAAGGCAGTTGCCAGCAACACCTGACTGGGCGAATTTACGTGACAGGAGGTGATATTTGGAAAATCCGTTGTTTCATAAGGAACCTGTGAACTGGTCGAATCTGGCGCTAACGCCGTGACTGTTGCGACCACGCTTTTATTCACGGTTTGCTCAGCCTTGACATTGTCAAAGGTTGGTTTCTGGGTTTTTGGATGTAAGAGTGTGTGGTGTTTCTTTTTACACAAACGACACCTGGTTGACATGTTACACTGGAAGACGGTATGATCGGTACTCAAACAGTTAAAGCACAAGTGATTAGTCTGAGCGAAATTACGTCTAGTATCGGTGGGTTCTTTTGCAAATTTCTTACAGTTGCAAGTTTTGTGGTTCTCTGAACAATACGAACAGGATACAAAAGTAGTTGCAACGTGAGCACAATTATTCTTCTCTGACTTTTGAATTTTAGGATCTAAAAACTCTATTGACCTGAATCTATTCTCTAAAAATTGCTCAAACATAGCCATTGTAGGCAATTCTAAATCAGTCTCAGTCACCTTTTGTTCCCAGAGCTTGCGGGACTCAGCATCAAGTTTTTGACTAATTAAAAAGACTACTATTACGTCCCAAGAATGGACATTGACGCCTAAGTTCTTTAAGGCGCTCAGACATTCTTTAGTTGTGTCTAACAAAAGCTTTATCGCACTTGAAGATTCAGTTGTCAGCACTTTTTGGGATGTAAGCTTCTTTAAAATGCAGTTTGCCAAATACTTTTTTTTATTATATCTGCTTTCTAACTGAGTCCAGCAAACTTTATAATTATCTGAGGTGACCGGGATGTGCCTCAATAACTGCTCAGCTTCACCAGTCACTGAACTTTTTAGGTAATGCAGTTTTTGTACATCATCTATACTGCCGTTTTTGTGAATAAGGGAAGTGAACATATCACGGAAACTTGCCCATTCCGAGTATTTACCCGAAAATTTGGGTATTTCAATTTTAGGCAATTTAACGTTCAGTTCAGTGACCTTACTTCCATCTGCAGTAGTAGATCTTGAGGCTATAGGATCTGGTTTGAGTTTCTGAATAACCTCCTTCATCATTGATTTATAATCCATAAAATTCTCTTCCGTGGTATCATATAAATCGTCTTTAAAATATGAAGACTTTTGCAACTCCTCATTTTTAACTTCAAATATAATCTTTCGGTGGTTACTTTGAAACTCCAACCAGTGTCTCTCTAACGATTCTAATCGTGTATTAATATAAGAGAGGGACAACCTATCCTTTGAAGCCTTCTTAAAATTAACTTTAGACTTATTAATTTGTGCCGCAATGTTCTCTTGTAGGCTATAATAACTAGATGCCATCATGAGAAAAGTAAATTATTTTCTAAGTGTATAGAACCTTGTCGTACTCAGAATTTTACAAATTTGGGCATAGGTTCCCCGTCTGTACACTTTTCGCGAAACTATTCTAAGTCATGCACACAACACATAAAATTTTAAAGTCTAAGAAAGTCAATTAAAATTCACTAAGTGACTGGAACTTTGTCACAATAAAACATGCACTTATAATTTCTTCAAATCTTCAAGTTTTGAATTTCCAGAGAATAAGGTTTAAAATTGTACTCACTATTTTTCACCGAATATGAACTCACGCTTGACCACACTGCACTAATATCGACGTCACCACTATGACGCCTCCTCCAGTGACGTCAGCACTATGACGCCGCACGCCAGTGACGTCAGCCCTATGACGTCTCACTCCAATGACGTCAGGTTAGGTCCGGCTGCAGCCGGGGCACGTTCCGCCGTCGGCGAAATCTCGCCCTCACTCCGAATCAGCTAGTGACTATGACCTCTTCTTCACTGGGGGCTTCCACCAGGTAGCACCCAGAGTTGGAGACACAGTCCAGCTCTCCGCAGCGGTATACTTGCCGCACACCAGTTAGGCCAATGGTCAGGAAGTATAATACTGCACCACTTTCTGCACAAGTAGCGAACCACTACCCTGTTCAGTGCACAATGGAGTAATGCCACACCTGCCACAGTCAACCAAGCGTCGCCGTTTCCCGGCTTCACGAAGGACCATGTACAGAATCCAGAAACTTCAAATGAAACAAATAGATATCGAAACTATTGTTTATTCAGTCCCACATTGACGCGAGCCAAATCATTACATTAAGTATGCTGCGACAAACGTTTGCGCGAGTTAACTTGTTTAAAATAGCGCCATCTATGAGATGGCGAGTGAACTAAAACGGCGTGATTCAAATCTTGGTTCGAATCTGGTTCAAGTTAACAATTGAACAGGTCTATACCTACAAGAAAGACCAGTTAAGTACTCGGTACTTTTATTTACGGTACTTTTCTATCGATATTTCTATTCATACTTATTGAAACAAAATTAGGTAAGTATAACAACCTCCTTTGGGTTTTGTTTGATTTTCTTCAGTTCAACGTTAATTTTACTAGAGTAACAACATCTAGTATAAAATCTACTGAACACCCCATATTTAGAGGTAGCATGCTCCATCGTAGACCGTATCGTTGCTTACCATCAGGTGAGATGGCGGTCAAATGCAAGCCTATTACTGAATAAAAAAAATGTATCGCTTAAAATGGTGCATTTTATCCAGTACCTATAAATAACATAAAATCTACTGAAATTTGTCTCCATCGATATCGCCTAATTTGATGCATTTTAGGCACCGTCTCCGCACTCTCGAGCGTGTCCTGGCGACGAGCACACGCGCCGCGGAGCGCTGTTATTTGCTGCACGAGCTGGCGCGCCTGCATGTTGACACTAAGCAAGCTTTGAGAGCTCGCTACTTTGCTACCAAATGCCAGTCCGGTAAAGGGGTCATTTGCAGTTGTCATCCTTCATATTTAGCGGCGGTAGCGGGTTTTAATTAATAAAAAGTTTATAGCAAAGTCAGAAGTCATTAGAAACTACAATGTGTATAAATTAAGTAAGTAAAGTTAAGTTAAGTAAGTAAGGTGAGTGTAGTACTTTCAAAATTAATAGCGAGCTAAGGAAAGAGATAGCTCTTTTCTTGGCTTGCTATTGCCCGGCATAGGTTCGGCAATCTAAGGCAGATCGCCAAATAGTTTGCTTACATGGCAAATCAACTAACAAACATATAGGTATATAACCGAGTGAATCGGTTTCTTCTATGCCAGCGTGCTCCATCGTAGACCGCATCGTTGCTTAAGTACCATCAGGCAAGATGGCGGTCAAACGCAAGCCTATCATTCAATAAAAAAATATTAATAGGTATACAAGGAAACTGAAATAGCAGTGAACATTTTTGTTACAAATCACGATGGACCCACTCAAATGAACGCCCGACATCAAAGCACTTGTAAAAGCAGTGGACAAACGTGAACGATGTTGCGTTCCAAAAACCAGATAGATATTAATTATGAAATCAAATCGACGAGCCAATACAGGAATAGTTAACACTACATTATCTCATTACCCATCTGCGAGCCCAACTGTTACGGTGGCTAACTTAGGCCATTCCTAATCGAAGTTTGGCTGTTCGAACACTTAGGAAATGGCTCGGCCAATTTCACACGCACACTTAGTATGTGCCAACCGTGATCTAAGTTTATGCTCTGTGAACGTGCCCCACTGAGAAAGGAGTGCTACGGAACTACCAAGTTTTCGTGGCCTTCAGGATCTGTGTATTTGACGTAAATGCAAGTCATGCAGCATTAATTTGTCGGTCATCTGAGAAGCTAACTTGAAATTGGGGGTAGAACATTAAGCAGATATACATACCTATACATATAACATAACATAAAGGTTTGGACATAATGAGTTTGCTATAAATAGAATAGTGCTCATTGCATTTGGGAATATAAACCATTATTAGAAAAGTAACGAAAGTTTTCTAGTTGTTTAATTAATAGATCAAAAGTTTTTTTTTTGTGATTGAGTTCCATAAAAAATTTCTCGACAAAAAACAGAAACAATCACAATTTCATGTTCGGTTTGATTGCTTAGTAGAAATTAAGTACTTACAAGGTCACTGCTCTTTTGCGCTATTTCTGTAGGAAAAAGCACAAGCCTTTTCTAAACCTAAACTAGAGCCGGAATACGATCGTAACCAACTTAATGGCGCCGCCAGTCGTGTGACTACCCTCATAAATCGAGCATCGAGTGACGCGTGACGCGAACGGTGAACCAAGCCGGTGAGTTACGCACCTCGTACCTACCAGCCGGGAAAAGTAATGCTCTAAGCCGTGCAGCGCACCCAATTTATCTATGCAGATGGCCAAATGTGCAAACTACAATTTTTCTCTGCAACATATCTGTGTTATTCACAAAATCCGACGGTGGCTCCCTGGTTCAACTCATTAGATAAGTTGGTTAAAGTTTATAAGGCACCAACATTGATCTTAACCCGATAAGTTAATAAAGCACGCCAGTTGCGTTAATTTTAAGGTAGTACCTGTAACGTAGAAAACTTGAACTACGTTATGTTGCGAATTTAAGTAAATAGGTAGATAGGTGTTTTTTTCTCTAGTCGGTAGAGTGGTTTCCAGACTTCTAAGAATGATTTTAACTCTTTACGGTCTCTGAGACATCGTCCAATGAAATACACAATGTGACTATCTTCAATTTATTTATTTTAAATTGGTCCTTCAAGTCTAGTAATCAAAAACCATCCAAACGATGTCGCTTTTACTGAAGTAGTCAACCATAAAACTAGTTTGTGACCAATTTTCCTTTGAAGTTTTAACATAACTTTCCCCAAGTTTCAAAAACTCAAACTAAGAACTTACTAAATGCTATTAGGCTTACAAAGGCTTTTAAAAAATTCCCGTTCCGCGCCAAAATTTTATTTAAAAGTACTCTAAAAGCAGCTGGACAAAGGAACGAAAAATAATTCGAGGATGTCCAATTGTGCTCGGCGTGTCATATTTCCTGGCTGGGTGCCATTTTGCCTCGGAGCCAGTTTTAAATTCGTGCAATGGGTTTTAATCGACTGATTTTGCTTGCTCTGGATGTAGGGATGACTTATGTTAAATCGTCGAGAGATTTTGATACTCGTATTGCGTAAAAAACCTTTTTTTTGCGTATGATTTATTACAATAACTAAACAAATGTATATGTAGCTGGTTTGTAAGAAATTACCCGCCAGCTAAGCTAGTTCAATTCCAATGAAACTATAGGTGCTTTTATATAGTGTCTTTGTTAACCATCGAAATACTTGATTAATTACATACTATTACATACTTGGAAAAGACTCACGAGCCGCAAGCACACCGCGCACCATTTAAAATAGCAAAGTATTTTCTGGCCGATAATTTCAGACTCATTTTTTTTAATCATTTTACTAATGGAACGATACTCTATCATTAAGTGTTATGTTTTGCACTGCTCTACCTAGTATTTTATTTTAACAAATCTGGAAATCTTACAGCAATTTTTTTAGTACTGATACAAATAAATAAGGCCACTTACAGATTTATTTTATGTATCAGCTAAGTATTTCATATTTGCAGAAGCCCGCCTTTCTGGTCACCGAATCTGGCTCCTGAACGCCTCTTTCTTGCTCGCCCGCTGTCACCTTCTGCAGAACAACAGGCCTGAGGCGCGAGCTGTGCTGATTGAAAGCGCAGACCTGGCCAAGTCTTACGGCTTCCTTGATATTGCTTCATTTTACGATACGGTAAAGCAGACTTAAATCTTTCTGACTCTTTGCCTACTTCTAAACAAAAGCTAAACTTCAGGTATTTCTGTCACGGTATAATTTAAAGATATGCAGATGGTTATTTGTCGAAAAATAAACGAATGGTTATTTGAAAATTAATGAAAATAGTCGAATCCAATTTATTAAATACTAATTGTGTTAGCTTTTATATTCATCGGATTAAGCTTTTTTGTGACAGCACTCACAATACGATACAGATCAATGAATACAAAAGCGCATTCAAACAAAACCTTTTAATCCAACTGGCTACCTAGTTTTTTATCAAAACAGTATAAATTGTAAAGGCTTTTCTAATTTTACTGCCCTAATCAACGACTCTATTCTTTCGCGTGCGGTTTTATCTCGATAAATACAACAAGAAAAAATACCATAAAAGCAATAATTAATTAATAATAGTAATCAACTGATAAATAGAACATCTCCAGCAACTGGCTTCGAAGCACACTTATGATGTGATCTCCTGAGACAACTGGTTGTCAAACCTAGTTGCCTCTTAGGCGGTTAAATGACTTTTCTAAGTAGGGGAAACAATGAACCCATGTGTGAATGCTTAATTTGACAAATCTAAACTAACTAAAAAAATATCTATCTTTGTCATTGTCTAATAGACAAGGACAACAATACTTAAAAAAATACATCTGTTTACTAAAACTGTTAGCTTTCAAACTTGGACCCAGTGGCCGAGATAATACCGTACACGTCAGAAAAGAGCCACAGAGGCCTTATTCTTGCGAGTGATATTATTATCTCGGTCACTTTCGCTCTCATTAGAAATTTCATAAGAGTGAGAGTGACGGAGATAGTCACTCCCTGGAATCGAGACAAAGTAACATACTATAGGTTCCGTGCTTCGTAGCAGCGATACCGCTACAATTTGATTAATGCAATAAGCATTGTGTCGACCCCACTCAGCGTCTATTAATCCTACACTAACTCAATGAATTTCGATTCAATGGAGACCGATTTCAATGGAATGCAATATCGATGGTTCAGTTAAAATACTATTGATGCAAGCTTGATGGTTATTCTATTAAAATAAATGGATTGTCAACTTGTTCATAAAAATGTTGTGTTGATAAAAGTTTTTGAACATGAATGATAAAAATAACATTATTCACTATGTTCATTCCTAATACTTAATTATTATATATGATGATATATGTAATGATAATAAAGTTGGTAGGTTTTTTTCTTTATATATTATTTCTCTATCGGTTTATTAAGGTATATTTAATAGATGCGAAATCACGACTATTACAATTGAGGGCATACCATAAGGGTTATAATATTACCCTTTGAAACAAATCTCGCTTCATTTTCTCTTAAAAATTTTCCCCTTAGTGCGTAGACGTCTCTCTGGAAGGGGATGTAGCCACCTCTGAAGCACCCATCGAGAAGCGGGAGAAGGCCATGCTCGGCCTCATGCAGGACGACGACCTTCGCTCGAAGGCTGAGCACCTCTTCAGGAGAATGTCTGTTATACCAGCTGCCAGGTAAATATTGTGAATTATTATTTACACAGGCCTCTCACTCACTCACTCCCTTGTAAGGACAGTAACTGTAACAAGGGTACAGCTTACTTCACTTTTGTATTGCCCAAAAGTTAGGAGTATGGCGAATTTATGGGCTGTACATTTTTTGAGGTTAAGAGTAATCTATTTACTAATCGAGGCTTTGTTTTAAAAGCTTTTATTTAACTTGCAATGTATGTATGTAAGCATGTTTTTTCGGGTGGATTCTCGCAACTCAATTTTGAACCACTTTTCGATGTCCGATTGCGCTGAAATTTGGTAGATGTCTGTAACTCCGACGACAATACAACAAATACCTGTTTTAAAAAATTAACTTATTTTTTCTGACTATAGATGAGTCCTCCAATTCTTCACAAAATATCACCCAAAACTGTTTTCTCATAACAAAGCTATCTGAATAAGATAATCTATTACATAGCAATACAGTTCTTCATTAATGTGTGATTTTCTTAGATTCGTTGTCTCTCGCCCACATCTTGTTATTTCTAGTAAATTAAGGCTCTCAAGCAAAGATTACAGCCCGCGCCCTCGACTGCTAAGAATTAACGTGGATCAATTTACATACCTATTTTTATCCAATAAATAATAGTGACGGAATCGAAAAATATGGCTATTGTGTTTTGTGATAAACTAAGCTCAATGCAGATCCGTTTTAAACTTCAAAACTATTTAGATATATATGTACATACAGCACCTTGTAGTTCATAGTTATTTTATACACTGAAAACCAGTGTTTGTGTTAAAAATAAATGTAATTTGCTAGACGTTATTACAAACGTACTCGTACCTATGCCTACAACAGACTGTCATTTTAATATAGCTATATTTAGTAGGCTTATAGTTACACGTCGACTAATTGATTGTCAAAATAAACATACTTTTTCCATTTGATGGAAACCACAAAGTGTTGGTAGCAAAATTAATTAATCCACCACTTTTGAATGATAATCGTAAATGCTTTATTCCGTGAACCAATATTGTCCAATAAACAATAATGAATTTCAATTAATTATTGTGGTTATCCATTAATATATTGCGTCGATGCAGTGAGGTGGATAGATCATTATGTAGTGCAATATCGTCTCTAAACTCCGGCCAATTAATCTAGACTAGACGACATTGTAGGTTATTTAATTGAACATCAAATTAGACACTTTTGTTACTAAGTATCCTACTAAAATATGAACAAGACACTAAAAATGTCTGTCCCAAGAAAAAACTGTAGAATAGGATGGCAGAGAAAGCCTATGATAGGTTATATTTTATTAAAATCAGAAGCTTTGCTAAACTCTCGTGTTTAATTTTGTTCCTACCAACAGTGTATCCGATTTTGATCAGAAAACGTAGGTTTAGGTATCTGTATGTTAGATACATACAGATACCTAAATTTATTATAAACTCTTAATTATTTTAATTATCTTTCTTCTATGCTATTGTTATTGTTTTTTTAAGTTATTTAGCGTATGTACCTACTGTTTAAAACAAAACTGTTTATCACATTTTGATGTTTATTCAGCAACCGATGTGATTCTGATGTGCAATAAAATATTTCTCTTTGATTGCAGGAGATTCTCAATAATGCCCGGCACAAAGGTGGAGGAAACGCAGCCAATAAGCAACAGACGGGCTTCCATTGCTCCGAACAGCCAGCGGCCGACGAGGGTTCAGCGTAAGAGCCAGCAGCCGCTGGGGCTGCAGGAATTTGATATATAAACCTACTCGATTAGAATCAAGCTGCCTTTTTCCAAATCGGGCCAGGTTAGCTTTCTTGAGAGAGCGTTTGACTACCCTTTTATCCCCCTCCGCTTCTCCCCATCTTTTCCCTCCCCTCCCATTTTCTTCCTCATTTCCTGCCTTTCCCCCTGTCCCCTCCACTCTTTTTCTATCTCTTTTATTTGCTCTCTTCTATCTACATCATCCACACCCTTCTTACCTTCCCGCTACTGGGTATAGGCTTCTCTCAAGCTGTACCATCTACTTACCTAGGACCCTGTGCCAATCGGATCCACTGCCTTTGATTTACTTTTGTTTACTCTAATTTCTGAAATTACTTTTACACTTACCTAAATTATGTAACTTGTAAAATCATAGTGTAGTAGGTATTTTTTACGATTTATTTGTTTTGGAATTATTAAAAATAAAACAATGTATATTATGTCTAAATGTCCTAATTAAAAGCTTATTATTGACAAATCATCCTAATTAAACCTAATATGAAAGTAAATAAGTAGTAGTAGAAGTAATAAGTTATGTAAGTGAATAAGAAATAATTTAAATCGTTCATACTCTAAATTAACATGTATACTAGGTACCTACTTTTTATCCCAAAAAGAAATCCTTTAGAAAAGCGGTTTTAGCCGCGGGCGCCGCTAGACGAATAATAAATAAGCCGGAATATTGAAGCATTCTCTCCAGCAGAGAAATTAAACCATAAACTGTCTGAAATAAGACAAAGTACCTATCACTCTGTCTACTGCTAGAAATTTCAGATCTTGAACATTTCAAGTAAGCAAGAATACCTTACATATAGATATAGTCATCACAAAGCATAGCAAATGAAATTGTACTCAAAATGCCTTTGCGTAAACATCAAAATGCCTCGTCAACCCCACGTCCGAGTCCGAGCCAAAACATTTCAAGCCAACACGAATTCGTACTAACTCAATTAGCAGGCTCCATAGCCATTAGCTTTGCTTTAATAAGCTGAACACGGCCCGTGACGTGAGAGGAAGGGCCCTTAAATCATCCGCAATCCGGACCCTGACAAGGAACACGCAATTAACTTCCGGATACTGTAGCAATAATGTCGCCAGCCAGCTTTCGCTCTAAGATATTGTTGTTATTGGTACGAGTGCGTACCTATATGAAACAGACGTAGGTTACCAACAGGCGAGCTGCGCGGTTTTATGTGTAAAAAGAATAAAAAAATATTCTTGTAAAATTAGGAGAAATGACCAAGATGTTGCGATCGGAAGTGGGGTAGCGTCTGAACATAAACAATGATGACGTTAGGTTTTTTTTAATATCATGTTACTGGCTATCCTACACGAACTATATTTTTTCCGGGATAAAAAGTAGCTCAAGTATAAATCCAAGACATAAGCAACCTCCATAGCATATTTTATCCAAATCTGTTGCGCCGTTTCTGCTACAAACTCTCATATTTGTAATATTAGTAGCATAGGATTTTTCATTAATCGAAATTAGATAATATTTTAATTAGTATTATTTCTAGAAGTAAGATCCGTGCTGTTAATTATTGCAATGAATTTTAGGGGAGTCGACAGCGGGCGGGACGCTAGCGGTCACGTCGCCGTCCTGCTCACGCCCGCCTTTCTCCCTTGGTCATAAATAAAAAAACAAATGTACTCTTATTTAAATGAAAATGAGGTTTGTAAAGTCTTACGAACAGATAATTATATTAACTTTAGCAAGATAATTATACAAATACCAAATCCGTATTTTATGTGAGTGTTTAAGGCAGTTTGAGTCTTGTAACAGTGGCATAAGGTCGGTTTCAATGGCGCCCTAATTAGCGGTTTGAGGTTGTATAAGCATGGAAGAAGTTATTAACAAGAGGGATTGTTTTGAACACACAAATTGTACAATTTAATGATCTGTGCCAGATTAAAGTGCTAAAATGCTAGTAATCACATCACACAAATATAACAAATTAGAAAGTTTGTCAGTAAGTATGTGTTTCATGTTTGTTATATTTTCATACTGAAATGGTTTAACAAAAAATTACAATTTTGAATGTTGAAATTTAATGTTTTTCCGTAAAAATTAGCGGTTTCTGGAGTAGGTATAGCAGTGAACTGCAGGGTTAAGCTAGATTTTTATAATATTTAGGGCTTTTTTACAAATACAAACAAAAACATCCAATGGGTAGTGTGGTAGGGCTCTTTGTACCACACCTTTGCCAGTTATTTCACCGCCAAGCAGTAATGTGCAAACATTACAGTTTTCCGGTTGGAAGGGCATTGTTTCCAGTGAAATTACAGGGCAAATAGGAGATTAAACAACTTATATTTCAGGGTGACGAGCGCAGTGCTGTGCCACGCAGGGTCTTGAATTCTGCAAAAAAGTTCAAAATTCTGGGTGGCGCAGACCTGTTATGGGCAAACGTAACGTTTAATATAAAGCGAGAGATTTGCTCATTTGACATCTAGAATGTGATTTGTGTCGTTTGATTTAAGCCAGATAGATTGTGACTGTACAAGCATAAGTCGTGAAGCAGGAAAAAAGTGATTCACTCGCGACTTGAAGACACCCTATATTATATACTCACTTCTATTTCACTCTAGCTGCTTAGTTTACCTTGGTCTAGACTGAGACAGAAGAGTGGCTCGCAAGGCATGCTCAGCAAGTCAAAACCAGGTACGTGCGTGACACTTTTCGTCAGCGTCAGAAGCTAATAGAGCACTTTAGACCGCGGCTTCCGGCCTGAACTACGTATTTGCTAATTTTTTACATAATTTATGTTCCTAAATAAAATAAAAACCACAGGGTGGAAAATCAATAAAAGTAAGTAAGGCTGAGTTAAAGCCCATAAGCCACCTTGGAAAAGAAACTCACCTTTTTAATAACAGCCAGCGAAAATCAGTTCAAAACTTTATAATCTGCGAACAGAAGTATATCCTATTGGAAAAACGAGCACTTAATATCATAAATAAATAATTAATACTATACCTACCTTCTAACTTCTAATAATAAACATTTGATCCATTTTATCCAATGAACTTTTTGTATGGAACAGCTGTTTTTATTTTGTGAATTTTCGAAAGTTTAGAACAGAAGTTTTTTGGTTCAAGTATTTTAGGCTGCCTGTGAAGGGTCTTCAGTGTTTGATCTTGTAAATACCACAAGGTAGTAGGGGTCAGCCTTCTTCATTTTTCGTCTCCACAAGTGGAGAACCAAGATTCTAACTTCGATATCAGCTTCGGAAACATTGCTATCTATACTTACGCTTTCACACCTTCTGGGCACTAAGTAGAGTTACAAACCTCCTTTAAATATGAATGAATGAAGTTTAACACAAACAACATTTGTTAATGTTTTGGAAACGGATTAATTATTCTACTATCGTGCCCAGCAGTCTCAGCTGGGTATTGTTTACATAAATCCCATAGTAATCTACTGTGCTGAAATTATACTTTATTTTCGAAACATTAAGGATAGTTTTTGAATGGCACTATATGATGGATTTGCGGAGACCACATTTAAGTTTGTTTCATGCGGCGAGTAGATACGGTTTAATCCAGTGTCGGCTTGCTGTAGGGCAGTGGTACTCAACCTTTTTTACCCAGGACCACTTTGGTTTTGGGATCACAGGGTTAAAATAACTGAGTTTAAAATTAATCGTTAACATACCTAATGTAATAATGAACTGAAAAGTCACACATATTAATTGTATTATTTATGTAATCATTATGATAGAAATCACGAGGAACACGTCACGAGGAAATTATCATTTACCGATAACAAATAAAATATTTCAATATTTCACGGACCATCTTTTAGCTCTTGCGAGCCAGTGGTCACGCGGACCACTGGTTGGGAACCACTGCTGTGGGATGTCGTCACAAGTAAAGCCTGGTTTTACGCTGAGCACAGCTGGATTAAGTATGTCATTGTGATTGTAAGCGCTCCAGGAAATATAATATTTCATACAAAGGGTTTTAAAACAAACTACAAGAGACTATCCTACTGGCCGGAACTTTTAAATTTTATTTAACTGACCGCTTTTTACTCAACTACAGCGAAGCCAAACTATCGATTAGATAACAAAGTTATTTTCCAAGAAACACGTCCGCAAATAGAGAAAAACTAAATTCAAATAATTGCTAGCAATTAAGCTAAAATGTAAAGGGTTATGAAGATTTGTTTATTTAAGTTTTTCGTTTTTTAAGTTTGCTAATTACTTTTACACCTAGCTTATCAAAAACGTAATACCTCTATAACATAAAATAAAGCATATTTACGACGATGTCCACTGCGATAAATGTATGAACTCACAATTAAACGATTCTCCAATGCTCAAAATACGTATAGGCACACTTAATTGAAGTTTTGAGTGTCTCATTGGAGTAATAAAGTAAATTAACCAGTAAAAATGTAGGCGCGTCGGTAAAGCGTAATGTTTCTGACGTAATTGGAACCCTTGACGTATGCTCCTCATTCCATTCACTGCACGAAGCGCAATGGAGAAGAAATAGACTGGGCTTTAAATCACGTTAGGTATATTGAAAACGTAAAAGTATTTATTTTGTGTCTCTTTCTCGTGTATTTTACGCCTTAGTGTCATTAGTACCATTGATTTGTACCATTGATGGGACAAGTGACACAACTTTGTATCCTTAGTACCATTAATGTGATTAATGGTACTAGTGACAATTATTTAGGATCAGTAGTACCACTATAAATATTAACCGATACCTATGGAACTAGTGATACAACTTTTTATCTCAAGTACCATTAAAGAAAAGTAAAGATATTCCGAGTAATTTCATTTTTGACATGCATTTATTTTGTTGACAATACAAATATTTATGTAAAATGAAAAAATAAAACCGAAACTTGTTAAATTGCCCATTCCACCCTTCCCATACGTTACTTTTTGTTCTATGTCTTTCGCCAAAACAGCACCACATTTGTCACTAGTACCATTAATCAAATTAATCAAATTAATGGTACCTACTAAGGATACAAAGTTGTGTCACTTGTACCATCAATGGTACAAATCAGTGATACTAATGACACTAAGGCTATTTTACAAATAGGGAATATGCATGTATTTTATTTTTATTTTTAATTCACTTCTTACATTGTTATAAAATAGTAAAAAATATAAATACTGTTGGAAACGCTCTAATTATTTTTTAAAATGATATATAAAACATCGCTAAAATTTGATCTGTTTGAACGCCGCCATTTTTCGCGGGCCTTGAATGACGTCACATACCACTACCAGTGTTTGTTGACTATAAGTTTGACAGTTACTTTTGGTTGTTTTATACAGATTTTCAATTTTAAAAGCTGTTCACACCATGGAAAAAGCTAAAAAACCATTTTATAGATATTGTCTTGTACCAATGTGCAAAAACACTATTATAAGTACACCTGAAAAAGTGTTTTTTCCTGTTCCAAAAGATGCGAAAATACGAAAACAATGGTGTAAGGTTATGAGAAGAGATATTGTATCTTCATTATCGTGTTTGCATTGTTGTGAAGATCACTTTAACATAAAGTATATTATAATTATTTGGATAGTTAGCATGGTTAGAATTGATCCGAAGTAGGTTAGTAAGTAGGCACGTAAAATCTTGACTTGATGCAAAATATGCTGTCATCATGAATGCATCTATTTTTTGGTAGATTATCCGATTGTGCTTTGACAAAGCCACTTTCAGTCATCGTCCTAGATGATTTAATGCTACCAGAAGTCCAGAAGTTGCACTAAATGAAAAACACTACAGAAACACAAATAAAAACAATTTTTTTTCAGACACCATACAAACAGCAATGTCTCTAAATCCGATAACATGGTATGTGACGTCACGTTTCGGTTCGACCAATGGTGATGCGTTTCCCAAATTTCAATTTCGCGCGCTT
The DNA here is from genome assembly GCA_949125135.1 of Alcis repandata. NCBI lineage: Eukaryota > Metazoa > Arthropoda > Insecta > Lepidoptera > Geometridae > Alcis > Alcis repandata. Next base: position 6,771,836 of record OX421230.1, on the reverse strand, counting down.
ATTTTGCATTTTTTAATTAATATTTTTTGCAATTAAAAACATACTAAATAAGAAAATAATGGTTCAGATACAATTTTAGGACAATATAGATTAAGGGGAAAAAAAATCAATTAAATTTAAACCAAATGCATATTCCCTATTCAAGATTTAGTGTTACTAGTTGCGGCCCGCGTTTCACCAGCGCGGTGATGATAAATGATGATGATGATGAATTATGACTTATGCTTATGCGTTATTCGTAATTCTTCCTATCTACAGTTACCAAAATCGGTTTAGTAGTTACGGATGCAAACACACTTTTTCATCATAATGTTAGTAGGATCAGTAGGATGGTTCCTAGGATTAAAAACCACTGGAAGCTAGAAGAAATATGGTGAACTTCTCAACTTTAATTTGGTACCATCTTCCAGCGGGAAATGGTGAGCAATTTTGCCAGTGGCCCAGAGCCTCGCTCCGGTATTTAAAGGAGCTGAATTGACTCGATTAACGCTCTGGCCGAGAAAATGCACAATGCTATCGTGCGAGATGTCATTACAGGGCGAGTGAGGTTTTACCTCGGTCACTGTCGCTCTCATTAGAAATGTCATGAGAGTGAGAGGGACCGAGCTAATCTCGAATAGCGCAAAATACCATCCCTGGGACCATTCTTGGGCGGTCGAGATTATCTCCGTAACTCTCGCTGTCATTATATTTGTAATGAGAGCAACGGTGGCCGAGATAAATCTCACACGCCAGAATAGGGCTCCAGGGTCTATCGTCCCTATCTCGAATAAGAATAACAGTAAGAACAATAAATCATGTAAGTATATTTTTCTCTTCTCCGAACTACGTTATCAGTGGTTCCAACAACAAATTAATGCATTCATGAACAGAATTCATTGGCACTTGAACAAACGCTATTAACTTCACGTATTATCATGTCGTTCACTCAATGGCGACTCATATTAAATTTTCATGTAGAGATGATTTCACTTTTATTGTAGTTAATGTGATGGGAAAATATCCAGTTATATTGTGATTTTCAGATTTAAAACGATGATCGGGTTTCATTTAACTCATGTTTTAATTTTACTAAGATGTGACCTATGCCTAAAGCACAGAATTTTCCTTATTACATAGGGTTCCAGCGTGGTGGAATACGGCCTAATCACCCTTCGAGGGCAGACCTATATCCCAGCAGTGGGAGGATTAAAGTTTGAGAACGAACGAACATAATAAGGTCCCGCAGAAGTCTTCAAACTAATACGATTTCCAAATGGGGCATACAATATTTTGTTCACCGTTTTGCGGAGATGTTGTCACGACGCGATTACATAGACGACTGATTGCCCAGAATTGGTTGACTGACCCTGACCCTCAAATTTTATCTACCTCCCGGTATATAAATTTCTGTTGACCTTTTTTAGTATCTGTACCTTTCGAATAACTACATTATTAGTCTTTATGAGTCTTTCTGTCCATGGCCTTACGTAAGTCATTGCTTTGTTGAATATTGTTTTCATTTCATTGCCTTTCCGTTGTTTCGCACTATTTATATCAGACTTATTTAGTTAAATATTTACTGATGACACTGATAATGCTTTTGGGTGTAATGCCCTAAGCGTTTAGGCTGCGTAACTGAAAATATAATAATTACGACTGTTGTTGGGCTTCTGTTTTTCTTTTATTTATTAACACCACAAGCTCCACAAGCTCCTGTGCTGAGGCATCTCGTGCGGACTATGGTTCCGCACGACATGCCTCGTAAGTACATGACGTATTGATTTTTAGTTCTAATCTTGTCATACCTACTAACATTAGTTTGTAAGTCATTTTCTTTTCTTTTATACTAACAAACTATGGACTCGTTATAATGTCTGAAATAAAAGTATTTGAATTTGAATTTGAATTTGATTAAAATATTTTCACAGCTAAGTTATATCAAATGTTCGCCTAAGAAACAAATAATAAATAATAAATAAATAATTAATAAACGTTTCACACTCACAGCTCCCCACTAGGAATAAATCCTGTGTCGGGGATGCCATGGAACACACACAAAGAGACAAGGACGACTAACACCCAGACCCAGAACAGATATTTAAATTCATCATTTAAACATCTGCCCGGCCGGGAATTGAACCCGGGACCTCTGGCATATAAGGCGGCTACACTACCGCTGAGCCAAACAGGCCGACATTGACATTGACGAAATGTTACCTAAACTCGAATCCGCAGGTAGGTATTAAGTAAATATTCTGATATTTTTCTTCTACTTGTTCACTAAAAGTTCTACCAAAAAGTTCATAAATATTTTCAAAGCGTCTCCAGATAAGTAGAACTTTACTTTTTTATTCTTTGGAGCTTTTTACAAATTATACAAATCCTATCTACTAATATTATTAAAGTTCGAGTTGGTACGTTTGTGTGTTTGTTGCTCAACTAGGGAAAAGTAAATTTGGATGAAATTCAATATGGAAGTAGCTTATACCCTAAATTAACACATACGCTAGTCAGGGTTATATTTATGTTCATATTCCTATCCTATAAGGAATTAGGTAGGACGATTGGCGATTTCCTAGGGGATCTTCGGAGTGAAACGCCAGGTTGTTGAAATAGTTTGACTGTAATTTCGCTTCTACATGTAATGTATGTATAGGGTAGTTAGAGAAATGTTAGCCGTGTCTACCTACATACGAAATAAACCAGTCGTTATTTCACTGCAATGGTGGTTTCATTACTTATTTACATTGGCGCAGTTAAATAGGAATTACGTCGAAATATTGGAAGATGCCGTACGGAAAACTACATGAATTTGATATCCATGGCCGGGCGAATTGGAGTGCCTACTTGCGACTCGTTGAACAGTTCATTTTGCTGAATGATATAAATACGGAGCTAAAAGTCGCCACGTTGGTGACGCATGTCGGCACCGCCACGTACGACCTCATGTGCGACCTGTGTTCACCGAATTATCCGGAAACCAAGGAATTCAAGGACCTGGTGGAGTTGGTTCGCAATCATCTTGAACCGAAGCGGTCCGAGATCGCCGAGCGGCACATATTTCGACAGCGGCGACAAGCGGAGAACGAAAATGTCGGCACATTTCTACAAACGCTGAAACACCTCGCGACTCATTGCAACTTCGGAGGGTCGCTGGAGGAGAACCTCAGGGATCAATTTGTGTCGGGCTTACGCAGCGAGGAGATGCGATCTCGCTTGTTCGCTGAACCTACGCTGAACTACCAGAAGGCAGTGGAGCTGGCGCTGGCGCTGGAGGCGGCCGAGCGGCACGCGGAGACCGCGGCCGCGAGCGGGGCCGGCCTCGAAGCGGCGGGCGCGGGAGACTCGGGACTCAGGCAGGGCGGGAACGAGGTGCATCGGGTGGCGGCGGCCGAGACCGCGGGCTACGTGCGAGGGCGCAGTACCGCTTGCTGGCGTTGTGGAAAAGCTAATCACGCGCCTAACAAGTGTCGCTATAAGTTTTATTCGTGTAATAAGTGTAATGAAAAGGGGCATCTGGCTCTAAAATGTCAAAAAAGTGCAAAATATTACCATAGCGGTGTGTCAAAATCCCAAAATTACATCGATCAAAGTGATACTGAAAGTGATGCGAGTGACGGATTATATCATTTCTCGGTGGCAGCGGGAGCAAACCGTAAGGACGATCCATACTATTTAGAGCTTAAGGTTGAAAGTAGAAATGTTTCATTCGAAGTAGATACTGGTAGCAAAGTATCGGCAGTGTCAAAACAATTTTACGACGATTATTTAACTCATTTACCTATACTTAAAGAAGAGGTTAAGTTTCGGTCATATTCGGGCGGCGAGATCGTGCCTCTCGGCCGGGTTGAAGTGAAGGTGGCGCGCGGAAAGGAGACCGCCGCCGTCTTATCTCTTTTCATTATTGCAAATGGCGTAAGACCATTAATGGGCCGCCAATGGATGCGTAAATTAAATTTACAATCAATTAACCTATTCAACATGAATGAGACGTGCGATCCCGTCGTAACTAAACTAAAACTCGAAAATCCAGAGGTTTTTAAAACCAGGTTAGTAACTGTTGTAAGCGAAATAAAGTTATACCTAAAAAGCACTGAACCGATATTTTGGAAGGCTCGTCCGGTACGTTCTATTGATAACATATTATGTTTAACCGGATCCAACAGGGTGGAACACATGATAAATTTAAAGGCTGTGCTGTTGAGACTGCTAGAAGCTCGCTTGTACATTAAATTAGACGAGTGTGAATTTTTAAAAAAATATGTCTGTTATCTAGGTTATAGAATAAATCGACGCGGCCTGTATACCTATGAGAATAAAGTGGCGGCAATCGCAAATTTACCCGCACCAGAAAATGAGTCACAGCTGCGGGCGGCACTCGGAACCGTAAACTATTATTCGCGATTTTTAAAAAAACACGAGTACGACGACGCTGCACCGCTTTATTCTCGGTTAGCCAAGAGCTCGCGTTGGCAGTGGACGGAGGCGTGCCAGCAGGCGATCGAGGGCACAGAAGAGCAGCTCACTAACATTTTCAGCCCCAAGCAAGGGATCCAACAGACGGCGGCCAGCCGTCTGCAGAGGTATGCGGTGCGACTCGCCGCATACGGCTTCGAAACAGCATTTGGGTTGACGGATAAAACCTGTAACGCCGACGGGTTATCGCGCCTGCCTCTGGCTGCCGCTAAAGGTAAGCTTAAGGTCAGTGAAGAGGAGGCGGCGTATATACACTATATAAAGGAGACCTTTCCTCTAAGCTACAAAGATGTCGCGAAAGAGACTATGAAGGATAGCACCCTGAGTGAGATTTATAAATATATTGTCAGCGGATGGCCGGAGCGGACTGAAGTTGAAAACGAAAAGGCGTATTTTCACCTTAAGGTAACGCTGCAGGTCGATCACGGCTGTATCGTATGGGGATATAGAGTTGTCATTCCGAGGAGCTTGCGCAAACGCATCATCGAGAATGTTCACGAGGGTCACGTGGGCATGGTCCGTATGAAACAGATCGCCAGAAATTATGATTGGTGGCCGTGGATAGATGTGGAGCTACAGGAGCGCGCGCGCACGTGCACGACGTGCCGCGCGATCCACGCCGCGCCGCCACACGTGCCGCCCGCGCCCATCGACGGGCCGCAGGAGCCGTGCGCGCGGCTACACGCTGACTCCCTTATGTATCAAGGTAAAGATTATCTAGTCGTCGTGAACGCTCATACAAAAGGGATCGAGATGTCTGCGATGAATTCGGGCACATCAGCAGGACCGGTGATGGGAAAACTCACAGAACTGTTTGCTAGATTCGGAGTGCCGAGGCAATCAATGAATAAGGTAATAAAGAGGGCAAAGGCCGACGGGGAGCAGATAGAGACCGCTCTTAATAAATTCTTATTACAATATCGTAATAGTGCGCTTAGCAGCCCACGGAAGGAGCCCACGGTCGCGATGTTCGGGCGGCGGTTCCGCACGTACCTCGACCAGCAGCGCGCGCCCAGGGCGGCAGCGGAGTGCGCGGCCGCGGCGCAGCGCGCGAACCACACGCACGCAGCGGCCACGCCGCGGGATTTTGCCGCGGGAGGTTTTTAATGTCGCTAAGCAAGGAACTAAGTGGAACGAAGGAACCGTGATGGAGCGTACGGGCTTTGTACGGTACTAATGCCAAATAGATCGAAGCGCTATTCATGGGCGTTGAGAACAGGTAACGATTCGGCCCATCATAGTTCAGACGACGCGCTGCCAGCAGACAGGTCGTCATCGGTGCCGAGCTCGCCAGCCAGCGCGTACGACATGGCACGGAACTCACCCGCGCCGCGCGGCGCTCAGCTCGCCGCTCGCGCCCGCCCACCGCTCGCCGCCACGGGCGCGCGACCCGCTTCAAGGTACACAAACACCTAGCCGTCCCCTCCCCACCCTTCGTCCACGCAAAACCAAGACTATTTTTTTTATAAAGTTTGATTTCTACTTTAATCATGTTCGTAAATTTTTTAATGCACACCCATGATCAAAAAAAAAAAAAAAAACAAAAAAAAAAGTAATAAGTACTTACCTTATTTTGCTACGGAAGCAGTCTTTACATTATTTTTCATGTGTTTCATACCTACTTACAAGCCAATTTTCAAGCGAATTGTAAATGTAAACAATAACAGATACAGTGTTAGATATACCTAAATAATTATGTATCTAAGTTGTAGTAGGTATTAAACTAGAGCTAGTTATAATAATATTAAGCCACAGGGTGTACATTTATCTACACCCTAGCTAGCTAAGTATAAGTACATTGTAAAGTATTCTGATTTTTGTAAAGTTAAACTACAGAATAGCATGTAAGAAAAACATTTATGTACTAATAATAATTGGTATTAAGAGATACTTTAGGTTAGTTAAAATTGTTTCGATTTATCAGTATTGTTTGTAGTTAAGTTGTTTTATAAATATATATATTATTTTTTTTTTAAGACTTACTTAAAATTACTTATATGTATTAATTTGTTTTACTAAGGGGAGAAGTGTAATGTATGTATAGGGTAGTTAGAGAAATGTTAGCCGTGTCTACCTACATACGAAATAAACCAGTCGTTATTTCACTGCAATGGTGGTTTCATTACTTATTTACACTACAAAGGTTGGAATTTGGTACGTGATGATTCTATATAGGTAATGTAACTTGCAAAAGGTGTAAAGTTCGCAGCTTGTCTCAATGAAGTGGCCGTTTGACATTGAAAATCATGTTATATATCTCGCGACGCTCGAGCTGTCAACGTCACGCGGATGCGAGTGCGCAGCTGTTATCGGGGCTTGGCTAGTGTCATCGGAGTTATTCAGCCGTGGAGCGTGTGTGGCGACTGTCACAGATGCTTCGGCGTTAACAAGGTAATAGGTATCTCAAAAAAAAGGTTCTCAGGATAGTAAGTAAAACCGTGAAACCCAGTTAGTTTTACATAAATTGATACATAAAAACTATTCGCATAGAACTTTATTTTGCTAGCGAAAATTGGCATACTTGTAAGTCTTGGCAAAGAAACTACCAATGACAACGAGTTTTCATCGCTACATATTTTGTTACTCTGATAGTTTCTTCATGCAAATGACTGTGTTTACAAGACGAAGCAGATTGGCAACCATATTTTAGCATAAATCTTGTTGTCTACTGAACTCCTGCTTTAAATTTTATGGACTTAATAAACTAATGAGAAACCATTTCAAATAATGGCTATCGTAATATTTGACTGAGAAAAGAGCTGAGTTAATTAGATAAGTATGTTGTAGACATGTAAAAAAACATGACATCATAGTCATTTTCTATCACATGCGTCTATCGACTCAGACAGTTTTCGGATGGGGCCACTGCTGCCAATTACAACTGAGCGTTGTTGTGCGGGTCGGATGACGCGTAATTACGATGCGTAATGATACGTAATTGTTAATAAATACGTAATTGTTGATGCGTAATTACAGGCCCTGGTTTTTTGTCCTATAACAATTGTCAAACCATGTCAGAGGTATTTGAGTAGTTTTAAAACTATGACAGGGCTATACGAGCTTACTTTTATTAATCGAAAATGAAATAAAGTTTGTTTTGATGTTTTGTGTAAAAATTCATTCATAAATTATGTCACACGAATTTCATGATTTTTAGACCCCCCTCCCCCTCTTCCCCCTCCCCCTATTCTTGTTATAGCTGGTCACAATTGTGAGGCCCTCTCTTCCCTAGTGTAACGTCACATATTTTTTTGCAGTTTAAAAATGTCACTTTTGATACTTAGATATTTTAGGTTTAAAATGTCACAAAACTTAGAACCCCTCCCAGCCCCTTTGTCACGCAATGTCACACTTATTCAACCCCTCCCCTTCCTTTACGTGTGACGCAATGTACGAGTATAAATGGTCTCCAGAGGTAAATACAGTTGTAACAATTACAGATCCAAAGACATCTCTTCCACACTTTGGTATTCCAACTTAAATATTCCAGTTTGGCGTATTCCACACTTTGGTTCTTCGCAAACATTTAATACCGACCTAGAATGTTCCATTTCCATCTGTGCCAGATCTGGGAACCCATCTCAAATCCAAAATAGACACTCCACTTCAAGTAGAGGGGTGCTATTTCGCGCTTGCAACTCGCCGAAACTGACGGTGTATATTGCAAGCTGTCAAACGTTGCACTACTGGGGAAAATGCAAATTAGCTTGTATTGCTTTCAGAGTGAACAATGTGCTTTCGATATAGCTTATAGCTATATTTCGATATAGCTTAAAGGTAGGATAGTTAGTAAATATGAACTGCGCTCCGCAGATTCACCGCAGATGAAAAATGGTTAAGATAATAGTGATGAAAAGAAACCTTTATGATATTTCAGAACTACATCCAAACTTACGATATGTGTCATCTATATTCTAAATTTATCTTTATCTAAATCGGCTTAGTAGCAATTTACGGAGGGACGTAGTACTTTCGTATTTATAATATTAGTACGGCTGCATTGAATAACATTTGGTCACCTCGCGAGAAATATAAGCCTCTTCTAAAATAAAAACAAGCTTTTTACAGCGGAAAAACTTAATAATTTAAGGTTGCACTTTTCATCTTGGCCGGGTGCACGAAGAAGATAAGGGCTTCCGGTAAAAAGTTTGTAAAAACATTATTTTTAAAATTAAAATGAAGATGTTAACCTAAAAGCCGTAATTCTCCGGGGTAAAAGTGGTCTACGTATTTCTGCGACAAATTGTATCAGGGCTATTAAAAAAAGGTATACTAAACCAAAGAGGACTCATAGAACAAATCATCATGAATAATTTTCACTATGGAACCAACCATAAAATTGCGAAAAAAAGGTTATTTGAACAAAGTTAGGTAGTCCAAGTACTGACTGTAATAGGAGTAAATTTTATTTAGGTAAGCTAAGGCGTAGAGATAAATAGGGCTGTCGTCAAGATAAACAAAAAAATCAAAAACATAAATAAACAGCTTAATAATACTTGACACTTATCTATCTGCTGAACTATTTTTAATAACCGAAACAAAAACTCAGAGTTAGTAAAACGCGAAGGGATGACCCTTAAAATATAAATGAAGCTCAAAACCCCATTGACCCTGGCCCTAATTACCCCACCCTGAAGTATTATAGGTAGGTTCATTAATTATTACGCAGTGCCAGACCGCCTCAACATTGCTCAGTAAAATATTTAGTCAGTGTCAAATCTCTTATTTAGCGAGCATTCATTTCGATGAGTATTAAAAATGTAAAGCATGTAACTAACTGTTAAAGTGTAAAACTAATTGTTGTACTTTAAATACTGCTTAAAGTTATTCACTGCTTAATGTTACGGGCAAAAACAAGACAGAGAATTTTAAGCTATTATTTTAAGTAACATAATATATATACGAGTATTTTAAGATCTCCTTTTCAGCGTTTCTTTACCGTTTCTGCGCCAGTCTCATCTATCTTCTTTGGCTGTTTGCCTTTCGGACAGTGCTTTATTAAAATCACTTGCACGTTCAGGTGACTACATTACCCAAAAAAGTTATAGCGTAGAACGTCCCGGGCAGTTCCCAAGACGACAAGGTTCAAAAATACCTAATACAAAAAAATTAAGTTAAGATACTGTGATAGCTATTCTGCTGTACATCAGCTGACAAATTTGTAATGTTCCTTGTGTGATTAATGTGCAATTTGAAATTTCCGTTATTGTTGTCCCACAATATGAAATAACATCGAGTGCTGTTGGTGATAAATAATCCATTTCGGTGGACAAATTTTTGGAGATCTACACAATATTGTGGCGGATAAATAATTGCTTTGCAAATGAATTAGGTGTGTTTGGTTTATGAACAAATAGGAATGCACGCGGTTTTATTATTTTTTGCCTTTGATGGCGAATATCATCTTTATTAAAAATCGCAAAGACAATTGAGAGGCTTATTAGGCCATTTAAAAAACTCTGACTGGCGAGCCATTTAATTTATAAGAACTTACTTACATTATATCCTTAAACAATTCAAAAGTATTCAAAAAATTAGATTTTCTAGCTATATTTCAAACACCTTACTTCTATATCTCAACCCATTTTGTGGCTTACCACAGTAGTAGTTAACTTGAGTACTAAATGCTTCGTAGGAAAATATAGATACAAGAAATGCAAATATTAAAATTGATACAATATGCAAAAAATACATTTTTCATTTTAAAGCTTAAAAATAATACAACTGCGGACTTTAATCAACTTTATTAAACAAACTGCTGCTATAACAGCCCGCCGCTGCTTTCGCAATTTGCTTTCCAAGAATTATGTGGTAGATTTTTTCATAATACCTTAATGTTTTTGATTTAAGTTAGTCCAATAAATAGCAGACTATTTTATGCTATTTGGAATGAAAGAAAATTAAAGTAACTGTCCCACCGCTACAGGACAACACGGAAGCGAGTGTAGGTATAGATAATTTGCGTGCGCAAGAAACGTGTACTACTTACTTATTATTTGATATGTGTTGTCAGCGCTGTCAGAACTCCTCGCTTCTAGTTCTAGTGGCTTGTAGAGTAAAATTTCCTTGGTACAAACGCATTTTGACTATTCAAGTTCTTAGCCAACTGACTCATACTACCTATTTCTCACTTCTTGCTACTCCCCCCCTACTGTAGTCCGTTAATCTAAAAATTGCTGAGTTGCAGCAAAATGCAAAAGATTAAATGAAAATATTTTTGTTTAATAATAATAATAATAATAATCCGTTTATTTCAGGCAATATAACTTGCATGCAATGCAAGTTACAGAGGCCCATAGAAAATAAATTTATTTTATTTTAGGTATATTTGTTTTGATTAATTTTGTAACTCGAGCTTAGAAAAAGTAGCAGAACAAATAACTTTATTCACCCATAGATGAACTGCAGTAGTTAGCAATCATCCGATATCGCCGGCTAGTTTCTCACTCGCTACTCGCAGGTCGAACAGGTGCCTAACTTTTAAATTTTATAATTAAAGTTGCGGCGCGGAGCGAGGATTGAAATCCGCAACTTTAATTTCCTGCGAAACTCGTGACTGCGAGATTTCTCGTTATTCCCGTTGTAACTGCCAGCGGAATCGTAATGTAACGTCCTTAACGCGAGACACGATACCACGTAGATTAGATAGGGGAGCGTTACTGGCGAAGTGAACGCCATTTCAGCTCCTTTGGGCTTCCTTGGCATGCCATCAACATGACATGGGTACGTTTGTTCTGAGATCTATACTAAAATGTATGTACAGTGTACACGTCTTGCGTAATTAATGGGTACATCATCATTATCAGAATATTTAATTATCGTACTTATAATGTTAGCATGGAAACCCCCACTTCTTGATGGTGGCACTACAGACTGTCGGCTGGCTTGCGGATGGTGTGTCACCCTCACGACTCCAGTCGTGAGGGTACTGACAAGATGGCGGTGCGGGTTATAATACGGAGGCGATATAAAAGATGAAAGATTGGGAAGGCCTCCCAATCCCGAAGGCCCGAAGGCGAAGCCGCCTGTCCTCTGATTGTGATTGTGAATAGTGAAGTGCTGTGATATTATTAAAATTGTGAGTAGCTTCCATAAAACCGATTGAGTTTGTGATTCTAGTGTATAATTCCCCGAAACTCCATAGTAGTATACCCATAGGTAACGTAAGTCGGAGGTAATGCTCTGACAATATTCTATTTAATTTGACTATTAAATTTTAATTTAACGACCTGTATGGCTTAGCAGTAGTATACTTATCCTCCTTATAAGCCAGAGTTTCCGGGGTCGTCATTGCCTTTGTGTGTGTTCCATGGCATCCCCAACACAGGATATCCTAGTGGGGAGCTATGAGTGTGAAACGTTTATTTTTTATTTAATTATAGGACTTCTTTATTAGCACGATCTTTTGTTAGCTGCTGCCACTTGCAAGCTGCTTTCTCTACGTTTGCTGATCTGCGGTTACTCTAGAACCCGTTCATCTCAACAGTTATCGGTTCCGCTTCCGATATGGACACATGGATGGACACTTCGACAGCCTATTATTGCTCCTTTAGCTTGCAAATTTTATGCGTATGATGTTGTATAGTAATAAATCAGTATGTCTTATTGGTACTTGTACAACAGTTCTATAATTATTATGCCTAGAGTACGAATGGTCAAACTTCAATTTCTAGATTTTAATAACACAATTTTTAGGTAAGAAAATATGCTACAATAAGTAAAATAAAAACTAAAAAATAAAAATAAAATAAAATAAATAAAAAGTATTTGATAACCTACGTTAAATTGTTTTTTAACCATAAAAGCGGAAAACGAAATATTGTTTCAAAAGGAGGTTTTTATTTCTTTAGAAAGATTCAGTGAAGAATTCTCTATGGAACGGTTCAAGTGTAACGTTAGAAGATTGCTAGCAGTTGTAATCCTTCTCTTTTGTCAGTGAAAGTAGAGAAAAGCTTATTCTGTAGATCTTAGAAACTTATCGTCTTTTCTGTAAACTAATCCTGCTAAAGATATTTTCCTATTTAAGATTTAAAAAAAAATCACTGGAAATATTGGGGGAGACCTTTGCCCAGCAGTGGGACAGCATAGGTTATACAAAAAAAAAAGATTCATTATTGTGTACTACAGAATGTAGAAGAATACTATAGAATATAATTTTTTTTGTGAAAGTTAACATAAAAAGGCATAAACAGAATATAAAAACACAAATAAAAAACAGAGCTAAGGTCACTATCCCATCGCTATATTAGACTATATTCATCGGTTGATCTCCTTCCTAGAATCCATCGAAAAAAGTATGAAAACGTAATAAATTTATTTCCGTCCAATATAAAAATCTAACAATTCACGTTGCAAAGCGCAGAAACAAATCTAAAATAGAATGAAACAAACCGTCGAATACGTCGACGCAACCGCCAGTAAATCTCACTGTATCTATGTGAAACGGATATTTTAATAGCGGATGCGACAAAGTTTTATATCCTATCCATCCAATGTTTGGTTGAAAACAAGTTCAACTGACCGTCAATTTTAAATTTGCTTTTTGTTTGTGTTGCTGATACAATTTAAGCAATGATGGGGCTCCACGTTATGTCACGTCACGGCACGATAAAACTTCGTGAAGTATGATTTAGAAAACTGCCGAGGGTAAAGCTATAAACAGTTACGTTCGGTATCCACGTGTTCAAAATCTACAGAAGCCGTTCTGAGATACAAAGTAGCCTTTGTTCTAAAACTAGTCATACCCGCGCAGAAAACCAAGCCAATTTTTTGTGCCTTGTTGCTTTGTAAAACAAAGATAAAACAATGAACGCAGCTTTTCATTTTGTAGATTAGTCTGCACTGCTACGGTGCTACGGATACGCAACGCACCGCTACGCGCTACAGCTACGCTAAGCCGAGTCACTCGCCGTATTTACGTAGAATTATTTTCTAAAATTCATATTAGACTATAATGTTCTTATTGGACTTTTATGAAATCTTTAGCGAATATAAAGTGAATTTATATTGGAATGTCCATTGTGGTGTTATGAACCGGGAAGATTTGGTAGATGCGAGTACAATAGTCAAGTCTCAGATACCGGACGCTGGTATTGGCATTTCTAACGTCAGTAACGTCGTTTCGTCGTTTTTGTCGTAATTCAGGAAATACCCAGTATTGCTCCTCAGAGAAGTCCTTTGTGCTTGGATTTGAAGTATCAGAAACAAATCCTACAATACCAAATACTACTTGACAATACTCGTAAATACAGTAAGTACCTTCACTTTTTGTGTTTACGAGTATTGTCAACATACTCTATTATGATTGGTTAGGAGCACAAAATAATAATTATTTTTGGAGCTTTCTTTTTTTTTCTCATAGCAATAGGACACAGACATGTGCTTATTAAGCCAACATTCAATTTTGCCATCAATCAATCATACAAAATAAAACCTTCTTCTGTCTGGACTTCAATATGTTTTCACGACTAAAAACTTAAACTGAACGTAGAATGAGATAAAAGGTACTCTTGTGTCCCAGAATAGGTGAAAAAAGTTCATATAAACTCTTGTTACAGCCTCGACGCGAGTATTATCAAAAACATACCTCCTACTGTTCTTATGCGTCTCTTACATTACCAAAAAACTGTCTAAACAGCATGAAACGAATAAATTATTCCTTATCGATGTTGCCATAACAGTAGATCTGTTACAAAATCAAGCGCACATGTATGGGCGTTCCGCCAACTCAGCTGATTAACTATAAACCTACAACGCACCCTATCTTTTATATTTGATAGGAAAGTACAGACAAGGAACCGGGTGGAATACTGCCAAATAGAGTCGCACCCCGGCGATTACAGATCGAATAAATTGTGAGTTGGAATCAAACCGTACCTAGGTATAGGAGCTGGTATTATGAGCAGTCCCGTACTATCAGTTCTAGTTACACGAGGCTGGGCGCTAGAGATTATCTCCGTCAACCTTACTCACATGACATTTCTAACGTGAGCGACAGTGACCGAGAAAATATCTTACACGCAAGAATAGGAATAGGGGCCTTATTCTGGCAAGTGAGATACGGTCACTGTCGCTCATTAGATAGGTATGTCATGACGGTAAGAGTAACAAAGATAATCTAGAATAGAGAATAGGTATCCCACAACTTAATCACGCCGATTTTGTCTCGCTTTTTCTCTACCAGTTAGAGCGAGACAAAACCAGAGCCACCTAGTTTAGGCTTGCGGTAAGGTTTCATGGTATGGCTCTCGTTCGTTCGACTTCGCTTCATTTGGCTCGAAATGTAAGCTATGGAACTATTTACGAGCAATGCAAGGCACGAAATGATTCGTGAATGTAACGATGTTTGTTCGAAAAATTGGATTTTTTCGTTACGTAAAATATATTTTTGGCGAAAAAAGGAACACTTAATGTAAACCTTCATTTATTACATTTCATATTAATTTAGGCTAATGAGTAACTATTTGAAATCTAACTTAATAAGCTTAATCGTAAATTAATTATGAACGTGTCTACTCGAATCTCATTGTGGTTGCCCTATTCTTGTACTGCAAATGAGTAAAAAGTAAGACAGTATTTTTTCTCTCCTGAAAAGTAGCAACATTCAACCTAGAGATTTCTCTACCACGCTGCCTTCTCTAAGAAATATTTTACGAGCCAATAATGAAGAAGGTTCCATAATTAAAGTCATGCATACTTAAATAAATTATTCCAAATTTAATTGCAAACACGTTAGGCCCCGCCCTATCCCAATATACTGAAACCTTGCCAGCCAGTACCCATTAAAAAGCTACCGAATGTCAAATTAGATTACTTTTTTATTATTCCAGCCAGCATACTTTTCTGTAATAGGTGGATAAATGGAGGAACTATTTTTTTCTAAGAAAGACTGTCATTTTTGTTTTGGAAGTGCAATAGTGGCGCCTCCATTGAACTATTTTTTTTGACTTCGGTGACACCTAACACCCCCCGGTGTTAGGTTTTTTTGGAACGGAATTTCTGCATTCCACGCTCAAGGCCCGCGATAAAATCTATGCAATAGCTTAAAAAATGTCACACAAGCACTCGCTAATAGACAAACTTTGAGAAGATTTTAACGAAAACTCCGAAGTATAGTGATATTTAGTCAAATCAATAAAAACTTACTTCGCATTATTTTAGTAGAACAGACAAAAATCGTTTATGTCCCACTTCGGTGACGCGGTCGCTGCTACTGTGGTGAGCCTGCGCCCCGACGTGGGGCGGGAGGTTGCCTATGCGCCGAAATCGGCAAAGTCGCGGTATTATTCACTATGAGCGAGTAATTAAGCATGGCCGCTTTGCCTCCTATGTCCGCTTTGAGCTGACTTCCCCTAAACATAATTAAACAGATTATTATTATTTTAACAGAATAAATTACGATAACTTACATAAAACCGTTACAAAAACCAACCTATTATTATCATTCCATAACTCATATCTAAGAAAAGCAAGTAGATACAAACTAAAATCACAAAGCTATAAAAAGTATCCAATAATAATTAGAAATCAAAACCTTATCAAAGTGCCCGTTGTTAGAAGCTAAAGTTCCCAGAATGTTGCCAGCTTCGGATCCATAATTCCGCGTTTAAATAACTGAATAATGATTTTGTTCCCTCAAATTATATTATTAATCATGTTTTGAACGAGTAAATTTCCATCTACACCAGAATATTTACTCTGTTCAAGTCTGCTTACATAATATTACATCCATCTATCCGATCTGGCATATTGCGGGAGCTAAGCCAAAAGCATATTTACCTCAGTGAGCTCGAAAAACCGAACGGTGAGTAAACACTGGTCTGGCGCGAGTTATGTAAGCCACTCCGCTTAATTAACCGACTTCCAAAAAGGAGGAGGTTCTCAATTCGGATGTTCGTATTTTTTTTTATCATGGGATTGTGGACTGCAAATGTTTTAGTTATACTAGCTACGAGTACTGGGATATAAAGAGTTGAAAGGAAAGGGTATGCTGAGACGAAAAGGCTAAAAGTACTCATCAACAATTGATTGTAGCATATAAAGGCTGGTTTACATGATGCAAGTTTCTTGCCTGTTGCATACAATAAAATTGAAGCAATAAATTACCTGCATGGTCTAAACAGTACAGTACAGTACACTTGATTTATTGCATTCAATAATTGCACTTGAATGTACAAGAAACTTGCATCATGTAAACCAGCCTTAAGTGTACAACTTTTACTATGAGACTAACCCGAAATTCGCAAAAAAATAAATTTGCTGTTCCATAAAAAAATGTCAATGACACTCGACGAAATGTTTGCAACAGCTAATTTGTTTTCGCGAATTCTGGGTTCTGGCAATTTCTGTCAATTTGGTTTTAATTTCAGTAAGCATAGTTTACTATTGCTCCGTTCGTTTTGGGATCGAAAACAGTTAAAAACGCCACTTTTGCTCACAATCGTTTTCATGTGTGACATTATGAACGTGTATACTTGAAATTATTGAACGAATTTGTCGTTTTTAACTGTTATTTTTGCCACCGATTCCAAAACGAACGCGAGGTATGAGCTCTTTTCGACTCAGCATTTACCCTTTCCTTACAGAATGAATGTGCATTGTATAACCTGAAATAAATTGACTTTATATTATTTCTCAACAGTCTTTCTTTTCAATATCGTTACAATGATAAATAGTCATCGAATTCCATAAAGATTTCCAATACAAAAAACATTTATTTCACCGTACAATATAACGTAATAAGCATGGAAGTAAATCATAAAAATGCTTTATTGTGAACGGAAAACATTTTCCTTATTCCTTATGCAGCGTTTTTCTACCGTTCTTATTTGTTCTGCGAACAAAACGATGCGAGTATTTCATGAAGAATAATAGTCGTATTTATGTTATGTTATTTTACTAATATACGTTCACGTAATTCTGTTCTATAATACAGCCATACCTAAACCAATAAAAAGTGACAAGCAAAAAGTTTAAATTGTTTTCCGACTATGAACCTAAAAAAATAGACTCATTTTTGGTTACATCGTCCGCCTTTATTTTAATATGTAATTAAATGTAGCCTATGTCAGACCAAAATAACGAATCGAGTGCCTAATATTGTACTTTAAGTGCTACAATGGAATGTTCATACTCGTAAATACAAATATAACAACAAACATAAACTGCTAATAACATGACCCTGACTTTTGACTTTGTCGTGGTCGCGTAAAAACCACTTTGATCATAATCAGGCTTATCTTGTGAGGGTGAAGTTTTCAGCCTTGGAACCACCCGGAAGGGTAGCTCTTATATCTAATCTAAAAAGTGTGAAAATGACAGCGCGATCACACTCACATTCTTGCACGTTTTGCACACCTGTACGTGTACGTATTTATTGCGTTTTATACTGGCAGTGCGTGCCAAACATAAGTTTATCGTGACGTAGCTAAGGTATTTATTTATTCAATGGTCACCACGGGGTGAATCTTCTGTAATTGTACTATTAGGTATTTATTTTGCACCATAACTAGAACTACTGCTCAAAATAAGTAACAATTTGTTAACAACTGAAGCTAAAAAAAGGCTAGCGTAAAAGTTACGGAAAAAGTTAAACAAAAACGGGCACAGTGCTACAAGCGCTACAAAGTGCTACGCTGGCCGCTGCTACGAATTTACAGGCTTTACAGGTATTCGGGAAAAGTCCACCTGACGGGTAACGTGGCCAAATGAATTTTTTGCTCTAAAGTCGGCACACAAGAAGCATGCTTTGTAGGCGTGTTTGTTGCATTCGCATGGAGGGCTTTGCCTTTCACGCTCTTTCTTTTTCAGTCGAAATTTCTATTTTGCTTTTTAAAATGAATGTAACAAGCACTTAGAGTTATTGACACAAACTCGCGGTTGTCTATTTATACAATTTAAAATAAACATGCCTACTTATGCTTTACATTTTTCATATTCAAGACTTTTCAATTTTTCAATTTTAAGACTCTATATGTAGGTATGTTATGGAAGGCGTCCAGATATCTTATGGACATTATAGTCCACGATCGTTGACATTTCATACTCAGTGCCACTCAACAAAGCTTCCCCGCTATATGTATTGTACCTCTATAAGTATATGACACACGGAAAATATCAGTTGTGAAAGTTTATGAGGAAAAACTTGAGGGATACTATACGGAGGTATGCCTTTATTCGACGTGTCGCTTCCCTGAGCCACTATCCTGACAAGTGAGATATTGCCTCGGTCCTTGTCGCTCTCATTCGAAAAGTCTTGACAGTGAGAGTGACCGAAATATTTTCGAGCGTCCAAAAACAGGGCCCCAGGTAGACGGTATCTCGGTCATATGACAATATGCGCTCGCATTCAGCCTTGCAATACCGATGGGTGAATATAAAACCAGCGGGGCATTTTCAGGTTTCATTTCAATAATAAATTCCTTAGTACAGAGTGAGACTGAGATATATTTAGTACAGAGTGAGATTGAATATACTACAGAGTAATAGTAAATAAATAGTAAATAAGTAAGTTCGTATAGATTAAGTGGCTAGCCCTGTTGCTAAATTTTTAGGCCGCTTGAAAGCCTCTGAAATGGTTTGGAGATGGTTTTAAGGACAAACTATTAAGAGCCACAATTGAACGTGTCATCCGTTCCACGTTAGCACTCAGTTAATGCCGTCCGCGGTCACCTATCCGAAGACCAACCGCGTCATCCGTTACTTAACATCGGAGATCAGTTACAAACACGTACTTGAGTTACGCTAAAAGCGCTTCATACTTTTAGCTCCGCTTAGAGCTTTGTATAATACATTAAGTAATTTTAGTAAATAAAGGCTTTGATTTGAGATGTTTTATTATATCTTCTTAGAACTGGCTAATAACTTGATATCAAAGAGAAATATATCTATGTGTAATCCAATACCAACGAATCGAGCTATTGATTCATATTTTCTCGAATAAGGTTTCGATATTGGAATAGTTAGAATTGGTAAAATTGATTTTCTAGGATTTATAGACAGACAATTATTATCTACTCTAACTATTGCGTATTAAAAATATATCTAATAAAAATGTTATACCAAATAAATACCAACTGGTAAACGTACTAAATCTGTGAATGTGAATGTTTGGATGTTTTTTGCTCAAACACGGCAAAAAGGTTGAACCGATTTGGATTCTTAGTTTAGAGGTAGCTTATATCCTGTATTTACAAATAGGCTACTTTATATCCCGGAAAAGTTAACGGTTTCTGTAGGATAGTGGGTAAAACCAAGGGGTGGTGCTAGTACTGATATGTCTATGTTACAGCAAAATTTGATTTGATTTGATTCTTTTTTTTTATTTGATAGCGTCGGTCAACCTATCATAGAAGAAAAATATATACCTACATAGAGCGATATTCACTTGTCTCAGCGTTCGGTTCAAATAAAAGTACTTCGTTATAAGTTATCCTTCTGTCAACAGCACGCTTACTGCATATCTGCAACAGCAGCAGTGTGAATGGAAACACGAACGCCAAAGTTTTTGAGAGCGCTCTTTGTCTTAGTTCAGTCACTATGACAAAACTGGGACTGCAGCCTCCTATTCTTGGGCGCTCGAGACTATCTTCGTCAGTCTCACTCGCATGACATTTCTAATGAGTGCGACAGTGACCGAGATAAGCATTTGCCAGATTAGAGACCCTGTGCTGACGAGATCTTCGTAAAGCTTGGCACACATCGCCGGCGGCGCTCGATACAAATTCCGAAACCCATTGACTTCACGTCCGGACGTCGGGGCGTTCTTTGTCTTCTTCGTTTGAATACGGAATTTGAAAAGAGTGCAAATGAAATGATTGTTTGCTGTATCAGGAGCTTGATTTTTTATTGGCTCGCATGCGTCATATTTACATTCTCTTTGGCATGCGTAATGACGACTTATGAACGAAATCTTGTAAAAACATTCACACCTATTCTATCGTCTGAAAGTTGAAAAATACTCGTGTAATAAATTCAAAAACAATTTACATTTTAAATGTATCGTATACATATACGTTCAGTCCAAAATACAGTACTACGTAATAGTAGTTTGATTTTAACCGACAAAGCATGAACACACATACATACGTACTCGTACCAACTGTAAAACGCACGAATGTTTTATGCATTACCTACGTTTGAAACTCAACTCAAGGAGTGTACGATTCAAGCGACGTTCACCTATCAATCAGGGACGAAGTATTGGAAACTGGGTTAGGATATAAAGATTTATTACGTCTTCTATTTTACAGGTGTAACGTAGAGTTTATGTCAGTTATTTACGGTTTGATTTGATTAAGTTGTTAGCATTTAATTGTTTGTGTTATCATACTACGGTGGAATTTTACTACTTGCAATACAAAAGGCTTCACTTACCTTGTAAACATAGCTTAAAGTTAAATGACATTAATTACTTCCTAAGGCCTAACATATCTATTATAAAGACTGACTAAGATAGTCACTTCTTAAAATGCTCTAAAATTCTCGCTGACGTAAGACGACAAGGCGGAGACCTTTAAGCAATGATCAACTTTAAACAGGCTTTATAAGCATGGCACTTAATTTTTATTTAGCGCAAAAGTTACATAAAATTTTATCAATCGAAACAACTTAAGTAAGATTGCTAGTTGATTGATAGGTTAATACACATTAATATACGCAATAGTGTTAAAATGGTTAGTAAAAAAATTTTATTATAAGGTTGAAAATGGGTAGTTAAAAGTCTGTGCCAGTTAGCTGGCGCACCGGTACACTGGTTGGATAAAAATTCGAATCTAATTACTTAGTTACGTGAGTGACATAATGTAATCAATATCAATGCCTACTAGAATAAATTAAAAAAATTAAGTGATGATATTTGCGTTAGTTAACATAAATCTGCTAAGTACTTCAACTTACTTACTAACTTATTACGATTCCGAAACCAAAATCTCTTTTCCGACCTAATAAACTTTATTAGTGAGATTCAGTAAGAGGGCGTTTAAGTTGGCAAGATTACTGTAATTAATTTGATGCTAAAACTTTTGATCGTTTTCTAACGATTTTTCTCTTGGCAACACTTTTTGCTGAAATTAATTTCTTGAAAATACGGCTTTTGAGGTAAAAGTATCTTGGAGTTTTAAAGGAATCCGATTGTTTACATGGATGAAAACCTTCCAGTAGCTTTTGTAAAATACAGCAGTTATTTGACTGTTCGTAAATAGTTTTCTATTTTTGTTACAAGATATCTACAGGGTAATAACGAAGTGGTATGTATGTTAAGCTGAAACAGGCTCATCATTATGAACATTTTACTACGTGATCAACCCGGAAATCGAAAAAAAAAAACAACTGTTCCATAAAAAAAATGTCAATGGACACTCGACAAAATATATGAAACAACTAATTTCTTTTTCTCGACTTTCGGGGCTAGTCCCATAGTGAAAGTTGTTCATATATTTTATGAGCACTATGAGCTTGATTCGGCGTAGCATACCCTTTTCTTATGTCTCTGTATTAAAATAATGGTTAGATACCACGTTGATGATAGTTACGAATTAAAGGTGCACGCGGGTATCCCAATAATGCCTTAAAGTCCTTAAACAAACAAAAAAAGTATAGAGTGCCGAGGATACTGGCACTCCTTTTATTCTAACCACGAATGTAGTCCCCATCTGTATAAGATAAGTATATGAAAAGCTTTCAAGCAACCAAAGGATTATGTGTACGACTGGCCCCTCCGTTTTTATGAACTTATTATGAAGCTCTTTTAACATAATAATATAGTAATCGTATCTACAGACTGTTGGATTGTAAAGCTTGAAGCATACTTAGCCAAGTAATATCTACTCTTAATCTAGAATACATTGAAAAAAGTAATGATGAATAAAAATAAGTGTGCGATATATTAGGTTGAGTGCTCTGGTTTATATGAAGAGAAACGAGTGCAGATGTAACCAATCGGGCGCTACAAAATGATTATTTTTTCTAGAAGAAACATGGCCGCGATGATGACACATTTTTCTATGAAACGGCTATTGGATGTTTCGCAATTTCAGGAATTAAACGTTATAGCACCAACAACAGCAGCAGGGGCAGCTCGCATACTTTGTGAAACGGCCATTTAAACGTGTTAGATAAGTAATTTAATTAATTTATTAATTTTTAACCGACTTCAAAAAAGGAGGAGGTTATCAATTCGTCTGTATGTTTTTTTTATTTTTTTTTATTTTTATGTTTGTTACCTCATTACTTTTGACTGGGTGAATCGATTTTGATAATTCTTTTTTTATTAGAAAGCTGACGCTTCCCATTTGGTCCCATTTCAATTTAGTCCAGTTCTGATAATGGTATCCATGAGAAAACCATATAAGTCTTAAATTTGCATTAAGTACGAGTACGTGCGCGACAAATAGATGAATAACTCAATAGTCGGTCTTTTGAAGTCGGTTTTTGTTTTTTGTTTTGTAAAAATAATGTTCTTGTTGTTTTTATTATGTACATTTTGTTTAGTTTTTATGTAAGGGTAGCACCGAATTGGTGAATACTGTTATGGTGTTACCATCTGTTTTATAAATAAATAAATAATAAAATAAATAAATAACTATACACAGAGTTATAAGGAAGGGGTATGCTAAGCTGAAGAGGACTCATAGTACTCATCATCATGTACAACTATTACTATGAGACCAAGCCGAAATTCACAAAAAAAATATCTGTTTCATACATTTTGTCAAGTGTCACAGACATTTTTGTGTAGAATAGCAAATTTTCGGTAATTTTTCGGTAATTCCGAGTTGGTCCCTTAGTAAAAGTAGTTCATAATGATGAGTACTGTGAGCCTATTTCGGTTAAGCATATCCTTTCTTTACGAGTATAGCTCATATTTTTATTAATAACAAAAATGTTACATGTCAATAAGTATTAAAAATATTGTATTTAAAATTAGCCTTAGCCCCGTATAACTTAATAGAACTTGTTCAGAATTATGACCACCTTCACGTGCTTGTAGTTTAGTAAGCCCCAAGCTTACAATCCCATAGTTCCCCAGTTCCAGCGACGAGTGCCTTCAATGGCTTTACCGCAGCCAAAGTAGAGCGCCGCAGACTTTGCACAACTATTGAATGCAACATCGTGCAACTCATCGCTGGACCAGCCAGAGTTTCACTTAAGGTTCGCGCACACCGCACCGCACCGCAAAGCATAACAAAAATCCTCCAACATCACTTTCGTATATTTTTAACCGACTTCAAAAAAGGAGGAGGTTATCAATTCGACTGTATGTTTTTTTTTTATGTTTGTTACCTCATAACTTTTGACTGCGTGAATCGATTTTGATGATACTTTTTTTATTAGAAAGCTGACGCTTCCCATTTGGTCCCATTTCAATTTAGTCCAGTTCTGATAATGGTATCCATGAGAAAACCATTATATTAAGTATTAAATTTGCATTAAGTACGTGCGCGACAAATAGATGAATAACTCAATAGTCGGTCTTTTGAAGTCGGTTTTTGTTTTTTGTTTTGTAAAAATAATGTTCTTGTATCTGAACTATCGCACACTACAGGCGGGTCGCAGCGCAAGCATTTGTATTGAAATGACGCTGCGCTTCCCTTTAGCGACCCTTTAGCAAACGTTTTCTACTCTTGCCCAGGGTAATAAATCAGACTGCTAGGTTAATATTAGAACTGCGCTGAAAGCTTTTCAAAAGTTAATGCTCGCAGGGAATTTGATTTTTATGATAATACTAGCTGTCCCCCGCGGTTTCACCGGCTGTTTTTTTTTAGTTTTTAACCTTCCCTGAACTTTTACACATATTTCGAGATCAAAATTAGCGAAATCGGTCCAACCATTTCATTCCAGATTCATTTTTATATATATATGAAGAAGATAAGATTTGTACGTCAATTGGTGTAACAGATTGTAATACTGAAATAGGTTTTCGTATGAAAATATTATGTTTTACATACACTTAGCGGATGAAAATAACGATAAGATAAGATAATATTATGATTAAACACACAACGCGCTGTTCGCGCTGACATTAAGTCGCAAGTATGTTGGCTTCTTAGAAAAAAGCCTCATATTATATAGTAAACGTATTAGTAACGAGTTTATTTCCAAGTAAGTGATAAAAAATAATTTCTGTCACTAACACTTACTGAAATTATCAAATGGCACTGGCAAATAAACCGCACGGTTGCTCCAAAATCAGCTCGAGATTCATTCAAATGCAAATAAATCGGTAGCGTATCACGTCGTCCATTTTGCTGGTTGAATACGGTATACAAGGTTATTCATAAAGGGTATGCTAAACCGAAAAGGGCTCGTAATACTCGTCATTATGTACAACTTTTACAATGGGATCAACCCGAAATAATGTTCCATAAATAAATGTCAATAATACTCGATAAAATGTATGAAACAGCTGTTTTTTTTTGAGAATTCTGAGTTGGTCCTGTAATAAAAGTTGTTAATAATGATGAGTACCTACTATGAACCCTTTTCGGCTTAGCATACCCTTTATGAATAACCCTGTATACCATAGATATGTCTGTACCAAACTGTTATACGGCCGTATCCTTGTGGTACACGTGTTAGAATCAGAATCTTATTGATTCAGGTTTCAATGCGGTTTCGAGCCAACCAGCGCATCGAATATCGTTGATACGGTATCGAATTATAATCCGTATTGGTACGTTTATATTTATTTATTGTTTATAATGATGAGTACCTACTATGAACCCTTTTCGGCTTAGCATACCCTTTATGAATAACCCTGTATACCATAGATATGTCTGTACCAAACTGTTATACGGCCGTATCCTTGTGGTACACGTGTTAGAATCAGAATCTTATTGATTCAGGTTTCAATGCGGTTTCGAGCCAACCAGCGCATCGAATATTGTTGATACGGTATCGAATTATAATCCGTATTGGTACGTTCATATTTATTTACTAGCGGCCCGTCCCGGCTTCGAACGGGTAGACTTTGGGATAAACGTAGAGTAAATTGAAATCGGTCCAGTCGTTCACGCGTGATGGCGTGACCAAAGGTGTTGAGAATAATTATAGGAACTCTTTGTTATAACCTCTATTCTCATGCTATTGCGTAACTATAGCAACCGTAGTTTGTTGATGCTATCGTGTCAATTTATAGTAAAAATTATCAGTA
This sequence comes from Alcis repandata, assembly GCA_949125135.1. Classification (NCBI taxonomy): domain Eukaryota; kingdom Metazoa; phylum Arthropoda; class Insecta; order Lepidoptera; family Geometridae; genus Alcis; species Alcis repandata. Next base: position 6,746,227 of record OX421230.1, on the reverse strand, counting down.
TAAAACGCACACTGTTTTGATAGATATGATTGAATTTGAACTTTGTACAGAGGTAATAAAGTGCAAATTGACTCTTGGACGTTAGGAACATACCTACATTGCTTAAACAACAGTGAGTGCTTGCAATTCAATATGAACTTTATACAATAGCAATAAAGCTCGTTTTAGTTAGAAAACGTTTGTATGGGAAAAAGAAAAGGGCTGTTTTTAGGGTTTTTCAATATTTCTGAGAGATTTTCTTAATATTTTTTTCAGTAAGAACCTTCTCCTAATAATAACAAATACAACAAAAAAAGAATTAGTGAAATCGGTCCAGCCATTCACGCGTGAGGCCGTGACCAAGGAAAACGGGTTTCATTTTTATATATATATAGATAGAATAGATAGAAGATAGATAGATAGATTACGGTATTGTACGGTATCGACAATCACGTAGTGTTGCTACATTTATCAATTATTACATTACTTATTATTGCTTTTTACGAATTCAGGGTTGGTTTCTTAGTAAATTTGTTTTTGATGAGTACTATGACCCCTTTGCGGCTTAGCATAATAGCATAATATAATTTCTTTAAAACCCGGTAAAATATAAAACTCGATTTCGATATTCATAACGATAATCATCCTAAATTATGCCTTCAATATTTCCAAATTGAAATAGCTCGCCCGTACTTCTCTTTGATTCCGATCTTGAACAATTGGATCGCGCATTAAGGCGCCTCTGCTGATTTCTTTGGATCAGCTGACGCAGCAAGGAATTTGTTTTGGTAAGAACCCCTACTTCGTACAGTTTTTATAGTAATTTTAATGGACTTTAGCAGAACTTCGGTTTGACCCGAACTTTGTGTTAATCGATAAAATTTAAATTACAAAAAATAACTTTTCTACGCCCCACGGCCTTACCTGCAATCCTACAGAAATTATTATTTTCTATGGAATAAAAAGTAGCCGACATGATAATCTGAAGCATAAGCTACTTCCGTACGAAATTTTATACAAATCTGTTTAGCCATTTTAGCGTAATTGAGCCAACATAAAACATTCGAACTTTGACATTTATTTATTAGGTAGGATTGTATTATTACAAACGTATGTTTAATTGTAAAAACTGGCAATGTATCCTTCTATAAAAAATAGGAACATTAAAAATAAATTTGTACGAAATAAAACAGTATATTAAGACAATAGACATATAAAATCACAACTGTAAAAATAATTGTACGAACATTAAAAAAAAACTATAGTAGGCCCCTCAGTTGTCAGCGGCAAATCACATTTTCGTCTCTCTTTTCACGAATCTCTCGCACAAATCGACTTTTTATGAGATTGTGTGAGGCACAAGGATTGCTAAACAGTGTTCAGTGTTTTGAGGTATGTCAACTTTATTGCTATAGCGCTAATGACCTTATTTGTGTAACTGCTCAGACTGCGCGTCTGTTTTCGACGCAAACTGCTATATCTATATTCGATGCACTGAACGGCAATTGTAGCAATATTGAATAATGTATATAGCAATCCGCCTTCTAATATCTCTATAATTCAGATGGGAATTTGTGTGCTCATATTTATCGACATAAAAAATGGTTTTAACTCACATGTTTATTTATTTTAAACTAGGTAATCAAAAACGCACTTCATGCTTTAATCTAAAGGTAACCGTAGTCGATTTTTAGGTTTTTATTTTTATAGAACCTCTCTTAAACTTTTTGTAATTTTGACAGACATTTTCTGAAATTAAGTGCCCACAGCAAGTTAATTTTACAGAGTTCATTCAATTTTACGATGCTCCGGAGAAGAATGATAGGCAAGGAAGTAATTTTATTACATTACCAATTTATTTAACGAGTCTACGTACTTATTTATGTCTTAAAAGGTTTAGACTTTAGACCTTCCGTTATGGTAAATCTGGAGCATTGTGCATTGACCGAAAAAGAAAATATATTATTTAGATTAAATATTATAAAACTTAGTAATTATACCCGCAATTTATGACTTTGACATTATACTTGCAATTATTATTCGCGACTTCGTGATTAAACTTGTAATTATCTTTTAATTGAACTCTCTTGACTGTTCACAGCTATGTCAGCACAGACAAAAAAATATTTATACAAAAAATTAAAACAAAAACCTACTTGAACTTCAATACTACTTGTACAAACTTAAACTGAAAAGTAGAAAAAAAATCTGTCAACAGTTTTCTAACACAATTTCCTACAAATAAATTAAATAATTACTGCAGCATTTGTAATTAGTGTAAAATAAACGGAATATTTGGAATTCAAATGGAAATGTTTGGAATGGATTCGGAATCATCAATCAGTAAATATTTTTAGTGCTACCGGCTGCCGATAAATTCAACCATTTCTATAATGAATTCGCTTCCAAAATTACTTATTGATACATGCAAAAAGCATTTGCGTTGGCTCTCTGCAGTAATTAATAATACCATGTGGTTAATTTTGCGCATCAAGTTGGTAATTAAGGCCGTCAGCGAAGTTATAATTATCCATTCATATTTAGCTATCAGTCGGTTGGAATTATGGTAGTACGTAGAATATTAAGGTACATATAAAATATATTTGTTTTATTGTGTTGACTTTTTATACTTCTCTTTTTAGTCGTTAACGCTTGGCAGAGTGGACTTGGTTGTAATACTGGTACCTATGAGGAGAATGGTGTCTTTGTATCCTTTCCATCCTAAGAAGGCCTGAAAGACGCTCTTAGCTGTAAGGCCGCCAGTGATTGCACTAGTTTTAAGATTCTTTTTGTCTGTAATTTCTGATGTGAACAATAAAGAGTTTATCTATCTATCTATCTCCTCGCTGTTGTCAACGCTCTTTGCCATGGCTTGTACTCATAGAGCAAGGCACTCTGCGGCTAGGTGGAGGGACGACCTGTAAAAGGTGGCAACACTGGCAACTGAATACGTAAAACAGAAAGATTATGCAATGTGCGTTCTTTAAAAGAAACCTATTTCCAACTATGGACATATATTAGATAGGCTTATGATGATGATGAACCACCGTTATTTTACATCAGGTCAGCTCTGAAACGGCTTAGCTATCAACCATAAAAATTAGGTTAATAATTAGGTTAGATGTCGCTCGCTATCGCTATTGTACCAACTCGCTTTTGCCACTTAGGTACTCGTACTTTGGGCGAGAGCGGGATGACGTGATAGCGATAGCGAGTGATACCTAATAATACCTTGAAGGTAATATAAATTAGTTCTGTAAAGAAAAATTCCGCGTATAAATATCTTGAACGACTAAGCTCTCCTATTCCAGGAACGAATTTCTTTAAAAATATCTGTGTTATGTTCAGAAATTTTCTTTTCGTAAACAAGCTTGCGCTTTGTGTTTTCTTTTACCGAGATTTTTAATAAAAGTCTTTGGTTAGAAGCGGACCAATCATAATATACGGTATTTATAAAGTGAAGAAGCTGCGGAGAACCTCTTGTCGCGACCTGAATTTTTCCTGACACATATTTGACTCGTATACCTCTAGAAGAGCTTTGGGTACGTTCTTAGAGCATTTTTAAAAGGTCTTTTTTTTCGGTATTTAAAAAATGTTTACGCGTTTATTTGCGTCTTGTTAGTGAATAACATCACACAGTCTTTAGAAGTAAGGCCGTGTATTTCCAGATCAAACCGTGGGCCCCAGCTACTTTAAATTACTAGTGTTAATAAAAAAACAGCGGAAGCGTTAACGTTAACGCACTTTTTTACTGAGCAGCGTTGTAAAATGACTTTATTATTGAACTCTGAAAGCGTGATAATGGCCATTCGATTAAAGCAGCATGTGACAGCTTTCACTGCAAATTACCCATAAAACGTGTCGAAGCGGCTATTTTAAACAACAGGAGGTAGACGGAGTCAGTATAAGGGGGAAGCAGGGGAGGTTAAACTAGATAGAATAACATTGTTATACTTTTATGGGGTTACAGGGTTATATAGAAAGGGTTATATGCTAAGCTAAAAGGAATCAAAGTACACATCATTATGAACAATTTTACTATGGAAACAACCCGAGATTTGCCACAAAAATCAGCTCTTCCATATATTTTGTCGAGTGTCATTGACATTTTTCTATGGAACAGCTATTTTTTCCCAAATTCCGTGTTGGTCCCATAGTAAAAGTAGTTTATTTATAATCATAAGTACTACGGGATTTTTTCGGCTTAGCATACCCTTTACTTATAACCCTGTATTTACTTTCAGCATGATTATATTACGAAGTAGCATAACAAGAGAAATCGCAAGAGACAAGATCTTGAAAAATCTCATCAAGAGAGAGAGAGAGAGAGAAAGAACAACAAAAGGTCTAGCAAATAGTAAGTAATGTATTTTTCATGCAATTTAATGGTGTTGATTCTGTAGTGCCATTCTTTAGACTAAAATTTAATAGTCTGGCAGAATTCAAATTACATACCCACGTATCTTTTTATTTTTCGCAAGGACTCGTTAGTTTAATGTTAGAGCAACTTGCTTTTCATTTCTCCTCATTTAATTTTTCTATTCTCATTTCACAACGTGAGAAAATTTTGAAAATACTTTTAGAATTGTCTTAATTTTAGTTCAGAAATGGTACAAAAGAATCTACACCAATATCTTGTCTAAGAGTTTAAAACAATTCACGAAATTAGTTTTTGAACAACCTGCGGTTGACGAACTTTTAGGCTGATTATTTATTAACTAGAATTCTAAGAGAGTCTCACACAGTGGTTCTCAACCTTTTATTGTCCAAGGCCCACTTTGATTTCTTACTGTTATAGGGGATCGTACGGTTAAACAAAAAAAAAAGCTGCACTGTCTAAAAGAACTGCAAAAATGTTTTTATACATATTTCAAATGTGTGATTTGTAGGGAATATACATACATTAAAATATTTTACGGACCATATTTTTTAGCTCTTGCGGACCGCTGTTTGAGAACCACTGATCTAAGACTCTTGACCTCATTGTATTGTCTCCGTTCTGTCTGAAGTCTCCATAGACTTAGGCCAATGTTAACCAAAATTCAACATGATGATTATTTATTTAACCATTGTTGTAATGTAACTTATTGAATAGTTATTAAAACTTGAATTCTAAGTTTCAGTAAACTTTGATTTTAGCCTCCGTTAAATTTTGGTTGACTCGTAAAACAGACTCTTTTAATATGCGTAAGCAACAGAATGGAAATCTATTACATCGTCGGTCTGATGTTATGTAACCGTGATTTTCTTCTAAGACCGGCTTTCCTCTTTCCTGCTACTTTTCTCATCATAATATTAGTTGCAAGAGGTCGTATATGTCATGTCCCAGATTTAGTTACTTACTACTTAGATCGTTATCAATGATGCCACTTAACCCCCCCCCCCCCCCCCTGCATTTTACCCCTCACTTCGTACTTGATATCAGGTAGTGTAAGAGTGTATTTCCGTAACTACAAAAAGTTGCCTCTATAAATATCAGTAGACGCTGCAGTTCCAGGCCATAATTTAGTTAAGTTTGACTTGTTGTTGGTCGTTATTGAATTTCTGGACTCGATGGACCTATTTGCAGCACTGGAGCTGTGAGTTATGGTTTGCACGTTCATAACAAGTGTAGGTGGCACTATTATTTTCTTTATTTGTTGAACTTTTTTCAAATAAGTTTAGCTGAACAATGGATCGTTAGTCTGCTGTCAGAGTGGTCCGCAGTCCGTATTATGCCCATGCCCGTCCTCATATTTCTAGTTTAGTGATAAACTAGAAGTTCGAGTAGTTTAATCAAGGATTTGTTAAACGAGAATTAGTCAATCATTTTGTTTAAGCTTCTTATTTTCTCAATTGTTTACAGATACATCATTTAGAAGTAACCAAAATCCTCTGTAATATAAAAAACGTGAGAAAAGACTTTCTATATAAACTTATTGCTTTCTTTGATAGATAGAAACAAGTACTGTATACCTCTACATAAAACATTGTACAATCAAAAATATCCTACGATGTAACAATCGAAAGTGATTGAAGTTACACAAGCATAAAAGTTTTTTCCACCAATATTATTACAGTATTTTTTACTTTTTTTTTTTTATGTAGGTTTATATGACAGTTTTTTTTTTTCTTCTCAATATTGCACACCCCGTTTTTCTGTTTTTTGTCTATCCTCTCCATCCTAAGGTTGCCTGGAAGAGATCGCTCTTAGCGATAAGGCCGCCAGTTGTCGCACTAGTTTTATGTGTTATAATTCTTTTGTTTGTAATTTATGGTGTGAACAATAAAGAGTTTATCTATCTATCTATCTATCAATATGGTAAAGAAACACGACAGAATGTCTGGGCCTGTCTTTCTTAGAGACTCATTGTCTCGCGTTGATATTCGGGTGTGAATATCTGAGCTGTAGACATGCCATAATTTCGACTCATAATTTTGGAAGAAATAAAGAACTTGGGTTCAGGCTGCCGGTCTACCGAAGCGAAACGGAGACGATACGACGGAGACATTAACCAATAAGCATACTTTTAAGCCGGAACTCGACCGCGATATGAGCTGGGCCATTAATGGGCCCGCTTAACTCGCAACGATAATTTTTATATTGCGTCTCGAGTGCGAGAGAGGCTAGCGGAGCGGTCTGACTATAACAACTATCGTTTCGAGTTAAGCGGACTCATATCGCGGTTAAGCTCCAGCTATATAGAGAATTGCATAACACTCAGAGCGGAGTTTTCACAGCTCTAATCCGCTTCGCTTCAGTCTTCAGTGTACAGGTAGTCTTGTGGCCCAACAACAATTAATCGCCACAATATCGGATACAAAAGGCCTGGCATGAAATTCTATCAAAAAAAATCGTAGCGAGTATTTGATAGTAAAGTGTATGAAAAATGCAGTTTTTATTTACGTTCAATAGAGGCTCTATTCCATTTTTCAAACAATTATCTATCGGATTTTCAGATGTCATGCTAGTAAATTATTTCTCTCCGGATATTTTAAAATAGCAAAATCTTTTTATTTATGCCCATGCCCATTTTTGTCATTTCTGTGTTAAATTATGTCTAACCTGCTTAAAATGTTTTTTCCAACCGTACAATTTACTATCACTAAAATAATAATTAACTCTGTGGATAAATAACATACAAATATATAATACTTATTTGTATGTTATTTTGTAGGTACTCCTAAGTACAACCCGGTCACAATATCTGTGCACCTGACCTCGTGACGTCATATGTCTAAACTTAACAATAAATATTAAAAAACAAAATAACAACAAAGCGAAAATATCAAAATTATCGGGACGTGTATCGGCAACGAAGATGCTAACCGTACTGTCGCACCGGGGAGTGCGGGGAGTGCGGGACAGGGGAAGCGGGAGAGGCGCCGCATTCCAGCGAGGTGCACAGATATTGTGACCGTGTAATAATTAAGTCATCGTTTTTTTTCTTAAAATTAAGTACAAAAACTGTATAAGGTTATAAATCTGGCCACCCTAGCCAGCTCCCATCCTATAATAGCAGAGAATAATGTGTGTCAGCACTCCACAGAGTTGACACGGGATATGAAGACGTGGACGTGGTGTCTCGATATTTCCAATCACACTCGACTGAAGCCCTAAGTGGCTCTCAATATGTCTATTCAGGCCACCCACTCAGTCCAATGTGTATACATTACACCTACACATATTCTAGTACTAGAGTTTAATAGTACATATTATTTTATATATAACTAACTGAGTCTCGCAGTTTCATGTGCTCAGTGAAAATGGAAAGTCTATGTGCTAATCCAGGACATTAATTTCATCAAAATCGGTTAAGTAATTACGAGAATATGTGGTAACAAACATTTATTCACACACACAGGCATTCGCATTTATAAAAAGAAACAACAAAAGTTAAAATACTATAACAACAGTCCTAAATAAATAAATAATATTACAGGAAAAAACAGAGCTCAAGTCACTATCCGCGGGTACCCAAACAGCTGGCGACGTTACCTTTTTTTTTATGTATGAGTGACGAGACGAGCAAATCGCTCGCCTGATGTTAAACGTCACGTTTGCCCATAACAGGTCTGCGCCACGCAGAATTTTGAGCTCGCAGAATTCAAGACCCTGCGCGGCACAGCACTGCGCTCGTCACCCTGAGATATAGAAGTTGTTTAATCTCCCTTTGCCCTGTAATTACACTAGAAACAATGCCCTTCCAACCGAAACACAGTAATGATTGCACATTACTGCTTGGCGGTGGAATATCTGTCCTTGAATAGCAATACTAATTCTCTAGCGTCTAGCCTAAGTAAGCACCACCCTTATGGTCGCTTGATCTTTTTATCAGCCAAGGTAAAATTCTTAGTGCAATTGCAAATGCAAAAAGTGCAAAAGTGTCATTGACATTTTTCTATGGAACAGCTGATTTTTTTTTCGCGAATTTCGCGTTAGTTCCATAGTAAAAGTTGTTTATAATGATGAGTACTAAAAGCCCTTTTCGGCTTAGCATACCCTTTATGAATAACCCTGTATTGTATTCTTCCAAAATAGTAGATCTATTTACTCGTATATGAAATTTGTGTTCCGAATAAACGATATCAAATTATAATTAATGCCACATTGAGGTAACAGAGATACGATACCGAAATAACTTGTCATTTATCATTTCACTATACCTACTATACACCGTCGTCTCGTGTGGTGTGATAAGAAACTTTCAGAGAATGTTTAACCCAAATTAAATTTCTACTTCTCTAACCTCTCATTTTATACAAGTTTGTACATACGGGTAAAGTTTATAAAATTCGAGCCCACCAAACTTTTCTATTCTTGACTATTTACCAAAGTTTTAGTCTGATTGTTCGATATTTATGAATTTGCGATATTTATTACACAGCAGGAATAACTATACATATATACTTAAAGGCGTTTATCCCGTCTTTGTAAGTTAAAACATTAAAATGTAAAAGAAATAATAATACCGGATTGCTGCAATTAAATTTATGAAGCAGAACATTTTTCAACTTTATTTTAAGTGGATATTTTTTTAATCACAATCTTCTTGTGCTATTTTTGAACTTCGAATAACAATATTATCCGGTATTTATTTCCAATCAATTAAGTACCGTTAAATAGGTAAATAATTTCATTTCAGTCCCTGCCGTGAATCATAGCCTGTCGTAGATTGATAATAAATTAACAATGTCTGCCTGATCGGCAGCCGACAATGCTTTGCCTTAATTACATTAGCAATTGAAATGTAAGGACTTTATTGGTAAGATACCTACGAGTATCTATGATGGATAAGTAAATAGACAGTATATTGTAGTAATTTCAAGTAAAGATATTTCAATTTCAATTTTTTAAGACTTTCTATAGATCTTTACTACCTATATTATATAGGTAGGTAACTGAACTGTACTGTACTGAGGTATTTTGACACATTTTTAACCGACTTCAAAAAAGGAGGATTTTATCAATTCGACTGTATGTTTTTTTTTATGTTTGTTACCTCATAACTTTTGACTGGGTGAATCGATTTTGATGATTCTTTTTTTTTATTAGCAAGCTGACGCTTCCCGTGTGGTCCCATTTCAATTTAGTCCAGTTCTGATAATGGTATCCATGAGAAAACCATATAAGTCTTAAAGCATTAAGTACGTGCGCGACAAATAGATGAATAACTCAATAGTCGGTTTCTTGAAGTCGGTTTTTGTTTTTTTGTTTTGTAAAAATAATTATATTATTATATATAATTAACATAGAATTACTAACGTAATATTAAGTCGGATACTTTGACTAGTTTCGTACTCAATATAGCGGTATAACTATTATCGAGTTAATTAAAACCAAAGGAAGGTAACTCTGCATTGTTCAAAGAAATAACAAACAAAAAGACAACACCATTTAAAAACTAGAACTAGCGGTCTTATCGCGAGCGATCTATTTCAGATTTCTAGAAGTTCAATTTCAGGTGTCAGGTTAGTTTTTGAAAAAGAGCAAAACGTTATGTAATATTTTTAACTATTTTAAAACTACAAAGTCATCAGTGGAAACCTAAATGCGCACAACAAATTACATACAAAAAAGTCAAAAACACTTAAAAACAAGAACAACTATTAATTATCACTTAGCGACCTTTTCCGGGCTTCCATAGATATTATATACAGGGTTATTCATAAAGGGTATGCTAAGCCCGAAAGGGCTCACTGTACTCATCATTATGAACTACTTTTACTACGGGACCAACCCGAAATTCGCGAAAAAAGAAACAGCTGTTCCATACATTTTGTCGAGTGTCATTGACATTTTTCTATGGAACAGCTGATTTTTTTTTCGCGAATTTCGGTTTGGTCCCATAGTAAAAGTTGTTCATAATGATGAGTTCTATAAGCCCTATTCGGCTTAGCATACCCTTTATGAATAACCCTATATTAAAGTCCGAAATGTATGTTATGCAACATTTTGAACTATTTGTAAACGTCACTTCAACTACAAAGTCGGCGTTGGAGATCGGTATTTACGATCACGAACATGCCAGGGAGACCCGTCCCTGCTCTATAAATTACATTCCTTCGTATCTCATAACATTGTCAGTATTTGTGACGTTTTTATTAAAACCCCTTTCTGCTCTACCGCATTACAGAAGCTTTTATTTGAATAACTCTTTCTAATGTACTCGTATTTCAGGGCCGTGTTCATCGTTTTAACGTATTTTTTACCGTTTCATCGTAGTGAATTGTTTTTCACGCACTGCTGAGTTTAGGTCTCCTTTTCAGCGCGACATTTTTTTCGATCCAGTGCCTGCCCGAATGGGTGTTTCCCGATATAATTTGGGTGTCTTCAAGTCGCGAGTGAATCGGTTCTTTCTAGGCAAGCGTGCTCCATCGTAGACCACATAATTGCTTACCATCAGGCGCGATGGCGGTCAAACGCAAGCCTATATCTGAATTTAAAAAAAAGATTTGATCATGATCACCGGAAACCAGTGGATCTAAACCGTCCGTCTGCCTTTCTAACTAAGTGTCCCCCTCAACTAAATTGTATCTGTCATCATTTTGTACCCGCTCGTCTGTTTTTGACATTAAATTTACTAAATAATTGTCAAAAAGGAACATAAAACTCAAGTTCTGGTAAAGTTTGGTGTTCGAAAAGTTGCGTAACTTCGTCGTGTGTCTCACCAAGTTATGATGTACCAAAAGCAAGAGCAACTACTTATTCTTGCTTGGTTTACTCCGTGTAGGACACTTCCACGAAACAGCAGCAGCGATGGTTGAAACTCGGCAAAATACGAATATCTTGTTACATACGAGTACAACATTTATAATATCAAATGATAAACTACGACGTAAGAAGAACATTATTTTTACAAAACAAAAAACAAAAACTGACTTCAAAAGACCGACTATTGAGTTATTCATCTATTTGTCGCGCACGTACTTAATGCAAATTTAAGACTTAGGTATATGGTTTTCTCGTGGATACCATTATCAGAACTGGACTAAATGGAAAATGGGACCAAATGGGAAGCGTCAGCTTTCTAATAAAAAAAGAATCATCAAAATCGATTCACCCAGTCAAAAGTTATGAGGTAACAAACATAAAAAAAAACATACAGTCGAATTGATAACCTCCTCCTTTTTTGAAGTCGGTTAAAAAATGACTAAAGCTCTCTCGTTCAAAGTTTGACATTTGAAATCCTGTTACATCGGGTATCGCTGCTACGGTTTCGCGGTGTATACATAGTTCTCATCGGTGGAAGCGTATAAACCACGTGATTTCAACTCCTTTTTTAAACTCGCATAAGCTCACAGCAATCGCATTTTTACCAAACAAAAAAGAGGACTTCCTCTCTTTCTGTATGCAAAAAATCAGTGCAATTCGTAGCTCTGTTTACGACGTGAAAAAAAAATGGTATACTCCCAAACCGTGCAAAGCAGTTTAAACTTTACGAACCCTGCAGTGGTCGAAACTCACGGCCCTTGTATACGAATATACATGCCAATGTTTGAACAGGAAGTAGAGCTTAAGATTTACTTGAAAAATTCACGTTGTTAAATCCCGAGCTACGGCTCTATCGGCTAAGTTCTCTGATATTCGATTGTGGCTTCATGAAATTTGAAATGAAGCAATCGTGTTTTTTAAGCTCGATTTGCCGTCACTCTGGGTTGTTTTTTGATTTTTATGATTCGAAGCCGAATGAGTGAACTTAATGGTATTTTTACATAAACATTCATTCATTATTTTTGACGTGACAACGTCTTATAAATTGGTTTGCCGGGTGACACTTCAAGAAACTGCGTTACGCTCCGCTCACGTTATGCGCTCACAATGAGAGCGAGTGAGAGGCACGCGTCCCTTCCACTCGGGCATGGTTAGCCCGCCTAAGAGCGAGAGAGACAGACATAAGTCGTTGTCACGTAAAACTTTCGCACGTATACCGACTTTACAGGCAACCAATTTTTTTCATTTGTGTTCGTTTTCGTTCGTTCGTTGTTTCGTTCGATTCTTTTAGTTTTTATGTAACTTTAACAACAACCTGAAGTTCGATTCGTCGAGTCTCCGAACTGCAAAATAACTCGATAGGGCTGCTGAACTTTAGTCCAGTATGCATGCTCTAGTTGGGTGCAAACAAACTATGGAGAATTTCCTTTGAAACGAAACGGGCAGTGGCGGCGTCGTATTCTGACTCGGAAACTGAAACTTCACCAGAATTAATCCTATTGAGCTTCGTTGTTTACTATGCTGGTCATTGTGTTGAAATTGAAATTGGATAAAACGGATGCAATTCAAAGTGGGTGTTCATTTTCTTTGTAATTTAATGTTCTTTTTGATTGGCGTGAATAATAAGGAGTTTTTATCTATTAAAATAGAAAATAAAGAGAAACGCATGTTGACCAGATTTGGACTAATTATGTACCTATATAAAGACCAAACAACGCAAATAGGTAATGCAGTCATTGGTTTTTCTTCATCTTTGAGTTTCACTCCTATCGCAGGTTACGAGTAGATAAAATATTGGGGAAATCCTCACTGTTAAGGCTGCCGCTTTTTAGCGCAAGGTGCACTGAAATACACTAAAAGTTTGTGCAGATATTTTTTGGGATTTTGAAGGTTTTCGGCTATGTTTTGGCCATCATAATGTAGCGTGAAGTTTGATTCAACAAAATTGTATAAATGCAAACAAAATAATTATGTCGGAAGGCGCTATATTAACTCTAAAAAAGATTGGCACACCTTTAATGATGTTTCAATGTTGTTGTTTTTTTTATGTAATTGAGTGACGAGACGAGCAAATCGTTCGCCTGATTTTAAACGTCACGTTTGCCCATAACAGGTTTGCGCCACCCAGAATTTTGAACTCGCAGAATTCAAGACCTGGCGTGGCACAGCACTGCGCTCGTCACCCTGAGATACTCGTTAAGTTGTTTTATCTCCTATTTGCCCTGTAATTTCACTGGAAACAATGCCTTTCCAACCGGAACACAGTAATGTTTGCACATTATTGCTTGGCGGTGGAATAACTGGCAAAGGTGTGGTACTTCCCCAGGCGGGCTCTGCACAAGAGCCCTACCACTACATGTGTGTGTTGTATGAGGCTACTGTTCATTACAGTAGTAAATAGGTTTCTATGTGGTTAAGCACATAAATTCTCTTCATTAAACTGATAAGAATCTAGCTATAATTGCTCAATTGCTCATTCCAGGTCCATAAATTCTATTAATACTGAACAGTTCAGTACATATATCTAGCCGTCCTAATTTATGATGTATGAATGAATGTTACAACCACAAATAGTTTCGTTCCCCTTTGTATTGTCATCCAATTAGACACATTTAATTAATTAATATCCCACTCAAATGGAGAAAGTGTTTAATAGGTACGCTAAAACCACAGTAAGTAAAGTCCTGCAATATTATTTTTACAAATTTTGCGTTAAGTCTATTTTTTGTAAACGAGTTTTTCAGAGAGGTCATTTTGGACCGCTCGCATGAGAATTTTATAAACGTATTTTTTACTTTCGAACGCAATCCTTTGGGTATTTCGTTTGAAGGTCGAAAAATACACATTCGAATTATTCTAAAATCGAGCACCGGTTTTTATTCCAGTCTACGCGGGACTTTCGTCTATCCTATTAATGTTGCAGATCTGAAAGTTTGTATGTTTAGATGTTATGCCCTAGATTTAAGCTACATTTTTAACCGGAAATGTTAACAGTTCCTGCTGGATAGCGGATAAAACTGTAAAAGGTAATACGAGTATTTTTTATCCTCGTAGCTGAGCTGCATAATAATGCACCTACAATTAAAATAAAAGGAAAATACTCAAGAGTAAAGGAAAATAACGGTTGCGTTGAAAGGTTTGTGCGAAGTTTACAGACTGCCTGCGTTTCTATATTCTACATTACGCTTCACGTCGCTATTCGATTAGTGACATAATTAAATAATGAGACTACATTACGCCGTGTACTCGTTACATTTTCTATGTTAATTCTCTGAGTAGCTAAACAGATTACTTGAAACTAACAGATTTGTTGTGGCATTTTTGTCCTTTATAATTTAAAATCACGCACTACAACAAAAAAAGAAAAGAGGGTTACAAGAAAATAATTATAAGTAATATAGATAGATAGATAAACTCTTTTTTGTTCACACCATAAATTACAAACAAAAGCAAAAGCATTTTTCGGTTTAGCATACCCTTTCCTTACAACCCTGTATAAGAGCCGCTGCTCTAAGAGTGACAGAAAAGAAGATCACCATATAGTGGAGATATACTCATCTACTTTAAAATAGCGCTCATAGCGTTACTCGATTAGGTGAAGTATCCAATCAGTGTTAAGCCACGGACGACTTGGTCAATCTTTGGATGGGTGACCGGTTTACAACTGAGCTCTACTGTGGGTCGGATGACACGTTCAATCGTGGACTAAACTTGCTGGTATAAAAATAATGTCTTATAAAAACAATCGCCAAACCACGTTCGAGGCTTTCAGGCCAGCCACTCAGTTTATAGGTACAAGCTCACTTACTTTTTAACGGAAAATAGTCGGTCATGAAATTACCATGGGCCTGCGTTTCTCTCTTCCTATGCGATGCCTGCAAAGCATGTTTATCTATGGAGACCTCTTTTCGTATGCTGGCTTTTAACTTTGTTGTAAAAAGTAATGCCACGTGTACCAAGTTCGTGGAAACGAGCCCTAAGATTGTTTGTTTGACATGTTTAATTTAGGTTTAGTTGGATTAGGTTCGAGCTCATTTTGTATTTAATTAAATTACCATTCCATTTATTCCCCACAGGATAACAAAATTTCCTAAGCTTCTTTAAAAGGTTAATGGAAAAGGATCCCTAATTAAGAAAAAATCAGTAGTAGAATTAAATCATGGGTTTTAGATGTTTGTCTGATGTTGACTGTTCATTTACATATTATATAAGTACACTGAGAAAAATGGCCATCAAAATTCCGATGAATTCACCTAAAGTACGGAGTAAGTAAGTAAGTACTTTAGGTGAATTCATCGGAATTTTGATGAATTGTGTGAAGTGAAGTGAATTCATCATTCTTTTAGCGAAATTTAGATGGTAACTCAGTGTAAGTAGTTCTTATCCCGAAAAAAGCGGATGAAACCGTAACCAGTACTAAATGTAATAGGACAGTGCCCTTTCACAAGGATGACTTCGCAGAATACCTTGTAGCGACACGATAATTTCGCACTCCAAAAAATAGATATTCATTCTCATTATTATGAACTAAATTCAAAGCAAAAAGAAGCACTTCAAGCTAAGCATATTTAACTCAAAGCATAAAAGCTCAAAGATACATTTTTCTTCTCATCAAAAACACATTTATCTACCTATGAGCAAAGTATCCAGTATTCTTAAGATACGACAACACTTCACATCCTCCTCGCGTCTTAAAATACTTCTTTTGTGAGAGTATTTCAAAGAAACCACGCTTTATGCAAAGATACTACGTCATGAGCGAAGTGTGTCAATCCTCTTGTTCTGTTTATTATTTTTAGCTGGTCTCAGCAGTTTATTTTACGATTTTGCCATTTTCTTAGATTGTTTATTCCGGAGTGCTTACTCCACTTTACTATCATAACATCTCTGAATTAAATTTCGTGCCGTGATTACCTCTATAGCATGATGACTTATAAACAAAGTAGGTGACTGTATTTCTGCAAAGTAAACAGTAAGCCATGCAAGCTTTTTTGCTACAGTTAGAACCTTTTGTCTCGACAACCTTTTAACCGATTTTGCTCATATTAGAAATTCGATGTTCCTGCTACACATTTACAAAATCAACTGGCAAATGATAAATAGCGCCGCAGCAAATTTTCGGGGAAAAATTCCTTTAAAGAAAATACTTCGCTAATGGAAAGTAGCCGACGACAAAGAATATATGAAATTGCTGAACCTGTAAACCATGATTCAAAACCATGATCGATAGAAAAATATGACCTGTATCCGAATACCAACATCCATAAAAACATACAAACAAACACACGTCCGGACAGATGAAAGCAAATTTTGCCAGTAGTTCGCAAAGGCGCTTCGCTCGCTCATTCAATACCTATAAAAATACCATTGATACAGGTTCGAGAAAGTACTAAGTAAATTAAAGGTTTCAGTAAAATAAATAACATAAATAACCAGTTAACCACAGATCAATGTACGTGTTACGTCGGGCCGATTCCACGTGCCGCCGACCACACAGGTCGCCGAGTCACCGCTTCAATCCAAGGGTGTTGCAACCGATTCTCCATAAAACATACCTTCCGATGAAGCCCTCGAGTCAGCGCTTCAATTCCAAGAGTATATTACTTTAATCCGCTGTTAATTCTACCGAACTTCATAATTCATTGTATTCCTAACATCGGGTGCAATCGCACATTTACCTAGCGAAATGTAGCTATAGATTATAATTTTATACATTAAATAGAGTTTAAGTCAATTTGGTTTTTCTTTTGGATCCTTCGGCTGCGGCCTATCATAATTGGCGCAGTCGGTAGGACAAAGTAGGTTAGCTAGGAGTGCTCCGACGCGAACAATCCGTGAAACATGACTGTCCGTGTAACGTGAACTGTCCGTGAAAGAACTTCCTAGTACTGTGCGTGCCTATACACTTATTGAGTGCGGCGCGTACTATTCCTGCTTTGTCCAAATGAACCTGGGCCCGTGGCTGAAGGACAAATCCAGACATCGATTCCAGAGGAAACCAAGAAGAAATATAATTGTAAGTGCATGAATCTCGCTGTACTTGCTCTCCTTATACCTAGTTCTCCTAGAATGGTGAATTATTTTTCGATCCTGAAAAATACCCTTTTGTCCTGCATCGAGCAGACAATTGTTAGTAGAACTAGGCCATTTGTCCATTTGGTCTACATCGTGTAGACAATGGCAAATTAGATTAGAAGTATTTGTCCATTTGGTCTGCATCGCGCAGGCCATGGCAAATTAGATTAGAGGCATTTGTCCATTTGGTTTGCATCGCGCAGGCCATGGCAAATTAGATTAGAGGCATTTGTCCACTTGGTTTGCATCGCGCAGGCCATGGCAAATTAGATTAGAGGCATTTGTCAATTTGTCCTGCATCGCGTAGACAATTGCAGCTTGGACCCTAGGCTAGTGAAAAAATAATTTTTTTTTCAATCTTGAAAAATACCTATTGTCCTGCATCGCGCAGACAATTGGAACTTAGATTATAGGTATAGTCTATTTCAACTAGAGAGCGAAAAACGTACGTTCACGCCACGGTACCACGAGAGCACCGAAAACAAACGATGCGTATCGTTATCCATACATTTATGTATCGTTTCCCTGTCGCTTACGCATTTACCGTGTTTCGTGGTACCGGGCGAGGCGAGCGACAAGGTCCATCAGATATTGCAAACCTGTTTTGACATTTTTCGGTAAGATATGGCTGGGGCCACATTCCGCTCTGGAATACGCTTGGATTCGGATTGTTTTAGTGTGCTATTTGAATGTTTGGTTGTTAATTGTTATTTTTTGTTGAGTTAAATTAGTTATATCTGTTTTTGTTAGGACATATATTTGTTTTGTGTTGTTTTTTGTTTGTGAGTGATAATGGAATCATCGGAGTCGTCTTCCTCGTCATCAAGACCGTTTAAAAGTTTTAACTCACCTAGAAAGAAGCGCAAGTTATCTCATCTGTCGGAAAATGAAAAAATGATGACAATTAACGTCTATAAATATGTGAAAGAGACGTGTCCTTCAGACAAATATATGTCCAAAACGGAAATGAAAATAAAGACTGCCGATATTCTGGGAATAAACAAGGCAACTGTATATCGTGTTTTAAAAGAATATAAAGAAATGGATACAATAAGGCCGCCTGCATCACCAAAACGTGGTCCGAATATAATTGAAAAGATTGACGAGTTTGACAAGTCATGCATTAGAAAAAAAGTTCATGAATTTTATTTGAACAGCGAGGTCCCGACATTAAATAAAATTTTGGAAGCAGTTAATTCTGACGAAATGCTGCCAAATATTAGCCGTACGGCGCTGTGGCGGTTATTAAAACATTTGAAATTCAAATATCTTAAAAGAAAAAGAAACAGTGCCTTAATCGAGAGACACGATATTGTATTGTGGCGCATAAAGTACTTGAAAACAATTATGAAGTTTAGAAAAGAACAAAGACCGATATATTATTTGGACGAAACGTGGGTCAATGCAGGTACATATTTTTTTGTTTACAAATTAATAACGATTCTATAATTTTCCTGTTGAATGTATTTACTTGAATTTATTTTACTGTCGACTTTAAACAACGATTGGCATTAATCTGACATGATTGTGATGTTGTTTGTTAAACGAAAAATTGACATAGGTTTTTTTTTTTCAGGACACACTGTAAGTAAAGTTTGGGAAGACACGACTATACAGTCTCGTAAACAAGCTTTTTTGGAGGGTCTGTCCACCGGTGCTAAAAACCCTGTTTCGAAAGGAAACCGGTTAATTGTGCTGCACATAGGAAGTGACAAAGGATTTGTCCCAGAGTCCGAACTTGTGTTTGAATGCAAAAACACAGGAGACTACCATGAGTCAATGAACGCAACCAAATTTGAACAGTGGTTTGAAAAAATGCTTCCGAGACTGGAGTCAAATGCTGTTGTAGTAATGGACAATGCCAGCTACCACTCAAGACGCCAGGAGAAAGTACCAGTAACAAGTTGGAAAAAAAATGAAATTCAAACATGGCTGTCGGCGAAAAAAATTTCATACGAAGAAAAGGAAACAAAAGTAGAGTTGTTGGAAAAAGTAAAAAATATAAAAAAACATCACGAGCGTTACGTCATTGACGAAATGGCTAAAGCAGTTGGTGTGGAGGTATTGAGATTACCTCCATACCACTGTGAATTTAACCCTATTGAATTAATATGGGCAGATGTCAAGGGATACGTATCAAGAAAAATACAACATTCAAGTTAGCGGATGTAAAAAAGCTACTCCATGAAGCGCTAAGCCACATTACCCCCGAAAAATGGCAAAACTGTATAAGCCATGTAAAAAAAGAAGAAGAAAAATTAGCCTCATTAGACCAGGAAGTGGATAAAACTGTGGATTCATTTATCATAAACGTAACAGGCGAAACATCAGACAGCAGCTCGTCAGACGATAGTAATTCTGATTCAGATTTAATATAATGTAATTTTTTTATTCGTTTGATTTTATTTTCATAATCGTTTCCTATAAATAGGTAATAATAATTATAAATAGTTTATTTGGCACACACTTAAATCTTAAACTAATTACACCTGCCAATGTCAGATGATTAATTTACTAATGTGTAGGTAGATAGTTACACGAAAAACTTGATCTACAGTTTTGAGTTAAATAGTGATAATAGTAATGTAATGATAATTGTTAGGTAAAAACTGAAAACCTGAATTTTGATAGTGACAAAATAGTTGTTAACTATTAAAACAATTTATTGATGCAAAGAAGGTTGGTCTTCCCTGCGCAACACTAAAAGGTCAATGTCCGTTTTTCGCTCTCTATTTGAAATAGACTATAGACATAAGCTAGTTCAATTTGTCCTGCATCGCGCAGACAATTGCAACTTAAACCCTAGGCTAGTTAAAACATTTTTCATTCTTGGAAAATACCTTTTGTCCTGCATCGCGCAGACAATTGGAACTTAGATTTGTAGACCTAGACTAATTCAAAATTCTTCACCCAAGAAGAATATCCTTAAGCCCTGCATCGAGCAGGCTTAGATTAGCAGATAGTAATAAAAATTTAGGTAGTTTAGTACAGAACTAATCAATCTTGGCTTACTCAATGATATTTTAAATAAAATCACTGGGCCAACCGCCCGCACAATAAATTCTAAAGGTATTCCAGAAAGTTGGACGGCATAAGAACAGTCTTAATAAATAATTTTTCCGACCAGACTGGCGATGACTATTTAAACAACCCTCAACTCTTTAGTGGTTATAGCTCCCAGTATTTTCTGAAGGGCCAGAAATCATGAAATTTAAGATAGAAGTCAATCTACACACACATAGACAACTCCGTCGCATCCAAATTTTAGAGCCTCCCTTAAAGTTGCAGATTGACATCGGGGCTAATCAGTCCTTCATCAACCCTGAAGCAGTGATTTTTTTCAAATATACCTTTCAATTTTTTATTTTTCTTGTGGTCACTAATGTGCATGCGACTACTCGCAATAATTATTTCGTTTCCCTGCCGTGCTTTTTGAATTTCAAGTATTTTGAATTATCGCGGCTAATTCTTCGAAATTAGTGAGACTTCCAATTAATTTAAATGACGACAAAGCTTATACCTGAGCAGATAGTGTCAAACCGTGTCATCCGAGACTTCCTAACAATAGTAAGAAACAACCGTGGCATTCTTGAGATCGTAAATCCATCCTCACACGGCGTAGTATTTTCTTTGAACCGACTGATAGTAGCCGGAGTTCATTCTAAAGAGTGCATGCGCACTTTACAACTGCGCTCGCGAGCCGACGAAGTCTTATCGCGACCACGTACTTACTACTTAAACGCTGAGGAATGCGTGAACTTTGAATCTTTGTGTGCTCAGTATGCAGACGTTTTTTTTTACATAGAAGGCAACTAGCCTGATCGCTCTCACCTTTTACAAAATTGTAATAAGGACCGTGAAGCGGAAGCAGTAAGTATACGAACTAATAAGTTTTTGTTCGAAATTCTATTACCTGCAGACATAAGCTCGCACCCCGGCACATTCAAGATACTGTTTTAGCTGTCTTAGCAATTCATATTTATACTTCAAAAAACGCGGCCCCGTGGTCGAGTCCCGTCTTTAAAGAGTTCTTAACTCTGCTAAATTGTTATAGACTTATTTTTTACTCTGACCGTGATGACAAGGCTGAAAACTCAAGAGATCCGACTTGAAAGCTTGGACTGACTAGACTAATAACTACCTATCACACGACTTGACAATATTGAAAATCAAATTACTGATTTGCAGACCCAGGTCTCCGACTATACGAATAGAATCGGAAACGATACGGACTTATTATATAAATTTCAAATTGACTATCTAACAGAGAAACTACATAATGACCGTAACGCTTTTGAGCCTAATCGTAAGAAGAGGGGTCCCATAGACGGATTAGGTTCTCTCGATAATAGTATAACGGGCAATTTAGATTCCACAGACGCAATTAAATTTGACAATGCCATCAAAATTCTGGAAAGAAACCAACACAAAGTCGCGGACAAATTTTACAATCATTATCAGCATCAGCTAAGATTGGATGGTTCAGCTTATCACAGTTATAACGCAAATAGTTCAAAATCAAGAGCAAACTAATTCTAAATTAAAACTTCTTTTTAGATAGTGACGCACATCGGGATACGAACTTACTCAAGTATGCGAGATTCGCTCAACTTTTAATTTTATCATCTCTTAAAATGCTGATGATATTAAGGCAGAATTTTTTAAGAGTAAAAACTATTTTATGTTTCGTGCGTGCATCGAACACCCACCATTATTATAGTTAGATATACTAGCTAGAATAGAATGATAAATAAGTTAGATTTCATTTACCCCCAGGGTCATTCAAGTTACATTTCAAAGAATACTATGACGTAATCAAACCAGGTTAGGTACTATTTTTCGGGTAAACGCCCAGTTATAGCCCCGAAATTTCCCATAGTATCTCCTATAGAATAAGATTTATTTAGATTCACCAATCGTCCCTAACAAGAACAACCGATCTATCCTATCCCCGCATCCCCTTATTGCAAGTAACAGGCAGGCTTTCATGTATAATAGAGACAGAATGTCCGAAGTACAGCACATGGTTCCTTTGTGAAGACCTGAGAGATGACCACCTGCGAGATGACCACAATCAAGCTATCCAAGGGAGCTGTGGACCAACTGAACGAGAGAGATTACGCTATCCCCTTCCCCCAGCCGACGAAGATACAATTTCCTGTGGACCAACTGAACGAGAGAGATTACGCTATCCCCTTCCCCCAGCCGACGAAGATACAATTTCCTGTGGACACGAAAGCTACGTCACGGTACAAGGAAGCTACCTTGCTATCGCAGTCAGCCGCTCACAGAACACTCTTACTATCAGTAATATCTACGACAAGATCGAAGAACAACCTTTGACTATCAGGAAGATTTCGACGAACCTTGAAATAACAACCTTCTCACCGCTGCCACATCTAAAAATCAACTCTATAAATTTACAAAACCTACATACTTATCAAGATAACGTGATGCTACAGCTAGCAGTACAACTAGATCCCATCGCACCGACACATACCATACTATGATACCAATCTAAACCTTATTGGTCGCACCGATAATAACAGCGTCACTGGCTATACGACGCTACTACGATCATTTTAAGAAGATGAACTGCGTGCAGAATGAAGAGGAGGAACAACACCATGAAGATGCCGAGAATCCTGGCAATCCAGACTAGAGCACCGGCAACATTTGCTCTCAAAGTTCTCAAATAGTTGCCTTTCTGAGGGTGGAGGTGTTACGTCGGGCCGATTCCACGTGCCGCCGACCACACAGGTCGCCGAGTCACCGCTTCAATCCAAGGGTGTTGCAACCGATTCTCCATAAAACATACCTTCCGATGAAGCCCTCGAGTCAGCGCTTCAATTCCAAGAGTATATTACTTTAATCCGCTGTTAATTCTACCGAACTTCATAATTCATTGTATTCCTAACATCGGGTGCAATCGCACATTTACCTAGCGAAATGTAGCTATAGATTATAATTTTATACATTAAATAGAGTTTAAGTCAATTTGGTTTTTCTTTTGGATCCTTCGGCTGCGGCCTATCATAATTTACGTAACCGAAGCCCCCATAGAGCTGTCATCATAAACATGGAAGTATATAGCTGTATGTATGTAGGTATAGGTAATAAGGTTGGGGTGCACCAAGCCCAAAAAATACGTAGCCATAGTAAGTAAGTAAGCTTTTATAGGCAGAGTGATTAGCTGTGACTAGCATCTAAACAACACGTACCCAAAACAGCTTTTACTAAGGCACCAATCATGATATCGCAGCAAAAATGCACTGTTTCATTGAAAAACATCACTGATACTATTGAATGAGTGGATGAATGACAGAATGATTGAATGACAGCTGATGGTATTAGAGTCGTTCAAATAGTAAAAGTTGTTCAGAAGCTTTATGTTTGATACGCTACCCTGAGTAGGTACTTTCACGCAAAACGACCGATATTCGAATCGAAATAGAATTTTGAAATAGTAAAAATTAGTTCAATTTTAAAAGTCCTAATAGAATTTCGTTCCAAACTCAAAAAATACTCAGTCAGATCAAAAATCGAGCCTAAAATTATGTGGTTTCGACAGAGTACACCCCAAGCTTGTAATCCTGTAGATAAAACAGGCTGTAAAGGTGTAGGTCACGTCGAGACGGGTGATTCCCATCCGTCTCAGTCAAAGGGCAGGTACGGCCATTAATAAGGACTACGGACACCTGGCGATATAGCAGTTCGGGGACTAAGTGAAAAACAGGGTGAATAAAACGAGAGCAATTTGATGCGGGAATTGACCTTTTGCGCGAGTGAGAGCGGAACGGGCGGGCTTAGGTATTTTTCACCGTAATTTCTTGAAACGAACAGCTGTCACTTGCAGGATAAACGGGTACTCATAGCTCATTCTATTTGAGTGGTACCCATATTCATTGCAGTATTTGTACAGTCCTAAAGAAATGGATTATTAAAACTGTAGTTATAAGTTAATAAGTTCGCAAAGCATACCAATGGAAAGGGGCGTCGACGACAGTGAGGAGCTTCGGTGTAACATTACGACCACGAGCACTCTGCCAAGAGTGAACGACTAAGAAGAGAGAGAAGTTTGCATTGACCCTATTGTCATAGTTTCAGGCCGCCTGAAGGCCTCTGGGATGGATTGGTGGTTATTGTTTTATAAAAGACAAAAACCCGGGCCTACGATTTAACGTGTCATCCGATCCACGGTAAGGTTTTAGTGGTTTTAGGTATAGCAACAGATAAATTATTTTTAAATTCGGTATTAACGAATAGCCAGCCTAATTTCTCAGCTTTCAGGCCGCTTAAAGGTTCCCGACATGGCCTCAACAATTACAACAATCGAGTTTTATCAAGCAACAACAAAACAAACAATCAGAATCTACGAGTACAATGTAGCGGGATATCCAACTCACGATAGGATATAAGGAAAGGGTATGCTAAGCCGAAAAAAGCTTATTGTATCCATCATTATGAACAACTTTTCTATGAGACCAACCTAGAATTCGCGAAAATATTATCAGCATCACAAAATTATCAGTTTCATACAATTTGTCGAGTATCGAATTCCGGGTTGGTCCCATAGTAAAAGTTTTTCATAATGATGAGTACGATGAGTGAGCCTTTTTCGGCTTAGCATACCCTCTCCTTATCACCCTGTATTCTAGTCCTATGTAGCACACAATTTTCGGTTAATTTATATTTAAGCATTCCATTCATATTTCATGATTTAATATTTACTAATGGGAAGCACATACAACTTTCATAGCTTAAAGCTGTCGTCATTTTCGTAATGGAAAGCAAACCTCATTTATTTAATACCATCAGGAAGTTTATAGCCCAACCGCGCTGCAAATATGAGTCGCGCAGATCTAGGCATTGCATCTGTAATTTGTGGGTAGTCGGTACAGGTAAAGTAGAAAGATAAGTTGGAATAAAGATAAAGAATTTTTATCAGACTTAGTTTCAGAACTTTTTAACTGACAAACATATTTTTACGTATTGTACTGGATTTGGTTTTTTTTTTTCTAAATAAGTAGGGGAACTAGGGGCATGATGGGGTAGCGAGGTAAGACGGGACACGCACACATAGCAGAAACTAAACGCAATCGCGAGGTGGCAGTTTAGCCAATGAGAGGCCGCTTTGGAACAATACTCAGTGCGGCCATGACAGTCGGCGAAAGTGCGTGCGTTCTTTGTTTACAATCAAATTTTTGTTAACGTGCATGTTTGATGTAATATTTTGTGTTTCTTATAACAACTTCAGAAACAGGTAAGAAATAGTATTGAAATGATGATTTATTTTTGATTTGTATTACATTTTCCTTACAGTGGATAGGCATAATTCAAAAGTGTAATGGTTCTAACCGGGTATTTTTGAAATTTTATTTTCTTTAAAAACAGTGACTGGGGCAAGATGGTGTAAATCGTACGGGGCATAACGGGGTACCACATTATGCCCCACACAATGCTCTATTGTCAATAGTTTCCGAAGATTCACGATCATTTTAGCATGTATCCCGGCTGTGCTCTCACGTGTGAGAACCCGGGGTCCGCTTTGACCATGATCCAAGGTTCGGCAGATCAGGTAATTACAGTGGAGCGACTGCCACCCGACCTTCGTGACCCTGCTAGCAGGGGAACCTGACCAGATTGGATCATGTTTATCCATCGTCCAAGAACGTTACTACCAAAAATAGTAAACTGCAGAAGAAGACCAGGCCATCAACTTCAGGCCAAGAAGATAGCGTTTGTCTTTATTGTAACGATACAAACCACACTTTACCTTAAATCTACCGAAAATTGGGTACAATGTCAGCTTTGTGGGCGATGTACACATACTGCATGCGCAGGGGTGGATGATGGAAACTTAGAAGAAGTGCTCATATGCATTTTCTGTGAAGATAAATGTGAATCCTATCTTGCCACTTAACCCCATCATGCCCCATTTATCATTCCCCATCTTACCCCACATACGGGGCAAGACGGTTTTTTTATGTATACTTAAAAAAATATTATTATTAGAAATTTGTGATAACATTTTCGTCCAAAGACTATGCCAATTAGTAGTTGATTAAGTTACTATAGGGCCATAAATAAATGAAAACATTATGTTGATTTTTAATGTAGTTTTTTATAATTTTCCCTTAGCGTCCCCGTCATGCCCCTAGTTCCCCTACAAATTCCAACTAGGTAGTTGCGCTATGCAGTTTCACCCATGCGGTACCTAATGAAAAACGATGATGATGAAAAGTATTACATATTCAAAACTCAGTATCGGTTCTGTATGTATGGTCACTTTTGAAGAGAGAAAGACTCAGTTTTTATGTGCGATATTTTATATCTATTTGTTACACGTGTCAAAAATTATTCCCAACGAGTAACAGTGTGACTCATTTAGTGTTACAGGATTGGAAACCTTTGTTAGATGCTAGATGAGGTTTAGTTCAACTTGCACTACTGAATTTACACTATACATCTAATGTATCCCGCACATGCCATTTCCGCGTAAACAACATCACCAGAGCCATCTGCGGCACAGATTCAAATCGTGGCTGTTACTATTTATGGTTTTAGATTGAAATCGTTTCATAGTTTAAAAAAACAGTACCTACATTATTTATTAACTTATATTATAAAAGTGACTGCAAAATGAAACCAATGACGCTTCAGATATAAAGCCAAACTTTGGGTTTTACACTAATATCTATCGAGCTACTACATAATATTTAGGGTAGGTACCTACTCGAGGTTACTGGAACAGACAAACTGACAAACATGTATTTAGTATAAAACAAACACACTCAAGAAACCCATTGTCTTCATTCTGGTACTATGGAATATAAATTATAGACATGTTAGACTACACTACATACAGATATAGATATCTATAGGTAGGTAAATAGGTAGCATTTATCCGATCACAAGTCGAGATGGGTCCATTAAATGCACTATTTACGTGCGAAATTTACGTTTGTGTCCATGGATTACTAAATTTATTTGTACGAGTGCAATAAAATTTCTCGTTAAAGCTGTAAAATAGCTGTAAAGTTTATACGAACTGGGTGGTTTTATAGACTATTTTGACTAAGATTTTACGTAAAACGTTTGCCCTAATTTTCTTCAAAGCACTGAAGGCTTTAAAATGAATTAGAATGAATGATGTACCGTATAGTATAATAGATCTCTGTATTATTATGTCATAGGACTAGTAAGTAGTAGTAAATTATAGTTAGAAAAAGTAACTTCGTTCAAATTCCAATTTAGAACAAGTGACAATTCTATGACAGTAGATACTAACTGCGCCCCGTCGTTTTACCCGTGTTTTTGGGATAAAAAGTAGCAAGTAGTAATCCAGGGTATAAGCTGCTATAGTACAAAATTTCATCCTAATTCGTTGGGCTACTTATTTTGATTGAGTAACTAACTTAATAAACATTTATAATATTAGTAGGAAAACGAGAGAGTACAGATTGAGCATGGTACCTTCATTTTATTAGACTTGTGATTGAGATATTCATCTATACTAGAAGTTCATTTGACTTAAAATTGATAGCCCCTCTAATTCAAGTGACCCAAAATGGGCCTTAGCCTCGAATACCACATAAAACTGTAACACAATTATAGTCAATGGAAGTAGACTGACCAGATAAACTACAAAAACATGTTGGTGGTATAAAGTATACATTTATTTCATTTGCAAACATTATTTCTTTAATTGCTTTCATAACATTTCAATTTCACTAAAGACTCGTGATAGCCAAAATTAGAAACTTAATTTCGGATTTTTGTTTGTGCAAACATTCGCAATCAAACAAGAACCAAAATGCCAACAGTTATCCAAATACAAATTAACATTTCATTCGCTTCCAAAATCCCCTCCATAATATATTCCACCCCTTTCAAATTTGTTTCAATCGCTATATTGAGCATTGAGCCAATCAAAATTTCGTTAATTCTAATAACGACCATTGATAACGTCAAAAGCAACCATATTTTGTTGGAATATCTAATTCGGGTTTCTTTTGAACTGATTTAATTCAATTTGCCTACGAATTATTATTGTTGGCTTATGTTAATGTTTCCCATCGCAGGTCATCCGTGGATGAGATTGGCCCGAGACAGGGAAGAATGGCGCAAGGGAGAGCCTATACCCAGCAGTGGGTCGATACAGGCTGACGATGATGATGATGATGTTACTTTTAGGCTTTTTATGTCATGATCCTACTAATATTATAAACGCGAAAGTTTGTGAGTATGTTTGTTGCTCTTTCACGCAAAAACGGCTGATCGGATTTACATGAAATTTGGAATGGAAACTGACGTGGTGAGTTTACAAACGTGACGCGCTCGCGGTTGCGTCTCGTTTGGCACACAAAACTCACCTGATGAAGGTCACCGAATGTGACCGAAACTAGTCGTAGTAGACGACTCAATTTTTACGTGAGTATTTCCCGTGTTTAGTTATAACAAAAATGAAATTTGGAATTAAGGTTGTTCATAGTCTGGATTAACACATAGGCTACTTTTTATCCTAGAAAACACGACTCATATTCCGGGGCACAGCTAGTCTTTTTATATACAAACTAGCGGCCCGTCCCGGCTTCGCACGGGTGGACATTCATTTTTTAAACATTTTGGGATAAAAGTAGTAAATGTGTCTTTATGCGGGTAATAAGTAGATTTTTTTAAATTACTATTTATATTTTCTCTTATATTTTTTCACATTTTTATCTATAAACGTATTTTTATTTTCAAGCTCCACATCTTTTCTCTAGAACTCAAAAATATATCTTTCATAGTTTTAAGGCAGCGTTCGTAAGAAACGCTTTCATTCGACCGTTTTTTCTCCGATTCACTTTGCAAAACGGACTACCACGTAAAAGCCTTTTTATTTTTCGGTTCTTTATAATAACCTATGACACTCAGCAATAATGTGGCTTTCTATTGGTGAAAGAATTTTTAAAATCGGTTCAGTAGATCCCGAGATTACCCCTTACAATTTAACAAATATACAAACACACAAACTTTACTTCTTTATAATTTTAGTATAGAAAATCGTTTTGACTGACATTGTCACTGTGGGCGATGTGACGCGTTAAACCGACTAAAAACGTCAAAAAATGTTTTATCGTACATGGCGCGGCCGTCCGAAAGACTTTGACATGACTTGGTGGTTGTTGCTTTACGACAAACATTAAGTACCAACAATTTAACATGTCATCTGAACCACTTGTGAACGCCACTTGCGGTCACCCATCCGAAAACTGACCGTGTCATCCGTTGCTTAACATCAATACAACGTCTAGGTAAATCTGTTTAAATGTCCATGTGTATAACTGGGTCGTAAACTTTACAAACACAACTCTTTTTCTCTCTTCTTCTTATGCTAAGACCCCATGCTGGGAAAGAGAAGCCAGAGCCAGAGGTCCCAGGTTGGCTGCGGGTAGAAGTTACCGCGGCCTCGGCGTCACAAGGGCGTAGAAGGAACATGGGGTGGTTTTTGGTCAGTAGAAGTCTGACACTCCCTTCCGCTCTGCCTAAGAGTGGGAGGGGTCATTTGATGATTTCCCACCCCCCAAAAAAAAAAAAAAAAAAGAGGTCCCAGGTTCGATTCCCGACCGGACAGATGTTTGAATTACGAATTTGAATATTTCTGTTCTGGGTCTAGGTGTCAGTGGTCCTTGTATTTGTGTATGATCCATGGCATCCCCGATACAGGATATCTTAGTCGGGAGCTATGAGTGGGAAGCGTTTGTTTTGTTTATTTGGAGTCGTTTGATTCTTCTCCGTCTTGTAAATTTTGTTTCAATTCAAGCTTAAGTTCACTACAAGTTATCCCCACGTTTTTGACTTCCCAGGTCCCAAATGTACATAATAATTTTACCTCAACACTGTATCCACAATTCCACAAATGTTTGCTAACTACGTGCCTACGTTAGAGCTAGTATCGATACTATTGATTGCGGGTCAATATTGACACAAAATGCCTGCTCAGTAATTTAATTGAGCTGCAAATAGTTTATGGCAAACGTTCAGGTATATTATTATTTGCAATTATTAGCGTCTCATTGCACCTGAATATTGCAACTGACTGCTTTTAAATGAATAGTACCTCACTTTATTTTTAGTATTATAGCTCTGTTTGTTCAAAAGTGTTTGGATACGCGTAAATAAGTAGACAGATAGTTTTCTACTCTCTATTTTTTACACTGAAGAAAATCTGAAATTACTGACAGAAGGATCATAATACTTACGAGTAAAACTAGTGTAACAACTGGCAGCCTTATCGCTAGTAGCGATCTCTTCCAGGATATACGGGGCGAGCTAAAATACGCAATCTGTGTGTAGATCTTTATCTGGTTTTACCAATAAATAGTCAAAATTGGTTGACAGTTTAATCGTCATCATCATTTTCACAGTCTTGATTTGATACCACAGGAGAAACATTGGGCCTTAAATTTATCAGTTCATCCGGCCAGTGGGCTACAAATTTTTTTGCCTCGAGGCCATTCTATGATCACTTTAATTCACCTGCCAAATGGTAGGTTCTATAAGGTGCAGCGCAGACGGCACACTTTTTGTGCGATCGAGTCTGCGGCGCTCAAAAAGTCTGCATGGCGCGCAAAAAGTCGGTCGCGGATTTTTAACACTTAGAAGTATCATAAATCTCAAATTTCTTCAAATTTCACACACGACGCTTCGACGCACATCTTCGATCATTTCAATGATCGAAGATGTGCGTCGTGTGCGTTGAGTGTGAAAAATCCGCGACCGACTTTTTGCGCGCCATGCAGACTTTTTGAGCGCCGCAGACTCGATCGCACAAAAAGTGTGCCGTCTGCGCTGCACCTAAAAGATAATGATAGCACTTTCGCAAAGTATCTTGCTCTATTTACGCCGTCAGGAAGCACCAAAATAAGTATATATAAATACAGGGCTATTAGCCAAGGGTATGTTAAGCCAAAAGAGGCTTGTGATACCTACTCATCATTATGAACAACTTTTACTATGCGACCAACAGGAAATTCGCGAAAAAAATATCAGCTGTTCCATACATTTTGTCGAGTGTCATTGACATTTTTGTATGGAACAGCTGATATTTTTTTCGCGAATTTCCTGTTGGTCCCATAGTAAAAGTTGTTCATAATGATGAGTACTATGTGCCCTTTTCGGCTTAGCATACCCTTTATGAATAACCCTGTATAGTAAAAGTTGTCAATAGCGATGAGTACTATTTATAAGCCTTTTTTGGCTTAGCATACCTTTTCCTTCATTATCAGCCTTTCTAATACTTGTCTACTGCTGGACACAGGCCTCTCCTAAAGAACGACACAATGCACTATCTTCTGCCTTACGCATTCTCTTGCTATCTGCTGCCATACGCAGGTCATCGCGCCACCTGCCCGCAGGGCGTCCTACTCTACGTTCGCCCTTCCCTTATAACTCTGTTTAAGGTCATAAAAAAATATTTTATAATATACTAGCTGCGCCCCGCGGTTTCACCCACTGTCCTGCAAGAATAGCGGAAAGCCGTTCAATTTTCTGGGGTAAAAAGTAATCTACATATTACCTAGGGCTTAAGCTACCTTCATACCAAATTTCGTCAAAATCTGTTTAGCTGTTAAATTGTCATCCATACGTCCATTACATAGCTGTCATTTGCGCAAAGAGTATAATAAGTCGTTTTGTTATTCCAAGTCTGATTCTTTTTTGTTATACCTCGTTTTATAGTGACTGATGTTTTATGTCAATTCACACTTGAATGCTATCGAATTTATTTAACAGAAATAAATAGTATAATAGGAATAAATAGTATCCTATGTGCGTTTCCTGGCTCTAAGCTACCTCCTCACCAATTTTCAGCCATATCGGTAAAGCCGTTCTTGAGTTATAAGTAGTGTAACATAACACGACTTTCTTTTATATATATAGATATTTACATCTCAAATTAAAAATAACCTTAAATAAAAAACTAAAATAAGTAAAACAAATACTTAAATTTACAAAGCTAAAAATAAAAAAATAGGTTTTGCCCGTGTGGCAATATACCAAGAACGCTGGCTGCATTCCCGCACTGAGGTCTCAGTGAAATTCTTTGCGCGAGGAATGAGCCAGCCCTCTTAACACCAGAGGCGTCGATTACTAAGCGAGGTGTAATTTGCTTTACAAAATGTTTTGTACTAGGACCCCAAGGACCAAAAGTTTCGACGCCAAGTAATAAATAAGTTAGTTTATAAATACATCCTTGTTTTCTTACACCAAGCACGTATAGCGTCTTAATAGGTCTGAACTGGCATGAGTTAGTGCTAGGAATTACTTGCAAGCAGCTCTCTGAATGATAAGATTCATAGCTTTATATCAATTTTGCGCTGGAAGCCATTAGTTTAATTGTCAAGATACTGAAATTACTTGTTTAGAAACACAAGTAAAGGGATTTGGATAAGTTATGCTGAGTTTCACTACAAGCTGAAACTATTCCAATTCTTAGACAAGTTAATAAATAACTCTTCTTAACAAGAACTAGTCGTACAACCAAAACACTTAATTTTGCGTTCTCAAAACTGCCAAGTTTTGATTGAAATTTGAACCTAGGTATTGGCAAGTTACAGATATTCAGTAAGTTTGGCAATATCTCTAGTTTGGTCAAAAGACATTGTCTGTATGGAGCTTCTTTGAATAGTGCAATAGGGCAACTCAAGAGCAAGCGCGCTCCATCGTGTTCAGGCGCGATGGCGGCCAAACGAAAGCTATAAAGTTGAATAAAAAGAGCGGTAAGATTTTCCGAGATCCAAGACTTTTCCTTGTGCAGGCGCGTGTTGCAAACAGCTGGTATAAAACCTTGCATAATTGAGCACCTGCATTACATTAACGAGAGTTATTTCCTCCTAAATAGTAGACCGTAAGTCAGTCCCTGCAAAAATAACGAAAGTTCCTGAGTAATGGATACTGGTGCCGTAAAAGTGAATTTCATCATAACGCGGAGGGCGTAATGTAAGGCGCACTTTAGACGAGCGCACTCTTACAGCCTCTAGGGCTGCCTCTTTGAGAACTTTTTCTTTACGAGAGATCTTTTATTTTCTTGTTTATTTTAACGACTTTTATGGTGAACTTTAGAACATTTTGATTAGAAAGTCCGGCTGTAAAGAGGTGTTTAGATAAAGCATAAATGTTAGTTAAGGAATCTTTACAGTCTATGTCAAAAAGTATAATATAAAACAAAATTACCTACTGCAGGGGAAGATTTCAAACGCAAATGTAAAATAAATTTAAGTTTTCAATATCTAAAATTTTATATAAATGTTTGTATGTTCTAAACTACAAACCCAAAAAGAAAACAGATTCAATATCTTAATATATATAAATTACGTATCACGTTGTTTGTCCGCTATAGACTCCTAAACTACTTAACCGATTTCAATCAAATTTGCACACCGGGTGCAGTTCGATCTAACTTAGGAGATAGAATAGCTCACATCTCAATTTATAGTAAAAAAACATGAAAAATTAGAAAATTTTAAAATACTTAAACCATAATTATAGCGTTTTGGACAATGTAAACTTTTATGTAACTTTTGACATTTGACATAGAATTGACGCAATGGCTTTTGACAGGACAACGTCTGTCGAGTCAGCTAGTAATATTAATAAATACTGGCCGCAATAACTATTCGCCTAGGATATTAGTAATTATGTTTGACAACCCTAATTCTCAGCACGCCTTACCTACATTCATCACACGTTTTATTGCAAGAATGTATCATAAAAATTCGCAGGTACGGTCAACATTACGGAAAGGTTCATTTCATGCATTAATCACGTCACCGTTTCAACGCGCGAAAATGGTTCAAGTTCATTTGCGAAGTTCACTACAATAACTAGGAGAGTTGGTAAAAATTTACTAATGCTACAAGGTAGTTAGTTATACGGGGTTATTCATAAAGGGTATGCTAGGTCGAAAAGGGCTCGTAGTACTCATCATTATGAACAACTTTTACTGTGGGACCAACCCAGAACTCGCGAAAAAAAATCTGCTGTTCCATACATTTTGTCGAGTGTCATTGACATTTTCCTATTATTTATTCATAAAGCATATTCTTTATGAATAACCCTGTATTTAGGTAGAAAATCTCTTTTCTTTAGAAATTAGAAGTGAAACGATACTAACGTTCGAGGTACTGAACTGACTCAGCTGTGGTTTCAACTTGCACTAGTCGATAAAATTACGAAAATCGTTAAAAGTCGAAAATTAAAACACGTCTGCACGATACGACTGATAAAGCCAATCCTCACCTATCCCAAAAACAAATACTCAATTCCTTCCCTCTTTATCCACATAAACAAAGACTAAACTCCAAATATTCCCGGGATAATACCGATGTGGTTCTCGTAATACGCTCAAGGTTTAGAAGCAAATCCTTTTCAAATTAAATTTACAGGTACCGCAAGCTCATTCAGCAAATGAAAGGCTGTCTGGCTGCGGTCAGGAGATGCGAGTCGTCAAAACAACGTGAATGTGAGAGAGAGGTATGTGAAAGAAAGAGATACAACAGAAGAGACTAAGCTACAGGGCGTGCACAGGATTAACCTCAAAGTAATCCTGGAAAATAACCTAATACGAGGATTGTATGGAACGTCCAGCACGTGCCACGATAAAACTACTAGCAACTAAAGTACTATCTACGAGTACATAGCATAATGCTATGTGGATGGGCAGTCTCATGACAATTATGCCTTTGTACAATTTATGTGATTTTGCTGTACACACTGCTTTGGTTTACATTCCAGCTCAGAATTTTCAAATGTGTGTATTTTGATGAAATATTGATTGTAATCTGTTTGTGTCTATTAAATAAATAAATAAATAAATAAATACTGTAAAACATGAATTAAAATCCCTTGGATATCTAATTTCTATTGGATCGTAAAGAAGCAGTAGCTGAGTTAAAAGCGATGGCCATGATTTTTCTTTTTACACCTGTATGATAAAATCTCAAAAAAAAACTCCGTAAAAATAAGATTAGGGCTAATTCTAGTTGATACTTTTTCGATGGTACCGTAGACTGGTTGACCAAATTATTGTATTGTAATTAGCTACCAAATCAACAAAAACAATAAAAACCCCTAATAGGTAATTGTTGATACGCAATACCTGCAAACTTAGCAAACTTAGTTAGGTACATTTAGGCTAGTTGGTGGCAATACAAAAAAAAACTTACATTGTGGCCAATAACGCTGACTTACGGCGATAAAAAAACCTGGCTAATACCAGTACAAAAGATGGGCTATTTTCTGGACTTAGATTATTTTAGAGCAGCTTTGGGAATTCATACACTGTTACAGCTCGCCGAAGAAAGCTAACCCTGCATATTTAACAGCACGTGGCAGTGCGGTATCGCGTTATGGCAAACGTAGATAAAAAATTAAAAATTCAGTAGTAGCATAAACATCACATTCCGAGCACGTCACTCCGTGTGGATTTCACGAGTTCCGCACCGACATCGCTAGATTTTGGCTATAAATATAAAAATACGACATAACCCGTACTATTGTCCCCAAAATTCTCTATCTGTCCCGCTCTGGAAGGATGTCTCACAGCGTTCTGTTGAGGATTCTGTCGAATGAATGTGTGCAAAGTGAAATTTTAATCAAAATGTACCTATCCCCTACTATTGTGGAAGAAATATTCTTAATAGATACACGAAGATTTACTGCCGATCAATATAGAGGTATTTTAAGCCTAAAGAAAATCTCATGTAGTTAAAAGTCGATCAAAATGGGCAAAAGAAAAAAAAATAAGGAGTTAATATTTTTTTAATTAAATATTGTGGTTAATCACGGATTTAAAAGTTAAAACTATTTCAAACTAAAAAAAGTATTTCAAAAAAGATTTGTTTTCTATGTCCACACAATCGATGTATTTTTGATATTTACAGAATTGTTTACCAAAACAATAAATTATGTCAATGACTTTCAAATCGGATCACAATAAAACACACTAGGCAAAAAGTGCTATAAAAATAACGAAAATTTTTACGATGGCAACAAATGTTTTTTTCACGAGGATGGCATACAAAATGGATATTACAGACACTTTGGCGCTCTGAACTATTTTATTGCATTGAAATGGCTCGTTTTATTGATGGGGAGCCCGAAAACATGTTGTACTTGAGCTCTTACACAGAACAGTCATACTGAATTGTCTACTTATCGCTGTATAACATTTTTTAGGGTTCAGACCGTTTAAAACAATTGACTCATGAAAAAATTTTAAAAGTGACTAAATGAAAAAATAAATACAAACTACAATCAAAATTAAAATATGCGATAGGGTTTTATAGAATAGTTTTTATTGTAGTGTTGTTGTTGCGAGACTTAGCCAACCTAGTGTAAACGTATCTGGATTAATACAAATGTTTCAGAAGCCAAAAAAGATTGGTTTTTATGCCAGTGCCAAATATCCAATTGAATAGTCTAATTACATAATTAATCTAATCCCCATCTCTTTATCGGATTAATCTATCTAATTGAGTCTAATTGCTTTATGTCAGTTAAGCATAGCAACGGAACCCTACCATAGGCGCGTCATGACAAGCACTTACCATTTTTATTGCTTTTGAAAGGGAATGCTTGCCAAAATCTTATTGCTGAAGGCGGTAAAGTATAAAGCCCGATGTTAGGAAACTTTCTGTAGTGATAGAGTTATGAGATATGAGGGACGAAGGGAAGCAATATGTATCGGGTAGGGACTATTTGCCTCACAGTGGTTTTATAGCGGTATCAAAGTTTACCCAAATTTCGTTTCGGCGCTGTCCCTTTTGATTATTGGCTAGAACTCATCGACCCGCCGAAATTATTTACGCACTCCCTTTACAATCGTTCAATAAGATAATCTTAGCTCCTGAATTTATCTTTATTAAGGGTTGTCACTTCTCACTGATGAGAGGTATCATGGGTGGAAACAAGACAACGCTTAAGTATTGTGGCTATCTGGGTTTAGGCAATCTAGGTGTAGTAATTATTCTAAGGTTTTATTCCTTTTTTATTCTTTTTTTATTTATTTACAACTTTTTATGGCGAATAAGTTCGCATTTGACCACAAACTTCTTTATTGGTAACCGACGATTTGGTCGAAGATGAAGTACGCAGACATTCATACCTTTTCACTTAAAGCGAGGTTTCACTGTATTATTGTTTTTTTTCCGTAGTAGGGGTGGAAAACTTCATTACTCTTTACGACACGTATTTATTATTATAATGCGCCCATTTTAATTCAATACTGTAAACCGAAACACGATAAAATTTTACTACCATCTAGATACTGACACGGCCATATTGAAGTGGGTACTTCACTTTCGTTACTTGTAATATTATTCGGGACAAATACGATACTTATGTAATCGAGCCGTGAAAATAAAATACGTACAAACAGTATCTATTAATTTGCTGCGTTTACATTTGTATGATTTTTTTTTAAACATTTTTTTTGTTTTAATTTTAGTTTGTTCTGTGTAGGTAGGTACTTGTTTTTTTTAATATTAAGTTATTACGAAATAATGATAATAAAGAATTTAAGAAAACTGTAGCCAAATTTGATAGAAAATTTTTGTTCTTTGGTTTTTTTTAACGTGAACAAGTCCGCGTTTGACCATCAACTCGCCTGATTGTAAGCGACGATGCGGTCAAAGATGAAGCACGCAGACTTAGAAGAAACCTATTCACTCTGACCTTGAAAAGCCCAAGATTGTATCTCTCAGGGAACATGCAAGCTGGCAGTCTAATGCTAAGCTCTTCTTTCTTCCAACTTAAAAAGGATGTTATATGTATAAGAAAATCTAAGAATTAACTTTTACTACCGTCGAAATTAACTGAACCCATCCAATTTATTTAACTGCACACTTCAGTTCATAGCGCCGATAGCACTACGTTCCTGGATTCATAATCAAACCTATACTTAATCCCAGTTTATGATTCCACTCAAATTATGATGAACGACAATGTCACTGATTGTATTTACGAGTTCTGCAATAACAAAGGCGTTTATCCGCAAACCCTTTGTGCCGGGTTGAGTATTCATTCGTATAGGAGGGAATTGGAGTGAATCTCCTCATTAAAATTCATGGCGAAGTGTCTCTGCGGCCCATTATTTGTCAGCTTCAAGCAATCCTGGTGTTCAGTGGTCAACAGTTGCTGTGGTTCAGTGAAACTTGTATCGCTTCATAGAAGGTTAGTATAGCTACAACTTTTTCCAAAATCTAAAAAATCTAAGTTCAAAATTCTGGGTGACGCAGGCAGACCTGTTATGGGCAAACGTGACGTTCAACATCAGGCGAGCGATTTGCTCATCTCGTCACTCAATTACATAAAAAGTAAAACCCGTGTTTTTTCCTTTGTGATAAGGATTGCGTTTGACCGCTATCTCGCCTTATGGTAAGCAATGATGCGGTCTACGATGGTGTACGCTTGTCAGGAAGAAATCGATTGGCTTTATCGTCTGACTGACTGGCAATCCGAATCGGCTTTATTTGGATACTCGGAGATTTCTGCCTGAATGAAGCCGATCCAGTCTTTAGACCATAAAGTCACTCACTTTCTGTCTCTCTTTATGTGCATGTGATTAAATGTATTTAAATCATCGTTTCTTTTAATCAACGCACATACGCTAGGGAAATTATTTATTGTAATAAACCTGTTCCCTATAATATTCTAATCATGCCTAATACAAATGGTGTACAAACACATATAACACTTATTTGTGCTAATTTTTGTGATAATTTCCATTTCCACGGAATCTTTTTCTAGCAAGTGAGATATGGAAAATTCTCATGACTGTTTAAATAACCGAGATACTCTCGAGTGCCCAAGAATAGGGTCCTTAACGGATTTAAAGAAAAGGTGCAGGTCAAGGCAGCTTATACTCGTACCGTGAATTTAAACAATTTCATTTGGATAAACTTTTAATACCGAAATATATTATGTTAGGATTCTTTGGAGACAGCCGATAAAACTCTCTCCTGCTGAGTTTTGAACATAAAAGTTATTATTACAGATCTGTTTGTCTCCAAGAGAACAAATTCAAGAATACCCTAAGAACCCCTAAGAACCCCAAGAACACCCCAAGAAACCCCAAGAACACCCCAAGAAACCCCAAGAATAACTGAGCCCCATTGTAGAACACATGAAAGCGCGAAAGCTTCATTACTGCTTCAATCAACGATCGATACCGCAAACTAATCTGTCGCACGTAGAAGTTAGGTTCCAGCAAACGGTAATTTAGGCGTCAGCTCCTTGAGTTAGAGGCGAGAATGGCTTGCAGCAGCGATGCTGGCAGATAATTTAAATGAAGCGGTTGTGGCGCTGTTCTACCGCGGGACCACGCGATGAGTTTGATGTATTTTTTAATGGATCGAGGAGGATTTCACTCGTAAGTGCTTTTCTAAGGGAGTTTCAAGACATTATTAAGACAGATTATGGCTTACAGGAGGTACGCTTTCGAAATCACTTTTAAATCTATTTCTAAGTGCTTAAACTGCTGTTTTTTCTGTATTCTTAAACTTATGTGTATTCAATTCGCGAGTGATCGGTTTCTAGGCAAGCGTGCTCCATCGTTGTTGATCATCAGGTGAGATGGCGGTCATTTCGTAAGTTATATTTCTCACTAAACCTGTTAAACAATTGTGATTATGTTAGAGATAAAGATAGCACCCACTTGATGTGTATGTGTTTCCCGCAGCCAAAGTGTTAAAATAAACCAATGATTGATGATGATGAGTTATAATTGTCCCAAAACGTCAAACAAAGCCCTTTCAGTCGATTTAGCTCCATCACAAATCGAATAGAACAAAATACTTAACAACAAAACTTCCTGATATCCTTCCGCTAACAACCAATTATTTGTACCTACCGGTTTGTTTTACGGCTTAAAGTTTTTTCACTTAACCATACTGCGAGAGCGGTGGCAGCGGCGGCCTTGCAAATTGCGAGGCCCCTGGCAGCAGCAGGTCCTTGCGAGGCCCTTTGTCCTTCGTGAAAAGTATAATATGTGATGCGAAATTAGAAAGTCTGGTGGTTTGATTTAGGTATTTGTCATGTTTATCGAGAAATGCTAGTTTTACAATTTTTTTGTTATAAACAAAATTTGAATTTTAAAATATTTTACAAACAAAATCAACAAATACTGTTATGATTTTGATTTTGCGGTCTTAAGACTAAAAAAAGATATAGTTAAAAAAATCCATATTTTTTTTTATTTGCTCGGGTTGTTGCGCGAGGCCCCTGCAAGAGCGAGGCAACGTGCGATTGCCCTGTTCGCCACCCCCTAAGGCCGCCGCTGAGCGGTGGCAGTAGTTTTAGCTTTTCAACCAAAGTGCGCCAATTAGTGAGATGCCAGCAATTCACTTACCTTTAGACCTCACTGCGCTGCAAAATACAGGGTTAAATTGAAAGGGTATGCTAAGCCGAAAATGATATACTCATCATTATGAATAACTTTTAGTATGAGACTAAAACCTGAAATGGAGAAAAAATCAACTGCGCATAGAAAAATGTCAACGACACTCGACTAAATGTATGGAATAGCTGTTTTTTTTTTCGCGATTTCAGGGTTGGCCCCATAGTCAAAGTTGTTCATAATTTTGGGCACTATGAGTCCTCTTTGACTAAGCATATACGTTCTTTATAACCCTGTAGATACACAAAAAAAATAGTAAAGCTTTTAGCATGACGTATGGTTGAAAACAAATTCAATTATTTGGAAAAATCAAACTCTAAGTATATCAAACAAAAAAAATTGCCTCCAATAAAAGTTTCAAAAAATGCTTTGCTTTTTGTTGAGCTTTTAGTTGACATCTAAACTGACTAAAAATAATGCTTTTTCTGTCGGTATATTAGACAGAATTATTATCAACAGATTTTAAGTCAATTTTGATCCTTCAACTAAATTAATCTTTGTCTATGTGTGTTGCAATATGACTTTATAACTTTGGCAATGAAAGTCTGAGGCACGCATGTTTTTTTTATTTTTATTGGCTTTCCTGTAGTAGGTACTTATAGTGAGCAAAACTGCAGAACGTAGCTTGTGTTAAAATATAGCGTTGGCTTAGTGCAAGAAGTCAGTAACAAAAAAAATCGATTGTCTGTAAAGTCGGTTTACTGACGATAGTTGAACGTGACAACGTCCGAAAATACTGATGGAATGGTTTCATTTTTCAAAAATAGAATATAGGAAATCACAATTTCACTCAGAGCGAGGTAACGCCTCATCGAGGTAACGGCACACACTTTTCTCGTCCTTGCACCCGGCTCCATCGGATTATAAGACGTTATCACGTCAAAAAATCACTAATATGACAACTAACGTAGTCATGACATCTTTTGTTCACAATTAAAACGAGTATTCTCACATTTCATTGACTGTTTACGTTCACGTCTAACACATCGACTAGTTTCGTATCACATTCGGTGATCTTTTTCGAGGAGCAAGCACAAGATGAGCTTGAAGTCGCGTCGAGTTGTGATTTTGCAGATAATGACTTCTTAAAGTAAGCCGACGATATGCATCATACCATACACATCATATATATTTATATATGTATTGTATATTGTTTATAATATGTACTAATATATATCATTCTAGAATCACCTTAAATCCTTTAGCTCTTTAGCTTGTCTTATAAAAGCTAAACAAGCTTCCGCTGTGAAGCGACAACCCTCGTATAGAACAATGCTTGACGCGCTTCTCCATAATCGAATAATCCGACGCCACCAGATTGAGGGTAGGATCGCACTAGAGCGCGAGTTGACTATATCTTTAGCCGATGCGATGGCTCAAAAATATGGTCTTTTGATTTTGAGTTCAGGTGTATATACCTAAATTTGTCAGGGTGTCACCCTTTTCTTTTATATCTTTATAAATAATTGAAATGTTGAATTCCGGTAAACTTAAAGTAATACTCATTACTTTATGTTTACCAGAATTAAATATGGCAATTATTTATTTAACCATAAATATCACACCAATTCTAAATAAGTTCAACTTCAATTTTTATTATGGCTTCTGCGGGGTTGCCACAATTTAGCCAGTGTCAAGTGGATATAGTAGTTAGTTAAGTGCCACAGTAAAGTAGTGGAGACTTTACTAGGGGCTTTTCTAAGGAGTTTTGGAAGCAACACGAAATGATACGATTCACTGGATTTTATGATTTGCCCACACTCGTGCACGTCCTCAAGCACTTAATGGTTATTTTCCCCACTTAAAATAAACATTAACACTCAATATTACACAAGTTTAGTAAAATAACAAAATGAAGCAACATGACTCTTCCACGTTCCCGCCAAAAAACCTCTAAATAAGTTGGATTTGGCTATATCTAAATTTATCCTACTCTTTTAAATGTCAAAATTTTGTATGTTTAGAATTTTAGACGGTATTTAGATGTTTTTTACTCAATCACGCAAATGGATTTTGATGAAACTCGGTATGAAAGTAGATTAAAAACTTGGATTAACATACAGGCTGCTATTTATCTCATAAAATGCGGGTAACACCTCAGGGCGCAGGGCAATTGTGTTGAAATGCAAAAAATAAATGTACGAATGTTTGTTACCAAGCATTTCCGTAACTACTTAGATTTGACTGATTTTAATAAAGTATGAATTAAAACCGTTTACGTCTTGGAGTAAGACATAAGCTAATTTCTATCATGACGCGAGTGAAACCGCCGGTAGCAGCTAGTTAAAAATGAAGCTGTCTGTCATTGGTTTATGATTTCAGTCTCCTTTCAAGTCAATTTAAACCTACTAAAACCTTCAGAATTTCCTGAACTGGGTGACGTCCAACCAATTAAACAGTAGTCAAAACTGTTCGATTCAAATTGTTCGCTTGAAATCCTAGCCGAGTTTCTATGAATTTTGGTCTTAGTGCTTTTTAGCCATGAAATAGGGGCGCGAAAAGGACGTATTCTCGCATCGTTCGTAAATCACCGCGCATCTGTGCGATATTGAACATCCGATATTGGATAGAGCGTGACGCGTTCAAATGATGGAAAAGTTAAACTGATTTTAGCTACCAGATATCTTTATACGGGGTAGTTGGCTTACATAATATTGTATGCTCGATTTTGTTTATTTACATTTTGCGTGAGCATCAACTTTTTTTCATCTCACTGCTGGGATACCATATTTACCCTCAAAGGGTGTTTTTTTTTTTATATAAGTTTATTAAACACCACAGACTCCACGGTCCGTGAGTTTTACT
This sequence comes from Alcis repandata, assembly GCA_949125135.1. Taxonomy (NCBI): domain Eukaryota; kingdom Metazoa; phylum Arthropoda; class Insecta; order Lepidoptera; family Geometridae; genus Alcis; species Alcis repandata. The sequence goes on along the minus strand of OX421230.1, from coordinate 6,702,734 downwards.
ATTACAATTGAATTTATTAACATTTACAATTTTTTACAACTTAATTTACTTTATGCAGTGCGACAAGAAGAGTTATTTATAAAATTAAATATTTGCAACTACAAAAGAATTGTGTATTTGCCTCGAGCAGACCAGCGACCCGCAAACACAAAGGGTGGTTAGGCCGTAATCCACCACCAAGTGTGGATTGATGGATTCACATCCGCCAATAAGTTTCTCCTTCGGACAAATACAAGGCATGGATGAGCAATGAGCATACCCTTTCAAAATCACCCTATCTTTACTAAACAAACCAAAAAGAACGTTACGCTAGTGAAAAAATACCTCTTTAACTGTTATTATAATTTACTTTTTATCTCGAAAATATTAACTATTTCCGTACAATAGAAGGTAAAACCACGAGGTACATCGGGCAGCAATATAATTGCAACAATTTAATTTAATTTACTTAAGTATCTAAGTAGCCTTTGAATATCCGTATCCAGACTAAAGGTTCAAGCCAAAGTGATTCATACTCAAATGATCGCTCCACCCGCTCCCTGGAGGTAACGGTTAGCACCTAACTAAGTTATGGCGCCGATATTACGAGTGAGATGTAGAGTGTTTTATAATACCTTGCTAATACCTATTCTATTTTATTCGAAGCTTCAGTTTGGTCGGTTGATGAATAAGACTAAGTGTCATAGTGTTAATAAAAGAGGTAAAAAGTTTTTTTTGAAAATATTAAAATTTTGACAGTACTTATATACTTATAACTTATGTTATTTATTTATTAGTTTAACTTGCAACATTTAATTGTGTTTATGTAATTTGTTTGTTTAGGTCAAAGCTTGCAAATCTCTTATTGATGTCTGATTGAGCTGATGATTATTCAAAAACACTTTATTTTAAATATGTTATCAGTATCTTGTTGTTTATTAAAAATGAAAACGAGCTTGCATAAAGGAGCAGAAATAACTTGAATCTGATTATTCTATCTCGATTTTCTACATTTATAAACTAGCTGATGCTTCGGCTTTGTGCGGTGCTGCTGGCCTTCAAGCTCGCAAGCTGGGGATCAAGAATGAAGCTTGCCCTCATAAAATGCATTTTATGAATGCTACAATCCAAATAGCTTTTATTTTCATATCATACTTATCGCTAGATAGGCATTTAGATTTAATATCCAAGCACTAAAAGCAAGCACTAAAGCAATTAAATCTATTACTTGCTCAGGAATTGACAACAAACTGAAACGGTTTATAAAAATAAACCAGTTACATTATAAAGATAACATTATAATAACATTTACTTACGATCTATCTATCTATCTATATTTTCCTAACGCATAAACCCCTTTCAATAGAAACGCTATAAAACCTACACCCCGTACATTTCCAGCATTATTTCGCATCAGAGAGTACAATACCTAACCATGTAGATAAAACCGCTTGAAATCACAGCTCTGTTCACTAAAAATGGAATTGTTTCCTGATTGTCAAATCCATAATGTCTCTGCCCCAGATAAACCTACAGAGAAAATGGAGTACAGCTAGCACACGGCGAGGAGAAATACGAGTGTGATTCAATCCTATTAATGCCGCGCGAAAGAAACAACAAAAATCTAATATTTTATTTGTGACTTAACATTAATCAATTATAATGTAGCCCAAGGCTCCCGAACTAGTATAAACTGTATTTCAGAAGTTTATTATTTTAGAAAGAGACAAACATAGCCATATTCTAGCTTTGACAAATATGTTCGCATGGATAAAAACGGTGAAAAGGTGTGTCTACGACCAGACCTGTGCTGGGCTGGCTGCGTAATGAAGAAAAGAACTCCTCTACTTTCGTGTGAGTCTACAAGCTACAGTTAAAAAAACAAAATTCTTTATTTTATATGCTGACTAAACTTCATAGCTAAATCATAGAGAAACGAAGCTATCCGCAGTAGTTAAATAAACTGTGTCAGAGTCGCGAGTAGGAACTATTGATATGTAAATGTGTGCGTCTCGTGTCCGTACGCGCAAAAATTAAGATCTTAGCTTCACCCAAATCTAACTCAATGCTCAATCTTTCTCTAGGTTTATCTGAAGTTTCTGCTCATATATGTGCTCAGTTGGGATCCCACTTCGTTTCACTTTTGATATTATAAATGTGACTTTGCGAGTCCGCATGGGGAGGCACATTCATATTTGTTTACATTTTGTTCTAAAACTGGGAAATGTGACATATTTCTAGGGGAAGTAATGCGGATGTACTGGAATGGAGGGAGGGATATTCAAATTATCGTATTCTTTATTTATTTATACAAAATACGAGTAGGTAGGTACATCTAAAAGCAAACATACATAAATTTATCAAAATACTAGATGCTATCCGCGGTTTCACATGCTCGGTGATGAAAAACGTTGATGATGATGAGGACAAAAATCATCTATTTCTCATTTTCAGAACCTGTACATTATGTACAAAAAAAAACTTTCGTATTTATAATAAGTAGTTGGGATACTATTTATGTTTATAATTACTTTCATATTTTTTCAAAGTGTACACGGATTTATTTTAAGCAACACTCAAACCGATTTTCGAATTTAATTGAAACATATGGACTAATTGTTATATAATTGTTATGAAATTGACCCAACATCTCCAACTTCCACAATTTCCTATTTCCCCAAATAAATATAAGAAAAACAAAACACTCGTTCATCTGCAAACTTTTTCCATCCATAAATTATCCGACCACCAAAAGAGATAAGCAATAAAAGTTACCGTAATATTAAAGGAGAGTCCTGGAATTCATTATTGCGACTTTGGCCACTGTAATTGCGGTCATTCTGCCTAATTACCGCGTAATCTATGCCTTTGCAGACGATTTAACATGAAAGTGCCTTGTGTTAGGAGATAGCTCGATATCTTTGAGAGGACAAAAGGTTAACATGAATTTTAATTAGCAACGCTGCGCGTTTTTCGTTATTTTTGGAGTTGGTTTCGTTTTGAAGTTTAAAAAGCTTTTGTTTTGTTTGAAGTTGTTGTTAGAGGTGGATTAATAATTTTACAGTCATATACACTTAAGGTTCAAATTAAATTGCTAATGAAAGTTTTTTTAAGAGTGTATGGACTGTTGAGCAATACTTTGTTTTTAACCAGACATACAATGACGATGAGGTCTAAGATGCATATTACGGGCCATCTATAAATTACGACACACGAATTTCATGATTTTTGACCCTCCTTCCTTGCCACAGTTGGACACATTTGACTTCCCCTTCCCCCCTAGTGTGACGTCACACTTTTGCGATTTTTTACATCTAGAAATTATTAAATTTATTTTTGTATTAGACTTTGATCTATGACGTCACAAAACACCACTAGTCACACAATGTCACACTTCGTCGATCCCCTCCCTGCCATTTTACGTGTGATATAATTGCACCCGCTATTCTAAGAGCATAGCATATAAGATATCTCTATTCCAAATTTCATCAGTACCGTTAAGCTTTTTCAGCGTAAAGAACTTATCTTTGTCTCACAAACTTTTGAAAAACCACCAATCAACCAGCCATCAAGTTTGTTTGCTTGAGGAAAATTAATCGGATAATTAGCACAGATACTCAAAACTAAATAATTTAAAAAATGAATACCTACTAAAGGTAACTTTGTTCTTAATTGTCTTTCCTTCCTTTGTACTCGTAAGTATTACCGAAAATACCGAAATTGACTATTATGGTGGTATCATTTTCCAATCAACTAGAATCCTTTCAAATTTATCGAGAGCTTGAACCTTGTATTTCACAAAATTGGAAAATTCATTTCGTGTAATTGAAAACTCAGCCTGATTTTATCAAGTGTATACAAGTAAATGAAAATTCTTTCCGTAATTACTTTTTAACGTCGGGATGAAACCGCTTCGGTCGAATATTTCCAGTCTATAAAGCGGGAAGTCTTTTTTTGCTTTAATTTCGTCGGGCCCTTAGGACGTAGGTAGGAAAACAGACCTATTCAAAGCATGTCGTATTCATCATCCTTTTTTTCTTTTTAGGGTTCGAATTTTCGTGACAGAGGTGAATCAATCAAATCATCTTTGTATAGGGCTGTAGGTACTACCGGGTTTTTATAAAATAACCCGTGTAACGTATTCATTCTTCTTTACCAAAAGTACAAGTTTCATAAATACCGACATCTATCGGTTTTATTTGTAAGGCAATGAAACAATCATTACTAACACTTTGAAAGGTGATCAGTTCAAAGCAAATTCACTAGATGTCGCTACTAAAAACTTAAACTACGTCGCTTGCCTAGGATACAACAGTATCCACGTACGCATAAGCGGATAGAAACGCCATAGATTACTGGGATACCCATACTCACTTAGAATCTCTCAGTTAGAACATGATTTAGGTAGGTTGGGTATAGAGGTAGACACAGTAAAGGTACCATAAGCTTTTATAATCTCATCTCCGGTCTGGTCCTAAACTCACAGAACGCTGGAGCTTAGCAACCCTTTTCTACGTCACGATAGCCAGAAACCATAAAAAGTAACTACAAAAAAATTATCGACTTGAAAATAAATTTAATTAATACGGTATTTATCATAAAATATTTTTATACCTACATACACGAAATTAACCAAAAAAAATGAAATCAAAAGTAGGTGCGAAACACGGTACGGTCGTGCAACTGTTTCAAAAACCGATACCAAGCGCTTTAAAAAATTAACTTTCAAATATTAAAAAAAACCGAAATATCAACCAAACAATACAACTATGTCTATTAGGTACCTCACCTTTTGAAGTACAGTAAAATCTCTTTATTCGCGGGGTATATGTTCCATAAATATGCCGCGAATACAGAAACCGTGAATACAGAATGGTAATTTATACGGGTTTATAGGGGATACGTTCCTAGGTGCCAAAATAAAAAACACAAATATATAAGAAAATCAATTTTATTGATGTTATTGAACATTTTGATTAATCATTATCCTCAGGCTTAGGCAATGGTTTGAAGAATTTTGTTATTTTCTCTTGCTTGGCAGTTTTTAATAGCTCCGACAATTCAGACTGATACTCAGCAGTCGCATTAGCAATTTGCCTCTTAAAATTAAGACTTCGTTCCATAGATGGATCAATGTTCACAAAGAAATCGGAAAGCTCATTTGCCATTCTTAAACCTTCACTAAGATTTTTCAGAGTAAATGTCACATTTTCAGTGCTAGTGGAAGCCTCTTCTTCAATGGGCTGTGAATTTAACATTTCCTCCAAGTCGGTTTCAGTCAAATCTTCATCTTGCGATTCAAGCAATTCCTGAATGTCACTTGATTTCTTTTGTATGAAATTTTAGATCCGCGAATAAAGAATTTTTTTGCCGCGAATAAAGAAATTGGGTTGCATTTTTTTAATCCGCGAATAGTGAAAACGCGAATGACGGAAGCGCGAATAGGGAGCTTTTACTGTATGTTAAAAAATAGTTGCCAATACAGACTCCACTTTCATAAAAACTGTTTCACCTCGTATTTTTTGTTAACCAAAAGCCTTGAAAGTGTGCGTAATTATCTCAAACTGTTCGCCGCTACATTTAAACTTCCAAGTTTCTCCGATTGCTTCAACTTAAACATTTCGAGAGGCAAAATTTGCATTCTCCGTCGAAGTGAGTAAGATGAGGCCTCAATTAACGTCATTTCTTAGCATCATTTGACTTAAGTATCTACTATATTATAATTAAATACGCTATTTGTTACTTAATATTTGCAGAAGACGTATTTCAAACAGTGAACTGTTTTGTTAGCTCTATTACTTTTAATTAAGACTAAGGATAAAGACTAAAGAAACTTTCACAAAAAGCAGTTTCATTTCAACCCTCTCTCTCTCTCTTCCTGGCTATGTATCCCACATGGTGGTCAGCCTTCCTTCAGTTTTAATCCTGAAAGTGTGAAATCTCTATTAACATAAAAATAATATCTGATCTTGGTCATAATAGAAAGTTATAAAATTTAATGCATTTTCAAAACAGAACCTAAGTTTGAAGCTATGTTAACTAGGTACTCAGTACACTTAACTTCAGAACAAAAGACGACTTCAGAATAAAATTACCCATTCCCCGAGTAGGCAAAAAGTCAATTAGGTAAAATAACATTATCAGGAATACTGCTGACCCCGCACGTCAAATATTCATGGCAGTAAAAACCGGGTAAATGTACGAAATTTTTATCAGTGGCGGCAGGTGACTGGATGTGAAATTAAAAATAAATTGTGAGGTCAATTGAGATGGGAATTCACGGGAATGATTGATGAGCCTGATAAATAATTGAACAGGGTAAACCACGAGTATACAGTGACATAAGGTCAATTTCGGCACCACTTTGGGGCCGTATGATTGATGTGTGGCCTACGTTCCCGTCTGACATTTTCAGTTTAGGTGTTATGTAGCAAGAATGGGCAAATTCTGACCAATTAAGTTAGACTAACTGGCTAGCCTTGTAATCAGAGTCTTTAGACCACCTAAAGGATTCTGACTTGCCTTGGCGGTTGTTGTTACAGGACAAACAACCGGGTTTACATGTCAACCATACCAACTTTACTCCCCTGAGCAGAGTAGGTCGGTTGTTATTCTTATTCTCTTCTTAATCTGGGCCGTTCAAGATTATCTCCGTCACTCTCACTGTCGTGACGTTCCTAATGAGAGCGACAGTAATAGAGATAATATCTCACTCACCAGAACGGGACCCCAGTTGTAAATCCCAGCCGCGGTCACCCATCCGAAGGCTAACCGAGTGACTAATTTAAATTAATGGAAAGGTAAACTAACGACTGTATTTTTATGCATAAGTAAGTGTTATATCCTATCTAGTCCGAATTCCAACTGGGCGATCACTTTGTATAAGTTGGCAGAACTAGGTCTGAAAAGACCTAATTCTATCAACTAGGTAATTTTTTTTTGTTGATTAATCTTAAGCTTTTTTTTTATTCTCTCCTTTGTTGATTTGTTATTTTGTTCATTACAAGGCGATATGGTCGCCCAGCGACAAAGCCTCAAATAAATTAAAAAAAAAAAAAAAAATGTAAGTGTAATAAAACTGTCGTAATAGTTTAGACTCCACGTTTAAAAGTAGACTAGTCGAAATGAGCTTCCAACGTGCTCGAACTATTTTACAACTGTAAAACATTTTCGGTGCGCGCTGCTGCCGCTAGCCTCTAGTGCAGTTTGGTGGTCGATATGATTTATCTACATCTAGGTCTTGTGGGATTGTCATTTTATCGATAAAATAATTTCCTAACAATGCTCATTAGGTAACTATTACAACTACTGAGTATTACATACAATTACGTGTATCTTTTACTTTCTCGCCTTTGTTTTTATTTTATTTACAAGTTTTCGGTTTTTCCAAGAATGATGCAACATTTTTCAAGAATTTAAGATACTCTTAGTATTTATATTACATTTTAGCGGAGCCTCTTGATGATTGCTACGTTTGTATTAACTTTCGGTTTCTAAAAGCATCTTTTCAAAGCGTTTGCTACAAAAATTTTACAAAAAAAAAAAAAAATTATTACTTATATTTTGACAACTAAAGCATTCAGCAGCAGCAGTCATAATTAAGACAAACTTTCCACTTCTGTCAATAAAATATAATTATTTATTCCTATTACATTTCAATCGATATGTATTGATGCAACTGGCCACAACACTAGCCACCGGTGAAATAACTTCCCGCGATAAATCCTAGCTGAGAATTGTGCAGCTCGAAACGCTCTGAATAACTAACTTCCATTGAAATAAGAACTCGAACGAGTCGACATTACATTTTTCTTGCGATAAAAGACTCGAGAAAGAAAGCCACTCGATTTGAGACGGAAATAAACGAGTTTTTGTTGAAGTTGATTGTTAGTTCGACTTTTAATGAAGCTGAAGCTTGTACTCAATTTGGGGAAAACAGCTTGAAGAATATACTTACCTAAATCTAAAATCACTTTAGAAAAAATATACCACATCCGTAATAATTATAGTATCGGGAACCACTTTTAAAAAAGTTAAAAATTTGTTTAAATATACCTCAAGATTTTTTTTTAATCCGCGTAGCTACTCGTATGTCTTTTATGATTATAATATACCAAAATGATAAAAACAACCTTTATGATTTGAGTTCGGTATCTGTCTGGCTGTATATTATGTCCCAGCTCATTTTATTTCTATCACGAATAAAACCGGTGTGAAGTTGGCAGCCAACTCTAGCAGCCATATTATCCGACCAAATTAGGTAGTCGTTTTTGTGAAATAAGCAGCAATCGTTATAATAACCCTATAAAACATTAAGCTTCGCTGAAAAACTATTTCCCATGCCTCGCTTAATGAGCAGGCTTTACAATAAACACACCTGAAGAGGTTGTAGAAAATCGAAAATTCTGTAATAAATAAAAATATTGCAGCACTAAGCTCACTGCAAGCTCAACGAATAAATATATTAAGTAAAACACAATGAAACAGTAGTAAATATATGAGGAGTACCGAATGAATCCTATTTCAGCCTGGCTACGCACCCGCTAAAGCCTATCGAGATGTAAGAAAATAATTTGGAACTTGTTCAACTAGCGTAGTGAATTTCGACCAGTGTAACGGCTAGTAGGAGGACGAGTGATACCAAAAAACCTTCGTTACTGTAAAGGCTTTCTGGAAAATGTAGTGAAAAAGTGGCTAAATGATGCGAAAAGCCTGAAATGACTCGCTGAAAAATGTATGAAAAAAAATTGCTAACTTTTCGACGGAAGTCTGTCAGAAAAAGTATCAGTCACGGCTAAACTTCCGGCTGCAATGACATTTTCCGCTGTTTAATATATCCAGTCATGAAATAAAACTAGTCTCAGGGTGGCTAAACACCTGCCTCTGGGGAAAATCGGCCCCTGAAATCACAAAGTCGCAAATTTTTCCACACCGAAAGTTGGCTGCTGGTCGATCACGACTACGCTAGGCCATATTTCGCAACGGAACCTCCTAAAACGGCAAACCGAATGTCTACACTATCGAACGAAGCCTATTTCAGCCTGGCTTTGCATCCGCTGAAGCCTTAGAATGACACGCGATTTGTAAGAAAATAATCTGGAACTTGTTCAACTAGCGCAGTGAATTTCGACCAGTCTAACGGCTAGTAGGAGGACGAGTGATACCAAAAAACCTTCGTTACTGTAAAGGCTTTCTGGAAAATGTAGTGAAAAAGTGGCTAAATGATGCGAAAAGCCTGAAATGACTCGCTGAAAAATGTATGAAAAAAAATTGCTAACTTTTCGACGGAAGTCTGTCAGAAAAAGTATCAGTCACGGCTAAACTTCCGGCTGCAATGACATTTTCCGCTGTTTAATATATCCAGTCATGAAATAAAACTAGTCTCAGGGTGGCTAAACACCTGCCTCTGGGGAAAATCGGCCCCTGAAATCACAAAGTCGCAAATTTTTCCACACCGAAAGTTGGCTGCTGGTCGATCACGACTACGCTAGGCCATATTTCGCAACGGAACCTCCTAAAACGGCAAACCGAATGTCTACACTATCGAACGAAGCCTATTTCAGCCTGGCTTTGCATCCGCTGAAGCCTTAGAATGACACGCGATTTGTAAGAAAATAATCTGGAACTTGTTCAACTAGCGCAGTGAATTTCGACCAGTTTAACGGCTAGTAGGAGGACGAGTGATACCAAAAAACCTTCGTTACTGTAAAGGCTTTCTGGAAAATGTAGTGAAAAAGTGGCTAAATGATACGAAAAGCCTGAAATGACTCGCTGAAAAATGTATGAAAAAAAATTGCTAACTTTTCGACGGAAGTCTGTCAGAAAAAGTATCAGTCACGGCTAAACTTCCGGCTGCAATGACATTTTCCGCTGTTTAATATATCCAGTCATGAAATAAAACTAGTCTCAGGGTGGCTAAACACCTGCCTCTGGGGAAAATCGGCCCCTGAAATCACAAAGTCGCAAATTTTTCCACACCGAAAGTTGGCTGCTGGTCGATCACGACTACGCTAGGCCATATTTCGCAACGGAACCTCCTAAAACGGCAAACCGAATGTCTACACTATCGAACGAAGCCTATTTCAGCCTGGCTTTGCATCCGCTGAAGCCTTAGAATGACACGCGATTTGTAAGAAAATAATCTGGAACTTGTTCAACTAGCGCAGTGAATTTCGACCAGTCTAACGGCTAGTAGGAGGACGAGTGATACCAAAAAACCTTCGTTACTGTAAAGGCTTTCTGGAAAATGTAGTGAAAAAGTGGCTAAATGATGCGAAAAGCCTGAAATGACTCGCTGAAAAATGTATGAAAAAAAATTGCTAACTTTTCGACGGAAGTCTGTCAGAAAAAGTATCAGTCACGGCTAAACTTCCGGCTGCAATGACATTTTCCGCTGTTTAATATATCCAGTCATGAAATAAAACTAGTCTCAGGGTGGCTAAACACCTGCCTCTGGGGAAAATCGGCCCCTGAAATCACAAAGTCGCAAATTTTTCCACACCGAAAGTTGGCTGCTGGTCGATCACGACTACGCTAGGCCATATTTCGCAACGGAACCTCCTAAAACGGCAAACCGAATGTCTACACTATCGAACGAAGCCTATTTCAGCCTGGCTTTGCATCCGCTGAAGCCTTAGAATGACACGCGATTTGTAAGAAAATAATCTGGAACTTGTTCAACTAGCGCAGTGAATTTCGACCAGTCTAACGGCTAGTAGGAGGACGAGTGATACCAAAAAACCTTCGTTATTGTAAAGGCTTTCTGGAAAATGTAGTGAAAAAGTGGCTAAATGATGCGAAAAGCCTGAAATGACTCGCTGAAAAATGTATGAAAAAAAATTGCTAACTTTTCGACGGAAGTCTGTCAGAAAAAGTATTAGTCACGGCTAAACTTCCGGCTGCAATGACATTTTCCGCTGTTTAATATATCCAGTCATGAAATAAAATTAGTCTCAGGGTGGCTAAACACCTGCCTCTGGGGAAAATCGGCCCCTGAAATCACAAAGTCGCAAATTTTTCCACACCGAAAGTTGGCTGCTGGTCGATCACGACTACGCTAGGCCATATTTCGCAACGGAACCTCCTAAAACGGCAAATCGAATGTCTACACTATCGAACGAAGCCTATTTCAGCCTGGCTTTGCATCCGCTGAAGCCTTAGAATGACACGCGATTTGTAAGAAAATAATCTGGAACTTGTTCAACTAGCGCAGTGAATTTCGACCAGTTTAACGGCTAGTAGGAGGACGAGTGATACCAAAAAACCTTCGTTACTGTAAAGGCTTTCTGGAAAATGTAGTGAAAAAGTGGCTAAATGATGCGAAAAGCCTGAAATGACTCGCTGAAAAATGTATGAAAAAAAATTGCTAACTTTTCGACGGAAGTCTGTCAGAAAAAGTATCAGTCACGGCTAAACTTCCGGCTGCAATGACATTTTCCGCTGTTTAATATATCCAGTCATGAAATAAAACTAGTCTCAGGGTGGCTAAACACCTGCCTCTGGGGAAAATCGGCCCCTGAAATCACAAAGTCGCAAATTTTTCCACACTGAAAGTTGGCTGCTGGTCGATCACGACTACGCTAGGCCATATTTCGCAACGGAACCTCCTAAAACGGCAAACCGAATGTCTACACTATCGAACGAAGCCTATTTCAGCCTGGCTTTGCATCCGCTGAAGCCTTAGAATGACACGCGATTTGTAAGAAAATAATCTGGAACTTGTTCAACTAGCGCAGTGAATTTCGACCAGTCTAACGGCTAGTAGGAGGACGAGTGATACCAAAAAACCTTCGTTACTGTAAAGGCTTTCTGGAAAATGTAGTGAAAAAGTGGCTAAATGATACGAAAAGCCTGAAATGACTCGCTGAAAAATGTATGAAAAAAAATTGCTAACTTTTCGACGGAAGTCTGTCAGAAAAAGTATCAGTCACGGCTAAACTTCCGGCTGCAATGACATTTTCCGCTGTTTAATATATCCAGTCATGAAATAAAACTAGTCTCAGGGTGGCTAAACACCTGCCTCTGGGGAAAATCGGCCCCTGAAATCACAAAGTCGCAAATTTTTCCACACCGAAAGTTGGCTGCTGGTCGATCACGACTACGCTAGGCCATATTTCGCAACGGAACCTCCTAAAACGGCAAACCGAATGTCTACACTATCGAACGAAGCCTATTTCAGCCTGGCTTTGCATCCGCTGAAGCCTTAGAATGACACGCGATTTGTAAGAAAATAATCTGGAACTTGTTCAACTAGCGCAGTGAATTTCGACCAGTCTAACGGCTAGTAGGAGGACGAGTGATACCAAAAAACCTTCGTTATTGTAAAGGCTTTCTGGAAAATGTAGTGAAAAAGTGGCTAAATGATGCGAAAAGCCTGAAATGACTCGCTGAAAAATGTATGAAAAAAAATTGCTAACTTTTCGACGGAAGTCTGTCAGAAAAAGTATTAGTCACGGCTAAACTTCCGGCTGCAATGACATTTTCCGCTGTTTAATATATCCAGTCATGAAATAAAATTAGTCTCAGGGTGGCTAAACACCTGCCTCTGGGGAAAATCGGCCCCTGAAATCACAAAGTCGCAAATTTTTCCACACCGAAAGTTGGCTGCTGGTCGATCACGACTACGCTAGGCCATATTTCGCAACGGAACCTCCTAAAACGGCAAATCGAATGTCTACACTATCGAACGAAGCCTATTTCAGCCTGGCTTTGCATCCGCTGAAGCCTTAGAATGACACGCGATTTGTAAGAAAATAATCTGGAACTTGTTCAACTAGCGCAGTGAATTTCGACCAGTCTAACGGCTAGTAGGAGGACGAGTGATACCAAAAAACCTTCGTTACTGTAAAGGCTTTCTGGAAAATGTAGTGAAAAAGTGGCTAAATGATGCGAAAAGCCTGAAATGACTCGCTGAAAAATGTATGAAAAAAAATTGCTAACTTTTCGACGGAAGTCTGTCAGAAAAAGTATCAGTCACGGCTAAACTTCCGGCTGCAATGACATTTTCCGCTGTATAATATATCCAGTCATGAAATAAAATTAGTCTCAGGGTGGCTAAACACCTGCCTCTGGGGAAAATCGGCCCCTGAAATCACAAAGTCGCAAATTTTTCCACACCGAAAGTTGGCTGCTGGTCGATCACGACTACGCTAGGCCATATTTCGCAACGGAACCTCCTAAAACGGCAAATCGAATGTCTACACTATCGAACGAAGCCTATTTCAGCCTGGCTTTGCATCCGCTGAAGCCTTAGAATGACACGCGATTTGTAAGAAAATAATCTGGAACTTGTTCAACTAGCGCAGTGAATTTCGACCAGTCTAACGGCTAGTAGGAGGACGAGTGATACCAAAAAACCTTCGTTACTGTAAAGGCTTTCCGGAAAATGTAGTGAAAAAGTGGCTAAATGATGCGAAAAGCCTGAAATGACTCGCTGAAAAATGTATGAAAAAAAATTGCTAACTTTTCGACGGAAGTCTGTCAGAAAAAGTATCAGTCACGGCTAAACTTCCGGCTGCAATGACATTTTCCGCTGTTTAATATATCCAGTCATGAAATAAAACTAGTCTCAGGGTGGCTAAACACCTGCCTCTGGGGAAAATCGGCCCCTGAAATCACAAAGTCGCAAATTTTTCCACACCGAAAGTTGGCTGCTGGTCGATCACGACTACGCTAGGCCATATTTCGCAACGGAACCTCCTAAAACGGCAAACCGAATGTCTACACTATCGAACGAAGCCTATTTCAGCCTGGCTTTGCATCCGCTGAAGCCTTAGAATGACACGCGATTTGTATGAAAATAATCTGGAACTTGTTCAACTAGCGCAGTGAATTTCGACCAGTCTAACGGCTAGTAGGAGGACGAGTGATACCAAAAAACCTTCGTTACTGTAAAGGCTTTCTGGAAAATGTAGTGAAAAAGTGGCTAAATGATGCGAAAAGCCTGAAATGACTCGCTGAAAAATGTATGAAAAAAAATTGCTAACTTTTCGACGGAAGTCTGTCAGAAAAAGTATCAGTCACGGCTAAACTTCCGGCTGCAATGACATTTTCCGCTGTTTAATATATCCAGTCATGAAATAAAACTAGTCTCAGGGTGGCTAAACACCTGCCTCTGGGGAAAATCGGCCCCTGAAATCACAAAGTCGCAAATTTTTCCACACCGAAAGTTGGCTGCTGGTCGATCACGACTACGCTAGGCCTTATTTCGCAACGGAACCTCCTAAAACGGCAAACCGAATGTCTACACTATCGAACGAAGCCTATTTCAGCCTGGCTTTGCATCCGCTGAAGCCTTAGAATGACACGCGATTTGTAAGAAAATAATCTGGAACTTGTTCAACTAGCGCAGTGAATTTCGACCAGTCTAACGGCTAGTAGGAGGACGAGTGATACCAAAAAACCTTCGTTACTGTAAAGGCTTTCTGGAAAATGTAGTGAAAAAGTGGCTAAATGATACGAAAAGCCTGAAATGACTCGCTGAAAAATGTATGAAAAAAAATTGCTAACTTTTCGACGGAAGTCTGTCAGAAAAAGTATCAGTCACGGCTAAACTTCCGGCTGCAATGACATTTTCCGCTGGAAATAAAACTAGTCTCAGGGTGGCTAAACACCTGCCTCTGGGGAAAATCGGCCCCTGAAATCACAAAGTCGCAAATTTTTCCACACCGAAAGTTGGCTGCTGGTCGATCACGACTACGCTAGGCCATATTTCGCAACGGAACCTCCTAAAACGGCAAACCGAATGTCTACACTATCGAACGAAGCCTATTTCAGCCTGGCTTTGCATCCGCTGAAGCCTTAGAATGACACGCGATTTGTAAGAAAATAATCTGGAACTTGTTCAACTAGCGCAGTGAATTTCGACCAGTCTAACGGCTAGTAGGAGGACGAGTGATACCAAAAAACCTTCGTTACTGTAAAGGCTTTCTGGAAAATGTAGTGAAAAAGTGGCTAAATGATGCAAAAAGCCTGAAATGACTCGCTGAAAAATGTATGAAAAAAAATTGCTAACTTTTCTGGCAAAATTGTTCTGGAAAAAAGTGGCAAAATTTGCGACTTTGTGATTTCAGGGGCCGATTTTCCCCAGAGGCAGGTGTTTAGCCACCCTGAGACTAGTTTTATTTCATGACTGGATATATTAAACAGCGGAAAATGTCATTGCAGCCGGAAGTTTAGCCGTGACTGATACTTTTTCTGACAGACTTCCGTCGAAAAGTTAGCAATTTTTTTTCATACATTTTTCAGCGAGTCATTTCAGGCTTTTCGCATCATTTAGCCACTTTTTCACTACATGTTCCAGAAAGCCTTTACAGTAACGAAGGTTTTTTGGTATCACTCGTCCTCCTACTAGCCGTTAGACTGGTCGAAATTCACTGCGCTAGTTGAACAAGTTCCAGATTATTTTCTTACAAATCGCGTGTCATTCTAAGGCTTCAGCGGATGCAAAGCCAGGCTGAAATAGGCTTCGTTCGATAGTGTAGACATTCGGTTTGCCGTTTTAGGAGGTTCCGTTGCGAAATATGGCCTAGCGTAGTCGTGATCGACCAGCAGCCAACTTTCGATGTGGAAAAATTTGCGACTTTGTGATTTCAGGGGCCGATTTTCCCCAGAGGCAGGTGTTTAGCCACCCTGAGACTAGTTTTATTTCATGACTGGATATATTAAACAGCGGAAAATGTCATTGCAGCCGGAAGTTTAGCCGTGACTGATACTTTTTCTGACAGACTTCCGTCGAAAAGTTAGCAATTTTTTTTCATACATTTTTCAGCGAGTCATTTCAGGCTTTTCGCATCATTTAGCCACTTTTTCACTACATTTTCCAGAAAGCCTTTACAGTAACGAAGGTTTTTTGGTATCACTCGTCCTCCTACTAGCCGTTAGACTGGTCGAAATTCACTGCGCTAGTTGAACAAGTTCCAGATTATTTTCTTACAAATCGCGTGTCATTCTAAGGCTTCAGCGGATGCAAAGCCAGGCTGAAATAGGCTTCGTTCGATAGTGTAGACATTCGGTTTGCCGTTTTAGGAGGTTCCGTTGCGAAATATGGCCTAGCGTAGTCGTGATCGACCAGCAGCCAACTTTCGGTGTGGAAAAATTTGCGACTTTGTGATTTCAGGGGCCGATTTTCCCCAGAGGCAGGTGTTTAGCCACCCTGAGACTAGTTTTATTTCATGACTGGATATATTAAACAGCGGAAAATGTCATTGCAGCCGGAAATTTAGCCGTGACTGATACTTTTTCTGACAGACTTCCGTCGAAAAGTTAGCAATTTTTTTTCATACATTTTTCAGCGAGTCATTTCAGGCTTTTCG
The DNA here is from genome assembly GCA_949125135.1 of Alcis repandata. Taxonomy (NCBI): domain Eukaryota; kingdom Metazoa; phylum Arthropoda; class Insecta; order Lepidoptera; family Geometridae; genus Alcis; species Alcis repandata. The sequence goes on along the minus strand of OX421230.1, from coordinate 6,686,442 downwards.
CATCATTTAGCCACTTTTTCACTACATTTTCCAGAAAGCCTTTACAGTCACGAAGGTTTTTTGGTATCACTCGTCCTCCTACTAGCCGTTACACTGGTCGAAATTCACTACGCTAGTTGAACAAGTTCCAGATTATTTTCTTACAAATCGCGTGTCATTCTAAGGCTTCAGCGGATGCAAAGCCAGGCTGAAATAGGCTTCGTTCGATAGTGTAGACATTCGGTTTGCCGTTTTAGGAGGTTCCGTTGCGAAATATGGCCTAGCGTAGTCGTGATCGACCAGCAGCCAACTTTCGATGTGGAAAAATTTGCGACTTTGTGATTTCAGGGGCCGATTTTCCCCAGAGGCAGGTGTTTAGCCACCCTGAGACTAGTTTTATTTCATGACTGGATATATTAAACAGCGGAAAATGTCATTGCAGCCGGAAGTTTAGCCGTGACTGATACTTTTTCTGACAGACTTCCGTCGAAAAGTTAGCAATTTTTTTTCATACATTTTTCAGCGAGTCATTTCAGGCTTTTCGCATCATTTAGCCACTTTTTCACTACATTTTCCAGAAAGCCTTTACAGTAACGAAGGTTTTTTGGTATCACTCGTCCTCCTACTAGCCGTTACACTGGTCGAAATTCACTACGCTAGTTGAACAAGTTCCAGATTATTTTCTTACAAATCGCGTGTCATTCTAAGGCTTCAGCGGATGTAAAGCCAGGCTGAAATAGGCTTCGTTCGATAGTGTAGACATTCGATTTGCCGTTTTAGGAGGTTCCGTTGCGAAATATGGCCTAGCGTAGTCGTGATCGACCAGCAGCCAACTTTCGGTGTGGAAAAATTTGCGACTTTGTGATTTCAGGGGCCGATTTTCCCCAGAGGCAGGTGTTTAGCCACCCTGAGACTAATTTTATTTCATGACTGGATATATTAAACAGCGGAAAATGTCATTGCAGCCGGAAGTTTAGCCGTGACTAATACTTTTTCTGACAGACTTCCGTCGAAAAGTTAGCAATTTTTTTTCATACATTTTTCAGCGAGTCATTTCAGGCTTTTCGCATCATTTAGCCACTTTTTCACTACATTTTCCAGAAAGCCTTTACAGTAACGAAGGTTTTTTGGTATCACTCGTCCTCCTACTAGCCGTTAGACTGGTCGAAATTCACTGCGCTAGTTGAACAAGTTCCAGATTATTTTCTTACAAATCGCGTGTCATTCTAAGGCTTCAGCGGATGCAAAGCCAGGCTGAAATAGGCTTCGTTCGATAGTGTAGACATTCGGTTTGCCGTTTTAGGAGGTTCCGTTGCGAAATATGGCCTAGCGTAGTCGTGATCGACCAGCAGCCAACTTTCGGTGTGGAAAAATTTGCGACTTTGTGATTTCAGGGGCCGATTTTCCCCAGAGGCAGGTGTTTAGCCACCCTGAGACTAGTTTTATTTCATGACTGGATATATTAAACAGCGGAAAATGTCATTGCAGCCGGAAGTTTAGCCGTGACTGATACTTTTTCTGACAGACTTCCGTCGAAAAGTTAGCAATTTTTTTTCATACATTTTTCAGCGAGTCATTTCAGGCTTTTCGCATCATTTAGCCACTTTTTCACTACATTTTCCAGAAAGCCTTTACAGTAACGAAGGTTTTTTGGTATCACTCGTCCTCCTACTAGCCGTTAGACTGGTCGAAATTCACTGCGCTAGTTGAACAAGTTCCAGATTATTTTCTTACAAATCGCGTGTCATTCTAAGGCTTCAGCGGATGCAAAGCCAGGCTGAAATAGGCTTCGTTCGATAGTGTAGACATTCGGTTTGCCGTTTTAGGAGGTTCCGTTGCGAAATATGGCCTAGCGTAGTCGTGATCGACCAGCAGCCAACTTTCGATGTGGAAAAATTTGCGACTTTGTGATTTCAGGGGCCGATTTTCCCCAGAGGCAGGTGTTTAGCCACCCTGAGACTAGTTTTATTTCATGACTGGATATATTAAACAGCGGAAAATGTCATTGCAGCCGGAAGTTTAGCCGTGACTGATACTTTTTCTGACAGACTTCCGTCGAAAAGTTAGCAATTTTTTTTCATACATTTTTCAGCGAGTCATTTCAGGCTTTTCGCATCATTTAGCCACTTTTTCACTACATTTTCCAGAAAGCCTTTACAGTAACGAAGGTTTTTTGGTATCACTCGTCCTCCTACTAGCCGTTAGACTGGTCGAAATTCACTGCGCTAGTTGAACAAGTTCCAGATTATTTTCATACAAATCGCGTGTCATTCTAAGGCTTCAGCGGATGCAAAGCCAGGCTGAAATAGGCTTCGTTCGATAGTGTAGACATTCGGTTTGCCGTTTTAGGAGGTTCCGTTGCGAAATATGGCCTAGCGTAGTCGTGATCGACCAGCAGCCAACTTTCGGTGTGGAAAAATTTGCGACTTTGTGATTTCAGGGGCCGATTTTCCCCAGAGGCAGGTGTTTAGCCACCCTGAGACTAGTTTTATTTCATGACTGGATATATTAAACAGCGGAAAATGTCATTGCAGCCGGAAGTTTAGCCGTGACTGATACTTTTTCTGACAGACTTCCGTCGAAAAGTTAGCAATTTTTTTTCATACATTTTTCAGCGAGTCATTTCAGGCTTTTCGCATCATTTAGCCACTTTTTCACTACATTTTCCAGAAAGCCTTTACAGTAACGAAGGTTTTTTGGTATCACTCGTCCTCCTACTAGCCGTTACACTGGTCGAAATTCACTACGCTAGTTGAACAAGTTCCAGATTATTTTCTTACAAATCGCGTGTCATTCTAAGGCTTCAGCGGATGCAAAGCCAGGCTGAAATAGGCTTCGTTCGATAGTGTAGACATTCGGTTTGCCGTTTTAGGAGGTTCCGTTGCGAAATATGGCCTAGCGTAGTCGTGATCGACCAGCAGCCAACTTTCGGTGTGGAAAAATTTGCGACTTTGTGATTTCAGGGGCCGATTTTCCCCAGAGGCAGGTGTTTAGCCACCCTGAGACTAGTTTTATTTCATGACTGGATATATTAAACAGCGGAAAATGTCATTGCAGCCGGAAGTTTAGCCGTGACTGATACTTTTTCTGACAGACTTCCGTCGAAAAGTTAGCAATTTTTTTTCATACATTTTTCAGTGAGTCATTTCAGGCTTTTCGCATCATTTAGCCACTTTTTCACTATATTTTCCAGAAAGCCTTTACAGTAACGAAGGTTTTTTGGTATCACTCGTCCTCCTACTAGCCGTTACACTGGTCGAAATTCACTACGCTAGTTGAACAAGTTCCAGATTATTTTCTTACAAATCGCGTGTCATTCTAAGGCTTCAGCGGATGCAAAGCCAGGCTGAAATAGGCTTCGTTCGATAGTGTAGACATTCGGTTTGCCGTTTTAGGAGGTTCCGTTGCGAAATATGGCCTAGCGTAGTCGTGATCGACCAGCAGCCAACTTTCGATGTGGAAAAATTTGCGACTTTGTGATTTCAGGGGCCGATTTTCCCCAGAGGCAGGTGTTTAGCCACCCTGAGACTAGTTTTATTTCATGACTGGATATATTAAACAGCGGAAAATGTCATTGCAGCCGGAAGTTTAGCCGTGACTGATACTTTTTCTGACAGACTTCCGTCGAAAAGTTAGCAATTTTTTTTCATACATTTTTCAGCGAGTCATTTCAGGCTTTTCGCATCATTTAGCCACTTTTTCACTACATTTTCCAGAAAGCCTTTACAGTAACGAAGGTTTTTTGGTATCACTCGTCCTCCTACTAGCCGTTAGACTGGTCGAAATTCACTGCGCTAGTTGAACAAGTTCCAGATTATTTTCTTACAAATCGCGTGTCATTCTAAGGCTTCAGCGGATGCAAAGCCAGGCTGAAATAGGCTTCGTTCGATAGTGTAGACATTCGGTTTGCCGTTTTAGGAGGTTCCGTTGCGAAATATGGCCTAGCGTAGTCGTGATCGACCAGCAGCCAACTTTCGGTGTGGAAAAATTTGCGACTTTGTGATTTCAGGGGCCGATTTTCCCCAGAGGCAGGTGTTTAGCCACCCTGAGACTAGTTTTATTTCATGACTGGATATATTAAACAGCGGAAAATGTCATTGCAGCCGGAAGTTTAGCCGTGACTGATACTTTTTCTGACAGACTTCCGTCGAAAAGTTAGCAATTTTTTTTCATACATTTTTCAGCGAGTCATTTCAGGCTTTTCGCATCATTTAGCCACTTTTTCACTACATTTTCCAGAAAGCCTTTACAGTAACGAAGGTTTTTTGGTATCACTCGTCCTCCTACTAGCCGTTACACTGGTCGAAATTCACTACGCTAGTTGAACAAGTTCCAGATTATTTTCTTACAAATCGCGTGTCATTCTAAGGCTTCAGCGGATGCAAAGCCAGGCTGAAATAGGCTTCGTTCGATAGTGTAGACATTCGGTTTGCCGTTTTAGGAGGTTCCGTTGCGAAATATGGCCTAGCGTAGTCGTGATCGACCAGCAGCCAACTTTCGGTGTGGAAAAATTTGCGACTTTGTGATTTCAGGGGCCGATTTTCCCCAGAGGCAGGTGTTTAGCCACCCTGAGACTAGTTTTATTTCATGACTGGATATATTAAACAGCGGAAAATGTCATTGCAGCCGGAAGTTTAGCCGTGACTGATACTTTTTCTGACAGACTTCCGTCGAAAAGTTAGCAATTTTTTTTCATACATTTTTCAGCGAGTCATTTCAGGCTTTTCGCATCATTTAGCCACTTTTTCACTACATTTTCCAGAAAGCCTTTACAGTAACGAAGGTTTTTTGGTATCACTCGTCCTCCTACTAGCCGTTAGACTGGTCGAAATTCACTGCGCTAGTTGAACAAGTTCCAGATTATTTTCATACAAATCGCGTGTCATTCTAAGGCTTCAGCGGATGCAAAGCCAGGCTGAAATAGGCTTCGTTCGATAGTGTAGACATTCGGTTTGCCGTTTTAGGAGGTTCCGTTGCGAAATATGGCCTAGCGTAGTCGTGATCGACCAGCAGCCAACTTTCGGTGTGGAAAAATTTGCGACTTTGTGATTTCAGGGGCCGATTTTCCCCAGAGGCAGGTGTTTAGCCACCCTGAGACTAGTTTTATTTCATGACTGGATATATTAAACAGCGGAAAATGTCATTGCAGCCGGAAGTTTAGCCGTGACTGATACTTTTTCTGACAGACTTCCGTCGAAAAGTTAGCAATTTTTTTTCATACATTTTTCAGCGAGTCATTTCAGGCTTTTCGCATCATTTAGCCACTTTTTCACTACATTTTCCAGAAAGCCTTTACAGTAACGAAGGTTTTTTGGTATCACTCGTCCTCCTACTAGCCGTTAGACTGGTCGAAATTCACTGCGCTAGTTGAACAAGTTCCAGATTATTTTCTTACAAATCGCGTGTCATTCTAAGGCTTCAGCGGATGCAAAGCCAGGCTGAAATAGGCTTCGTTCGATAGTGTAGACATTCGGTTTGCCGTTTTAGGAGGTTCCGTTGCGAAATATGGCCTAGCGTAGTCGTGATCGACCAGCAGCCAACTTTCGGTGTGGAAAAATTTGCGACTTTGTGATTTCAGGGGCCGATTTTCCCCAGAGGCAGGTGTTTAGCCACCCTGAGACTAGTTTTATTTCATGACTGGATATATTAAACAGCGGAAAATGTCATTGCAGCCGGAAGTTTAGCCGTGACTGATACTTTTTCTGACAGACTTCCGTCGAAAAGTTAGCAATTTTTTTTCATACATTTTTCAGCGAGTCATTTCAGGCTTTTCGCATCATTTAGCCACTTTTTCACTACATTTTCCAGAAAGCCTTTACAGTAACGAAGGTTATTTGGTATCACTCGTCCTCCTACTAGCCGTTAGACTGGTCGAAATTCACTGCGCTAGTTGAACAAGTTCCAGATTATTTTCTTACAAATCGCGTGTCATTCTAAGGCTTCAGCGGATGCAAAGCCAGGCTGAAATAGGCTTCGTTCGATAGTGTAGACATTCGGTTTGCCGTTTTAGGAGGTTCCGTTGCGAAATATGGCCTAGCGTAGTCGTGATCGACCAGCAGCCAACTTTCGGTGTGGAAAAATTTGCGACTTTGTGATTTCAGGGGCCGATTTTCCCCAGAGGCAGGTGTTTAGCCACCCTGAGACTAGTTTTATTTCATGACTGGATATATTAAACAGCGGAAAATGTCATTGCAGCCGGAAGTTTAGCCGTGACTGATACTTTTTCTGACAGACTTCCGTCGAAAAGTTAGCAATTTTTTTTCATACATTTTTCAGCGAGTCATTTCAGGCTTTTCGCATCATTTAGCCACTTTTTCACTACATTTTCCAGAAAGCCTTTACAGTAACGAAGGTTTTTTGGTATCACTCGTCCTCCTACTAGCCGTTAGACTGGTCGAAATTCACTGCGCTAGTTGAACAAGTTCCAGATTATTTTCTTACAAATCGCGTGTCATTCTAAGGCTTCAGCGGATGCAAAGCCAGGCTGAAATAGGCTTCGTTCGATAGTGTAGACATTCGGTTTGCCGTTTTAGGAGGTTCCGTTGCGAAATATGGCCTAGCGTAGTCGTGATCGACCAGCAGCCAACTTTCGGTGTGGAAAAATTTGCGACTTTGTGATTTCAGGGGCCGATTTTCCCCAGAGGCAGGTGTTTAGCCACCCTGAGACTAGTTTTATTTCATGACTGGATATATTAAACAGCGGAAAATGTCATTGCAGCCGGAAGTTTAGCCGTGACTGATACTTTTTCTGACAGACTTCCGTCGAAAAGTTAGCAATTTTTTTTCATACATTTTTCAGCGAGTCATTTCAGGCTTTTCGCATCATTTAGCCACTTTTTCACTACATTTTCCAGAAAGCCTTTACAGTAACGAAGGTTTTTTGGTATCACTCGTCCTCCTACTAGCCGTTACACTGGTCGAAATTCACTACGCTAGTTGAACAAGTTCCAGATTATTTTCTTACAAATCGCGTGTCATTCTAAGGCTTCAGCGGATGCAAAGCCAGGCTGAAATAGGCTTCGTTCGATAGTGTAGACATTCGGTTTGCCGTTTTAGGAGGTTCCGTTGCGAAATATGGCCTAGCGTAGTCGTGATCGACCAGCAGCCAACTTTCGATGTGGAAAAATTTGCGACTTTGTGATTTCAGGGGCCGATTTTCCCCAGAGGCAGGTGTTTAGCCACCCTGAGACTAGTTTTATTTCATGACTGGATATATTAAACAGCGGAAAATGTCATTGCAGCCGGAAGTTTAGCCGTGACTGATACTTTTTCTGACAGACTTCCGTCGAAAAGTTAGCAATTTTTTTTCATACATTTTTCAGCGAGTCATTTCAGGCTTTTCGCATCATTTAGCCACTTTTTCACTACATTTTCCAGAAAGCCTTTACAGTAACGAAGGTTTTTTGGTATCACTCGTCCTCCTACTAGCCGTTACACTGGTCGAAATTCACTACGCTAGTTGAACAAGTTCCAGATTATTTTCTTACAAATCGCGTGTCATTCTAAGGCTTCAGCGGATGTAAAGCCAGGCTGAAATAGGCTTCGTTCGATAGTGTAGACATTCGATTTGCCGTTTTAGGAGGTTCCGTTGCGAAATATGGCCTAGCGTAGTCGTGATCGACCAGCAGCCAACTTTCGGTGTGGAAAAATTTGCGACTTTGTGATTTCAGGGGCCGATTTTCCCCAGAGGCAGGTGTTTAGCCACCCTGAGACTAATTTTATTTCATGACTGGATATATTAAACAGCGGAAAATGTCATTGCAGCCGGAAGTTTAGCCGTGACTAATACTTTTTCTGACAGACTTCCGTCGAAAAGTTAGCAATTTTTTTTCATACATTTTTCAGCGAGTCATTTCAGGCTTTTCGCATCATTTAGCCACTTTTTCACTACATTTTCCAGAAAGCCTTTACAGTAACGAAGGTTTTTTGGTATCACTCGTCCTCCTACTAGCCGTTAGACTGGTCGAAATTCACTGCGCTAGTTGAACAAGTTCCAGATTATTTTCTTACAAATCGCGTGTCATTCTAAGGCTTCAGCGGATGCAAAGCCAGGCTGAAATAGGCTTCGTTCGATAGTGTAGACATTCGGTTTGCCGTTTTAGGAGGTTCCGTTGCGAAATATGGCCTAGCGTAGTCGTGATCGACCAGCAGCCAACTTTCGGTGTGGAAAAATTTGCGACTTTGTGATTTCAGGGGCCGATTTTCCCCAGAGGCAGGTGTTTAGCCACCCTGAGACTAGTTTTATTTCATGACTGGATATATTAAACAGCGGAAAATGTCATTGCAGCCGGAAGTTTAGCCGTGACTGATACTTTTTCTGACAGACTTCCGTCGAAAAGTTAGCAATTTTTTTTCATACATTTTTCAGCGAGTCATTTCAGGCTTTTCGCATCATTTAGCCACTTTTTCACTACATTTTCCAGAAAGCCTTTACAGTAACGAAGGTTTTTTGGTATCACTCGTCCTCCTACTAGCCGTTACACTGGTCGAAATTCACTACGCTAGTTGAACAAGTTCCAGATTATTTTCTTACAAATCGCGTGTCATTCTAAGGCTTCAGCGGATGCAAAGCCAGGCTGAAATAGGCTTCGTTCGATAGTGTAGACATTCGGTTTGCCGTTTTAGGAGGTTCCGTTGCGAAATATGGCCTAGCGTAGTCGTGATCGACCAGCAGCCAACTTTCGGTGTGGAAAAATTTGCGACTTTGTGATTTCAGGGGCCGATTTTCCCCAGAGGCAGGTGTTTAGCCACCCTGAGACTAGTTTTATTTCATGACTGGATATATTAAACAGCGGAAAATGTCATTGCAGCCGGAAGTTTAGCCGTGACTGATACTTTTTCTGACAGACTTCCGTCGAAAAGTTAGCAATTTTTTTTCATACATTTTTCAGCGAGTCATTTCAGGCTTTTCGCATCATTTAGCCACTTTTTCACTACATTTTCCAGAAAGCCTTTACAGTAACGAAGGTTTTTTGGTATCACTCGTCCTCCTACTAGCCGTTAGACTGGTCGAAATTCACTGCGCTAGTTGAACAAGTTCCAGATTATTTTCATACAAATCGCGTGTCATTCTAAGGCTTCAGCGGATGCAAAGCCAGGCTGAAATAGGCTTCGTTCGATAGTGTAGACATTCGGTTTGCCGTTTTAGGAGGTTCCGTTGCGAAATATGGCCTAGCGTAGTCGTGATCGACCAGCAGCCAACTTTCGGTGTGGAAAAATTTGCGACTTTGTGATTTCAGGGGCCGATTTTCCCCAGAGGCAGGTGTTTAGCCACCCTGAGACTAGTTTTATTTCATGACTGGATATATTAAACAGCGGAAAATGTCATTGCAGCCGGAAGTTTAGCCGTGACTGATACTTTTTCTGACAGACTTCCGTCGAAAAGTTAGCAATTTTTTTTCATACATTTTTCAGCGAGTCATTTCAGGCTTTTCGCATCATTTAGCCACTTTTTCACTACATTTTCCAGAAAGCCTTTACAGTAACGAAGGTTTTTTGGTATCACTCGTCCTCCTACTAGCCGTTAGACTGGTCGAAATTCACTGCGCTAGTTGAACAAGTTCCAGATTATTTTCTTACAAATCGCGTGTCATTCTAAGGCTTCAGCGGATGCAAAGCCAGGCTGAAATAGGCTTCGTTCGATAGTGTAGACATTCGGTTTGCCGTTTTAGGAGGTTCCGTTGCGAAATATGGCCTAGCGTAGTCGTGATCGACCAGCAGCCAACTTTCGATGTGGAAAAATTTGCGACTTTGTGATTTCAGGGGCCGATTTTCCCCAGAGGCAGGTGTTTAGCCACCCTGAGACTAGTTTTATTTCATGACTGGATATATTAAACAGCGGAAAATGTCATTGCAGCCGGAAGTTTAGCCGTGACTGATACTTTTTCTGACAGACTTCCGTCGAAAAGTTAGCAATTTTTTTTCATACATTTTTCAGCGAGTCATTTCAGGCTTTTCGCATCATTTAGCCACTTTTTCACTACATTTTCCAGAAAGCCTTTACAGTAACGAAGGTTTTTTGGTATCACTCGTCCTCCTACTAGCCGTTAGACTGGTCGAAATTCACTGCGCTAGTTGAACAAGTTCCAGATTATTTTCTTACAAATCGCGTGTCATTCTAAGGCTTCAGCGGATGCAAAGCCAGGCTGAAATAGGCTTCGTTCGATAGTGTAGACATTCGGTTTGCCGTTTTAGGAGGTTCCGTTGCGAAATATGGCCTAGCGTAGTCGTGATCGACCAGCAGCCAACTTTCGGTGTGGAAAAATTTGCGACTTTGTGATTTCAGGGGCCGATTTTCCCCAGAGGCAGGTGTTTAGCCACCCTGAGACTAGTTTTATTTCATGACTGGATATATTAAACAGCGGAAAATGTCATTGCAGCCGGAAGTTTAGCCGTGACTGATACTTTTTCTGACAGACTTCCGTCGAAAAGTTAGCAATTTTTTTTCATACATTTTTCAGCGAGTCATTTCAGGCTTTTCGCATCATTTAGCCACTTTTTCACTACATTTTCCAGAAAGCCTTTACAGTAACGAAGGTTTTTTGGTATCACTCGTCCTCCTACTAGCCGTTACACTGGTCGAAATTCACTACGCTAGTTGAACAAGTTCCAGATTATTTTCTTACAAATCGCGTGTCATTCTAAGGCTTCAGCGGATGCAAAGCCAGGCTGAAATAGGCTTCGTTCGATAGTGTAGACATTCGGTTTGCCGTTTTAGGAGGTTCCGTTGCGAAATATGGCCTAGCGTAGTCGTGATCGACCAGCAGCCAACTTTCGGTGTGGAAAAATTTGCGACTTTGTGATTTCAGGGGCCGATTTTCCCCAGAGGCAGGTGTTTAGCCACCCTGAGACTAGTTTTATTTTATGACTGGATATATTAAACAGCGGAAAATGTCATTGCAGCCGGAAGTTTAGCCGTGACTGATACTTTTTCTGACAGACTTCCGTCGAAAAGTTAGCAATTTTTTTTCATACATTTTTCAGCGAGTCATTTCAGGCTTTTCGCATCATTTAGCCACTTTTTCACTACATTTTCCAGAAAGCCTTTACAGTAACGAAGGTTTTTTGGTATCACTCGTCCTCCTACTAGCCGTTAGACTGGTCGAAATTCACTGCGCTAGTTGAACAAGTTCCAGATTATTTTCATACAAATCGCGTGTCATTCTAAGGCTTCAGCGGATGCAAAGCCAGGCTGAAATAGGCTTCGTTCGATAGTGTAGACATTCGGTTTGCCGTTTTAGGAGGTTCCGTTGCGAAATATGGCCTAGCGTAGTCGTGATCGACCAGCAGCCAACTTTCGGTGTGGAAAAATTTGCGACTTTGTGATTTCAGGGGCCGATTTTCCCCAGAGGCAGGTGTTTAGCCACCCTGAGACTAGTTTTATTTCATGACTGGATATATTAAACAGCGGAAAATGTCATTGCAGCCGGAAGTTTAGCCGTGACTGATACTTTTTCTGACAGACTTCCGTCGAAAAGTTAGCAATTTTTTTTCATACATTTTTCAGCGAGTCATTTCAGGCTTTTCGCATCATTTAGCCACTTTTTCACTACATTTTCCAGAAAGCCTTTACAGTAACGAAGGTTTTTTGGTATCACTCGTCCTCCTACTAGCCGTTAGACTGGTCGAAATTCACTGCGCTAGTTGAACAAGTTCCAGATTATTTTCTTACAAATCGCGTGTCATTCTAAGGCTTCAGCGGATGCAAAGCCAGGCTGAAATAGGCTTCGTTCGATAGTGTAGACATTCGGTTTGCCGTTTTAGGAGGTTCCGTTGCGAAATATGGCCTAGCGTAGTCGTGATCGACCAGCAGCCAACTTTCGATGTGGAAAAATTTGCGACTTTGTGATTTCAGGGGCCGATTTTCCCCAGAGGCAGGTGTTTAGCCACCCTGAGACTAGTTTTATTTCATGACTGGATATATTAAACAGCGGAAAATGTCATTGCAGCCGGAAGTTTAGCCGTGACTGATACTTTTTCTGACAGACTTCCGTCGAAAAGTTAGCAATTTTTTTTCATACATTTTTCAGCGAGTCATTTCAGGCTTTTCGCATCATTTAGCCACTTTTTCACTACATTTTCCAGAAAGCCTTTACAGTAACGAAGGTTTTTTGGTATCACTCGTCCTCCTACTAGCCGTTAGACTGGTCGAAATTCACTGCGCTAGTTGAACAAGTTCCAGATTATTTTCTTACAAATCGCGTGTCATTCTAAGGCTTCAGCGGATGCAAAGCCAGGCTGAAATAGGCTTCGTTCGATAGTGTAGACATTCGGTTTGCCGTTTTAGGAGGTTCCGTTGCGAAATATGGCCTAGCGTAGTCGTGATCGACCAGCAGCCAACTTTCGGTGTGGAAAAATTTGCGACTTTGTGATTTCAGGGGCCGATTTTCCCCAGAGGCAGGTGTTTAGCCACCCTGAGACTAGTTTTATTTCATGACTGGATATATTAAACAGCGGAAAATGTCATTGCAGCCGGAAGTTTAGCCGTGACTGATACTTTTTCTGACAGACTTCCGTCGAAAAGTTAGCAATTTTTTTTCATACATTTTTCAGCGAGTCATTTCAGGCTTTTCGCATCATTTAGCCACTTTTTCACTACATTTTCCAGAAAGCCTTTACAGTAACGAAGGTTTTTTGGTATCACTCGTCCTCCTACTAGCCGTTACACTGGTCGAAATTCACTACGCTAGTTGAACAAGTTCCAGATTATTTTCTTACAAATCGCGTGTCATTCTAAGGCTTCAGCGGATGCAAAGCCAGGCTGAAATAGGCTTCGTTCGATAGTGTAGACATTCGGTTTGCCGTTTTAGGAGGTTCCGTTGCGAAATATGGCCTAGCGTAGTCGTGATCGACCAGCAGCCAACTTTCGGTGTGGAAAAATTTGCGACTTTGTGATTTCAGGGGCCGATTTTCCCCAGAGGCAGGTGTTTAGCCACCCTGAGACTAGTTTTATTTTATGACTGGATATATTAAACAGCGGAAAATGTCATTGCAGCCGGAAGTTTAGCCGTGACTGATACTTTTTCTGACAGACTTCCGTCGAAAAGTTAGCAATTTTTTTTCATACATTTTTCAGCGAGTCATTTCAGGCTTTTCGCATCATTTAGCCACTTTTTCACTACATTTTCCAGAAAGCCTTTACAGTAACGAAGGTTTTTTGGTATCACTCGTCCTCCTACTAGCCGTTAGACTGGTCGAAATTCACTGCGCTAGTTGAACAAGTTCCAGATTATTTTCATACAAATCGCGTGTCATTCTAAGGCTTCAGCGGATGCAAAGCCAGGCTGAAATAGGCTTCGTTCGATAGTGTAGACATTCGGTTTGCCGTTTTAGGAGGTTCCGTTGCGAAATATGGCCTAGCGTAGTCGTGATCGACCAGCAGCCAACTTTCGGTGTGGAAAAATTTGCGACTTTGTGATTTCAGGGGCCGATTTTCCCCAGAGGCAGGTGTTTAGCCACCCTGAGACTAGTTTTATTTCATGACTGGATATATTAAACAGCGGAAAATGTCATTGCAGCCGGAAGTTTAGCCGTGACTGATACTTTTTCTGACAGACTTCCGTCGAAAAGTTAGCAATTTTTTTTCATACATTTTTCAGCGAGTCATTTCAGGCTTTTCGCATCATTTAGCCACTTTTTCACTACATTTTCCAGAAAGCCTTTACAGTAACGAAGGTTTTTTGGTATCACTCGTCCTCCTACTAGCCGTTACACTGGTCGAAATTCACTACGCTAGTTGAACAAGTTCCAGATTATTTTCTTACAAATCGCGTGTCATTCTAAGGCTTCAGCGGATGCAAAGCCAGGCTGAAATAGGCTTCGTTCGATAGTGTAGACATTCGGTTTGCCGTTTTAGGAGGTTCCGTTGCGAAATATGGCCTAGCGTAGTCGTGATCGACCAGCAGCCAACTTTCGATGTGGAAAAATTTGCGACTTTGTGATTTCAGGGGCCGATTTTCCCCAGAGGCAGGTGTTTAGCCACCCTGAGACTAGTTTTATTTTATGACTGGATATATTAAACAGCGGAAAATGTCATTGCAGCCGGAAGTTTAGCCGTGACTGATACTTTTTCTGACAGACTTCCGTCGAAAAGTTAGCAATTTTTTTTCATACATTTTTCAGCGAGTCATTTCAGGCTTTTCGCATCATTTAGCCACTTTTTCACTACATTTTCCAGAAAGCCTTTACAGTAACGAAGGTTTTTTGGTATCACTCGTCCTCCTACTAGCCGTTAGACTGGTCGAAATTCACTGCGCTAGTTGAACAAGTTCCAGATTATTTTCTTACAAATCGCGTGTCATTCTAAGGCTTCAGCGGATGCAAAGCCAGGCTGAAATAGGCTTCGTTCGATAGTGTAGACATTCGGTTTGCCGTTTTAGGAGGTTCCGTTGCGAAATATGGCCTAGCGTAGTCGTGATCGACCAGCAGCCAACTTTCGGTGTGGAAAAATTTGCGACTTTGTGATTTCAGGGGCCGATTTTCCCCAGAGGCAGGTGTTTAGCCACCCTGAGACTAGTTTTATTTCATGACTGGATATATTAAACAGCGGAAAATGTCATTGCAGCCGGAAGTTTAGCCGTGACTGATACTTTTTCTGACAGACTTCCGTCGAAAAGTTAGCAATTTTTTTTCATACATTTTTCAGCGAGTCATTTCAGGCTTTTCGCATCATTTAGCCACTTTTTCACTACATTTTCCAGAAAGCCTTTACAGTAACGAAGGTTTTTTGGTATCACTCGTCCTCCTACTAGCCGTTACACTGGTCGAAATTCACTACGCTAGTTGAACAAGTTCCAGATTATTTTCTTACAAATCGCGTGTCATTCTAAGGCTTCAGCGGATGCAAAGCCAGGCTGAAATAGGCTTCGTTCGATAGTGTAGACATTCGGTTTGCCGTTTTAGGAGGTTCCGTTGCGAAATATGGCCTAGCGTAGTCGTGATCGACCAGCAGCCAACTTTCGATGTGGAAAAATTTGCGACTTTGTGATTTCAGGGGCCGATTTTCCCCAGAGGCAGGTGTTTAGCCACCCTGAGACTAGTTTTATTTCATGGCTGGATATATTAAACAGCGGAAAATGTCATTGCAGCCGGAAGTTTAGCCGTGACTGATACTTTTTCTGACAGACTTCCGTCGAAAAGTTAGCAATTTTTTTTCATACATTTTTCAGCGAGTCATTTCAGGCTTTTCGCATCATTTAGCCACTTTTTCACTACATTTTCCAGAAAGCCTTTACAGTAACGAAGGTTTTTTGGTATCACTCGTCCTCCTACTAGCCGTTAGACTGGTCGAAATTCACTGCGCTAGTTGAACAAGTTCCAGATTATTTTCTTACAAATCGCGTGTCATTCTAAGGCTTCAGCGGATGCAAAGCCAGGCTGAAATAGGCTTCGTTCGATAGTGTAGACATTCGGTTTGCCGTTTTAGGAGGTTCCGTTGCGAAATATGGCCTAGCGTAGTCGTGATCGACCAGCAGCCAACTTTCGGTGTGGAAAAATTTGCGACTTTGTGATTTCAGGGGCCGATTTTCCCCAGAGGCAGGTGTTTAGCCACCCTGAGACTAGTTTTATTTCATGACTGGATATATTAAACAGCGGAAAATGTCATTGCAGCCGGAAGTTTAGCCGTGACTGATACTTTTTCTGACAGACTTCCGTCGAAAAGTTAGCAATTTTTTTTCATACATTTTTCAGCGAGTCATTTCAGGCTTTTCGCATCATTTAGCCACTTTTTCACTACATTTTCCTGAAAGCCTTTACAGTAACGAAGGTTTTTTGGTATCACTCGTCCTCCTACTAGCCGTTACACTGGTCGAAATTCACTACGCTAGTTGAACAAGTTCCAGATTATTTTCTTACAAATCGCGTGTCATTCTAAGGCTTCAGCGGATGCAAAGCCAGGCTGAAATAGGCTTCGTTCGATAGTGTAGACATTCGGTTTGCCGTTTTAGGAGGTTCCGTTGCGAAATATGGCCTAGCGTAGTCGTGATCGACCAGCAGCCAACTTTCGGTGTGGAAAAATTTGCGACTTTGTGATTTCAGGGGCCGATTTTCCCCAGAGGCAGGTGTTTAGCCACCCTGAGACTAGTTTTATTTCATGACTGGATATATTAAACAGCGGAAAATGTCATTGCAGCCGGAAGTTTAGCCGTGACTGATACTTTTTCTGACAGACTTCCGTCGAAAAGTTAGCAATTTTTTTTCATACATTTTTCAGCGAGTCATTTCAGGCTTTTCGCATCATTTAGCCACTTTTTCACTACATTTTCCAGAAAGCCTTTACAGTAACGAAGGTTTTTTGGTATCACTCGTCCTCCTACTAGCCGTTAGACTGGTCGAAATTCACTGCGCTAGTTGAACAAGTTCCAGATTATTTTCATACAAATCGCGTGTCATTCTAAGGCTTCAGCGGATGCAAAGCCAGGCTGAAATAGGCTTCGTTCGATAGTGTAGACATTCGGTTTGCCGTTTTAGGAGGTTCCGTTGCGAAATATGGCCTAGCGTAGTCGTGATCGACCAGCAGCCAACTTTCGGTGTGGAAAAATTTGCGACTTTGTGATTTCAGGGGCCGATTTTCCCCAGAGGCAGGTGTTTAGCCACCCTGAGACTAATTTTATTTCATGACTGGATATATTAAACAGCGGAAAATGTCATTGCAGCCGGAAGTTTAGCCGTGACTAATACTTTTTCTGACAGACTTCCGTCGAAAAGTTAGCAATTTTTTTTCATACATTTTTCAGCGAGTCATTTCAGGCTTTTCGCATCATTTAGCCACTTTTTCACTACATTTTCCAGAAAGCCTTTACAATAACGAAGGTTTTTTGGTATCACTCGTCCTCCTACTAGCCGTTAGACTGGTCGAAATTCACTGCGCTAGTTGAACAAGTTCCAGATTATTTTCTTACAAATCGCGTGTCATTCTAAGGCTTCAGCGGATGCAAAGCCAGGCTGAAATAGGCTTCGTTCGATAGTGTAGACATTCGGTTTGCCGTTTTAGGAGGTTCCGTTGCGAAATATGGCCTAGCGTAGTCGTGATCGACCAGCAGCCAACTTTCGGTGTGGAAAAATTTGCGACTTTGTGATTTCAGGGGCCGATTTTCCCCAGAGGCAGGTGTTTAGCCACCCTGAGACTAGTTTTATTTCATGACTGGATATATTAAACAGCGGAAAATGTCATTGCAGCCGGAAGTTTAGCCGTGACTGATACTTTTTCTGACAGACTTCCGTCGAAAAGTTAGCAATTTTTTTTCATACATTTTTCAGCGAGTCATTTCAGGCTTTTCGCATCATTTAGCCACTTTTTCACTACATTTTCCAGAAAGCCTTTACAGTAACGAAGGTTTTTTGGTATCACTCGTCCTCCTACTAGCCGTTAGACTGGTCGAAATTCACTGCGCTAGTTGAACAAGTTCCAGATTATTTTCTTACAAATCGCGTGTCATTCTAAGGCTTCAGCGGATGCAAAGCCAGGCTGAAATAGGCTTCGTTCGATAGTGTAGACATTCGGTTTGCCGTTTTAGGAGGTTCCGTTGCGAAATATGGCCTAGCGTAGTCGTGATCGACCAGCAGCCAACTTTCGGTGTGGAAAAATTTGCGACTTTGTGATTTCAGGGGCCGATTTTCCCCAGAGGCAGGTGTTTAGCCACCCTGAGACTAGTTTTATTTCATGACTGGATATATTAAACAGCGGAAAATGTCATTGCAGCCGGAAGTTTAGCCGTGACTGATACTTTTTCTGACAGACTTCCGTCGAAAAGTTAGCAATTTTTTTTCATACATTTTTCAGCGAGTCATTTCAGGCTTTTCGCATCATTTAGCCACTTTTTCACTACATTTTCCAGAAAGCCTTTACAGTAACGAAGGTTTTTTGGTATCACTCGTCCTCCTACTAGCCGTTACACTGGTCGAAATTCACTGCGCTAGTTGAACAAGTTCCAGATTATTTTCTTACAAATCGCGTGTCATTCTAAGGCTTCAGCGGATGCAAAGCCAGGCTGAAATAGGCTTCGTTCGATAGTGTAGACATTCGGTTTGCCGTTTTAGGAGGTTCCGTTGCGAAATATGGCCTAGCGTAGTCGTGATCGACCAGCAGCCAACTTTCGATGTGGAAAAATTTGCGACTTTGTGATTTCAGGGGCCGATTTTCCCCAGAGGCAGGTGTTTAGCCACCCTGAGACTAGTTTTATTTCATGACTGGATATATTAAACAGCGGAAAATGTCATTGCAGCCGGAAGTTTAGCCGTGACTGATACTTTTTCTGACAGACTTCCGTCGAAAAGTTAGCAATTTTTTTTCATACATTTTTCAGCGAGTCATTTCAGGCTTTTCGCATCATTTAGCCACTTTTTCACTACATTTTCCAGAAAGCCTTTACAGTAACGAAGGTTTTTTGGTATCACTCGTCCTCCTACTAGCCGTTAGACTGGTCGAAATTCACTGCGCTAGTTGAACAAGTTCCAGATTATTTTCTTACAAATCGCGTGTCATTCTAAGGCTTCAGCGGATGCAAAGCCAGGCTGAAATAGGCTTCGTTCGATAGTGTAGACATTCGGTTTGCCGTTTTAGGAGGTTCCGTTGCGAAATATGGCCTAGCGTAGTCGTGATCGACCAGCAGCCAACTTTCGGTGTGGAAAAATTTGCGACTTTGTGATTTCAGGGGCCGATTTTCCCCAGAGGCAGGTGTTTAGCCACCCTGAGACTAGTTTTATTTCATGACTGGATATATTAAACAGCGGAAAATGTCATTGCAGCCGGAAGTTTAGCCGTGACTGATACTTTTTCTGACAGACTTCCGTCGAAAAGTTAGCAATTTTTTTTCATACATTTTTCAGCGAGTCATTTCAGGCTTTTCGCATCATTTAGCCACTTTTTCACTACATTTTCCAGAAAGCCTTTACAGTAACGAAGGTTTTTTGGTATCACTCGTCCTCCTACTAGCCGTTACACTGGTCGAAATTCACTGCGCTAGTTGAACAAGTTCCAGATTATTTTCTTACAAATCGCGTGTCATTCTAAGGCTTCAGCGGATGCAAAGCCAGGCTGAAATAGGCTTCGTTCGATAGTGTAGACATTCGGTTTGCCGTTTTAGGAGGTTCCGTTGCGAAATATGGCCTAGCGTAGTCGTGATCGACCAGCAGCCAACTTTCGATGTGGAAAAATTTGCGACTTTGTGATTTCAGGGGCCGATTTTCCCCAGAGGCAGGTGTTTAGCCACCCTGAGACTAGTTTTATTTCATGACTGGATATATTAAACAGCGGAAAATGTCATTGCAGCCGGAAGTTTAGCCGTGACTGATACTTTTTCTGACAGACTTCCGTCGAAAAGTTAGCAATTTTTTTTCATACATTTTTCAGCGAGTCATTTCAGGCTTTTCGCATCATTTAGCCACTTTTTCACTACATTTTCCAGAAAGCCTTTACAGTAACGAAGGTTTTTTGGTATCACTCGTCCTCCTACTAGCCGTTAGACTGGTCGAAATTCACTGCGCTAGTTGAACAAGTTCCAGATTATTTTCTTACAAATCGCGTGTCATTCTAAGGCTTCAGCGGATGCAAAGCCAGGCTGAAATAGGCTTCGTTCGATAGTGTAGACATTCGGTTTGCCGTTTTAGGAGGTTCCGTTGCGAAATATGGCCTAGCGTAGTCGTGATCGACCAGCAGCCAACTTTCGGTGTGGAAAAATTTGCGACTTTGTGATTTCAGGGGCCGATTTTCCCCAGAGGCAGGTGTTTAGCCACCCTGAGACTAGTTTTATTTCATGACTGGATATATTAAACAGCGGAAAATGTCATTGCAGCCGGAAGTTTAGCCGTGACTGATACTTTTTCTGACAGACTTCCGTCGAAAAGTTAGCAATTTTTTTTCATACATTTTTCAGCGAGTCATTTCAGGCTTTTCGCATCATTTAGCCACTTTTTCACTACATTTTCCAGAAAGCCTTTACAGTAACGAAGGTTTTTTGGTATCACTCGTCCTCCTACTAGCCGTTAGACTGGTCGAAATTCACTGCGCTAGTTGAACAAGTTCCAGATTATTTTCTTACAAATCGCGTGTCATTCTAAGGCTTCAGCGGATGCAAAGCCAGGCTGAAATAGGCTTCGTTCGATAGTGTAGACATTCGGTTTGCCGTTTTAGGAGGTTCCGTTGCGAAATATGGCCTAGCGTAGTCGTGATCGACCAGCAGCCAACTTTCGGTGTGGAAAAATTTGCGACTTTGTGATTTCAGGGGCCGATTTTCCCCAGAGGCAGGTGTTTAGCCACCCTGAGACTAGTTTTATTTCATGACTGGATATATTAAACAGCGGAAAATGTCATTGCAGCCGGAAGTTTAGCCGTGACTGATACTTTTTCTGACAGACTTCCGTCGAAAAGTTAGCAATTTTTTTTCATACATTTTTCAGCGAGTCATTTCAGGCTTTTCGCATCATTTAGCCACTTTTTCACTACATTTTCCAGAAAGCCTTTACAGTAACGAAGGTTTTTTGGTATCACTCGTCCTCCTACTAGCCGTTACACTGGTCGAAATTCACTACGCTAGTTGAACAAGTTCCAGATTATTTTCTTACAAATCGCGTGTCATTCTAAGGCTTCAGCGGATGCAAAGCCAGGCTGAAATAGGCTTCGTTCGATAGTGTAGACATTCGGTTTGCCGTTTTAGGAGGTTCCGTTGCGAAATATGGCCTAGCGTAGTCGTGATCGACCAGCAGCCAACTTTCGGTGTGGAAAAATTTGCGACTTTGTGATTTCAGGGGCCGATTTTCCCCAGAGGCAGGTGTTTAGCCACCCTGAGACTAGTTTTATTTCATGACTGGATATATTAAACAGCGGAAAATGTCATTGCAGCCGGAAGTTTAGCCGTGACTGATACTTTTTCTGACAGACTTCCGTCGAAAAGTTAGCAATTTTTTTTCATACATTTTTCAGCGAGTCATTTCAGGCTTTTCGCATCATTTAGCCACTTTTTCACTACATTTTCCAGAAAGCCTTTACAGTAACGAAGGTTTTTTGGTATCACTCGTCCTCCTACTAGCCGTTAGACTGGTCGAAATTCACTGCGCTAGTTGAACAAGTTCCAGATTATTTTCATACAAATCGCGTGTCATTCTAAGGCTTCAGCGGATGCAAAGCCAGGCTGAAATAGGCTTCGTTCGATAGTGTAGACATTCGGTTTGCCGTTTTAGGAGGTTCCGTTGCGAAATATGGCCTAGCGTAGTCGTGATCGACCAGCAGCCAACTTTCGGTGTGGAAAAATTTGCGACTTTGTGATTTCAGGGGCCGATTTTCCCCAGAGGCAGGTGTTTAGCCACCCTGAGACTAGTTTTATTTCATGACTGGATATATTAAACAGCGGAAAATGTCATTGCAGCCGGAAGTTTAGCCGTGACTGATACTTTTTCTGACAGACTTCCGTCGAAAAGTTAGCAATTTTTTTTCATACATTTTTCAGCGAGTCATTTCAGGCTTTTCGCATCATTTAGCCACTTTTTCACTACATTTTCCAGAAAGCCTTTACAGTAACGAAGGTTTTTTGGTATCACTCGTCCTCCTACTAGCCGTTAGACTGGTCGAAATTCACTGCGCTAGTTGAACAAGTTCCAGATTATTTTCTTACAAATCGCGTGTCATTCTAAGGCTTCAGCGGATGCAAAGCCAGGCTGAAATAGGCTTCGTTCGATAGTGTAGACATTCGGTTTGCCGTTTTAGGAGGTTCCGTTGCGAAATATGGCCTAGCGTAGTCGTGATCGACCAGCAGCCAACTTTCGGTGTGGAAAAATTTGCGACTTTGTGATTTCAGGGGCCGATTTTCCCCAGAGGCAGGTGTTTAGCCACCCTGAGACTAGTTTTATTTCATGACTGGATATATTAAACAGCGGAAAATGTCATTGCAGCCGGAAGTTTAGCCGTGACTGATACTTTTTCTGACAGACTTCCGTCGAAAAGTTAGCAATTTTTTTTCATACATTTTTCAGCGAGTCATTTCAGGCTTTTCGCATCATTTAGCCACTTTTTCACTACATTTTCCAGAAAGCCTTTACAGTAACGAAGGTTTTTTGGTATCACTCGTCCTCCTACTAGCCGTTAGACTGGTCGAAATTCACTGCGCTAGTTGAACAAGTTCCAGATTATTTTCTTACAAATCGCGTGTCATTCTAAGGCTTCAGCGGATGCAAAGCCAGGCTGAAATAGGCTTCGTTCGATAGTGTAGACATTCGGTTTGCCGTTTTAGGAGGTTCCGTTGCGAAATATGGCCTAGCGTAGTCGTGATCGACCAGCAGCCAACTTTCGGTGTGGAAAAATTTGCGACTTTGTGATTTCAGGGGCCGATTTTCCCCAGAGGCAGGTGTTTAGCCACCCTGAGACTAGTTTTATTTCATGACTGGATATATTAAACAGCGGAAAATGTCATTGCAGCCGGAAGTTTAGCCGTGACTGATACTTTTTCTGACAGACTTCCGTCGAAAAGTTAGCAATTTTTTTTCATACATTTTTCAGCGAGTCATTTCAGGCTTTTCGCATCATTTAGCCACTTTTTCACTACATTTTCCAGAAAGCCTTTACAGTAACGAAGGTTTTTTGGTATCACTCGTCCTCCTACTAGCCGTTACACTGGTCGAAATTCACTACGCTAGTTGAACAAGTTCCAAATTATTTTCTTACATCTCGATAGGCTTTAGCGGGTGCGTAGCCAGGCTGAAATAGGATTCATTCGGTACTCCTCATATATTTACTACTGTTTCATTGTGTTTTACTTAATATATTTATTCGTTGAGCTTGCAGTGAGCTTAGTGCTGCAATATTTTTATTTATTACAGAATTTTCGATTTTCTACAACCTCTTCAGGTGTGTTTATTGTAAAGCCTGCTCATTAAGCGAGGCATGGGAAATAGTTTTTCAGCGAAGCTTAATGTTTTATAGGGTTATTATAACGATTGCTGCTTATTTCACAAAAACGACTACCTAATTTGGTCGGATAATATGGCTGCTAGAGTTGGCTGCCAACTTCACACCGGTACGAATAAATCCGTGTTTGACCACCAATTCGTCCGTTGGCATACCTAGTATACCTAAGCGATGATGCGGTCAAACACGAAACTCGCATACTTGGAAATTTGAATAATATAGGCTTGTTTAGAAATGAAAACTAATAAAAAAGGTATTTAATTAAAACCAACATCATATTTCAGAAAGATCTTTTTACTCGTTCATATAATTTCAAAATTACATTCTCCTTAACAATGCAAAATGAAGCTCCTTCCTCAGCTTCTGAGTCGTTTACAGTCTTATTATACTTACAAAATAGTCTGTAACATCGTTATTATTCTGTTTAACACAACAATGACTGTGTAAAGCTGTAAAGCACAGTCGATGGTTACAAAACACTCATTTACATATACAATGTGTCAGCCACATAACATATTACACCGCCCGACAACCCCTAGTCTAATAACTGGCGTACTCCATTTATCATTCAAACCATATTTCACGTTGCCACATGTTTATCTTCTCCTGTTGTTCGTTTTCTTTGTACTTAAAGCTTCAAGACATTTCTACTCTTTGAAAGTTTTAGATACGCTACTTTTCTTTGCAAAGAAAATGTTGGAGAAATGGGAAATCGTGTGTTGACTTTTAGAGTAGCGTGTAATTCAAATGGAATGGGTACTGCGGGATGGGTTAATTTTATGAAAGCGATATAAAGTCAAACTGGAAAAACTAAAATATACTTTCACTAGAATAATTTTCGTGCTTGTGTTATAAGAGGCTCATAAGCTTGGGATGTTAGCCGAAAACAGTCATGAGCAATCATAATTTATTAATTTGGAACAGTTTTTTAATGGGACTACCCTCACCTGGCCCGTACGGAAAACTCGGTCATTTTACGGTTATGTATTAGGTAATGACAACTTAAATGGCGTTGGACGGGACACATGCTTAGAGAAGATAAGCAGAAATGGACCAAGCTAGTAACAGAGTGGTACCCAAGAGGGAGCAAAAGAAATAGAGGTAGACAACCCAAAAAATGGGAAGACGACCTTAAAAAATAGCTGGTCCGGTATGGACCCGGATAGCAAGAGACAGGAACACGTGGAAATCTTTGGAGGAGGCCTTTGTCGACAGACAAGCTGTTCCAAAATAACATCCAGTTGCCGATCAATCAAAATAAGAATCAAAAATTAGTTTATATAGAGAAGTAGGGTATTATAATAATTATGTAAGAAGGAATCAGCAATAAAGGCTATTTTATTTTATTTATTTATTATATTAGGTAATGAGATTTTGACAGGCTCTAGAAAAGGATATAGGGTACTTTTCATCATTAAAATCACCGTTTTTATATTTGCGCGGGTGGGACCCGCAGGGCGCAGTTTATCTAATAAATCAATACAGGGTTATAAGGAAAGGCTATGCTAAGCCGAAAAAGGCTCATAGTACTTATCAATAAACAATATCAATAATAATTTTATCATCATCAATAATTTTTACTACAGAACCAACCCGGAATTCGCAAAAAAAAATTGCTGTTCCATAGAAAAATATCAGTGACATTCGACAAAATGTATAGAACACCTGATATTATATCGCGAATTCCGGGTCGGCCTCGTAGTAAAAGTTGTACATAATGATGAGCTTGGCAGCTTAGCATACCCTTTCCTTAAAACCTTGTATACTATCACCTTTTCTTGAAGCCCGCTTCGCGTGTCATAGTTCAATGAACGACCGCGACACCCACCGACAAAATATATTTCTGAAAAATATTTTTAAAATATTCATATCTTATTCTTAGAATTTTTACCGTTTACAAAAAATACGCGGCGAAGATGAAACGAAAATGGTGGCAGACAGGCGCTTATCTGCGTAGTTGAACGTCTATCGTGAATCGTGAAATGTCGTTTCTTTGACGGCAGAAGCCCACCAAGTGGAAAGAAAATGCTATTTTAACGTTTTGTCTAATTTCGGATGGTCGTGAAAATATATTTGGAAAATTGGAATATCAAAATGAGAATTTATTAGCGAGCAGTTCAAATTCAAATTCAAATTCAAATTCAAAATAATTTATTCAAATATGGGTACATCAATGTACACTTATGAATGTCAAATACAATTTTTACGAATAAATTAATACACAATAAATTAAATGTCAAAGAAAACAATATTAATAAAATGTCAAAAAAATTATATAAATTATTGCAATGTCAAAATATCAAGGTATAGAATAACTACAATAGTAGGTATAATCAGTCAAGACACTTATGAATGTCAAATACAATTTTTACGAATAAATTAATACACAATAAATTAAATGTCAAAGAAAATAATATTATTAGAATGTCAAAACAAAATATATAAATAATTGCAATGTCAAAATATCAATGTATAAAATAACTACAATAGTAGATAAGTCAATGTATTTATCTTCTTTTACTACATATAAAAATCAATCGCCATCCGTTAGTCCAAAAGCTCGAAAATAGCTCGACCAATTTCTAGTTATATATCGTCGTATCCGTGGAAGACAGCCACAGTTGCAAAACCCTAGGTTTCCAGGAGGCGGTTTTTTCTGATTATCTCGGAAATTTCTTAGACAACGTATGTTTTTTAGTATTCTAAACAATTCCTTGACACAACAGGCAGTGAATCATATTTTTTTTTAATTTTTGACGATAGTATTTGTACGTGTTTTGTCCCTTAATACCTTACTCCACGGAATTTTCTCAAGATCACGTCGGCTTAACCGCCATGAGGGCTTTTTTCCGAGTGAGAAATGAGAAACGCGGTGAATTTAAGAGACATTGCGCCTTTATTCCACGTAAAAAGCTGGGTGGTGGCCTTCTTACGACAAAAATATTAGAATTTGCGGTTTAATTTTTAGTGTTCGTGTACAAGAGATGAAAAACAATGTTGTTTTAACCGACTTCCAAAAAAAGGAGGGGGTTCTCAATTCGGATGTTTGTATTTTTTTTTTTTTTGTTAATGGTTGGATGTTAGATATTATAATTTTGCGCGACTTTTTTTTATTTTGACCTGACCGCGAGCGCGTCACGCTTGTAATCTCCTGATGAAGATCACCGAATATGATCAAAACTAGTCGTTATAAACGACTTAATTTGACGTTAGTAATCCCGTGTTAATTATATCAGAATATATTTTAATCTTTTAAATATAAATAACAAGTTCTGACTGACTGACTGACAGACGACTTAAAGCCAAACCACAGGTCGTAGAAATTTAAATTTGGAGAGTGTATTTGTTTTGATGAGCAAAGGTGTGTACTAAGAAAGGATTTTTTGAAATTCAACCCCTGAAGGTGTGGAATAGGGTGTAAAAGTGTATATGGAGAAGCTTGTTTTGTTTTTTGATGCCACGAATTTAAAAATTTTACAATATGACTTAAGAAAATATTGATCACGTATTTCACCATTTTCTGTAAATCAACCCCTATGAGGGTGAAATGGCGTGGTAAATATGGCACGAAGATAAAATTTGTTTTGATGCTACGTCAATGAAACTTTACACAGATGTACTAAATTTATAATAGAATCCCAAAATTTTCGAAAAGTCACTCTCGAGCTGGAATTGTTAATTATCTCGAAAATTCAAAACGCTTTTACCAAAGCGCCAAGACTAAAAATACTCCAAAACCTTAAACTTTTTTGGGGAAAATGAAACAACAAACAACACAAAATAAAACAAACAAACTTTGAGGGTCTATATTTCCGAAACTATTGAAGGTGGTGTATTTGACCAAATGTTATCCAAGATAACAAATTCAAAATGGTCCGAGGGGGCTGATTTATTGTATCTGGGGGTTTCCCTAATTCCATTATGACGCTTTTGACATACTCTCAAAAAAGGAGGGTTAAGTTAATTATACCCCCAAAAAATAAACGGTTTTTAAAGTGTAGTCCACGTGGTCGAAGCTAGTTTTTAATAAAGTAGCGTCGACTGACCGCGAGATGATTTATTTTTTACCCAACTGCAACGAAGCTAAAAAAGAGGGATATGTATGTATTTATGTGTGTATGTACGCATGTATATTAATTGTGGATGTATAAAGTAGCTCTTTGTTATGACCGAATAGTGGCACTAGACTCACACAAACAAATAAGACGCGCGACGGGATCTAAATACTTCAATAAGAGATTTATGTCAGAATCTCCTGAAGAAGCAGGGGCTAGAAGTGCAACAATCGAAAGAAACACAAAACTACTACCAAAAAGAATAAATAAGACGCAAGACATACAGGTTCCTTAAGACCTAAATGTTCTGATTCTGATTCTGATTCTGAAAACCTTGACTGCTTAGCCCCCAAGCAACTGCTAGCCAAGAAAAAACCAAAAGGCTCTTCCAAAAGACTCTTTCAAATCGCTTAGTCACCGTAGAGGAGTAAGCCAGCACCCGCTAAACCAGACCGGAACACTCAGGCTTTTCTTAATGCAAACACTCTAATCGTAGACAGTAAGATCACCAAACTAAGTTTTTCTATAAAATCTATAAATTGGGACATCCTAGGGATATGCGAAACTAGAAGACCACAGACATTAAAAAAAACCATAGAAGAATACTCGGACTTTATTCTATTCCGCACACCTGGAACAAAGTGAACAAACGGAAGAAACGAGGTTGGGTTCTTAATGACAAAACCTCTGAAACACAATATTTTAAAATTTAAAACCGTGTTGGATAAAACTACAACTCTGGAAATAAAGACATCCAACGAAAATATTAGATAATTTGTACTGGGATATTAAAGCCTCCGAAGACAAAATAGTTAACGAAATTTTAAAATCATTATGAATGCTGTTGATAAAGCCACTACAGCAACTATTTAACATAGTTATTGAAATAAAAACAACGTCAGCACAGTGGTCGAAGTCTATTATTATACTTGTACATAAAAAGGAGACCAATGTGACATTAGAAACTATAAACCAATGAGCCTAATGACAAACTTGTATAAAATATTCTCAAATTTTTTACTCAACCGGTTTACAATAACTCTAGACGAAAACCAACCGAGAGAGCAGGCAGGTTTTCGAAATGTTTTCAACAATGAACCACATACAGGTAGTCTTTCAATTGATAAAAAATCCAATGAAAACGGGAAACCGCTATTTATGTGCTTTTTATAGACTACACAAAAGCATTCGATTCTGTAGACCACAACATGATCTGGACTGCACTAAAATAACAAAGCACTGACCAGCCAACCAGCCCTACATTAACGTGATCTGCAACATAATTATACTCTAAAGGCATAGCCAGAATGTGATTAGAGCGGGAAAGCATGGAGTTCCCAATGGAAAAATGAGATAGGCAAGGCGACCCTATTTCATCAAAAACCTTCTCGGCTGTGATAGAGCGTGTTTCCAGAAGTCTGAAATGGGAAAACAAAAAAGTGAAGATAGATGAATATTTCCTGAGCCACTTCTGATTTGCTGAATGTGGTATTTGCTGAAAATGCATTAGACTTGGAATCCATGGTTAGCAAACTAGTAATAGAGAGCAAGAAGGTTGGTCTTGAGATAAATGCAACAAAAATAAAGGTTACCTTACTAATCGTGAGTCTCATGTCATTGAAGGTGTAAAAATTGAGTATGAGAACATCTATGTTATCTCGGACATTTGGTTTCTTTTAATGATTGTACAGAAAAAGAGGTACCTACACATAAGAATTTCATCAGACTGGAAAAATCATGAAATAAAGACATAAAGAAATGCTTAACATATGGGTGTCAAACATGGTATTTGAGTTAAATGGATGAAGAAAAAGTTCTACAAGAGAAAAATGCAGAAAAGTTTATCAGATATAAAAAAAAAACAGACAGATTAAATATAACTTGTAAGAAACAAAATCAAAGTACCTGATGTATGTTAAGATGTAAGACAACAACGATAACACTACTTAAATATGTGGTCTGTGATAATGGGCAGGCTACATACCTAATTATGTAGGATGGAAAGCAACAGATGGACAAAAATAATTACAGAATGTATTTCAAGAGATAAAAAAAGAAACCAGGGAAAGTAAAAGAACAGATGGAGAGACATATATTATTTACGGTACAATACTGACCAGACGAGGAAGACGAGAGAGAGAGAGAAGAGTGGAGAGTTTTAGGGGAGGCCTACACCGCAGAGGCCACTTCTATGATACAAACTAATTAAAATTATATGTTATGTAGTATTTATAAGGTAGAAGAAATATAGACTTATTTATTTAATTTATTGTCTTTTTTATATATAAATGTAGGTATACAAAGATGTTTATTTTTGTTAAGTCCTTTAGCGATGATTCTGACTGGCGCGTGACTTGTAATGTAACATATTTTTAAAATTGTAGTTCATGTACACCCAGTTCCCAATAGCATTAGAAAACAAGTTTTTCTTCGATTTTATCTACTGTGAGTACTGAGTAGCATTGTTTTTAGCCATTAAGTTATTGCACAAATAAAGAATGAAGATCAAAATATAAAATATTTGAATTTTATTCACCCTCCCGTGACATATTAACCAATTTCCTGGAACGTTTAATTACTCAAACGCGCCCGCACGCCCGGTAAATCCGTCAAGTAATGGCACAGATGCGCTTACGACCCTGTCGGCCGACTCCCCAAGCAACTTTTACCGTCGAACACGGCCGCGCAGGCGAGTGTGGCCGTAATCGCCGGATAAAATTGGACGCAGTGGCGTTAGTGGCTGTATTCTACGGAGTATTTTGGAGCGTGGCTTTTTGTCAAAATTTTAAATCGTGTTTTTTTATATCAAATACAGGATTTTCCGATTTTCTGAAAATGTGAGTAGATGCGTATGTATTTAAGGATTCCAAAAATGCAATAAAAGAAAAAAGCCACAACCGCCAGTGTGGCAGTCTTCCACGGATAGGGCGATATAGGGTTTTAGGGACAGAGAATGATAAGCTGTAAAAAGCTGATAATTTTCGCCATTAAGTATGAACAAATTTCAAACAAACTCAACAAAACAAAACAAAACAATTCGACAAAACGTATGTTCTATACGTTTTGTCGAATGTCATTGACATTTTTCTATGGAACAGCTGATTATTTTTGCGAATTCCGGATTGGTCCCATAGTATAAGCTGTTATCATTGATGAGTACTATAAACTCTTTTATAAAAAAAATATTTCATTTACGAAAGCTAGGTAATCCCAAGAACAATTTAATATTATTAAAGAAAAAAAACAATTATGGTCCTTCCAACTTCAAGCTAGATGAGTTTAAACCCTGAAAGCTGGAACCGTCCCACCCGAAAACTTATCTTTCATCATTTTACTGGCAATCGACACCGACAGATACAAACCGCACAAGCGACTTGTTTTCACAAAATCCTTTCTGAATAAATAATATACTCATACATAATATTTATAACATGTCCCAAATCCCACTTTCGTTTATATGTTATTCATAGCGGTAACAACAGACGGATTCAGGGAAAGAAACACCATTAATATTTTACGCCTGTGGGTTATTCTCAAAGCGTCTAAAGTGTACTCAATTATTCATAAGAATACGCACATTGGGCATTGTTAATAAGAGTCCTATTTAGATATGTACGTATAATTAGATTGTTTAAGTGGGTGTATGGATGTAAGTGTGCATGAACGTTGGAAGTGCTAATTGTGTTACGGCAGAACGAACTAGTCTAAGACTTTTTAAAGAGAGAGTAGGTGTTTCCCGATACGAGTATATACATTATACATTATAATCTGGGTGTCTTCAAGTCGCGAGTGAATCGGTATCTTTTGGGCAAGCGTGCTCCATCGTAGACCGCATCATTGCTCACCATCAGGCGAGATGGCGGTCAAATGCAAGCTTATATCTAAATGAAAATATTATAAAAAATAAAAAGTAGACACGATACACTTTATTGTGTACTGTCTTGTACAGTTAAAATCGGCACTAATCTTGTCATCTGAACTGAGCCGAGCCGATTCGAGCCAAAACGCATCCAGTCCTATGTTGAAAATAAGATGGCTAGATCAGAACGTCACTCGTCTTCCAGTGTTTGGACGTTTATTATTATCATTATCGTTATCTATATATATATATATATATATATAAATGAATCCCTATTTCCCTTGGTCACGCCATCACGCGTGAACGGCTGGACCGATTTCACTTTTTTTTTGTTGTTTTTGTTATTGTCAGGAGAAGGTTCATCTATAAGAAAAAAAAATTCGCCAAAAGTTAGAAAATTTATTGAGAACTTTGAGAACAAAAATAGGTTTATAGATAAAATTTTAAATAGAAATAAAAAAAAATCTACCTATATCCCGCATAAAGAAACATTTACTCTACGTTTATCCCAAAATGTTTAAAAAATGAATGTCTACCCGTGCGAAGCCGAGACGGGCCGCTAGTTTTATTATAATTAACACAGGAATACCTACTCACGTGAAAATTAAGCCGTAGCAAACGACTGCGTCAAAACTATGTTGGTTTCCATGGTAAAGTATTACGTAATGTTACGTATTCCGATTTTACGTAACTTCATTTAATTTAATTCTGAAATATCTCTGTAAACTTGATTTACCTGTAACATTCAATGATATTAAGGTCATTAAATATTTCTGGTTTCATTAGATAAGTCATGTACTTTTATTTGTTTCAAACTAAAACATACACCTGGTTGGTAATTTCTTTCCAACCATCTATCTCTATTAATTTCAAAATAGTTTTCGAAATATGATTATGGTGTTTATACCTTTATAGCTTTGCTCTAAGTGGTCAGTAGTCCCTACTCTGTGATACACCCTGTGCCTCATCGCACCACAGTAACCGGGAACAGCTTTAGCACGCAATAATCTTAAATATTAGATAGATTCATGTGCCGTCGGCTTCACGACGTCAGTTCGGTATTACCTTGGAACATTAGTTTGTATTCGTAATCCTGGGATAGTCATTGGATACAGCGATGTAGCTTAATGGAATTACCTACAGTGTAGTAACGACCCTAATAGAGAGATTATTAGGTTCTTAATCTATTGTTTCACCAATATTCTTTGATTAATAATTTTTAGGGCTGGTTGGTGAAAAATTAATGATTAGCTTTGTTTTAGTTGTAAGCGGGTGAAACTAGATGGCGCTTTAATTAGTAAGGTTTTTATTACTTCAACTTTTAAATCAAGCGTGACAATGGACCAAACTCTAATAATAATATCAGAATCTCTATTTCAGCCCAGCGCAAAATACTGGTTTAAATACTTTTATTTACAAACGATAGCTTTACCTAAATATTAAACACATAATTTAAAACAATTTATGAATTTGGTCAAAGAAATTTTAAATGACATTAAAATTTGCCATTTGAATCCGCCACTACCAGTCTTCCCACAAATCTAAATACCTATTAGACTAATCATTCAAATTCTATTAGACTAATCATTGATTTTAATTATTAGAGACTTAGTTCACATATTCTCTAACTTAAGAAAAATAATTTACCTGAAATGAAAATTTATTCTGAGTAAGATCGTTGAAAAGTAGCATTTCCTTGTAGCATAGTAACGTTAAGTCAATAGGATTGCTTTTAATTACTTGTTTATTTAGCCGTAGCCAAGGTGTTTCTGATTTGCAGGGGGAGTTCTGTGTGAATGGTTTCCACATCAGTTACCCCGCAACCCTAATTGTTTACTGAGCGTACAACCCTTCTATAGCAACTGTTTACTAACAGTAAACTTCCTACTAATCAACTAGTAACAGTGTTGTAAGAGAGTAACAGTGTCTTAGCAAAACTTAAACAATAAAGTCTGAAATAAATCCTTATTACTCGCAAAAATGAGTAATGTCAAGAAATAAAAAGTAAAACTGACAGTTATTATTAGTTTTGTTAAAAATAAAAATAAAGAGACTACCAAAAAAAATGTATAATTAAAATCGTACGGACATTATTGTTGAGTTTAAAACTTCTATTTATTTAAAACTATAGGGCCTCGATATTTTTGGCAGTTAAAAAGGCAGCTGTTTTAATCTTGGAGGAATTGTGCTCCTGACCTTAAGTTTTAATAATAAACTAAAGCTAATAAACTCTAAAGATGACGGCACAAAATAAAAAACCCACATTCAACATGTACGGGCGGGTGACAAAAGATCTTCCAAAACCAAACAAGTTGAATTTTTGCACAGACTTCGACAAAACCATCGTCTCCAACGCTTTCCTAGACAGAGGTTGGAAGCAGGTGAGCCCAGATGACGACTGGAACATATACTGGTCAAACACATTCAACTGCAGATCCTTGTTCAACTCGGAACACGGCTGCAGATTCAACGATCATCAATTGATAAACCATTTCCCCAACCACTATGAACTTGTCCGCAAAGACTTACTCTTCAAAAACATAAAGCGGTACAGAAAAGATTTGGAGCGCGAAAATAATCCGCTCGCGAAGAAAGTCGAGATAAAAGTCCCGAACAGCTTTACCATCAGCCGCTACTTGTACTTAGACTTCATCCCGACAACGTTCGTGCTACCCATGGATTACAACAATTTCGTCGAAGAATACCGCAAATCTCCTCAAACAACATGGATCCTAAAACCTTGCGCCAAATCCCAAGGCGCCGGAATTTTCCTCATAAACAAACTGTCCAAACTGAAGAAATGGCGGGAATCTAAAAGATATGTGCACTCACATATGACAAGTAAAGATACTTTATGTTATATCGCGGTACATAGATAATCCGCTTTTGATCGGCGGCAAGAAATTCGATTTGAGGATTTACGTCCTCGTTACGTCATTCCGGCCTTTAAAGGCTTACATGTTTCGCGAGGGATTTTGTCGATTCTGCACAATGAAGTACGATACAAGCGTCGCTGAGCTCGACAATATGTACATACATCTGACGAATGTGAGCGTGCAGCAACACGGGGCCGATTACAACACACACCACGGGGGCAAGCTGAACATGCAGAACCTGAAGCTCTTTTTGCAAGGGACGCGCGGCCGCGATCTCACTAACCGGCTATTCGAGGAGATCCAGTGGGTGATAGTCCATTCATTAAAGGCAGTGATGCACATCATGTCGAACGACCGCCATTGCTTCGAGTGTTACGGTTACGACATAATCATAGACGATAACTTAAAGCCGTGGCTTATAGAAGTGAACGCTTCCCCCTCGATGACTGCGACGACGCCTAACGACCGGATACGCAAGTGTAAGCTAGTAGATAATCTGTTATCGATCGTGCTGCCTCCGGACGGCGTGCCGGACGCGCGCTGGAACAAAATACCCACGGCAGAGGCTTTAGGGGATTTCGAAACTCTTATCGACGAAGACTTCATGCACAGAGGGGACTCTGAAACGGTGCGACGTGCTCATACTAAAACTGTTTATTAACGTGTTATTTTTCTCTGTATAAACTCAACGGAAATAAAAATTCAATTTAAAATTATTATTTTATTTAAATACTACATATATAAATTAAAATAAAGTAAGTTCGAAAAGTTTAAAATATATCTACTGTTTAAAGCGATGATATTTATAGTAGCGTGAGTTAGCGTCTTCCCGCTCCATAAGTTCTTCATCGATCAATAAATCAAAGTCTCCCAAAGATTCCTGGTCGGGGATTTTATTCCACCTGGCGTCGGGAATACCGTCGGGAGGCACAACTACCGACACGATATTGTCTATCAGTTTATATTTCAATATCCTGTCATTGTGTGTCGTCGATTGAAGCGAGGGTGAGGCGTTTACCTCCACTAACCAAGGCTTTAGGGTGTTATCTATTATTATATCGTACCCGTAACATTCAAAACAATGGCGATCGTTGGCCATCACCGGCGCGACCGCTTTCAGAGAATGAACAATGAGCCACTGCATTTCCGTAAATAATTTGTCGGTCACAGACCTTCCTCTCGTACCCTCCAAATATAAACGGAAATTCTGAATGCTCATCTTGCCTCCGTGCAGACTATTATAATCCCCACCGTGCTTCTGTACACTGACATTAGTCAAGTGCACGTACATGTTATCTAGCTCCGTGACACTCGTGTCATATTTCACTGTGCAGAATCTACAAAACCCGTGCTGGAAGAGATACGCCTTTAAAGGTCGGAACGATGTCACTAGGACGTACAATCTGAGATCGAATTTCTTTCCACCGATTAAAAGCGGGTTGTCGATGTAGCGCGATATTACATAACTTTCCTTGCTATTGAACTGCTGGTGGAAAGGAGTTTTCGCATCGCGCGACCACTTTTTAAGTTTCGAAAGTTTGTTTATTAAGAAAATTCCAGCGCCCTGGGATTTACCGCACGGTTTCATAATCCAAGTGCTCTGCGGGGACTTTCTGTACTCCTCGACGAACATGTTGTAATCTGCGGGCAGGACGTATGTGACGGGAATGAAGTCTAGATGTGTGTAGCGAGTGGCGGTTTGTCCGTTTGGAAGCGGCACATCTACTTTCTCGCCTAAGGGACTACCTTCCTTTTCGAGCTCCTTTCTGTACCTTTTGATATTTTTTATTAATAAATCTTTGCGCGACAGCTCGTAATGGTTTGGGAAATGATTGATCAATTGATTATCGTTCATTCTGTAACCGCTCTCGATACTAAAAATAGATCGGCAGTTTTGCGTGAAGGACCAGTAGAAATTCCAATCTTCGTCAGTCCCGACTTGTATCCAGCCACGTCTCTCAAAATTGCTCATAATTACTGATTTCTCCAGATCCGTGCAATATGTTACTCTGCCTTTTTCCGTGGTCGTTGAAGTTGGTCTGGCGTGTATGCTATTAGGTTTCTTTTGTTCTTGTGCCATTTTTATAGAAGCTTATACTAAAACATTTTAGAAAAAATTATAAAATTAAAAAAACTTCCTAGAAAATTAAATGTGTGTGTTGTTCAATTTGGTTCAAGCTACTGTTTGACAGCAATCTGTCACAATCTGTCGTTTTGACGTACATATTTTTGACACGTTTTATCGACAACAAATATCCATAATAATAAATAGATTCTCACTAACCCCAAAAAGTTTGAAAAATGATTCTAAGGGAAGCAATTTACCTGAGCACAATAGTGGCATCCTATCTGGGTCAGTAATAGCGAAATATGGTTCACGTTAAAAATCAAATAACACGAAAGAATCTTGATTGATGGTCATACGATAAAAGAGATTTTTTCGGCGCCTCACACCAGGCGCAAGGTAAAAAGAATAAAAACCTATTGTGTGTGTCTTCAGTTTGCCGACCAATTTTAGCAGAGGCGACTTCGATCCCAAAGGAAATCTTGTTCAATATTTCTCGAGTTTTGTTTGTTTGTCTCATTTTGCTTTAACTTGCCATCGACGGTTCAATTTGTTCTTGTTTTTAATGTTATTTCAAATGTCTAAAAGTTTAATTTGTACCGAAGTATTTTTCAACGGTTTTAAGCAAGTAGGTAGAATACGAATTTTCTGGTTCAAAGTATCATCAGATTAACAATTACTTGAAGAAAATAATTGTGTCTTGTTTCTTTTCCTATAACATTCATTCAGTTTTAACAGTTTTAATAGTTTTACAAATAGGATTCAATTTCATTTAAGTTAAATATAGATTAAGTAATGCAATTAATCTTATACTATCACATAGGTACTAGCTAGAATACATATCATCATTTTTGCGTTGCAATTATAACGTAGCTGATGCCGGATTTTATACTCGGTGCTACTCGGCCGTTGTCCTTGCAAATTTAGGACTATATTAATATAGCATATAACACTTTAATACTGCAATAATTTAACTTTCTTTTAGTGTTTTTTTCAATCGAACAAGTCGTTCCAAAGATTATACTCTACAATCATACAAACATAAATCTTTCTCTTTTAATATCAGTAGTAGGCATAGAAATATAGGTACGAGTACAACCCGGTCACAATATCTGTGCACCTCGCTGGAATGCGTATAGCCTTGTATAGTCGCACTGTCGCACCGGGGAGTGCGCGGAGAGGTGACAGGGGAAGCGGGAGCCTCTCCCGCTATGACTACTCGATTGCTAGGTACAATTGGATTTTCGTATAACTCCGATCCAAATCGGTATCACAAGATAACGTTAACCCAATCTGGGTGTAACAATCAAAATGTAACATTGAAATATCATTGGAAAGGCTGACAGTGACTGACGAAGGTGAGCAATCTTCAGCCTGTTCAAACCTAATTATGTATTCGTTCTTGTAATGTTTTTCTTTCGTTTGATGTTTGCGCTCTTTGTTTTTTCAATCATCGTAATATTGTAAAGGCCTTTCATGCGTGATTCAATATTCATATCGTTTTTGTGTGTACATTTTTACTGTACTTAGGTATACACGTAATGATGCCTCAGGGGTTTTGTGAATTTGGCATATGGCAGTGCTCTATTGTTTTAGTTTTTTTTTTATATTCACATTATTCACAATGGCATGTGAAAATATTCTCGGAAAAAAATTAATTCCAACAACGCCGATATAAAGAAATACCTGCGATATAAATACTTCTATTAGTTCGTTTTTCAGTCTCAAAATTCCCACAAACAATCTAAATTCTTTTATATTACTGAAACTGAAATATTGATACTATATCTATTTCCAACTAAAACTGAGGTAACTTCTAAAAGCAAACTATGCAATTCGGCTACAACATTGCGGTTTATATTTGCGGCTGAATTATTCCAGTTACCGTATAAAACAGTGCTGTAGCTTTAATTACAGAAATCCAATTCACGTTTGTAAAACAGCATGTCACTAAACCTCAGGAAAATGGAAAACCATCCTATTCGTTTGATCGTCCACTGTTGGTATTTCCCTCATTGAAAAGTTGCCAGAAACAGTTGGCTAAAAATTTTATCGGCTTGTGAAGTTTTGGTGAACTTTGGTATTAGTACAACCATGTCCAAATAATATATTTTGTTTCTCACTCCCAACAAATAACATAAATGCAAAACTAAGTTTGTTTGTTTGTCACGCATTCACGCCTCATCATTAAATTTTGCAGAAATGTTGTCACGTGTACAGAAATTAA
The DNA here is from genome assembly GCA_949125135.1 of Alcis repandata. NCBI lineage: Eukaryota > Metazoa > Arthropoda > Insecta > Lepidoptera > Geometridae > Alcis > Alcis repandata. Next base: position 6,648,484 of record OX421230.1, on the reverse strand, counting down.
CATAAGCTACTTGTCGAACTTGTTGAACTCGAAACCGCAGAGCACAGCTAGTTTGAAACAAAATTAGCTAGCTACACGTTTTCAACACTATCGTATGTACCGTATACACCTAATTAGTAAAACTAACACAGGTACAATCAATAATTAAAACCAAATAGCCCCACAAAATTACTCTACCGCACGTACCTTAATACGAGTAGGTACATGCCTACCATGAAAGATAGATAAATTTATTCACCCAACGAACGCCACGTCTTTAGTGCCATTTGCGAATAAAATACAGTTACTCCGTATTAACCCTTAGTAACCCATGTCATTATAGGAGATAGACGAGCGACATTCCGTGAAAATGGGTTACGAAGTTTATTATGTAACACTTACAAGCTTAGTATCAATTACGAGTTTCGAAAATAGCTCAATATTCAATGAACACACATACTCGTATTTGTATATTCATTTAAATTCCATGTATTTTTTTTTACATTTAAGGACGGAATGTTTTGCTCCTGTTTTTTGACTGTGCATAGTCAGGTCTCAAAATCTGGGGTAAAATTATCGTTTGTTTGTTTTTATGTTTATATATATTTATCTGACGATAACTTGACTATCGCTATTAATCTTCATGAAATTGTGCAGGCGAGTAATTCGATAAACAGAATTTTTAAGTTCAAATATATTATGAAAAAAATCAGTATGGAGATATAAGGGTCGGTTATATTGGCTGCGAACTAATGGTTTTATTGAAGTTTTAGCTCTCCTTTAAAAGTGACTGAATTACGTAGTTCGACAACTCATCTCGTCGACGCCGTTCTAAACGATTTCACTCGTGTCTGATAGCCAAAAGAGCGTAAACACCGTGTGTGAGTATATATTCTGAGTATCGTAGCGTATTTTTGTATACTCTATTCCATCGTTTTAGCTAACAGCCTAGTTCCTAGAATACAGGACCGTGCGTTCACAAAGCGACTCCACTTTATTAAACGTGGACGGTAGTTTGTACAGATAAAGTTACGTTTTAAACGGACCCTACCTACTCTTTGGAATTACGTATAAAATTTCACACGTGCGAATGAAGCTTTGGGTTTTGACCTAGTTAGCGTTAAAAGGATCCACTATACAAAACATAGAATTGTTTCGTAGGGTTTTAATCTATTTTTGTTGGTGGTTAGGTTAACCTATTCTATTTTTGGTTACTGAAATGACCTACATTTTGGCGCTTTCCTTCTTTGTTTGTGTCAAAACCTAACTACCCAACTAAGACTTATAAAAGCGAAAGTGAACAACATGTCTTGGCTACTTAACCGTTCTTCATGAAATTTTTCGCACATATTGTCAGGGGTACAAACATAATATAGGCGACTTTTTATTGTCATCATACGCTGGCAAAACTGTCGGGTGTGTCTAGTTTTTTTCAAAAATAAACTTGAATTAATAGTTGGTCAGTACAAAATAAATTTCAGAATCTGAGTTACTGTTTCTAAAAGCACTGCAATTTCCTCTTGTTAAATATTCAGAAACCGAAACCCAGGCGAATGCTTAAAATTGGATACCACTCAGCCAAATAGTTAACACATTTCCGTCATTTGCGGCGTGACAATTAAGATAAACACAATTATGCCCCGACTACTACGAAGTAAGAGGGAGGGTTATTTTCTATTATTAGATAACAATTAATATTTAATTTATCTATAACTTACCGTAGTACTAAGACGAAAAGAATGACACGAATGAAAATATGTCTTAGGTACCTATAGCATCAACCCTGGAGCCGGGGTCTTAGAATGCGGCTTCGGTATCCCCTGCCTGTCGTAAGAGCCGACTAAAAGGGGCCTTTGGGCTCGTGGGTGGTCAGATTTGGGGATCTGGCTACCTTCTCGAACGAGCCCAGGGAAGACAACGGCGCGGTGTGGCTCGTGGCGGTGTGTCGTTGTAGGGGCCGAAAAAGGACCAACGTCCTGCGAATGGTGCCTCAGGCAACTTGATAATTAAGGGGGCACTAGTATGAGTTCGTCAGAGACCCTGGTGCCCCCTGTCAAGCACACAGGCTGGCCACCGAGGGGGTTTTAGTGAGCAACCTCACATAACCCGGTTGCTCCCCAAAGCAGCCGGGTATCTTTCTAAGATTTCCCCCCCGTCAACAAACAAAAAAAAAAAAAAAAAAAAAAAAGGTACCTATAGCATTTTCTTTTTCAAGACTGGAATAGGCAAGCTTCACGAAAATTAATAACATAACATTTCGCAAATACATACTGGGTTTGTTTAAAATAATGAACTTACATAATATTGAAATATTCATGGAGTTGTCTCCACCAATATAAATTAAGTCTTAAGTAAAACCGTTATTCCTAATTAGTAAAGTAAAACTAGGTAAGTTGAATAGCACCTGTATGAAGGAAAATTAAGACAAATTCACTTCTACGAGACTTTGCCAAACCAAAATTAAGAGTTTTAATTGTATTAGACCCACTGGACCGTACTTTTAAGCACCCATTTAAAACAGAGGCTCAATGTTTAATTTTCAGCTTACCGCGGGTCAGAATTCACAAAATGTTCATAATAAAGAGGGATTTGTGTAGGTACGGTACTTAATCCTAAACTAACAAGTTACTCAGTAATAAATAATGACCAGGACGCGTTTTGGAGGAAATATCTGCCGTTTCTACCTTTGTAGGGTGTTCGGGGCTTACATGGGGCTAGGAAGGGTGTACACGTGTCTAAGCATTGTTCCAGCCTGCTCATTGGAGCGAGTGATTTATTGGCCAAGTTATTTGTCATGTAACATTATGCGGTTCGCGGCGGGAGGTAACTTCGAGAGCGAGGTTTGAGTGGCAGTAGGCTACTTGCGAATTAATAGAGCGCAGAACATTCACTTTACCGCAGATAAGGTGTCAGTTCGATGCATGCCTGGATACTACATTTAAAATCCTATTAATATTACAAATGCGAAAGTTGTGTGTGAGTGATTGCTACCACGTATCTCTGTAACTTCTAAACTGAATTTGATGAATTTGATGAATTTTAGGTACCTACCTAGATAGTTTAGGCTTTTCATTATCGCATGGGTAAAACCGCGGTGCGCAGCTAGTAGTACATTTAAACTCTCCAAGTACGCTTTAACACGCTTAAATAATATTTTTGTTAGGACTGCTTTACCTCACGGGTCAAGTAGGTACGCGGGCCGAAATTATTACTCTCGACCCTGTGCAGCACTTTACTGCTTTCTACATTATTTTGTTTTACACGTCACTGCGGATAACAGAACATGGCTTCAAAGAGTTTTCAAAGCATACAAATTCTCTGCAAAAACTTGTCAAAACTGTACTCGTATTGTGATTTTTTCAAATGAATTTTCATTGTCTGTTGTGCTATTGTCGGCGTTCGGATCAATCGTTTCTAAAGCATCGCGATTTTTTAAATCGTTAATATTCGAAATCGCTCCATTCATAATCGTAATTGGAATGGGAGGAAAAAAAAACATTTTTACCTGTTATTTACAGGTTCAGAAGTGATGACAAGCAAATCAAACAACACTCAATTTTATTACAAAAGTTACAGACAGTACAAAAACTCGCATTTTTTTTCTTCTAAAAAGTAATTTACTTGTCTAGAAATTAATAAGAATTTTTGAAGTACCTAAGAATAAATATACGACAGATGTATAATAAGGCTTACGCTGAAACGCGCAACCTAGTGACGCCCGGGTGGTGGCATTCAGCACCGCCCAATCACCGGTACCCAGGCGTCACGTGCGGTGGTTAGACGTCCGGCAATTGCTACGTCATATATAGCGATTGAATGTCTGCTAATAACCACTAGACAGCACTCCTTAGCGCGTATTACCACTATGGTATCTCGACGTACGTTCCTAACTATGAACGATATACTTAAGTACTATTAAAACGGGTATTGACTTAAAAGTTTACAATAAATAAAAATATTTCAAAAACGAAATACTCAAATCTCTATCAGTAGTCACGTTTGTACAAAGCTTCGCTTCTGCACGCTTTGTCTAGTAATATACAATCACGAGAGCCCTCCTCTGTCTCCGCGATCCATTAGACAGTGCCCCAATTTGCAGACTTTCCACTCCACCTCGGAAAAAGATGTGAAATACTTATGCTTTTATATTTATTATTTCGCCGGGTCAAGGACTTGTGATTATCCCCAAGTTTTTATTCAGCTAATGAATGAGCTGAGGGGCGAATGAACTGCCGCGTTCATTAGTGCAGATTTAATAAGATTAATGCGGCTATTTTGTCGCTTTTATAATATTCGTTTGAAACGGTTTGCACTTTCCTGTTTCGCCCGCTATCCGGAAGCGTTCATTTTACTTGGTAAAAACTTACATAATTGCCGATGTTCAAAGTTACCTCTACAATGAATTTAATTCAATTCTGTAAACAATTACGAAGTAACACACTTTTATTCGTAGCATAAGTAAGCTACTTAACTATGCTTTCCTTAATTTTCACTAAACATTTAAAGAGCTCAAAAATTAACCCTAAACATAAAATCAGTAAGTAAACGTTTCTTAATTTTAAATTAACTCGTTAAATATTTTAGAAACCTCAGAGACTTAAACTTAGATAAACCGCAAGAATTTTAAAAACCGATTAAATATTAACCAATTCTCGAGCTTGGATCACAAAACGTCGTCTAAAACGCATTACTTACTCACCGAGATCAAAACTTTCTAATTACAAAAGTTAATAATTTTACCTAAATTAACAGAATAAAGATGTGAACACATCCAATTTACTATTAAACATTCCTTTCCGTGATAAAACTATCGATTAAAAATATATTCATTCTACTTTCGCACTGATACTCGTATTATTGTTTCATTAGGTAAGTCTTAATATCTTACAAAAAAGCCATAAATAACGAATTACAAAGAGAATACAAATTCAATTACATCAATACAAAGCAAAATACCAATAAAACTTAATCAAGATTCGTCATGTAATTTATGTGAAATCAGATTTTGGATAATCTACTCCCTTCTTTATATCCACAGCCGCGGAATTTTCATTAGGCGCCGAATAATCAGAGGAGTAAAACTTCCCTTGAAACATTTATGAAATGATGCGAAGCGGGGCGTAGTAAAAATGAAACTTTATGTCTTCAACGACGGGCTTTATGTTTGTAAATGGAGAAATTTCATACAGTGTCTTCTGGGTTGATTTGGACGAAGATAGAATGACCAATTATTTTCATTTTGAATTGCTTTTATTTGAACTTCTTTACTCTCTTTCGTTTGTCGGGATAAAATAATCTTGAGTCTACCTGTTCCACTATTTAATTTGCGTGTTTTGTCATTCACAATTATATCAGGCACTCTTAAAGTTATCTATCGGCATGTACCCCAAATTACCGTAATTTATGAGATGGCATTATTCAGTGTATATTTTTTATTTTAAAAGGGTTAAATGTTTGCGGCTAAAATTAAAGCTACGCCTACGGTATAGTGACTTAGGTACCTACCTACAGTAGTTCAGTTCAGCTTTTCCTTCTTAACTCTTGGTAGCAATTTATATTTCTTTTTTAATCGAGTCGACAGCATTTACTATGTTCCCTCCCATTTACCCTGTGCATTGAATCGAGCCGAGGCCCTATTCTGGCGAGTGACATATTATCTCGGTCTGTGTTGCTCTCATTAGAAACGTCATGAGAATGAGAGTGAAGGAGACAATCTCGAGCACCCAAGAACAGAGTCCCTGTTCAAGACCAAATCTCGAATGAGAAACCGACTAAACTAAAGCACGCACGGTACAACTTACTAATTCAAAACCCATTCTCGCTTCCTCTAACAAAATGCCACAGAGTGAATAAGCCGTGAATCGCGACGCATAACTGTGTTTGCGAAGTTATTACCGAATGCCGGGAACAAACACAGGGGGGCTTGGGGGCCTGCGGGGCCCGGGGGGACCAAATTTGCGGATGGCAGAAGCGTAATAGGATTACGAGATACGCTGTCTCTGATCACAAATCTGAGTTTTGAAACGGCATCTGAATTTGACGTAGATTATAATTGTATTGGTTTGTACTTTAATATCTTTATTTCATTTGAGTGATTGCAATAAATGTGATTGTCTTTCCTTTGTTGATTTCGAAAACAAACCTTATGGTACCTGCCCAGGGACCCTATTCATAGATATTCGAGATTATTTACGTCACTCTCACTATCATCACATTTCTGATGAATGCTACAGTGGCCAAGACAATCTCGAACGCCAAAGAACAGGTTCCCAGATAAAAAAATATCGCCAGTCTGTGTTATCTGCATACTTATATTTCATAGACAAAACGAGTTTTAAATTTCATAGTCATAAATCACGCGGCCAGAAGTCTGAAAGAGATCATTATTAGTAACATAAAAGTTGTTTCCAAAGCCGTAAAACATAATATATCTACATTCTACATACAGGTGTATTTATTTACTTTATAGCCTAAGGTAAGATATTATTAACAGATATGAGATAATAGTGCTATTATTTTAGTTCTATAGAGTGTGTAATAAAGATAAACCGAAAGGTTCCATTCCAAACAATAAGATTAACAGCATTACACGCGCCCTGGATTTACTGGTCGGGATTTATTAAGCACATTTTAACGATCATTTTATGCCTGCAGTGAAACAGAGATAGGCTTAAATCTACCTGGGACCCTATTTTTGACGCTCGAGATTATCTTCGTCACTCTCGCTGTCATGATTCTAATGAGAGGAACAGTGACCGAGATAATAACATATCTCACTCGCCAGAGTACCACCCTATTTTGGAGAGCAAGATATTATCTCGGTCTGATTCAAATTCAAAATCTTTTGGTCAAATATGGGTACACCAATATACATATACACTTATGAATGTATGTACCATATATTTTTGTTTCGCGGTTAATTTATAACACAGAAAATGCAATATCAAAGAAAAAAAAATTAGAATGTCAAATATTGTCACAAATGGTCATAATTAGAACACTATCGCTCTCACTAGATATGTCATGACAGTGAGAGTGAGAGTGACAGAGATAATCTCGAGCGCCTAAGAATAGGGTCCCTGGATTTCTCTAATCTCAATTGTCTTTGTTAGGTGCTAGAATAAAATAGAATAAAGGTTTATTGCGCACTAAACAAAGCAACCATAGTAATTTTATCTGTGTACGAAATAAAATTTTATTTGAGTTTAAAAAACTTTTATCGTTAAAACAAGCATGCTATAGCCATAAAATACATTATTTAGTTGAATTCAATCGAAGTTTATTCATCCTAAAAGAAGTTGAGTAATGATAATCAAACACACAAACATTCAAATTAGTATAAATATGCAGCTGATTGGTAAAAATTGTAAACTAGCTAAAAGGTTTAGTTTCAAGTGAATAAAACCAGATGGCGCTTTTCTTAATTTTATTCACTTCTTTTGAATTACCGAAATCGGATTATGATATTTTAAATCGAATATTACAAATGAACTAACCTAATTACTAACCTAACCTACTCTTCAAATATTCTACTATCAACGCGCCCTGTGTCCCGAATATAGCCAACAACCCCCACTTAAAATACTAGCTTTATAATATTAGTCTGTGATAACTAGACTTTAACGACACTATAAAACGCAGTACTTATATTAAAACACATTACTCAGCGTAATGTTCCACTTTCTTTTTCTTCATTACCATAATATTATTTTTGGTAAAGACTATATTTTACGTTTTAATATTATTCTAACATTTTTCTACCCTCGTCTTCGTAAATTCAATTTTCGTTTGGCAAATGTTTAAAATCTTCTAATGCTGGGGCTACACTAGCGGGCGAAGATTCGTATCGTGTTGGCGCGACAAAAACATCGTGTTCGGGCATAGGCAATGTTCTTGTCTTACCCGGCCACTCTCATCGCGTTAACGCGAATATTCGCCGTAGCCCGCTAATGTAGCCCCAGCATTAGCAAAAATTTAGACTAATGTAGCGCTAGCTAGGCTGCTTATTAGAAAAATGTGGTCGATATACAGGGTTATAAGAAAAGAGTATACTAAGTCGAAAAAACCTCATGGTATTAATCATTCTGAACAATTTTTACTGTGGAAAAAACCCTGAAAACACGAAAAAATCAGCTGTTCCATACATTTGTCGAATGTCAGTGACATTTTTATGGAACATCTGATTTTCTTTCGCGATTTCATGTTTGGTCCTTAAATAATAATTATTTCATTTTTTTTTTGTTATAATCGTTGTTTATAAACGCATGGGCTTGCGTAACCGCATGGCTCAGTTAACAGATAAAGCCGTGTACACAAAAACAATCCCCAACGTCTGAGCCAAGATTGCATTCGATACGTTACAGCACGTGCGGTTGGAAATACGTCTGTGCACCGCCTTATGCAGGCGGTTATTGGTTCGGCTTCGGACATATTGGTTGTTTCGCGAAACTTGCGAGCTTTATATTGAAGGAAATTGTGGAAACTAGTGCTTCGTGTTGGTGTTGTTTCAATCCGTTTTAAATTTAATTAAGTTGATACGTACGTTTTTAAAATATTTTGTTGCTACTTTTGTTACAGGACCAATAATTGCTTCTCGATACGAGTAGATGCGAGTATAAGTCGTACTAAGAATATTTAGAACCGGAAGTCAATTACAAAGATATTAGTTTTTTATGAGGTTCATGATTCTAAATATTATACCTAATGAATATTATAAACTTGAGTTATTTAAAAAAAAATTAGTAATTTGTAGAAAAAAATAAAACCAAAAAAAAGTTAAATACATAAAACACATACATGCAACGGCCAAATGTAAGAAGCGTAGCAGAGTGCCGTAGCGAGCGTTACGCCTCGGGCTACGACCTGCTACGACACTACGTCATTTGCTACGTATTTGTAAAACCTTCGCTATGAATAAGTAAAGCATAACGATACCTTAATTTGCAAACCTATTTATAATAACTCCACTTTTTCACGAAAATGTAATTTTGATACCGGCAGAAACTAGTTTTTTTATAGGTTTGCAAATTAAGGTATCGATAAGTAAATTTTTACCCGAAAAAAAAAAAATAATTAATTAATCTACATAACTCACACATAATATTAAGTGGATTTATTTTATGAACTGTACAATCATTAGAAATGTATACTTAGAGTGCCTAACTTATAAACGATACTTAAACTTAATCACCGCTTGAAATTCTATGACCACTTCTCGCTGGTATGAAATATCACGTGCACAAGGGCGTAGAAGGAACATGGGTGGTTTTTAGTCAGTAGAAGTCTGACACTTCCTTCCGCTCTGCCCAAGAGTGGGAGGGGTCATTTGATGATTTCCCACCCCCCCCCCCCACCCCCAAAAAAAAAAGGTACAAAAAAAACCAGAAAATTTTAAGCACCGATTAAGTTTAAGCAGCGTTTGTAAGACACGTAGTTCACAACATCATGTTATAAATATTTCAATCATTTTGAAACGTAATGCGCAAAGAAAATAGTACCTCGCAATATTCCATAGTAAACAAAATAGCAATAATTCTGGAGCAAGCAAACAAGTGATCATGTTTGCTAAATATACGAATTTGCTGCCAGATACTGTTATTAAAGAGAAAAGCAAATATTTACATACATTATGTCTTATAAGATGAAGAACAAATATTATTTTCGTACGAAGAAGACGTATGTAAAGTATGGCTATAAGCAAAGAACATTCTCGCTGAGTCCGCATTCAGCTGTACAGGGTTATACGAAAAGGGTATGTTAAGCCGAAAAGGGTTGGTAGTACTCTTGCATACGCAACCTTTAATCCTCTCCCACTGCTGGGATACAGGTCTACCCTCGAAGGGTGATTAGGCCGTATTCCACCACGCTGGCCAAGTGCGGGTTGGTGGATTCACATACGCCATTGAATTCCTTCTCCGGACATATGCAGGTTTTCTCACGATGCGCGATGTTTTCCTTCACCGAAAAGCCAGTGGTATGTAAAATTGTAAATTCGTACATAAGTCCCAAAGAACTCATTGGTACGAGTCGGGGTTTGAACCCGCCACCTCAAGAATGTGAAGCGGCTGTTCTCCCACTGAGCTACCACGGCTTCACGGCTTACGGTAGTACTCTTAATTATGAACAACTTTTACTATGGGACCAACCCTGTCATCGAGAAAAAAACCGCTACCTATTCTATAAAAGCTGTAGAGTGTCATTGATCTTTTTTATGAAACAGCTGATTTTGTCGTGATTTCAAGGTTATTTTCAAAAGCAAAAGTTGTTTATAATGATGATTTCTACGAATCCTAAACGGTTTAGCATAAATTTTCCTCATAATCCCTGTATGAAGAGTATAGTTCTTTGTAATATTTGATTTAGAAGAAATTAATGACATCATCTACTTTTATTCACTTGAAACTTATGATAACATACACATAGACAAAACATAAGTGTCTAACCAGTCAACCTATACAACAGCTATACAGGGCTATTCATAAAGGGTATGCTAAGCTGAAATAGTCTCATAGTACTCATCATTATGAACAACTTTTACTACGGGAACAACTCGAAATTCGCGAAAAAAAAATCAGCTGTTCCATACATTTTGTCGGGTGTCATTGACATTTTTCTATGGAACAGCTGATTTTTTTTTCGCGAATTGGGTTGTTCCCATAGTAAAAGTTGTTCATAATGATGAGTACTATGAGCCCTTTTCGGCTTAGCATACCCTTTATGAATAACCCTATATTTCACATGTCATGCATCGCCTATTGATTTTCATCTCCCACGAGCCGTAAAGGTAACAATCACGTAACAAATATGTGACTAGAGACATCTGCAGTTCTCAGCTATCCGTAATTTGTAGGCACAACGGTTGTGTGCCAATTGAGCGCAATTTCCACTAGTTCCGCTCTCGTCTGCGCTCTGAATGCTCGGATCACGTACTGAACACAAAGTTTACTTGTACTTGTACATAGGGATGGTCAGAACTGGTACTGGTACTTGGTAGTGGTACTAGATACTTAGTAACGTACTTTATACTCGATTGTATATTAGTATTGATTTTAGTTTCACCCGCCAGCCCACAGAAAAGTTTATTTTTTCGGATTAAGCTATAATAGGCCCAAGTTTGAAGGCTTTTTAAGACAGATCTGAATTTTCTAAAACTATTGGCAGTATAGTTAGTTTAGATCTGTCTTAAAATGCCTTCAAACTTGGGCCTACTATTATAGCTATAATTTCATCTAAATTTGTTACGCCATTTTTTGCGTGATTGAGTATCAAACATAACAGCTATAAAAAAAATAAAAAGACATGTATAATTTTCAGTATGTTACTTTGTTAATTTGACAAAACGGCTTATTTTCACAATACTAATAAACAAATACTCAGTACGAGTATCCATAAATATCGACGAGGCAACACTAAAGACTGTTAGCATTTGGAGACCTTTGGATATTTGCTCCGCTTGATTGAGATCACTTAGTTAACGACCTGGCTCAGGACTCTCGAGATACGGAAGTTTTCTTACGTTCCATTGGAGTTGAAGCTGATGATGTTATTGAATTGTTTTCGGTACCGACAGTCTAAGCAAGTCCAACCTTTGTAGAAGTTTAAATAGTTCCAATTTTGAAAGTAGAGGTATTAACAGTGTGCGGAATAGATTTAGAGACACTTCATGGTTTTACCGGCTATTTCCTGGTATCAAAAGTAAAAAAAATAAACGGAATTATGTTTTTTGTCACGAAAGTACACATTTCAATATATTTTCTATGAATGATTGACACAAACAAACATGACAAAAACATCTTTCTCTTATCTGTTTTAATTTAATTTACTTAGATGATCAACTGTGATTGAACAATCATAATTTTATATATTTTCTAGTAAAAGAATCAATCTTAATATATATAAATCTCGTGTCACAATGTTTGTCCTCAATGGACTCCTAAACCACTTAACCGATTATAATAAAATTCGCACACCATGTGCAGTTCGATCCAACTTGAGAGATAGGATAGTTTAAATCTCAATTTATAGTCGCAATTTTAATTTATTGCAAATTATATATATACTGATAATTTTTACAATAGCATCAACATACTACGGTTGCTATAGTTACGCAATGGCTTTTGACAGGACAACGTCTGTCGAGTCAGCTAGTTGTTCTATAATCATCAACAAGACAAAAACACATTACAACAAAAAGCAAGTTTTCAACACATTTTTAACGATACAGTCATATCGATCGCGTCTCACTAACGCACCCGCGGAGTCTATCCGCACAAAGCAACAAAACAACCTCCCCCTGACATAATAATACATTCTTCCGTGAAAAAAGTGATTATTCCATGAATTTCACCATAGTGATTAATAACCTTGCGGTGACGCGGCGGCTCGTGGATTTTTCAATCGAAGTTAGCGCCCGGGAAACATGACATTAAAATATTCACGAAGGCATCCGGCTGGGCCGATCGATCACAGAATAACCCTCTGCGGTCTTGAGATTCTTAAAGAACACCCTTAATTATACCTAGGTGGGTAAATAAGATGGATCTAGTGACAAAGGTGATGGAACTGTGATCCTATCGGGAACTTATCCGATGTTCGATTTTGGCTGCATTAAATTTGAAATGGGCCAATCAGACTTGATTGAGGCTGAGATGACGTCACTTTGGTTTTAAATCGAACTTCATGATTTTGAAGCTAAATGAGTGATCTTAGTTGTGTGCTTTGACATAAAAATTCGCATCGACCAATTTTGACGACAACTTAAATTTCGATCCTCAATCTTCGAAAGTTAGCCTAGAGGGTGGGTCGCTGATTGTGAAATACTTAGGTATAAGGTACAATACGGTGTATATTATTATACTTTACAATTTAATTTAAATCGGTTATTAAACATAGTTAATCACCTAGCGAAGTCACCATCAACGAGTTGTTCTAGAAATACAAAGACGCTTAAGTTTTCAAAAAACTGTTGCATTGGTGGAACATATTTGGGAAACTAACGTGGTTTTCACACATTTTTGTGTTTGTTGTTTTTGTTATTTTGTTTTTTGTTTTGCCAAACGAGACGCAACCGCGAGCGCGTCACGTTTGTAAACTCGCCTGATGAAGGTCACCGAATGTGACCGAAACTAGTCGTAGTAGACGACTTAATTTTTACGTGAGTATTCCCGTGTTTAATTATAACAAAAATATTTGGGAAACTTGAGATTTCTGAATATCTGTTATAACAGCTGTTTTTCAATTTAAATTGATAACAATGAAATTTGAATTGACAATTACGAGTATGTTTTAAAAAAAAACTAAAATATATTAGTCTCCTAACCTAAAGTAGTTCGTTAGTTTATTAATTAATTAAACGCAAAAATCAAAGCAAAAACCGTTACTCAAATAAAGGTCGAAACATTTTCAGAGAGAACAAACCAAATGCAATAATTAAGAAAATATGTTGTAGTTTGGAAAACTAAAATTAAATCTGTACGAAACATTTTCTTTTCAGATTTATTATTTTCATTTCATTAAAAGTACATGCTCTACAGTTTTTTAATGTCTGGAGGTCATACAGGAGTGTTAGCCACCCATCATCATCATCAGCAACCTTTTAATCCTCCCACTGCTGGGACACAGGTCAACCCTCGAAGGGTGATTAGGCCGTATTAGCCACCCAACTGTGAGTAACTGTTTAATCAGAATAGAAAGCAAACGGAATAAACTGCCGGCTTCCTTATTTCCTGAGAGATTAATTAATTTAATTGATTTACTATTATTATTCTGAATTAAAAGCATGCGTGATTAAATTGAAAGCAGATATTTAGCATAAATACATATTTTGATAATTTTACAATATGTAGGTGATTAAAACGTCACAAAATTAATTTTTATATAAAAATTTTAATTGTCTATTAGTCGTTAATCAACATCGTCGTCGTTATCGTTATCTCAAGTGTAAATGTGTATTTTATCTCGGCGCTCCGGCTCTGTTAACTGGCCTCAGGGCGCCCAAGATACAGGCTCTGCCTAGTTTGGGGTCCAACGGCACATCATTACCTTAAGCCAAATTCATTGTAATAACACTTCTGTAATTTTGTACCTTGTTTGTGGAAATAAATAAATTATATTATCTTGGTCTTTTCAAAGTCAGAGTGAATAGGTATCTTCTTAGTCTGCGTGCTTCATCTTGTTGCTGCAACCACATCTCGCTCACCAATGGACGGTCGCGGATTTATCCCTATAAATGTGAATGTAAGTTTGTTTGTTACGTCTTCACGCGAAAACTACTTAACCGATCATCATGAAACTTTTTACACATATTCTTGGAGGTATTAGAAGTAACATAGGATACTTTTTTATCCCGGAAAACGCGGATGAAACCGCGAGGCACGGCTCCAGCAATATCTCCGGCAATATCTCCGTCACTCTCACTCCCATGACATTTCTAATGAGAGCGACAGTGACCGAGATAATATAACACTCACCAGAATAAGCAATAATAGAGTTTACTACGAAATAGAGGTCTTTATAGTGAATTCGATAACTTATCTGTCCTCAGGGTGTTATTTGGACCTACTTCATTAGCGCTTTGGAGTAATTTAGAGTTGATTTGTTATGTAACTGTAGCAGCAGATAAATTGGAGCACTAAATGAAATAGTTAAATCGTATGATGTAGGTACTGAAATGATAAATTTAATTGTAATTATTTGATAAAAGTTCGATCAGGATTAATCAATTACTGGATCAGTTTAACGAGAATAATTTCGAAGAAACCTCTTTTTCTTATATTTCACGCGAAAATGTTTATTATGAGTTGGACTCGAGGTCGCACACGTAAAGCCATGTCTGAAAATGTTTAACGTGCATGGATTTAATTTTAGTCTAAGTAAGCGTACCATTCGCCATAAAATATTGCCACAATGTTCCATTCAGTAACTTGGTTAGCCACTTAATGAATAAAAAAAAATGCTACTAATATTTATTTGCGACATTAAACGTTATTATTTGTATTCGTTTTTTTTTCATACTGAAAAAACTTCATACTAAATAAAAATATACTTACCTACTGTAAAAATAAACTAAAAAAAATAAATTGGTATTAAGATTGTGTTTATTAACTCTAGACCTTATACTAGATAAACAGAGGCTGATTGTCGTCCTAAAAGAAGGTCTTGTACAAGGGGTGAAATCGCGAGGCGCTATAACTAGAATATATCGATAAACATAAATTCGAACAAGACAGATCCAGAATAATAAATATTGTGGTCCAGCCTACATCGTGACAGGATCATAAATCGTATTGCTGTGCGAGACGTGGCGCGGTCCAGATCGATGCTGTAATCGGACGGCGCGGTAAAGCGGGCAAGGATTGGCATTCTAGTTGATATGAAATGAGAAAATCTGATTGGCTGGATTTAGAAATGTTTTGAATCAACTGTAATAAAATTTATTTTACCCGAAAAAATTGGTGCAAAAACCACACAATAGTAACAACGAAACAAAACGAAAAAAAGAAACAAAATGTAAAAATGGTTGTAGAGTTTTTTTTTCTGTTTTATATTTTTTTTTAGGTACAAATGCTATATTATATAGTTGTAAACTTTGTTCGGGCTTCTTTTCTAATCATTAGAAAGCTCTTAAAGTTATTTTATCATTTAGATAAATCTAATTTAAATATTTTACTTTTTGTTCTGGAAGAAAAAATTACAAATATAATAGTCATGGAACTTAAAGACGGTGTCTTGTAAAAATGAGCCCAACATGTATTGTGTAGGTAGATAACGATTAAGCATGATGGCATAAAAACAATACCAACAGCTTACAAATATCTCAAGCTCAAAAAGGTTGCCATAAAATGTTCGATCGATGAAAACATCTTGTCAAATCGGTTTTCCATAAAAACCGTAAGTTTCAACATAAAACCGGTTCGCGAGTCACAAGTGTGTGGCAAAACAATTCAGAAAGTTAGCGGTCGATTGTCCGTCCTGTAAACCCCAAATTATAAAGTTTCCCGGCCGGGGTTGCCAACTTTCTACCCGGGAAAGTATTTTAAGGCGCTTAAGATCCCTACAAACTGTGCTATAGCTAAAATGCTGCGGTTCGCTTGCTTGGTTACTTTATTTTTTTAGCGTACACGACCAAGTTAATCTAGACTGGGCAAAGAAAAATAAAGTTGTCAGACATTTTAAGTTTATTAATATAAAACTTGTTCGAGTAGTAATATTCAGTTAACAACTTTGTTATAGTTATTATGCAAAGTAAAACAGTTGACTTGAGCTGAGTATACTTCGACAGAAATTCGAGACATCAAAAGTTATAATTCTCTATCAGAATTTAGACTCTAATAGAATGATTTAGAAGACTCCATTAATAATGTTTCCAATTCAGAGAAATTTATTTGAATAAAGGAATAATGTCAAAAGATAATTCAGCTACAGAGCAAAGAAAAATTACTGCGCAAAAAGCTATATCTGCAAAGTCGAGGTTTTATAAAGTACGTAAAAGGGTGTTTACAAATACCTCTCCAAGCTGTCAAAGCATTATCAACACGGCTAGTGTTACAGATATCCATAGGGGGTAGTCCGCTTACTATCAGGCTGATGTCAGCTTATTTGCCACTTCGTCAGCTCTTTGCATAATAACTATTCAATAAATTAAAAATATATATACGGCAAAGCGGCCGAACCGATTTTGATTAAACATGTTTGATTTAACAAGAACCACTAGAAAACCGGCTTTCAAATAAAAAAGCGAATCCAAAATACAATAAAAATAACGAATGTCGCTTACTCTTTTTATTTTGTGAAAACCTCACATCACCGTGTATTCAAACAAGTGGCAAACCTTCGGGGTAAGACGAACAACTTACACCGATAGATAAAACTTTAACAACATTAGTCCGGAAGTTCGCTACTACTTAGCATATAGAAAGGCCAGGGAGGAGTTATTTTTCCCCGCTGTTGGGGCATTAAAATGCAAATCCTCGACATGTGCTCCGACACCGCAAACTACGACTTCTTTGTTACACTTAGTGGATGCAAATGCTTTGCAAATAAATACTTGAGCGAGCTGTTGAAATATAACCGTCTTATTACAGGTAAATAAAACTATTGGATTAAAGTTAGTGATTATTTTTAGTTTTGGATAGGCTTGTGTTTGATCAGTATCTCACCTGATATAATTCTAGATTGTGTATTTGATCTAACTGTGTTTCATTAAACTTAACTTATGACTCGAATGTACAAATCAAATTGAGGTTAAAATTAAATAACAACAACACTTTGATTTTTAATTTCTGAAATCTGATATAGGTATTTTTTACCTTATTTAGAATTTAAATTGTAAATAAATTAAACAAACAAGTTTTTCGTAAATTTTTTACCATTTTATATTTTACTTTTCATTTATTTTTATACGTTTTGTGAATGAATATTTTAACGCTAACTTACGTAAAGAATAAATAACTATT
Source organism: Alcis repandata (assembly GCA_949125135.1). Classification (NCBI taxonomy): domain Eukaryota; kingdom Metazoa; phylum Arthropoda; class Insecta; order Lepidoptera; family Geometridae; genus Alcis; species Alcis repandata. The sequence goes on along the minus strand of OX421230.1, from coordinate 6,631,052 downwards.
TCGATTATCGATTTCGATTCCAACAACCAACATGTATAAAACTTACAGACACTATTTAACAGCTATTAGGTATTCCACACAAGATATAAAAACAAACATCATAGGAAATTTCTTGACTAGAAAAATAAACCATCATTTTCCTTTACTATTTTTCGTGGTGCGCCCTCCAGAAACGTGCTCATCTTTTTCAAATAACTCTTCGTCTATCAACAAATCGAAGTTACCGAGCGCGTCGGCGATCGGCTGCTTATTCCAGCGCACATCTGGCATGCCATCTGGCGGCAAAACTACCGACAATATATTGTCTATAAGCTTATATTTCAGAATTCTATCGTTCACTGTTGTAGAGGTCAGAGAAGGCGACGCGTTCACTTCGACTAGCCACGGTTTTAATTGGTTATCTATGATGATATCGTAGCCGTAGCATTCGAAGCAGTGTCTATCATTTGCCATGACAGATGACACAGCTTTTAGCGAATGAACGATTAGCCACTGCATAGCAGCAAACAGCTTTTCTGTGACAGCTCTGCCGCGTGTACCTTCCAAATATAATCTCAGATTCTGTACCGTCATCTTCCCGCCGTGGATGCTGTTGTAATCCCCTCCATGTTTCTGCACACTCACGTTTGTAAGATGCACGTACATATTGTCCAACTCGGTAACACTTGTGTCGTATTTCACCGTACAAAACCTACAAAATCCGAGTTGAAAGAGATAAGCCTTAAGAGGACGGAACGAAGTGACCAACACGTAAAGTCTTAAGTCGAACTTTTTGCCCCCTATCAGAAGTGGATTGTCTATGTACCGGGATATAACGTAACTTTCTTTACTCAATTGTGGGTGAAAAGGAGTTTTCGCCTCTCGGGACCATTTCTTCAATTTGGAAAGTTTGTTTATGAGAAAAATTCCGGTGCCCTGTGATTTTCCGCACGGTTTCATGATCCAGGTGCTTTGAGGTGATTTGCGGTATTCTTCGACGAACATGTTGTAGTCAGCTGGCAATACAAACGTTACTGGGACAAAGTCGAGATGAACGTACCGCGTAACAACATGGCCTCCGTGTAACACCACCTCAGCTTTTTCAGCCATAGGGTTGCCCTCCCGTTCGAGTTCTTTGCGATACCTTTTGATATTTTTCACCAGCAAATCTTTCCGAGACAATTCGTAGTGGTTAGGAAAGTGGTTGATCATTTGATTGTCGTTCATCCTGTATCCGCTTTCAACACTGAACAGATTTCTGCAAGTTTGAGTGGACGCCCAGTAGAAGTTCCACTCGTCATCGGGTCCGACTTGGTTCCAGCCGCGCCTTTCGAAGTTGCTCATGAGAACTGACTTTTCCATGTCGGTGCAGAAGTTGACTCGGCATCTTTCGATGGGCGGGTTGTTGACTCGCCCGTACATAATATTGACCGCTTTCTTCGCATCTTGATTCATGGCGCTCGGCCTCCAGGTCACTGTACAGGAATGTGTGCCGCATTGACCAAATATTTGCGGCACAGGTGCGTACACAGCGTTGTCATGGCTTTCAGCAAATATCGCGCGCTATTGGCCGATTTCCAATCTCGCTTCGCTATGACTACGTGTAAACAGCGCCCGTATTGATTTTTAACGAGTTTTATCAGTACACTTTGCTACGTGCGAATACAAAACTTTTTTATTTAAAATACGTGTATTCACTGTTCAGTTTACCTGAACTATGTTATGAAAAATAATTTGCATTCACGATATGAATACAGATAGAAACAAAACGAACTATTTAATTAGTTTACCGAAGTATGCGTAATGCGGTTTATTTGTGGAAAATTGAAATAGCAACTTTTAGCAACATTACGAGTAAATTGGATACGACCTACTATGAGAGTATGTTAAAGTTTGAAACGTAATTACCGCGCCGTGTCCGCATGGTTATGTTCGTATGAAAAGTATTTCTCTGTTGATTTTGATTTGAGTTTTTATGACCAGCCGCGCTCATAAGCACTCTTGGGCCATGAAGCTTGGTATAAGCAATACTTTTTTACCATTATCTTTCGAACTCATTGCTTAGTAAAAAAATAATAATCACCCATTATTTTTGGTTTTAATCAGGAATACAATAAAAAAGCTGAAAAGTACTATAGCATAAAAACAGCTAAGGCAGTAATGATTCTATATTTTTCTATGGCAACTGAGTGATAAAATCTTAAAAATATCTTCTGATTTGACACTAGCCTAAAATTCCGATACTTGCCCATGCATTTTTTTTAGGATTTTTTTTCTCGATTGGTTAGTTACATAATTAAACCGATAAATATTGCCCTGTATCCCATCTGCCGCTAACCCGACTGTTGGCACCTGCGTATGTATTTATTTGTCATCCGATCTCACTTCTGAATCATTAATCGCGCTCACCCTGGCCCAACTTCTGGGCCGCTCATAAAACACTCATTCCAGACTCGCATTACCGCATACGATATCAATATATATAAAAGTGAAGGTCGTGACTGACTGACAGATCAACGCACAGCCTAAACCGCTTAAGCTACAAACTTCAAATTTGGACAAAAGTTTAATATCAAAAAGCGGACGCACACTAAGAAAGGAATTTGCCCAATTCAACCCTTAAGAGGGTGAAAAGGGGTGTTTAAGTTTGTATGAAAATTTTTTTTTTCTTTATGCTACGATTATCAAACTTTGCGAATATACTAAAGTTAAAAAAATAATTGACACCTATTTCAACATTTTTTAAAAATCAACCCCTAAAGGGGTGAAACGGAGCAATAAAGTTTGTATGAAGATTTTTTTTTTAATGCTGTGGTTATGAAACTTTGCAAATATACTGCTTAAGAAAATAATTGACACTTATATTTTTGTTTTTTGAAAATCAACCCCTAAAGGGGTGAAACGGAGTATTGAAGTTTGTATGGAGATTTTTTTTTTGATACTGTGGCTACGAAACTTTGCAGATATACTAAGCTAAAAAAAATAATTGACACTTATTTTTTTGTTTTCTGAAAATCAACCCCTAAAGGGGTTAAACGGAGTGTTGAAGTTTGTATAAAATTATTTTTTTCCTAATACTTCGATTATTTAACTTTGCTATTGTAATAAGCTAAGAAAAATATTAGATACCTGTTTCATTATTTTTTGAAAATCAACCCCTAAAAGGGTTAAACAGGTAAAAGTGAATGTCGAGACTGGCTGACAGATCAACGCACAGCCTAAACCGCTTAAGCTACAAACGTCAAATTTGGACAAAAGTTTTATAACAAAAAGCGGACGCACACTAAGAAAGGAATCTGCCCAATTCAACCCTTAAGAGGGTGAAAAATTGTGTTTAAGTTTGTATGAAAAAATTTTTTTTCTTAATGCTACGATTATCAAACTTTGCGAATATACTAAAGTTAAAAAAATAATCGACACCTATTTCATCATTTTTGAAAAATCAACCCCTAAAGGGGTGAAACGGAGCAATAAAGTTTGTATGAAGATTTTTTTTAATGCTGTGGTTATGAAACTTTGCAAATATACTTACTAAGCTTAAGAAAATATTAGACAATTATTTTTTTGTTTTTTGAAAATCAACCCCTAAAGGAGTGAAATGGAGTATCGAAGTTTGTTTAAAAATATTTTCATCCTAATAATACGATAATTTAACTTTGCAATTGTACTAAACTAAAAAAAATATTAGATACCTGTTTCATTATTTTTGGAAAATCAACCCCTAAAAGGGTTAAACAGAGTGTTGAATCAACGCATCAAAATCAACAGATCAACGCACAGCCTAAACCGCTTAAGCTACAAACGTCAAATTTGGACAAAAGTTTTATAACAAAAAGCGGACGCACACTAAGAAAGGAATCTGCCCAATTCAACCCTTAAGAGGGTGAAAAATTGTGTTTAAGTTTGTATGAAAAAATTTTTTTTCTTAATGCTACGATTATCAAACTTTGCGAATATACTAAATTTAAAAAAATAATCGACACCTATTTCATCATTTTTGAAAAATCAACCCCTAAAGGGGTGAAACGGAGCAATAAAGTTTGTATGAAGATTTTTTTTAATGCTGTGGTTATGAAACTTTGCAAATATACTTACTAAGCTTAAGAAAATATTAGACACTTATTTTTTTGTTTTTTGAAAATCAACCCCTAAAGGGGTGAAATGGAGTATCGAAGTTTGTTTAAAAATATTTTTTTCTTAATAATACGATAATTTAACTTTGCAATTGTACTAAACTATAAAAAAATTTTAGATACCTGTTTCATTATTTTTGGAAAATCAACCCCTAAAAGGGTTAAACAGAGTGTTGAATTGAATCAACGCATCAAAATCAACAGATCAACGCACAGCCTAAACCGCTTAAGCTACAAACGTCAAATTTGGACAAAAGTTTTATATCAAAAAGCGGACGCACACTAAGAAAGGAATTTACCCAATTCAACCCCTAAGGGGGTAAAAGGGGTGTTTTAGTTTGTATGAAAAAAATATTTTTCTTAATGCTACGATTATTAAACTTTGCGAATATACTAAATTTAAAAAAATAATCGATACCTATTTCATCATTTTTGAAAAACCAACCCCTAAAGGGGTGAAACGGAGTATTGAAGTTTGTATGAAGAATTTTTTTTTGGTGCTGTGGTTACGAAACTTTGCCAATATACTAAGCTAGAAAAAATAATAAACACTTATTTTTTTGGTTTTTGAAAATCAACCCCCGAAGGGGTTAAAATATGGAGTGTTAAAGTTTGTATGAAAATATTTTTTCCTAATGCTATGATCATTTAATTTTGCAGATGTACTAAGCTAAAAAAATAATAGATACATGTTTCATTATTTTTGGACAGTCAACCCTAAAAGGGGTGAAACGGGGTATTAAAGTTTGTATGGAAATATATTTTTTTAATGCTACGATTATTTAACTTTGCAAAACTAAGCTAAAAAAATAATAGATACCGGTTTCATTATTTTTGGAAAATCAACCCCTAAAGGGGTGAAATGGCGTGGTAAATATAGTACGGAGAGAGAATTGTAATGACTCACTGACAGACAACGCACAGCCTAGACCGCTGGTCGTAGAAATTAGAAATATGGAGTGTATAGTCTTGATGAGTAAACGTGTACCAAGAAAGGATTTTTTGTAATTCAACCTCTAAAGGGGTGAAATAGAGTGTTAAAGTTAGTATGGAGAAGCATTGTTTTTGACGCCACGGTATTGAAACTTTAGAAATCGAAGCTTAAAAAAATAACGAACACCTATTTCACCATTTTTGGAAAATCAACCCCAGTGGGGGTGAGATAGCGGGGTAAAGATAGTACGGAGAAAGAATTTCTTTTGATACTAACTTTGATGCTAACTCAATGAAACTTTACAGATGTACTAAACTTAAGGCGGGTAAACAACATCCGGAAAAAATCCAAAACCTTCGAAAAGTCACATCCTCGAGGTGGAACTGCTAATTAACTCGAAAACTAAAAACATTTTTACCAAAGCGACTAAAAAGTCACCAAAACCTCGGACCTTTTTGGAGCCATTGAAAAAGAAGCAGGGATGCTTCCATTGTATGACGCTTTTTACATGCTCTCAAAAAAGAGGGATAAATTAATTTCATCCCGGAAAAATTATCGGTTCCCGAGGTATAGTCCACGCGGGCGAAGCCGTGGGCGGAAGCTAGTGATTTAATAAATGTTTATTCATTTCTGTGAACTTTAGTCCCAAGGCACTAGTAAGTGCTTGTTTTTTATGACATGAAGTCTAAAAATGGTCTAAGAATAATATAATACATGCTCAATTTTTACTATCAGTACGTAGACTAACTACGAGTACCTATCTATCAGCTGCATGTATGTTCTTAAAATAAAACATTACACTAGATCTGCCCTCCTGATCATAAGCAACGTAATCGACATTTTTGGGTGATTTTTGTTATATATATATATATCCAGAATCTGCGTAATGAGATCTACAAGTATCACCGACTCTTTTTTTTTTAAATTAATTGCATCCCATATTTCTATTAAGCATAACCAACGCAATCGACAAAAAATAAGAGGACTTACTAGTGATAACCGTCGTAATGGCTATTACGGCTTATTTTTTCACTCTTCTTCACTCAAAAAATCATATATAATACTAAACATAAATATCATAAAATCACTTACGACGATTATGATTTGGTTTAGCTACTTATATATCAAAATAAGAACTAAACATAACCAACGCATTTGCGTACTTGCGACGCTTATGATAAGTGACATGGAAAAATAAATAGCAGATTAACTAGCCATTAGCACCGCAAAATACAATACATTTAGGAATAACAATCGTATTTGCGTCGTTTGCGTCGCTTATGTCTAGACAAACATATTGACAACTTCCATGTTTTTTAATTATAAAACGCGCAATTGCAATGCGTTGGTTATGCCTAGTAATATGCATAAGTTTCTTTTATGTTTACTAGGTAAAAAATGTTTTTCTTATTTTATTACTAAATAACAATATTATGAACAATAAAAAGTTGTATCCTGTGAAGTTAAACGTTGTGTGCAAAGTAATAAGTAAAAATTATTATGATATTTATAATAGTTTTCTCACTACACATCAAAAACGAAAATAATCTTTTTGGCGCCATATCTCAAAACCGTTCGGGATGCAAGTGCGTTGCTTATGATTAGGAGGGCAGAGATACAGTAAGGCAAGTAGGTACTTAACACATTTTAGAGTGATAAGAAAAGTAATTTTACCATGGAAACTAACGTGGTTTTGACACGTTTTGTTGTAACACGGGAATACTCACGTAAAATTAAGTCGTTTAATAAGACTACTTTTGTCACTATCGGCGATCGACATCTGGTGGTTGTAATCGTGATGCGCTCCCGGTTGCGTCTCGCCTGGCACTAGTCGTAGTAAACGACTTAATTTTACGTGAGTATTCTATCAAAAAGAAAAGTTATTATTTTATTTACTTACTCAGCCAAAATCCGTGGTAGCTCAGTTGGAGAACAGCCGTTTCGCATTCATGAGGTAGCGGGTTCAAACCCCGACTCGTACCAATGAGTTCTTTGGGACATATGTACGAATTCACATACCACTGGCTTTTCTGTGAAGGAAAAACATCGTGAGGAAACCTGCATAATGTCCGGAGAAGAAATTCAATGGCGTATGTGAATCCACCAACCCGCACTAGGCCAGCGTGGTGGAATACGGCCTAATCACCCTTCGAGGGTAGACCTGTATCCCAGCAGTGAGAGGATTAAAGGTTGCATATGACTCAGCCAAAAAAATCTCAGAATGTATCTACTAAATTACATACAACTTCGTTCAGCCATTCAGTTAATTTTCATAGACATACCAGATACTCGTACATAATACATACACAGACATACCTACTACTTACACCTTACCTTCTCTCTAACTCTCATCAATGATATCAGTATGATTAGTACTGATAAAGACTTAAACTATCACCGATGTAATCTTTATTAAAACACAATAGGCCAACCCTAACCAATTACATAAACTAGGAACACTATATAATCTTAGTTCCGTACCTTTAAGTAACACTAAAACAGCTGAATAGAAGTTGAGGTAAAGTTATCATGTCCCACGGTAGGTACAAACTACAAACCGATAATGGCCGAGTTGGCCAAAATTGGAACTAAAATTTTCTACGTGTAGTTCACAGATTTGTTCTGGAAATGTAACGGTGGCTCCCTCATTCAGTGGTATAGGTAAGTTGGTTGCTGTACTCGATTGTCCCTGGGAAAGTTGGTCGTGTAAAGACAAAGCGATAAATCGCCCACTAGCTCCCGATAAATTAGTTGTTGGCAGCACAGAAGTGAGCGCGTGGTAACATTGGCACCGGAATGGATGTACCAACGATTTTAATTTAGTTATTTTGAGCGATAATATTGTCGAATCTTTTGTAAGTGCAATTTTTTTCTAAACCAAACCCAATTTGACAGCAATAAAACTTGAGCAATTTTATTTTTTCACTGAAAAATAGAGCGCAGCAAATCGTCCTGCTTTTTTTTAATAATTATTGTAATGAAGAGACGTATGTACCTAATTTTAGTCCCAGCATATTAATTTTAGTTTAGAAAACGTTTTCATAGAATCGAGGCAATTGGCCTTTTTTTTAAATATGTGTGCCAAACATGTAAAAGTATAAAATTTTGCACTCAGCCGACCCAGATGAAAACGAAAGAACAATGGACTTCTTAAACCAACGAGAAGAAAAGCTTTAAGCCGCAATGAGAAAAAAAGGACAGAAAGGGTTTTGTGCCGCAGTGTAAAAAGCAAAGCTAATTTAACAATCCCACTATCCTACTTCCTTCTCAATATTATAAACGCGAAATTTGTAAGAATGTATGGTTATAGATATGTTTGTTACTCTTTCCCACAAAAACGGCTGAACGGATTTACGTGAAATTTGGAATGAAGGTTGTTCATGGTCTGGATTAATACATAGGCTTTTTATCCTGGAAAACGCGGGTGAAACCCCAGGGCGCAGCTAGTACTAAATAAATAAGAGTTTTTTTAAACAAGCTTTTAATGCATAGTCATCAGTCATCAGTCTTTAAGTAGGTATTCAAAATTTTAGCTCAATATTTCCCGGGAAGTAGTTCAAAATCCAGTTGCAAGATTTCACCCAAAATACATACTTTGTACAAACATCTCGAGTTAAATAAAAGCTTGTAAAATACATAAACTTTAGCATTATTTTTAATACAAAAAGCCTACGTCTGAGATTTAAAAGTTCTTACAGGGGTTAAAGCACAAAATCTTTTATACAAGTTTAAAGTATACTCAAGTTCAGCGCTTTATAAGTGCTTCCCTCCAGCACGAAGTGAAATTCATAACATTGGGAAAACTGCACTGCAGACATTTTTAGAGTTTTGAAGTAATTTTAGAATAGTTAGGAGCCAAGTAAACTGGCGTGCTATGATATGTTTATTGAAAATTTTGAAGTTGGTAGTTTGATGATTTATAGTTGTTTTCACAGCAAAAATGCAGCTCCATTCTGAAAGCTGTAATAGAATGATCTAAATTGAGTTTAGTCGGTGTTCGGTCAGTCTTTGGATGGGTGACCGCGAGTGGCATATATAGAAGTGTAATGTATTTCAATTTTCAAGTGAATGTAAGCAGGTGCATGTGTGTGTGTATTGTACATGTAGATATGCTCTAATGTAACCTCCTAAGCGCTTTAACGGCTCAAGTGAATTTGATTTGCAAGATAATTTTATTTTTTTACTTTCGAAGCGTTATAAACCATGTTATCTTTAATTATATTCTAGCTGCGGCCTGCGGTTTCACCCGCGGTCAAAAAGTCAACATGAGTTTCCGGGATAAAACGTAGCCCATGTGTTAATTCAGATCTCCATCTCAAATTTCATGTAAATCCGTTGAGCCGTTTTGGAGTTTAGGGGTAACAAACATTTAAACTTTCACTTTTATAATCTTCCTAAGATAGTAAGATTAAATTTGCATTCATTCTATTTCTTTTTGTGTCTGGTTTTTTGATTTATTTCATAATATTCTTCTTCGATTACCATATTTAATTCCTGTGCGTTCCTTTCCGCTCAGCGAGTACGCATTTAAATAAAACATACATTCACGATGAATGGGGGCGCTAAGTCCAACTATCGCGTTTCCGTACCGTTAAACTTTGTGACTCACTGCCCACGTTGTAATGCAAGATTAATGCCTTACATAAATACTTGGCGCGATCGCAGCCATGCTAACGTACGGGTTAATGTTTGCGTAAATGTTTTCTTTGAAATTACACGCGAGTACGGAACGTGACTTTCTTGGAAAGTTTTGTGTTCGTAGCTAGCTTAGCTTGTGTTCTACGGCGTAGCACTCGTGGCAGTCGTAGCAGAATAGATTGCAAAAAGGCGTGCCTACAAAATTGTAGTTTTTGACTACCTACTTCACAATACATATTACAAAACAAATATGTTTTGCAATTGATTTTTGTATACGCGTCTTGTAAAGCATCCTTCACATTTTAGATAGCAAAAAAACATGAAATTGGTTTATTTTTATCGTTTTTCGTAAAAAGTAGGGTTTTAGAAAATGTGTTGAAGTCGTAGCAGTCGTAGCCAACCACATTACAAAATTGTGCTAACATTTTGAGCAAAATTCAGGACTGAAAAATCAACCACTGTTGATCTCGGTTGCGGTCAGAGTCGAATTATTTATGGGCAAATTCACGCGGACCGCAGACTGCGGGCTACAGTTTTATTTCAACAATAAATTAAAACTTGCAAAGTCAAGTTGGTGCTTCAAATATTTAAATAATAACTGTAGTAGTACGTTACTAAAAATATTTGTTGTCTCAAAACTTAGATTTAATTCTAATACATCGGTTGTTGTGAAATCTTAATATATTAAATAAAATCTGAAAATATAATCACTTAAGAAAAGCAGCATACGAGTAAAAAGCAGTAGTTTGAAATAAAGAGTAAATATTTAAAGAAATCGGTACTTCTCTACTTACTATTACCACTTACCAGTTAATTTACTATCGTTACAAAGCAACATACAATCAGTTACGAGTAGTTCATTACATTGCACCGACACTACACTAATTCGTAAATAATTAGTCTCCTTGCTTGCAGCAGCGTATGGTGTTATCATAGTATGTTGCCTTAGTTCCTCGTTCTAACATGGATAAACCTAAAAGGAAAGATAAATCACCCCGGTTATCTGACTGAAGCCACATTCTTAAACATGTTTTCTGTAGATTGTAATCTTTTTTTTGTACGTTCTCTGTGCAACGTAGGTGTTGCGTTGGTCAATGTGTGCTACTTGTGTAGGTAAGCGAAAGTAGAAGAGATTGTGGCGGCTTTAATCTCTATATATCTATATATAAAAATGAATCTCCATTTCCCTTGGTCATCGCATCACGCGTGAACGGATGGAACAATTTCGCTAATTCTTTTTTTGTTGTGTTAATTACTGTCAAGAGAAGGTTCTTATGAGATAAAAAATTAAGGAAGTTGACCGGAACATTAGAAATTTTAAGACAATTCGAATCCAAAATTCAAAGTTAAGACAGGACAACGTCTGTCGGGTCGGCTAGTTAAATAATAATAATGCTCCACACTCGTAGCTCCCACTCGTAGCTCCCCACTAGGACAACCTGTGTCAGGGATGCCAACACACACAAAGACAAGGACAACTAATACCCAGACCCAGAGCAATATTTAAATTCATTTAAACATTGGCCTGGACAGGAAACGAACCTGGGACCTCTTTTTTTTTTTTTTTTTTTTGGGGGGTGGGAAATCATCAAATGACCCCTCCCACTCTTGGGCAGAGCGGAAGGGAGTGTCAGACTTCTACTGACCAAAAACCACCCATGTTCCTTCTACGCCCTTGTGACGCCGAGGCCGCGGTAACTTCTACCCGCAGCCCCGACGGGCATGGGCCCTCTCGGGCCCCTTCCATGTTGCTGACATCTCTTTGAGGCGCGCGTGGAACACGAACGCGCCGTCGACACGACCTGTGTCGTCATAAGACGGACGGACAGCGAGCTAGCCCAATAGCTCACCGTCCACAGGCCCGCGTCTACGGTGGCCGGAGGTCGTCACGTGACCCCCGACGCCCGGAGCGCCTCCCACGGCGGCGGCTGGGACGAGAGGTTCTCTCCCTCTCACGTTCCGCCACCTCCTTCGCTAGCATCACTGCTTCGCAGAAGGAGGCGACGGCGTCCCATTCCTCCTCGCCCCGGACCATGGCTTGCACCAGGGCCGGACGCGAGAGATCGCCGCCGCCGATCGCCGCTACGAGAACACGGCGGGGCTCCACCCAAGCGGGGCAGACCTCCACGGTGTGCTCCACCGTGTCCTCCGGCCGATCCTCGCAGTGGTTGCATCCGGGCGTTTCCTCCCGCCTGATTCGGTGCAGGTACCTCCCGAAACAACCATGTCCGGTGAGGACCTGCGTCAGACGGAAGGTAAGGGCGCCGTGGCGCCTCTCAAGCCACTCCTCAAAGAGGGGACTTACCGCCACTATTGTGGCGTGCCCTGCACGGGGTTGCGACAGTCGCTGTCTCCATGTCGCCATGAGATCGCACCGAACCTGGGACCTCTGGCTTATAAAGCGGACATACTACCGCTGAACCACACACGTCGTCATGCGAAAATGTATCACAATATCTTTCTCTCTATGTTTATCTTAGCGTTGTAATGAACATGTTGTTTGCATTATATCATCCATTAGCTGAACTGTAACGTATGCCGAGCGTGCAGTTGCAAACAGTAAGTCTACTTTGACATGAACTCCTAATTTTGCGACAAAGTACGTTTAATATTCACGGATGGCGTATGTTTGGTAGAAACTACTTGTAGGTAACAGTGTTGCGAGTTGGTATAAAAATGTACTTGTGGTCTTGCCTTCTCCGTTTCTTTTTAACCGACTTCAAAAAAGGGGGAGGTTATCAATTCGTCTGTATGTTTTTTTTATTTTTTTTTTATTTTTTTTTTTTATGTTTGTTACCTCATAACTCTTGACTGGGTGAATCGATTTTGATGATTCTTTTTTTATTAGAAAGCTGACGCTTCCCATTTGGTCCCATTTCAATTTAGTCCAGTTCTGATTATGGTATCCATGAGAAAACCATATAAGTCTTAAATTAGCATGAAGTACGTGCGCGACAAATAGATGAATAACTCAATAGTCGGTCTTTTGAAGTCGGTTTTTGTTTTTTGTTTTGTAAAAATAATGTTCTTGTGGTCCACAAACTACACAAAAATCTCTACTCAAAACATGTTTTTGGACGAAACACGTGCACAAAAAACGTGATTAAAAATAAAGTTTTGTTAGAAAGTTTGTGTGTGATGTGTAGTAGACCAAAACACGCGCTAGAGACGCGTCTTGGTGTAAGCACTCAGGTTTTGTTTTTGATAAAAATCTATTGAAATTGGATTATTGCTGAAAATATACGAACACAATAATCCGACTTCGGTGGAACACAAGAACATTATTTTTACAAAACAAAAAACAAAAACCGACTTCAAAAGACCGACTATTGAGTTATTCATCTATTTGTCGCGCACGTACTTAATGCTAATTTAAGACTTATATGGTTTTCTCATGGATACCATTATCAGAACTGGACTAAATGGGAAGCGTCAGCTTTCTAATAAAAAAAGAATCATCAAAATCGATTCACCCAGTCAAAAGTTATGAGGTAACAAACATAAAAAAAAAAATTAAAAAAAAACATACAGACGAATTGATAACCTCCTCTTTTTTTGAAGTCGGTTAAAAAGAAAAATTTTTTGTTAAAATTAACACATTAACTACTACTTAATTTTACGACTTTTTTGGCGTTTTTTCCATATTAAAAAGAAAGACGCCATAATAGGTAACTGTTTTGGTTTTTGGTTCTTTGTTTAGCCTGCCAGCGCAAATAAACAAATACTTACGGCAAACGTAGTCACGTAAGCACGTGAGTAATGACTAAACCAAAATATCACACACACCCATAGGTACGTTACTTTAACTGTACGTCTCCAAGAAGGGTCTTTCTTTGCAGGAAAGGAAAAATGTTTGCGCCAATAAATAATAACGTCATCCAATCGCCCTTCCGAACCATTTACTACAAGGGTCGAAGTTCGGGAATTTCCATTGAAATATGACACCTGTTAGCCTGTTACCGATGAAAAATGTAGTAAACAAATCAGAGATAATACGGAGTGTTTACTGTTCACCTGAGTATTTTTTGTGTCATTCGGATAATAATATGGGTTCTATTACTTATGTAAGGTATCTTTTATATTTCTGCAAAATCAGAAAGGTCTCTAAACACAAATAATGAGTAGGTAGTGAGTAGTGACTTAATCAGCTGAATTATTTAATTCCATATTGAAAATGAAAAGGTCCAAATTAAATTCTTAAACACGATAATTATGTACATAACTTCAGACAAAGCAAATTCTGGATACCAGCCAAGCCAATTAGGCACAACTCAGGTATTCTACGCCCGTCCATTTCAGTCGAAACTACAAAATTCACAAGTCATAAGAAATCAGACAAATTCCAAAGAGCCTCTTCGGAATCATTGAACCGATGCCAAGAGCCTACTTCCACTGTAATAAAATTCATTCTAACCTAATTTCACTGACCCAGACGTTTAGAGTCGGGGAAGGAAAGGTCGCTACGGGCTACGGCCCATCAAATTATTCCAATCATTAGCTCAAAGTGCGGGTAAACAGCATAAAATACAGGCGATACTTTGTAACAGTACCTAAAGGATGCGGCATCCTCTTCAAAACGTCGTAAAGTGTCCTCCCCGACCGGTGGCGGATACGATTTTAGGATTTATGCGGCCCCAAAACTTCGTATGGAGCCACCCGATAAAGGCCGACGTCCTCGAAAACATAAATTCCGTTTAAGTTTTACTTGCAATATTCCGAAGGCGGCGTCAAAACCGAATAACCTCGAACGGTGTCCTGTAGGGTTACGATACGATACGGGAATGGTAAAATAAAAGTTGATGACTTTGGGTTATGGCTATTGTAATGAAGTGGGGCTATAACTTTTTCACTTGCCCCATGACACCAATTCTGAGGAGGCTGTAAAATAAGAAGGTTTTTTTCTACGTTTCTGAACGAATAAGTTCAATCTGATCGATCAAAACTTGCTTTTACCTTTGTTGAAATCATTATCATTGTTTTAGCTTACTTTTTACAACTATTTAGTAGATATAAACTGATCTTCTTAATGAAAATCTTTCTGAGCTTTCGCTAATCTTGTCTAGGTTTGAGTTGCAATTTTTGCAGTATTGTCGCCTCACCGAACTGATGCGTCCGAACGATCACGAGCGAGTATAATTTACTTGTGTCTCCCTACTAACTGCATTGTCAACGAATTAGCTACATAATAAATGTTCATAATTTATTAAAGACCTGAACGAAAGTGTTGTTAGCGACAAAGTTGCCAGCGGTTGCACTAATAGATTTAAAAAAAGGAATGATAGATGGAAAAGAAAGAATTAGAAAGACCGATAGAGAGTTTATCTATCTATCTAATTCTAATTACGTTGTCTATGGCCACTCTTCATTAAAGTAGGTACCCAACCATTCTAAATACGTTAATAACCCAATCCCAAACTATTCTCGAACTAGTCAAGGAGTCAACCAACACATTGAAATAGTTTCGTATTGATTTTCCCGGATCCTATCTCAAATATCTCGACAGCGCCGGAGGCCATCGAGCATCGAGTAAAAATCAATCAATGCCCACCCCACTTGAATTTAAACACCAAGGCCGTCATCAGTCAAAAGGGCTATAATTTATCTTTATAATACGTTCTTACCTGCTGTTCTGTTGTTCTGCTTTTGATTTATGAAACTCGAAGATACGTTATTATTAAGGCTGATTGAACAGTCGCCGCCTGTCGCACGTGGCGCTGACTTATTGTGGTTGGCGTGGCAGTCATCGCTGTCAAGTTATGCAGTGTAACTTTTAAACGGTTAATCAGTAAATACTCGTATGTAGGTATGTTCAACGATCAGTGCTAACGGTCGGCAACAATCGGCGTGACTACAATTAATTAGCCGTCCACTTCACTAAACATGCTTTTATAAAACGCGATCACGTAAACAGACTGTCATATTTTCTTTTATTACATTTTTCACTGCGGCACACAATAGATGTAGTTATATCAATGCAAAATCAGTAGCATACTAAAAATAATTGAAACTGTATAAATATTCTAAACTAACTGCAAAAAGTTACAGAAATGATAATGTGTTTGAAACCATTTCAATAGTTTTCGAAATGCATCGAACAGTTATTTGCAAATGCTTTTATCTCATAACCGAAGTTGGGCAACTGGACTTCACACTTTAAAATCGTGTTTGGCTAATAACATAGCTACTATTTATTTATATCAAAGGATATAATTTATCTCTCTCGAAGCCGGCTCTCGGCTAAGCACAGTTGACAGTTCCGTGAACTTATCTTGGGCTCAAACGCCTTTTTTATTCCGGTTAGATAATTCCACCGTGCATCTGTTACAGTGGCGTTACCCTTTTACAGCTGTCGCTTTGGTTGTAAAAGAAACATCTTTTAAAAGGGTCATTTTCCCAGCGTTAACGCGTCATTAGGCATTAGGTGTTCTGACAAGGTAAATGGTTGTTTTGCGCAAAGAGCGACGGGTTTTTCAAATAGCCCTAATCTATTGTGTCTTAAAATGTTTTCAGCAGTTGTCTCTTTTATTTTTATGTTTCTCTGCGATATTGTCTTAAAAATTGTGTATTTAAGTTTTTTTTATTATATCTATGCCATTTTTCAGTTATAGAGTACGAGTAGTGGGACAGACAAAACGTGTGCCGAATAGTGCGTATACATCACGTAAATCCAAAATGAATGCATCTATGGAATGCATGCTAATCAAGTTATAATTGCAATGCTTAAGTAACAAGGTTTTATTTTAATATAGTATTTAATATCATTGATTATCATGATACGAGCACTTTTTGAGAACTTTGAACCCACGAATGTGACAACTGTGCCGTTTTAGGTAACCCACGTCAATCAAAAATGTTTGGGGGTAGATACTAAGAAATTAGTTGAAAAAAGGAATTGGCAAACACGCAAACCTACGTGCAAAGAACTGGCACTTAGGTACTTAATCCATCCTCATCATTGCTCATAACTAACCACTGCTGGCCACAGCCTCTTCTTGTAGGCCACTCCGTTCAGTACTGAAACTGAATCAATGACATTTATCTTTTGAGAGTAAATATTCGAGTCAGCCGAGAGTCGACCCGTGATTATTATAAAATTGAACCCGCTAAGTCACGGAGCAACTTAGCATATTATTTTTCATCGAACACATTTATCCATAACTCCCAAGATCGCTTACAATACACAAGAACGTGCCGTATTCTTCAATGCAAAATGAAATAGCTGAAATAACCCAGCACCGGTTGTCGTCGCAATAAATTCTGGCATTTGCCCGAAACAAAACAGTTCGGAATAGAACATGAAATATTACTTAATATCGCTGTTCGGAACAAGTGGAAATAGCTTCGATCTAACATGTCGCCGCGTACGAACTCCGCGTCGTTTCTATTGGACATTGTTGGGAACTTAATATGACAAGATAGTAATATTATGATACTGTTGTATTAAGTTGAGTTGAATCGCAAAAAATCGGGATGTGGCTGTGTCGTGGATAGGGTCTGTGTTTTACGCGAATACGTGTAACGAACTCTTTAATTCTTTAGCAATCGAGTGCTTACATTTTAGGTTTAGATGACGCAGCACTAAACTTTCCCGCGATTTTGCTATTATCAGGTTTCTGAGTTTTCTGAGTCTTTCAAATATGGAAAAAAATCTAGAGACGTATTACATCTTAAAGCGCGTAACTTTTGCCACTCAAAGGGTAACTTCACTAGATGTCCTAGCCGATCCAATATTTTCTTGAAAACTCCATATACCTCTAGGTAAATCAAACAGACTTTTTCTTCAAAACAAAATGTTATACCTACACATATATAGCTAGACATTTATTAAGTCACTGTGTCCAAATAGTTTTACCTTACTCTAACCCAAAGTAGGTGCTAAAACCGCTCACTTATTCCAACAAATAAACCAAACATTTTCTCGCGCAAACACACTCCAATCATACTAAAACATTACCTAAGTAAACCCAGCGACGAGAGTAAACAAATCACACCCGTATATAAAATGAAACCTAGACAGGTACACTTACCTAGCTATAAGTAGGTAGGTGCGTAGATATGTAGGTACTCTTCACAATTTATCTCAATTTTTCCATTCCACACCAACAACTCGCTTTTAAGGACATACATTGCTAGCTATTTGTTTATTTACAACAATGTAAGTGAATTCTAAAGCTTTTCTTTGTAATAGAAATGTAAAGGTGAAAAAGGTACAAAAATACGGCACAATGCGGGCTGGCAGTCGCGTAATTGTCTCTGAAAAATAAAAGTGGCTTTAACTGGAGCATTGAACGCGAAAAGTGTCAAAATAAAGTACCTACTAGGTGCTTTAGATAGAATTGAGAATGTATCCCGGCAAGTATACAATATGCATGGTACCCTACGTACCTAGTAGGTACGTATTTGTAGCGAAATCGAGCTAGGAGCAACCCATAGGCACATTGTGTGAACAATTGAAAATGGAAATAGTATTCCAACGAAGAATATCTTGTGACCTATATGGTTTTAACTATTTTATTTTGTGTTTTGACCTATTTTTTGTACTTGTTTATTTTAATTATAAGAGATGATCGCCACAGTTTGTATTCCTACAGAATATCTAGTTAGATAATTCAAATTATGGAGGTCTAAGACGATTATTTATAAAACCATCCCTAGCTGACAGCTAACTTACTATACTATTATACTACACTACTACACTACACTACTCCACCACACCACCACTCTACTACTAGGTATACTACTATACTATTGACTTTTGATACTTACTGAATCTCCAAGATTCAGTAAGTATCAAAAGTCAGATCAGACGTCATCGCTTACCAACAAGCGAGTCGGTGGTCAAACGCGGATTTATGAATTATTTAAAACATAGTTTTTGATTAAAGAAATTAAGTTCCCTGTTAAGTTTCGATGTAAGCACTTTGGTCTAAAACTTTCCGCCCGCTCTACCACTAACGTGTAACTAGCCGTTTACTAAACCTGCCACCGTATTACGGTGCAATGTCGACAAAAGTGGTGAAAGTACTAAAAGTTAGGAAAAGTGGAACATTGCCACTCTTGTGTTAAGTTTCCATTTTTCCACCTTTTGTTAACATAGCACAATACTGTTTTACGGAACGATTATTAATGCTGGAGATAAAAGTTCACTCGCGATAAAAACTAAGAACGTTAACGTTTTCTGAAATCTTTTAGGTCTTGTACCTAAAAGATTGCTTTTGCCACAAACATTTAAAATCACTTAATAAAATTTAGGTACTAACCCCACTTTTTTCCCAAGGTTAAATATCTAGTAAAAAAATTAAGTTCAACAAGATCAGAAATTCGTCTAGCTAGCGAGTTTTAGCTCACCTGATTAAGCAATGATGTGGTCTACAATGGAGTACGCTTGCCTAGAAGGAACCGGTTCATTCGCAAGACAACACAATAGTTAGCCCCTTGCTGCACCGCGGACACTACAGTGTCCGATTTCAAAAAACCCGTAGATGCACCGCGGACACTGTAGTGTCCGGATTTTTATTTCGCGCCAGACTCAGAAAAAGTCTCTATCCTGCTTTTACTAAGGCAAAAAGACATAAAGTATGAATGCAATCTCGCTCCCCTTGAATGGGGCAATATTTTGTAGCAGCAACATTATAAACTCGGTGGATAATCGATTTTAAAATAAATAATATTCCGTAAGTCAAAGTCAATTTTGTGTTGACTTTGACTTCGCCAGGTGTATCGACGGTTTTTACGTAATTTTTTCGATACTAGGCTGGTGTTCTTGCATAATAAGCTTTATACTCTTGTTAACAAGGCTGATTACAATGTATTTTAAGGTTTTTAGGTCTTTTGTGTTTCCAAATTGGCGAGAAGTATTGCATCATCTTCGGAGACGGCCGTGTTTTTTATTTCTCAAATTTTATGTGTGTTTAAGTTATTTACTGTGTTAGATGTTATGATCTATTTAAAATATAGTTAAACAATAATCCTAGAAGTGTTGTGTTCAGTTGTTTTTGTGAAAGAACAATTTACGACAAAATGTAAACAATAATTGTGAAGTGGGAACAAAAAAAATCGCGCAAAATTTTTTTTGCGTTGGTTTTTATATGCCTGATATTAAATACTTTTAAGGTGAGTAATGTGTTCTTATTTTGTGACAAAGTGCAGATTGAGTCTATTATTAAATATAAATCGTAACAAACATACATTATCGCTTTACTTTTTTTAGTAAAAATATGTAAACTTCAAAGTCCATGTTTTTTTGTAAAGTAAGCGGTTATACGCTGATTTATATTTAAACCAGGCCAACCAATGTTATTATAACGTTCGTCATTCGACACGACTATTCAATCGCTACTCAAGAATAACATACAAGTGGGGACTTTGTTTGAATGTTTAAGTCATAAAAACCATTCAAGTGATCCGCCGCCCGCCGCGTGACGTCACATAAACAAACGATGACGCGCGGGTGCATCAACGGCAAGAGGCGCGGGGGCGCGGGTGCAGCAAGCGGCGATAGAAAACCTTTTTAAACGCAGCACTGAGCTAATTATAGGTCTCAGTGCTTTTGTTCCTACGTGGAGATCGTATCAAAGTTTTACGATGGGACTTAAGAATTCTTGGTACGTCGTTGTGATAAGAGCTGCTATCAAATACATCTAAACTTGCGGGAGGCCTTGATACCCTTGATGTTTACCGCAAAACTGTTTCGTACTTCATTGAGACGTAGCGAAGATGGTTGCGAATTGGTCACAAAATTTTTACAAACTTCTATTTAACTTATCTACTGGCTTAGTTTAGTAAGTATGTCTGTAGGTACCTATGTCAGATCAGGCAAATCTTGCTGATTTTTAATTGAATACTGAAAACTGATTTTTAAACCTTTTTCCGATGTTTATCAAACTTAAATTTAGTATAACTGTGTAACTCCGGTGACAATGAAATAAAAACTTGTTTTTAACTATAGTTTTTAATTAACGTCCTAAACTTATTTACCTACTTAATTATTAAAAGTTGGAAGTCATGAAAACACAAATTACCAGGCTTCAAAGAGATATTTTGATCAGCATACGTACTTGACCCGACGACTAAAACAACTCCAGTGAAAAAGGTATTTTTCGAGTGTCATTTGAGCCCACTGCGCACTGCTCGTAATGTCAACCCACTGGGCATGAATAGAACTTAGACATTTTTGTTATAATTGAACACGGGAATACTCACGTAAAAATTAAGTCGTCTACTACGACTAGTTTCGGTCACGGTGGTCGGTGGTTTCTGGTTTCGGTTTCGGTCACTGAATGTGACCGAAACTAGTCATAGTAGACGACTTAATTTTTACGTGAGTATTCCCGTGTTTAATTGTAACAAAAATGTGTGAAAACCACGTTAGCTTCCATAGCAGAACTAAGACACTTATAACCTTTTGTTATTTAGTGACTAGCTGCGATCCGTTGTTTAATCCGCTACTGAAGGAACCGCAATTTGCCCTGGCAACTTTACTGGCCTGGCGCCATGGCGCCAGGCGAGACACAACCGCGAGAGCGTCATGCTTGTAACTCACTGAAGGTCACCGAATGTGATCGAAACTAGTCGTAGTAAACGATTATATTTTTATGCGAGTATTCCCGTGTTAATTATAACAGAATGTGTCAAAACCACTTTAGTTTCTACAGCCTATTACGGCGAACAAAAGAAAAAAAACGACGGGTTGCACTCCGGGAGTGCCGGCAGAAGTGTAAACTTAAGTATTAACGTTGTGCGTTTTGGATATTTTGGAATGGTTAGGGAATAATTTTGCACGAATTGCTTTAATTATTTTAATAGAAAAATGAATCGATATCGTGTCCACTATAATCACTAGGTCACAACACTATAACTGTTAAATTAGAACATTCGCGCAAGCGCCCTGCGCCGCCTATACGAAACAGCCGGCGCAGGTAGGTATACATTTTCGCCGCGCCGTACAAAGAGAGGATACTAGCTGTCTACTCTCCATCCGTCTTACGAATTTTCGATCAGGTCACGTGACCCTGTCGCGAGTTTAACATTTTTTACCCATTCCAAAAAAGTGTACAACGCCGCTAAAGAAGTTTTCACTTCAAAAATCGAATCATTTTCGAGTTTTTGCAACACCAGCAATTGAGTTTCATTAGCGTCTAGCTTTTTAGAAGTACTTGTAATATAATTTGTTTAAATAAAAACGATCGAGTCAGACATTCCCAAAGTCATATCGAAAGAGCATAACACTAAAAACCTTGAATTTTACGAGGTTTTTACCGTCATTGTCGACATCTTGCAACCTCCGTGCCAAATGGTCACAAACGGGCCACTATGGGGGCCAAATGAGTTTCTGATTGAACCCTTTCGTTCGAATTGGGTTATGGCATTTATATGGGACTAGCCATGTAAAAGGTACGGTCTAATAGCTTTAGGGAACCCATCAGCCGGGACCCTAATCTGTCTTTACAAATTTAATTTAATGAGCGAGGCGTTGATGGGCGTTAAAAGCGTATGGGTCACAGAAAGGTAAAGTAGCTTAATAGCTGGAATGGATACAGTTGTAGAAGAAAATACTGCCTAATACTGCCTACTCTGCCCTCATAAGCCCAAGAAGAAAATAAATTGATATCTTTTATAGCTAGAAAAATTACGTATCTGATGCGTGAAAAAACAGAAATACGTAATATTTTTTTTAAACTGCTCTTAGGCTTATGAGGGCAGTACTGTTCGTCCCTCAGGTCGTTGATCTTATAACTATCGCGGGTCGAACGTGGACAAGATTGGCACAGGACCGGGAGTGGCGTACAAGAAGAGAGGCCTATGCTCAACAGTGGGCGATACCAGGCTGATAATGATGATGAAACGATAATTTACGTTAGACCGAAAATTGAATTGAAACCTTTACCATATAGGTATATATACCTACCTCTACAATTTATCTCGCACCAAAGTAGAATTTCCAATTAAGCTGTTTTCTATGGGCCGCTTAGAAAGCAATCAATTTTGTCTCAGTCCTTATTCACTCTCATTACAACATAACATTAAAACAGAGGTTAATAATACAGGTAAATCTAGCACTAGTAGGTAAAAGAGAAACTTAAGTAAATAGAATGTATAGATATGGAGAAATGTACAATTTTGGTTTTGAAGATCTCTTCATTATTTAAGGTAAAAAAAATATATTTAAAAAACTCCTGAATGATCATTAGCCCAAAACCCTCATATACGAGTACCATCAAGGTTTGGATTCATGACTATACACATACAGGGTGTTACGGAAAGGTGTAGTAATACTTAGGGGTGTTCTTCTACACGTCAAAGTGAACAACTTCTAGAACACAAATTTGCGAAATTCGGGAAAGAAAACATCGAATCTCCATAGAAAATTGATCACATTACTAAATATTTTGTACGGTGACTCGATATATTTTTTCTCGAATTTAGCAAAGTTGTGTCACAAAAGTTTTTCACTTTGACGTATAGAAGAACATCCTTAAGCATTACCACACCTTTCCGTTAAACCTTGTATATAGGACGACCTTATATATAGGACGAGCGCACACAATCTCGTCACTAGTCCCAGGGCGGCGTGTAATTTGTCCTAGCTCAGCCCACAGCCAACACACCTGGTAGAGCACGTTCCAGTTGCATTAGTAACTAACTTTGTTGGCACCTCCAGTACTAAGAGGAACTCTACAGGATTATAAATAAGGACAGGGCTTATAATACTCATCATTATGAACAACTTTTTGACTTTTTGAGCAACTGATATCTGCAGCAGTATTTTTTGTGATTTCACAAAAAAGTACTGTTTAATTTTTATTTTTCATTTATAGTTTTTCGTAATGCTGTGAAATTATCTATCGTTTAATATGTGCTATAGACGCAGCCAATTTACATTGAACTATACATCAGCACACTGTTATAGTAGAGTAGGCACATATAGGTACATTCGGCACACTATATTCTAGAACTGCTTCAGCTTTCTAGCTAGTGCACCATTTCACCATTTTGTCTTTGTGTGTTTCATGGCATCCCCGATACTGAGAATATAAGTGAAAAGCTAGGAGTGTGCAGTGATTTTTTTTTCAATTGCCAGAATGTGACGGAAATAAATAAACAATGTTATTTATTTTCACCTAATGGAAAGCGACGACAATGTGGTTAAAGATATAGCACGCTTGCCTAAGAAGTACCTACCTATTCAGTTTTTTTATCTCTGGTTATACCTGTTGTAACCTAATACCTGTTCGGAAAGATAGACGAAATTTTGAAATACGAAAAAACACAATTTTCACCGTAAAAGGGTCTCTTTTTGGTTTGTCGTGTACTGTTTTGGAAAAAGGGCGGTGGTAAGATCAAGAAAGCAGATAATATAACTGATTTCATGATGAAAAACAAAAATAACAAATAAAATACATAAAATATATTTACATCTTAAATTTAAAATAAAAAACTAATTGATTATTAACTTTTTGTAAATTTCTTAGTTCTATTTAGTTTAGTTTTTTATTTTAAATTTAAGAAATAACAAATTGTACATTTTCATTTTATTTCAACTTGTTTCATACTCGCAGTAAATACCTAAGTACGTAGGTACATACTACTTATGACTTTTAAAGTCAATATTTATTTTTAAATTGGGCAGGCGCACACGATCTCGTCCCTACAATCACATGGCGGGTCACATTTAGTTCCAGCGCAGTCTACTGCCAACACACCTGGAAAAAGACATCAAAACTTAGTGCTCGAAGACACAATTAAAGTTATGGGTTGATACAGTACAGTGGCGAGACAGTAAATGAGACTCGGCCGAGCAAACAAATCATGGTTCTATTAGCAGCCTCGCCTCGTCAAACTGTTTATACAAACCTAGTACCTACTCGGCCGAAGGCCCTGTCTCGCCGCTGTACTCGTTACGTATAATCAACTTAGTATTAGCGTACACAATGAAGATCAAAGTGATATCAGAAAGACCAGGCTGAATCGCGGGGTGGACAAAAGTAATGGATCTGAACCCCTGTTTTTTTTTTCAATTGATTCAATCTGATGATGATTCAATCTGATGATTCAATCTGATTCAATTCAATCTGACGGCCTGTTTGGCTCAGCGGTAATAATATCCGCCTTATAAGCCAGAGGTCCCGGGTTCGATTCCCGGTCGGGCAGATGTTTGAATGATGAATTTAAATATCTATTCTGGGTATGGGTGTTAGCTGTTGTCTTTGTCTTTGTGTATGTTCCATGGCATCCCCGACACAGGAATTTATCCTAGTGGGGAGCTATGAGTGAGAAACATTATAAAAAAAAAATTGAGACAACACGGTCGAAATCACTGGCTAAATATAAGCTTTCTATACTATAGACACTACATTATAGACAAACATACAAATAAAATCTCACTATTATAAAAGTGATGATTTGTGAGTATGTTTGTTACTCTTTCAAGCTAAAATGACTAAACAGATTTAGATGAAATTTGGTATGAAGGTAGGTAATATCCTGGATTAACACGTAGACTACTTTTTATCCCGGAAATTGCGAGTAAAACCGCGGGGCGCAGCTAGTATAATTTAGAACTCTATATTTTTGTAAATTAGTCACTCACCCATATTGCCCATGTATGCTACAAAAGCAGCTACAGCGAAAAGGATTGACGAGAACTTCATGTTTAGGTAAGTTTTGTTTGAGATATACCGTTACACAAGTAAACTATGGAAAAGCCCTCGATTTTTATACAAAAAAAGCATGAAAATCAGATAATAAGTATTCATAATTCATTTGAAATTTTACTTCGGATATGGTTTTATACAGGAATGTGATGATTTCAATTTTATTTCAGTAAATAATAGGCAGGTATGTAATTGGATTGGTTGGCCGTGAATAAATGTTTTTGCTGACTGAACTGTAATAATATATGATTCAAAAGAGTAAACCTTTTTTAACGCCACGCACCTGCCGTGTACAAAATTATTGTTATTTTAAAAATTGCCTACGTAGGCGATGCAGTAGTGAAAAGGGTGTGGAGTTTCGCATAATAATATTAGTTTGATTTTATCAAACTGCGCTAGCAGAGGTCCCGTATTTTAAAACTTAGTTTACTTATATTTATTATATGTACGCGTCACCTTTACCCATCTTTAAAGTAATATTAGGTACCTATGTTATCTATACTTTTATTTATATAAAGAGGTCATGTTTCTATGTATATGTCTGTTTGTAAGATTGTAGAAGGTAATTTCAATAACTGCAGGTCCGATTTCAAAAGTTGTATCATCAATAAGGTATCATCATAGGCTACAAGGTATGTAATTCGATTGGCTATAAATATTTTTAAATAAAATAGGATTTATTCAATAATCAAATTTTCAACGCCTAGCGTTTATAACGCTTCCGCTTCATCTTTGATTCCGTTACGTTGGCAGTTAGTTTTTTTTTTAAGTTTTCTTATTTATAAAAATCGCTGTTCGCTTGTCTGGCTAAAACTCGAACATGGTTGGACCGATTTCGCTAACTTCGATCTTGAAATATTTATGGAAGTTCAGGGAATTAAGGTTTAAAAGTAAAATAAAACAGCGGGTGAAACCGCCGGGTGCAACTAGTCTACAATAAAAAAGAATGATCCCGAATCCGATATAGGGTCAAGGTTGGAACCTCATGTTAATATAATTTCATTTACAGTACTTTTATCTATCTATATATATAAAAATGAAACCCGTTTTCCTTGGTCACGGCCTCACGCGTGAATGGCTGGACCGATTTCACTAATTCTTTTTTTGTTGTATTTGTTATTATTAGGAGAAGGTAAAGGAAAAAAAATATTAAGAAAATCTCTCAGAAATATTGAAAAACCCTAAAAACAGCCCTTTCATTTTTCCCATACAAACGTTTTCTAACTAAAACGAGCTTTATTGCTATTGTATAAAGTTCATATTGAATTGCAAGCACTCACTGTTGTTTAAGCAATGTAGGTATGTTCCTAACGTCCAAGAGTCAATTTGCACTTTATTACCTCTGTACAAAGTTCAAATTCAATCATATCTATCAAAACAGTGTGCGTTTTATACTGATAATTTTTACTATAAATTGACAAGTTAGCATCAACAAACTACGGTTGCTATAGTTACGCAATAGCATGAGAATAGAGGTTATAACAAAGAGTTCCTATAATTATTCTCAACACCTTTGGTCACGCCATCACGCGTGAACGACTGGACCGATTTCAATTTACTCTACGTTTACCCCAAAGTCTACCCGTGCGAAGCCGGGACGGGCCGCTAGTATAGCAATAAACCAATTCAGATTTCAAATTTCAACGCGTGAAAAGCCACGGGCAAATATTAGACATAGAAGCCAACAACGGTATAAAAAAGACTTTTCTCCTGACTGGATAAAAAATCAGAGTGAAGGACAAGAGATAGGATAGGTACCTAACACAAAAGCAAACCCTTTTTCTCTTTCCACGGAACCGTGAAAATAAAAGGTAACTCAATGAAATAAACAATCACATAAGTAGGTACGTTTGCGACACCCTTTTTATCAATTTCATACATTAGTGAGTTTTGCCGTCACTGGCACAAGACAGTCTCAGAATTAGGTAGGTAGGTACTAAGATAAGGAACCTTTTCTGGGTTTGGGTACAAAATAGAAACTTGTGAGCGCGACGTACCATGAACACAGGTTATTTCATAACAGAAAGGAAGCACAAAGGGGAGATAAAGAAAACATAATACTTAAGCTTATGAACCTTGAGACTTGTTTGCTTTAATATTGTTGTGTTGGGTAAATATGAGAAGAAATTGCTTGAAAAGTCTAGGTAATAAAGGTATTGCATAAGAGAGGTAAATGTGTTTTTCTGTTGTGTCTCTAATTTTCTAACCGTGGTTGTTTGTTGCGCTGTTCTCAGGGCTTACTAGTTGATTCAATCTTGATGGAGCTTGACAAGATTGTAGTATTCCATTTTAGCATCTAAGTAGGTATCACTACGGATACTGTACCTACTATGTACATGCTTTGGTACAGCGACCCAAACTGTGTCTTGTCCTCCGATATCGGAGAGGAGGCTAAGAAGCTAAGAGGCTCCTTCCCTCACTATCTTGAGCAAGTCCAACTTCAAGTTCCTAAAAGTCTTTGGCTCCTGTTCCTTAGGTATGATAAGTTACTTTTAATGAAAAATGCGGAAAACCTGGAAATTTTGGGAGCAAAGCCACGGTATTCACCTAGCTAGTTTAGCATAATGCTAATTGGCACTAAGCGAAAGCTGCCGTGTGATGATATATTTGGTAAGACTTGGTTTATTTATGTTTGGAAAAATTTAGGAGCTGGAATATTTGGGCTGTTGAGACGACAAAATAGGAACATCTGTGGCAAATTAGGTAGTAAATTTATACAAATTGGGCAGTAAAATATTTTAAATAGTCTCCTAGTTCTGACTTGTGTTTAGGCCATATTAGATAAAGTTTAGGCTATTCTGTCAGGTGTGTTTTATGTTTGTCTCGCTAACAGACTGCTGAGAATATTACCTATGTACCTATATAGGTACAATGGTACCTATATGCCTATGTGTCACGTCACATTTCGTACTTATCAAAACGAAAAAAATAAATATATTCGTTTAATCTTCTTATTGTAAAACGTAGAAAATTCGCTGAAAAAGAAATTCTGAAAATGCTGAAGAATGCTGATCTAAAAAGAACCAAGTCTCAAGCTACGGCCAAACCTGTGCGTCATCGCGTTAGCACGAAGTGAGAGCGTCAGACGCGCGGCAGATGCTGTTCAGTGTTCATGCTTTACTATGCAGTCCCATAAAGTTGTATACAATTAAAAATTTTAACACCAAACCATTTCTTATAGTTCAGTTAGGTAGGTACGCGTCGTAAGTAGAAGCTCGCGCTACCAGTGTCACTGACGCGCAGATTTGGCCGTAGCTTTACCCTGTTCAGTCTAAAATCTTAAAGGTATTTTGCATAAATATTGAATTTGAATTTATTCAAATCAAAACCGTCCCAGACGTAAACTATTCAAAAAGGCGCGCCAGCTAATCCAATTTAGAATATTTGATTATTCAAACAGATTCGCTAAATTGGCACCTACCACCTACGACCGATTTGAACTATGGCCCGACTAACTTATCTATAGACGCGGCCAAGTCAAGGAACTAAATTTTCCTCGCAATTTTGGTTGGAAAATGCAATGGTGGCACCCCCAGTCACGCCTACAGACTAATTGGTAGAACAGTATGCTGATTTATATTCAACGCAGCGCGCCGTTTTGATTGGCTCTCAATGAACGGCTGATGATTGCAGTTTCGAATGCTACGTGTAACTCGAATTGTAGGCATTTTCATAGATAATGGGAGCTGCAGTTTGGATGGATGAATACGGGAGATTATTAGATTAAGTATTCCCTTGTTGGCTCTAGCTATTTTGTGTTGGTTGTAAGTTTAAATACAAAAAAATTACTGAAAGTTATGTACAGTGCAACAAGCGGCGGCTTATGGTACGAAAGCTGCCGTCTTTTTCTATCGTTTTAAGATTTAGGTAAGTTCCTTCATCGAAGATCAATTACTCAGAGGCTGTGTTATGTGCTATTGATTGATCGCATTTTGGCCTACAAATAATGGCCGCACAAGGACTAAGTATTTAGCAGATAGACTTTAGCCAGACTGTGGGTTGGCTGTGGCAGACTATTGGCGGATTGGTGCTTAGAATCCGCGAGCCGACTAGCCTTGTTTATTAGTCTTGGTTTTCGTTGCGTCATAGTCCTATTGTTGGAAGTCCTATTTTGACCCCATCCTGCGGACTCGTGCATATAGTCTGCTGCGAGTATCTATAATTAACACTTTAACTGCTGAAAACACATACATACCTTGTTTTCCTTTGTGCAACGCGAATGCGGCTACACACGCCAGGCGCGTAAAACACAGACGCATGTGATTATTAGCAGCAGTTAAAGTGTTAATAGCGACACTAAACTTTAAATGTAAGGACAATTTTGTGATAATTTACAAACAAAACACAGTTATATAATAAATTCATTTTATTATCAAGTCATCTTAACATAACATAAATTGTCTATAATACTAAAAGTTCAATTTAACTTTTAGTAAAGTTAATATTAGGCCCAAGTTTGATTTTTAGGAAGATTTTTTTTTTAAGGCATTTTAAGTCAGATCTAAACTAACTAAAAATATATCTGTCTTTATCATTGCAAGCCATTAGACAAGGATGCCAATAGTTTTAGAAAATTTAGATCTGTCTTAAAAAGCCTTCAAACTTGGGCCTATTCTATGGATAAATCAACTTTGATTAACAGGTAAGTATATGTAATAACATATTTCATTATCGATTTCAAATATAAGATCAACGACTTTTATTTTGAGGTATTATCGCACTGGAGATATTAATTATAGTGTAACTAAAAATCTTCTTGTACATCAAAGCTCAAGTGACGATAAAAACATGTGTGTGTTTACTTATATCGATACCCCAATAAAATTTACTATAACATGTTTTACTTTTAGACACAAAATTCTGATTTCGTATCATTCTATACCCATATTCAGTTACTTCAGTCAGGATGTTGTCAGGGGCAACATCTACACTGCTTCGCCGTTGCCATATTGTACAGGGTTATAAGGAAAGGGTGTGCTAAGCCGGAAAAGGCTCATAGTAATCATCGTTATGAACAACTTTTACTTTTGGACCAACCCAAAATTTACAGAAAAAATGAGCTGATTATTTTTTCCCAAATTCCGGGTTGGTCCCATAGTAAAAGTTCGTAATGATGAGTACTACGAGTCCTTTTCGGCTTAGCATACCGTTTTCTTATAACCTTGTATTATAGGTGATAGAAATAATATCCATACCAGCCTCGCTTGAATATCACCTTGACCCTAAAGACATTGTATTTCCTAGTATAGCCCGCGTCATATAAAAAGAACCCTGGCTGTCAAGCTGCGCAGTAGGCGATTTATGGGTCTATTTGGTGGTTTGAGGTGAGGCGCGGGGCGGGCGGGTCACGCGCTGCATGCATAACAGTGCGCCATTGGTTCGTCAGTCGACCTTTGCTTTCCGCGTTGTGTCCACGTTACCTTCGTTCTCAAATTACCATCGCGCACAAAAGTTTTTAGTTACAATAATGGTTTTACATAGAAATATGTTACATGAAATATTTTATTAATGAAATATTTTACATGAAATATGTTTATGATATTTTACTATATTCTTTCAGAAAAAAAATTAAAATAGTAATATAAAAATTTGAAATGTTGTCAATTAGATTAAACATTCTTTTAAGTCAAACATGTTTTTAATTTTATTTAATGATATTCTATGGAATATATATTTTTCAATCTAAACCTACTAATAACCAATATACGAAGCCGCGAGCGAAAGTTTAGTTCAAAAATAAAACAATAGGCTTTTGTGCACGAGTGCACCCATGCGCGAACACACCCACGTTCCCCCCACGTTCTCCCAGAGTTCTTTTTACGTGACGCGATCTGTATGAGTGCTAAGTTTAGAACCAAAGGCCGCCGTCTTCCGCCTCTTCTTCGCTGTCGGTGCTGACTCGAAGGTCGTCTTGTATGGCTGGATCCGGCTGAGGAAAGGAACGAAAGGATTAGAAGTTGTCTACAAACTACATAGTAAGAACTAGTTATTACGTGGTTTAGTAAGATTATACAGTTATTTTGTATATTTAACGAAATTGTGTAACAGACAGTTATTTTAACACTTTAACTACTGCTGACGACATGCGTTGTTTTACGCGCCTGGCGTGTGTAGCCTCATTCACATTGCACAAAGGAAAACACATGGTATGTGTTTTCCGCAGTTAAAGTGTTAAACGTACAGCTAGTATAACATGCAGCTAGTTACAAGTTTGTAGTTTTACACGTCAGTTCAAATATGTTTCTACGCGTCTTGAATTTGCGACACAAATCACAATGTTAGCAGAATAAAACACAAAAAATATAGGTCCTAAAATGGAACCCTGAAGCACTCCAACATTTGCAGTGTGAAATTTTTGAACCTCTATCATATCTCAAAGCAATCACAGATAAATGATCCTTAACAGAAGGACTAAAAGCACATTTTTGCTCAGCTAACGCTTACCTGCCAGTTTTCTTGCGGTTCCTCCTTGAACTGGGAATGCAGGTCGAGCGGCGCGTTATCTATATTCATCAGCATCGGAGGGTCGATGTTCATATCTGGCTCTATTGGCTCCTCCTATAGAACAAGTTTATTATTAGCTTCGTATATAACCCGATATCGGCGGAAAAGAGATGCCTCGCATATAGTCTAGAGGCGGGAAAGAGATGCATGTATGTTGGTCAAGGTCTACGAAGTTGACCGCAGATGGCAGTGACACGTCTGGCAAAGTGAGCTTAACAGGGAATTTGCTCGTTTCAAAATTGAGCCTTAACGCCACTCCTTAGAATGTTTTTTCGTTTTGTTATGCGAGAGCCACAATGAGTTTCACAAGTATCATAATTTATGGTATAAAGGCAGTGGGACTCTTGGTCGAGAAAACTGCAGTAGTGGTTAATGGTTATCATTTAAATATCTGCCCGGCCGTGAATCGAACCCGGGACCTCTGACTTATAAGGCGGATATACAGGTCAGTCATTATGGAAACTAATGTGGTTTTCACACATTTTTGTTATAATTAAACACGGGAATACTTCCCGAATGTGACCGAAACTAGTCGTAGTAGACGACTTAATTTTTACGTGAGTATTCCCATGTTTAATTATTACAAAAAGGTCAGTCATTGCCAAATGATTATCCTATACTGTCCAACCTCTGATAAATTATAACTTAAAGAAGAAGATAGGCTAATAC
This sequence comes from Alcis repandata, assembly GCA_949125135.1. Taxonomy (NCBI): domain Eukaryota; kingdom Metazoa; phylum Arthropoda; class Insecta; order Lepidoptera; family Geometridae; genus Alcis; species Alcis repandata. The sequence goes on along the minus strand of OX421230.1, from coordinate 6,598,542 downwards.
CTTCACGACGGGCGGGAAAGAGAAGTCTGTATGTGCGTCCAAGTCCACAAAGTCGTCCGCAGTAGTCGGCGGCTCGTCCATAACTTCGCGCTTGATCGGGAACTTGCCCGGTTCGAAGTCACCAGACCACATCCTGTCTTCATCTGTAACATATGTAAGTAAACGTAACATAAGTAGGCCTAATTCTAATTCCCTCTAGTCCTTTCTACTATCGGTCTACCGAGGGCACTAAAAGGCGACACCGTTTTATGGTTGATATACCAAAAACACGTACGAAACGCTTTGATTCCACCTGTATCGTGCGAACCGCTAGGGTGTGGAAAGCTTTGCCTGAGTGGGTGTTTCCTGATAGATATAATCTAGGTGTCTTCAAGTCGCGAGTGAATCGGTTTCTTCTAGGCAAGCATGCTCCATCGTAGGCCGTATCGTTGCTTACCATCAGGCAAGATGACGGTCAAATGCAAGTCTATTACTGAATAAAAAAAAGGATAAATTTGGACACAAAAATGTATGAACATATGCAGTTACGTATACATACAGTATATGCACTTATGCAGTCCACGCCGATTACGTTGTCCTGTTTTTCATACATTAGACTATCGAATATGTATTTAATTGTACTTGCTATATATTTTACGTTAGATTTAATAGTTATAATGTAATATAGTTATCTTGTTTCTAATAATTCAATAACGCACTTGACTTTGGTTAAATGCGCTAATCGAAAACAATACAAAGTAATATTAGTGTGAAATCCAATTACTGGCGTTAAATTAAAATTAAAAAGCGTTAAATTGACAAAATTTAAATTTGATACGCGTGAAATTAACGTACTCGTATATAATTATAGTGTATGTTGATACATATTTTAAAACTATATCATGCTTTTTCTTAAATCTATGAGGTCGTAAGGGATCTGATATCAAAACTATTACCAAATTTCGAACACAGTAGAAATCAAGTGTAATAAATATATATTTTTTATGTATTCAAAGTTAACCTACACTAATTTAGGACACATTTAACACTTTGACTGCGGCTAATAATCACATGCGCTTGCCTTAGGTGCGGCTAATAGTCAAATGCGTTGTGTTTTACGCGCCTGGCGTGTGCAGCCGCACTCGCGTCGCACAAAGGGAAATGTGTTTCTCGCAGTCAAAGTGTTAAAAACGCTGACAAACAAACTTCAATCCTATTCCGTCACAAAACAAGGCTAATATAGCTTGCACAAGAAGCACCGAAATTTGGTTCGAAAGCTTTGAATATACTGATAATTTAGTCTTATAATATAATACATATCATAAAATTAAATCTTACCGGGTCTCACTGACAACTGCACTAAGCCTTCGGCGGCGTCCTTCTGTTCCACTTCCTCCAAATCTGAATTACTGCCGCTATCGGAATACTGGAGATCTATACAGAATATAAAAGTAGTTTATTTACGATTCTAGAGATTTTAATCGATCAAAGTAGTCGGTGATGAAAATATTACCATCTGCCAAACTGTTTTGGTCCTTCCTTGGCCGGCCGCGTTTCCTTGGCGTAGCTCCTAAAACAAGACAATAAATTTTGTGCAACGAGCATTTATTTATACATTCAGGGTACTAGTGGTAGCAGCACGGATATTTTTTTTCACACAGACTACTAATAGTTTTAGTTCTTATTCAAATACATAAAGTACCGACTTGTAAGATAACAGATTTTTTTATTGCTCATCCATACAGTGCAAAAGGTCTTAATCAATGTACTTTAATAACGCACATAACATAAGTTTTAACGGGCCCTGTCAAGCGCAGCAAATTAGGGCAGAGGGCTACTATAATCATGCAAGAAACACAAAGCACTTGTATTAAATCAATAAAAAATAAAATTAATAAAACATAAAAAAATTAAAGTATTAAATAAAATAAAAACAAAAAATGTATTTCTCAAATTAAGAAAATTCTACGTTTATTTATTTATGTTTTAAATAATTAACATCAGGATTTTGGCGCATGCGATATCATCTTGGTTATCGTTTCACTTCCTATAAGTCACAGTCAGTCAAAGGGGGTATGCCTACCGTCAGCGAGCGTATTAGGTTTGTGCTTCCTCGGGCGTCCGCGGCCGCGCTTCTCGTCGGCCGCCGGCTGTTGCGGCTCGTCCACTTCCAGATCGGAGTGTTCCGCGTCTTCTAGCATTTTCTGCTGGACTTTGGCGATATTGGCTTCGAGCTGACTCACGTGCTCGCCGAACTAGGGGAGAAATACAGCGATGGAAAATAGTGCATAGTAAATATGTACACATTTTAAACCGGTTAAAAGAGGTGTGTCGGTAGTCACGGCTTCTAGTAAATTTGGTCCAAAGCTAGCTAGACAAATAAAATACTTAAACTCAGGCGGATTCATAATAATAAATACATTTTTTCTCCAACACACTCTGTTGATACCATAAAAATATTAGTGAGATTTATTATTTAATTTTAACAGATCTGGGAATCTTACAGCTATAAAATGCAGCTATATAAAAGGATGCCGCTAAGAGGGATCTTTTCTACATTTGGGATCAGGAATTCTGGACTCAAGAGCAACCACAAATGGTCATCTACAGTACCTGTTCCAGCACTTCCGTAGTAACATTTAGTATGGTCTCGGCCTGCCTCGTAAACTGCGAATTAGGTCCGTTGTACGCGCGGCAGTTGTCCACCAAAAGCTGAATGTCGCGCAGAAACTCCGCGCGGCTGTGGTACTTGTGGGCTGGAAATAAACGTACAAAATATAACACCGCAAAAGTAAGTACATAAATACACAGCAAGTTTAAAAATATTTTAAGAACAAGCTTTTTTTAGTTTTATTTAAATGCTCTGAAAATAATAACAAGTATTCGTGAAGACAAATCCGACGAGCCTAAACACGACGAGGATAACTTATTTCGTTAAGAACGAGTGACCTAAGCTTACCAAAGTCAAAGCTAACAAAGTTGCTAACAAAGTTGCTTTCAAGTTCTTTTAGCAAGTAATATTGTCAGATATTTTTGTATCATTTTTCGTAAGGCTTAACCCCTAATATTGATGCGTTTTAAAGCTGGCTAATTGCAAGCATGCATGCTTACCTTATCCCGCAACAAAAGCAGTGACTTGTATGTCAAAGAGAATTTGTCGGGTTGCTTGCACAAAACCTTTAAAACCACGTCTGGATGCTTTAATCTCTACACTTTACCTTGAATCTTCTTCCCCATAGTTTCCATATCGATAGGCCGCTTGATGACGTTGTAGTAGTCCTTCACTTGTTTCTTATTGACCGGTTTGAGGAAGGGCCACGCTTCCGGCATTATCTTCAGTTTAGTCGTCAGTAGGTTTTCTAAGATGAATGATAGAGCCACCTGGATGTACGGGAAAGTCAGTTAATTTGTGTATTGGGATGTTTTTTAATTAAGGACTAATAAATTAAATTGAATATTACAAGCTAATAATTCTCAAACGGTTGAAAATTTTAAAGTAGTTCAATGCTCTAATTAAAAAAAATTAAATCAAAATAGATTCAGCTGTTAAGCTACACTGCGAATAATAAAAATAGTTATAAAATTGAAGTTTTACCTGGTCATTATCATCAAGCAGAGGATTGATCTGTTTCTCCAACTTCATGAGCTGTTCCTCCTTTTCAGCCAGCTTTTCCACGCAACGTTGGAGCATTCTCTGAGCAGCCAAGGTGAGAGTGCTTGTTGGACCTGTAGAATTTACCGAGGTTTTATTTTCTTAAATCCTACATAAGTGGTTCATAATGATGCGTTGAACGCTTTTTGGCTTGACATACTCTTTTCTTATAATCCTGTATACTGTTCTGCTAGTGGGTAACGATGTTTTCACATTTTTTTATTAGTTACTAGCGGCCCGTCCCGGCTTCGCACGGGTAGACTTTGGGATAAACGTAGAGTAAATTGAAATCGGTCCAGTCGTTCACGCGTGATGGCGTGACCAAAGGTGTTGAGAATAATTATAGGAACTCTTTGTTATAACCTCTATTCTCATGCTATTGCGTAACTATAGCAACCGTGTAGTTTGTTGATGCTAACTTGTCAATTTATAGTAAAAATTATCAGTATAAAACGCACACTGTTTTGATAGATATGATTGAATTTGAACTTTGTACAGAGGTAATAAAGTGCAAATTGACTCTTGGACGTTAGGAACATACCTACATTGCCTAAACAACAGTGAGTGCTTGCAATTCAATATGAACTTTATACAATAGCAATAAAGCTCGTTTTAGTTAGAAAACGTTTGTATGGGAAAAATAAAAGGGCTGTTTTTAGGGTTTTTCAATATTTCTGAGAGATTTTCTTAATATTTTTTTCCGTAAGAACCTTCTCCTAATAATAACAAATACAACAAAAAAAGAATTAGTGAAATCGGTCCAGCCATTCACGCGTGAGGCCGTGACCAAGGAAAACGGGTTTCATTTTTATATATATAGATAGACTAGCTGACCCGGCAAACGTTGTTTTGCCATAAAATAAAAATTATTTATAGTGACTATTAAAAAATAGGGGTTGGTGATAGAAGGGTGAAAATTTAGGGTTGTAAGTATGTATTTTTTAATGCCAAATAAGCCACATTATAAAATTAAATTAATAAAAATTGTCCAAAAAATAAAATAAATGTTAGGGGTGGACAACCCTTATCACTTAGGGGTATGAAAAATAGATAGTAGCCGATTCTCAGACCTACTGAATATGCATATAAAATTTCATAAAAATCGGTCAAGCCGTTTCGGAGGAGTATGGGAACGAACATTGTGACACGAGAATTTTATATATAAGATATGCCTGCGTTTAACGACTGCCATCTCGCTTGATGGTAAGCAATGATGCTGGCTACAATGAGGACGCTTGCCTAAAACCTGTTGCCTTTACTCGCGACTTGAAGACACCCAGATTATATCAATCTGGAAACATCCACTCGGGCAGAGTATTCCACACTCTAGCGGTTCGCACAATAAAAATGGAATGAAAGCCTTTCATACTAATCTCGGTACACCGCTGCCTTCTGCCAGTCCTGAAGGAAGTCTTTTAAATAACTCACCATTATATAGAGAAGAGTTCTCGACGATCTGGTTGACGTCGGCGAGGAACTCTTCCCGGCTCTGGTAGTGCTTCTGTCTCAGACTGTCTCTGATCGTTTGAAGATCCATCGGCCGGGAAACGATGCGATAGTAATCGGCTACCAGCTGTAAAAGATACACTGAATATGTAACAAGAACGCCAGGCAAGAGAGCAACATTTTTCACAGGCTTTTAGCCAAGCGGGAAACTGATAAGTTTTATTGGTTTAGAGATAAAAATTACAAACAATTCGGCAGGTATTTAGGTATTTAGCTGATTTTTTGCGTTTCTGTATATAACTAATGGTGTAGTGTATGTTTCTATAAGCCATAAGTTTATATCCATCTATTATTGTGCAGTCCATTTAAGAGACTCAACTTGAGGTTGACAGGGAACAAGAACGGCTGCACATCTGGCAGGTGCCGCATATGGTTGAGCACCTCCTCCAACAGCGAGGAGAGCGTCACGAGTGGGTGGGTGAGGCGTCTGTCTACCAACCTTTGCTTAAGTAGCCACTGTTAGTGTCCTTATACAACTCACCTTGTGATTAACAGGGAACAAGAACGGCTGCACATCGGGCAGGTGCCGCATATGGTTGAGCACCTCCTCCAACAGCGAGGAGAGCGTCACGAGTGGGTCGGTGAGGCGTCTGTCTACCAACCTTTGCTTAAGTAGCCACTGTTAGTGTCCTTATACAACTCACCTTGTGATTAACAGGGAACAAGAACGGCTGCACATCGGGCAGGTGCCGCATATGGTTGAGCACCTACTCCAACAGCGAGGAGAGCGTCACGAGTGGGTGGGTGAGGCGTCTGTCTACCAACCTTTGCTTAAGTAGCCACTGTTATTGTCCTTATACGACTCACCTTGTGGTTGACAGGGAACAAGAACGGCTGCACATCTGGCAGGTGCCGCATATGGTTGAGCACCTCCTCCAACAGCGAGGAGAGCGTCACGAGCGGGTCGGTGCGGCGTCTGTCGGCCGGCCGCTTCACGAGGTAGTCGCAGGGCTCGGCGGTGCTGCGCCGCTTGCTGCGGCCCAGAGCGCGGTACTCGGAGCCGCGACGCCCGCCGCCGCGACGGCGCATCTCTTCGGCTGATTGCTGGAATAAGGACGTAGATAGATAAACTAATCTATACTAATATTATAAAGAGGAAAGATTTGTATTTTTGTATGTTTGTGTTGAATAAACACAAAAACTACTAGACCGATTTCAAAAATTCTTTCACCATTAGATTGCTACATTATCCCTGAGTAACATAGGCTATATTTTATACCCGTGCAAAGCCGGGGCAGGTCGCTAGTAATGTATAAGTAATGTGCAAACATCACTGTGTTCCGGTTGGAAGGGCATTGTTTCCAGGGAAATTACAGGGCAAATTGATTTAAGAACTTATATCTCAGGGTGACGAGCGCAGTGCTGTGCCACGCAGGGTCTTGAATTCTGCGAGTTCAAAATTCTGGGTGGCGCAGACCTGTTATGGGCAAACGTGACCTTTAACATCAGGCGAGCGATTTGCTCGTCTCGTCACTCAATTACATACAAAAACTTTATTGTTCACACCAGAAATTACAAAGGATAATTACCAGTTAAAACTGGTGCAACAACTGGCGGCCTTATTGAGGGCCATCTCTTTCGAGCAACCTTAACTTTCCAGGTAAGGAAGACTGTTATGGTGGAGTTAATCGATGGGTAAATAGCGTGAGCCCACACGAGTCGCGCTGTCTGTAGACACGGACGCAAACCAACTCGTTCACACAGCAAGTGACGCGTGAACTCTTGCGTGCTTTTGATCCGTGTGAATAAACCGACATGCAAAGGGTTGGGTGAACTCTGCCGAACTGCTCCAAGTGTTCTTTAGATAGCGCCTGACTCTGGTAGCGTTATCTCGCTCCGTTTAACTGTAGAAGGTAATCCACGAAACAACTGGTTCGGTTTAAAAAAAGCACTAATGGAAAGCTACACTCTTGAGTGGCATAGGTTATATTTTATATCCCAAAAACCTGCAAGGCCAACGGTTGACCAGCCTCACAAAATCCCAAGCATTAACCAATAACTACATCATTATAAAGCTGAAATTACCTTCATAATTTTAGGAGGCAGAATAAGCTTAGTTCCGTCCACGTAGCCGAGATCGTCCTCATCCATGCTGGGTTCCATCGGCGGTGGCTCCATTTCGCTCTCAGGAGGCGATGAGTTTCCGCCTCCCATCGACCCGGTGTAAAGGGGACACGCTTTGTTGGTACGCATGTGTCCTACTTGACCACACGCACCGCACTGCGAAAGAAAAAAGAACTGAAGATATTTGTCAACTTTTTCTTTACACATTTTCGAGTTAGTAAGTGTTTATAGTTAGTTTGTAAACATTGCTGAAACGAACATGTGTTGGTTTAACTCAAAATTAACAAAAATAAAAGGGAAACAAGGAATTGTAGAATTGGTCTGGCCATTTTAGAGTAATTTTCATGTTCCGCGAATATCTACCTTTTACACCAGACATTAGGGTACAATTCCGATATTAACTAGAATGAACGCAAGAATCGAAACACTACCTTAATGTCAGTGATTAAGCGCGACCACGCCACTCTCACAATCTACTCACGAAAAAAATTACAAAAATATGAAAACAAAAAGATCTGCTCCAATCAAGTAGCTAAAATGACCACACTTCTTCAACATCAAGGATAAAAACTCAAATAACAAATAAAACTACTCAAATAAAAGTCAACAAAAACGTTCAAATAAAATTTGAACCAGCTTACCATTACACTCTTTACCTTCAATTTCAGATCTGTTTTCAACTTGTGGCGTCTTCGAGATGGGGTTTGGAGGTCGGGCTCTTGTTTGATTTGGCCGAGAGGAATCATTCCCGACGACGGTGAACCGAGATCGGCTGACGACGACAAGTTTATTAGACCTGTGGGAAAGTGTAACGTTATGATAATGGTAGTGAGTAGATGAAACACGTGCTCTGTACTTGGGAGTTAGTTTTAATTTTTGTTCACGTTCTTAGGTTCTTACCAATGCTTTGTTCGTTTCCTTACTGTAAAAGGTTTAGCTAGAAATCAACTTAATCATTAGGATCAACCATTTGACCTGTGAAATAGGCATGACGACAGTATCAAAAAATCGTCGATTCAATGCTTTCAGCATTGAATCGATTCGATTCTTAAAATACAGCAATCGGCCATCTTGTCATAAACAACAATCACAGCGTATGACGTCACGCTTCAGTGAACTCAGGTCATCCGCCGCTCATCACGCATAGAAACAATGACATGTTTACTAGCCGTGACGTCAAATCGACGCCATGACACAAGCAAGCTGTTTTCGGGCACTGTTGAAAAAATATGTGAAAAATGGCTTCAAACTTCGTTAAACTTAAGTTTATTACCGAAATAAAGGCTTTTTTGTAAATAGTAAATGTGTACTCACATTATGGAAGAGGATTTTAAAATCTTTCGTCACGCCTATTCTCGCTTCACTTACGCTTTACACAGTTGCTCACAATAAGATAGTGGTAGATACTGGCTAGACCTAAAAGACCTAAATTGAACCTCTTTAAAAATAAAATGTTTTAACTAAAGTACTCACTCTCCCCAGGGAATGACAGCGCAGGGCCGACGCTGCCATTTCCAGCAAGTCTTTCTCGTTCTTGATTTCTCTTGATACGCCTCAGTTGTTCCTTTTAAGAAATCATAGTTAATTATTAGCTTCCAAAATACATACTTTAAAAAACCCGAACCGTGACATATATCCCTTCTTCTTCTTCCTCCGAAGACATTCCCTCTGAAGTAGGTCGCTTAAAAAATGTTAATATAGTCCTTACCCTAAAGAAGGGGGGCTATGGTCACGTGGTTCGACCGCGTGCTTCGAACAATCGGACTATGCGTGGCCATCGGAGACGGTGACCGGTTACCAACAAGTAACTGCCTGTTTGCTACTCTATTTTATACATTTTATTCTATTTTGGATTAACAAATCAAATACCACCTTAGAGAATAAAGGCAAAAAAACATGACAAAAAAAATATATGGAACTTACCTGAATCCTACGCTTTTCTCGCTTCATCTCTTCCTTCTGCGTTTCGTCCATAGTGGCGAACTGCCGTATGAAGGCATCGTCCTTAGTGTTCCGTATCTTCATGTAGGCCTCTATGACCGCTGCTTTGCGCACAAGTTCAACGCGAGTGTAACGCTGCCCCGTTGGGTTGCGGAATGTACGGACGATTCGGAGAACGCGACCAGCTGTGATTTAGAGAGCGTATTATAAAATTAAAAAACTTGGTTGGCCTAAAAAAATGCTGTCAAAAATTTTCCACATCATAGACACTTTCTATAAAGGATAGAAATAGAATGTTGCTACAAATAATTACAAGAAAAAACTATGACAAAGTAAGCAAAGGAGATTCATTGTCGGAGGACATTATTAGCAAATAGCGTTTATGAAAATTACTCCACCAATTCCAAAGTAAGCCTGATGAGACCAATAAGCTCTGTTTAGCTAAGGCATCTTTGTACTTTAATTGATTAATGTACATAATAATTACAGGGTGAAAAATTAACCATATACAAAGACCGGCAAAAACTTTTTAAATGACGTCATCTTTTGAATGAGGATAACCTTACCTTGGCTGGACGGTTGCGAATTTTCATTCTGATTCATCTGCGGTTTCTTTTCCGACTGTCCTAAAATCATCTTTCTCAGTTCCGCTCTTTCCGCTTCTTCTCTCTCCATCGACAGCTGTTCCGTAGTCTTCTTATTCGCGAGCATGTTTTCGAGATTTTTTCCCATCTCTTCTAAATCTGACTCCTCACTAACGGAGCTTTCAGCCTCATCAGTACTTAGAACTTCCGTGCTTTGTAGCACGCGGTTTTGGAGCTCGAAGATTCGCTGACATTCTTCTTTGTACCTGAAATCAATTGTCAATTTATCCTTTTAGTTTTTTTTTTTTTTATTTAGGCTTGCGTTCGATTGCGGCGATGCGGTCTATGAACCAAAAGACAGTTAATACCTGCATTTTGATCTAAACTGACCTGCGTAAGGCGGCTGGTAGCAAGTGGATGCGTGAGACAGAAGATCGTGCCTTTTGGCGTTCGTTAGGAGAGGCCTATGTCCAGCAGTGGACAAAATTACATAGGCTGATGATAATGATGACCTAAACTGCATTTTACCTAACAGACTGAGCTTTTGTTCAATTGCAATAAGGTTCAGTTTTGAAATAAATAAATAAATACGATTAAAGAGCTGCAGTATTCGTCGATGGTGCAATTTGTAACCTTGTTGTAACTAAATAAGGTTCTATTTTGAACTAGACCATAAAATAAATGAAATAAGGACCTACCTTTCTTGATGCTCGGCAATGGAGAATCGGTTTCCTCTCGAGAACTTTGTCATGCCTTCTTCACCCGCCTTGGCTTTCTCAGTGGATAGTGTACGTACGACGTCAATAACTTCCCATCGAGACAGTTTCTTGATCTGTTAACAACATATTAGTCGTAAGAAAATGGAGACTTACTTTGACTGAGTGAACCGAGTGAATCGGTTCTTTAAAGGTAAGCAGACATTCTATTGTAGACTCTCGAAGCGAAAGCCCAAGATTATAATAGAGCGAAGACAAAGATTTGATGGATCAAATAAGCCAATATAAAAAGCCTGGGTCCAGAACTGATGGATCGAATTGGTATTATTTTTAATTTGATTGTACAATTTTCTGCAGCAAAATGCGGTCCGGTTTGAACCGTATTATGAGTACCGTTACCGCAGTATGAGCATTTTCTTGCGTAAGGACTGACTGTTGAAATCTTGCAGAGATTTAGTTACAAAAAATTGACTGAAAACATCGAAATCTTGCAGATTTCGTTTCAAAGATACGCATGCGAAAGATAAAAAATAAACCCAGTGGCAGTTATTTATCGAGACTCAAATTACCTCTTCCTCAGGCACGCCATATCTCCTCAGCAACGCCTTAGCATTATTCAAGCTCAGCCTCCTCAAGTCGGCATCTGTTCCAGTGACAGTTCTCTTCGGCTGCTGCTCCTCGTTCGGCTGCTGCGTCGGCTTGTTCGGTACTCTCACGTAGGAGAAGCCTTCTCCGCAGCCGGTCGGGTCAGCCGGGCCCGTGAGTTGGAGCAGACATTTACCGCGCATGGCTTGGATGTAGGCACGGGTCGTGTTCCATGGGGCAACTTTAACCTGGGGAGTTGTTTTAAGAAACGTTGAGCATTGTACGTAAATGATAGATTGATAAACTGTTCATTGGAGTTTTTTCCTTATTTTTTTTTTTATCTTATTTTTTTCTTTGAATACAGTTTTACACAGAAAGGGCTTATAGTACTCGTCATTACGAACAACTTTTACTACGGGACCAAGACTGAAATCGCGAAAAGAATCAGCTGTTCTATAAAAAATGTCAGTGACTCTCGACAAAGTGTGTGGAATAGCTGATTATTTTTTCCGTAAATTCAGAGTTGGTCCCAGAGTAAAAGTTGTGATTGATGATGTTGTCATTGTGATGTCCTATTTAATAGTGATGCAGAATATGTGATGCCTCGGGAGTGAGAATATCAGATCAAAAGCCAGTCAAACGAATTGGAGATCGAACTATTTATGGCCAACAGCGAAGTGACGTGACTAAACTCACCTCATCATCCATTTTGAGCTGCAACTCCTCATCATCATCCTCTTGCGGGGTAAATATGAACTTCTCTCCATATCCAGCGTCTTTTAGCCTTTGTTCCGCCGCCGCCATGCTGAAGTAAGCACAGCACTGCTCGGGAGACACCATCGCGCGGATTTCTTCTTCGGAGGGTAGGCGGAATTCTGGTTTTATTACCCACCTGAGAAAAACAATTAGGTACAGTACCCGGCGATAAATATTGCACATCAACCTTTGGAAGAGACAAGAGACTTCGTAGAGCGTTATCTCTGTCGCACGAAATACAAACAGTCCAGTATCTATTAGGAGGTAGTGTGCGACAGAGATAATGCTCTACGAAGCCGAAATTAGCCGATTGTCTCTTTCCAAAGGTCGATGTGCAATATTTATCGCCGGGTACTGTAATGCGTATGTATAGTAGACCCGCGCCACGTGCAATGTGAATGATCACTTACATTGCTGTACTCAATATAACCCGTATATTTATGTTCTTTGTGGTAGATATTCTGAGTTTAGGCAGTTTCAATAAAGAAATCGTAAAAAAATATTTTTCCTTTATGGTTCATAGTTAGATTGTAACTTACCTGGTTTTATGCAAAGGTGTGTTTGGAAATGGTATTTTTTCAATTGCTTCGAATTCTAAACGCTTACGCTTATAAATTTTCAGACATAATTCTAGACATTTCCAAAATCATACCAATTCGAGTCCAGTCCAGTTCGTTTGAAGTCAGCGCAGAGCTTCAGTCTCTTTCTAATAGAGCTCTCAGAGTGAGATGGGAAAGCTCGCTTGATGTCGTCCATTTTGATACGCCGCGGCTTGTCGCGAGACCGCCAGAACAGACGGTAAATATACACCTAAAAATGAATTTATCATTAGATAGTTATCAAAAGGATGAACAATGCACAGAACAAAATCTTTAAATAAACCTATGAAACCTAGCACAAACGCCTCAGTAGTCTTATTTAGAATGTACATTTAATTAACTCTCTTTTTCTTTTCTTTTCTATCTCTTTCTGTCTAATAATAGTAGAAAAAAACAAATCAAATCATACGTTAAACTTGAAATCACGTCATATTAAGACTTTGGGATAAGACTTTTTTAATTATTTGAATTATTACCTGCAAGAAGTCTCGAACGAAATTGTTCGCCCGTTTGGAGTTGGGGCCGGGCACTTCATATAGAGGGCATTCCTGACCGACCACGAATAAAGCGTCAACCTCGCGAATATAGTATGCTTGCCTGGAAACAAAAAAACATTACATTAATAAATAAATTATCTTAGAATACCTACTAATTTCATTATGAGAAAAACAGAATAAAACTGTCCGCTTCTTGCTAACAAGTACACAACAACTTTTTTTTTTTTTTTTTATTCATTTATAGGCTTGCGTTTGACCGCCATCTCGCCTGATGGTAAGCAATGATGCGGTCTACGATGGAGCACGCTTGCCTAGAAGGAACCGATTCACTCGCGACTTGAAGACACCCAAATTATATCTATCGGGAAACACCCACTCGGGCAAAGTATTCCACACTCTGGCAGTGCGCACAATAAAAGTGGAATCAAAGCGTTTCGTACGAGTTTTTGGTATATCTACCATATAACGATGTCGCTTTTTTGTGCCCTTTGATTTGACTGACAAGGTTTTAGCCCTTGTAGGTTAAATCACTTTTCAAAAGGATCAAAATGAATGTAAGTATAGTTTTTTTACGCACCTTTAGCACCTGGTACCTGAATATTGAACCAAGGTAGATGAAGATAAAACATACCAACACTACTCCACCACATACATTTCGATTATCAAAAAATAAGGTCTGGCGACCCCGGGATCTTGGACTATAAAGGACAGAGGACAACATCAAGGGTCTCCTTTGATTCTTCCTTAAACTTTGCATCGTTGCTTACCATCAGGCAAGATGGCGGTCAAACGCAAACCTATATTAGCCTCGTAAATAAAAAAAATAGAGCCTAAGGTGTTAAAATTGTTTCTTACCTAGTCCTAATAATTAGGAAGTCAGTCATCTGCAAGACGTGTTCGTAAATAGGTGCTCGATACATGTTGTTCTCCAACACGGCCTGGGTGGCGCCGGGCGGTAGGATGCCGAGGAATGGAGAAGTATGGGCGTACGCTATTTCACCGTATTTTGTTGGCTTTGGACCGCTATCCTGAAAAAAATGAACAAAAATTTTATTATTTAAAAACTCTAGAAATCACCTGTATGTGGAAACTGGAAAGGTATATTTTTTTTTGGTGTACTTTTGAGACGCGATTTTGTGAGCGCTGCTCAGGCTTTGGCCTTGCACTATTAAAAAACTGAGATGATTTTTTCAAAAACCCTATCTGCTAGTGCGTCGAGTGTGAAAGGTTGGATGTTTTATTATATATTTCTCTGTTCTGGCGTTACGCGACCGATAATACGCGACGCATTTTCCGTCAGATATGTACCGACCCGGGTCGATACACATCTGACGGAAAATGCGTCGCGTATTACTCGACTATATACTCGACGCACTAGCGCATCATCGGTTGAGTGTGAAAGGTTGGATGTTTTATTATACATTTCTCTGTTCTGGCGTTACGCGACCGATAATACGCGACGCATTTTCCGTCAGATGTGTATCGACCCTTAATCGTAAGCAAATTTTAAAAAGAAGAAGCGAAACAATAGCTAAAATATCTTTAGCAATCAAATGCAACAGTTACCTTTATAGCCGCCCGTTTGTAGTAGTTCTTGACTTTGGTGCACATGCCGACTTGGCTGATAAGAGGAGGATGTTCCTCGCAGAACTCAACGAGAACGATCTCTCCATCCCTCCCGCTGAGGTCTTCGGGAGTTCGCATGAAGAATACGTCTCCGCCGCCGGAGGCCAGACGCTCGGCTTCGCGTTGCTGTGGGAAAAAGTATTATGATTATAAGAAAAACATAAGGCCCATAGGACTCTACGTGAATCCCACATAAATATATTTGCAGATCTACGAAAAATTTAGCAAGAAAAAATAATGAAAAATTTGAAAGGTAGAAAATCGATGTAACTAGAAAATGTTGGCAACTGTGTAAATGTAAATAAGTAGAAACTGTCAAAGGCCGTCCCTTTTACTACCGAATGTAATTTTCCTTAGTCTTAGAATCATATCGGTACGCGTGCATCCTTGCCGGGCCTATGCGCGGCTGGATGAAGGAAGAGCGGGGCTTGGAAACTACCGTCTTTGCTAAGTAAGCCCAACGTTTTGAGACTTTGGTTAGTAAAAAATCTTACCTTAGCCTTCTTCTTGATATGTTTAATTAGCGGCTGCACAGGATGCGGGCCGGGCGCGGCGAGCGGCCCGTAAGACAGTTTCCTCATCGCGGGCCGGTGGAACGCGCGCAAGCGGGCCGGGCCCATGTGGGGCTGGATGAAAGGAGAGCGCAGCTCTACTACGGGAGTGCTGTGCTGAATGAGCTGAGTGCCACCGACTTTGAGACGGGGGTTTTGGGACTTCGGTTGGTAGAAACTGGAATAAGAAATGATTTATTTCTCTCTGCTTTCCTGATTTAAATGTTAAGTTTGGTAATAAATGGCATAAACGGCAGGTTGGGTGTTATGTCTTTCAATGAGGGTAGTTCCATAAAAATCAATCTGGTGCTGTCAACCTGGCCAGTGTGTTTGTGTGTGTGTACTCAGCTTTTTTTTGAAAATAGGTGCGTTTTGAACGAATGGTTGCAATTTTGCTAAATAAATAGTTTCTTTTGAAATACACTTTTCTTTACGAACAATTTACGTTTACATGAAAATGACAAAAGACCTCTTAATATGTATAACGAAGAGAAAGTACTCACACATCATTAGAGATATTGAAAGAATCTCTATCGGGAGATTTCGGCGGCGGCGGCGGCGCGTCCTCTTGCAACACATTGATGACTCCCGCCTTACCGAGCAGTATCTTGGATTTCTTTACGTGAGGGTGTGGAATCTTTACTTTTGGAGCTGGCCCGCGTTCTGTGTAAAATAGTATATTACTGCAGCGGCGTTAAAATCAGGCATAAATTGACAAATAAAGAAAATTTCATGAATCAGTCAAGCAGTTTCTTTTGTTACTGTACAGTATAATAATTCAGGAACCATGCGTTCATAAATGTGAATTGAATTCTAAGAGTTCAAAATTCTGGGTGGCGCAGGCCTGTTATGGGCAAACGCGACGCTTAGCATCAGGCGAGCGATTTGCTCGTCTCGTCACTCAATAGCATAAATACATAAATATGAATGTCTTGTAAATTAAAAATTGAAAAAACGATTAATTGATTAAGGGTAGTCGTCATTTAAGTGCTTTCTTAAGCGGGATTGCCAGAGGTATCTCCAACCGCTCCCAATCCTAGAAACGTCTTTTTAGTAAGCTGTTACAACAGAAACGATACCATTGTCTTATTTTATTGCCCTAAGTTGTCTATTGTTTGACGCCTAAAATTGTTGTTGATTGCCTAAAAACTTACCTCTAGTAATTTTCGAAGGATCGACATCATCAGGTATCCCCAATATGATATTCTCATCGTTAGGATCCAGCGTCAGTATCTTCGGTTTAGGAATTTTGTTCATGTTCTCTGCATCCCATATAACCTCGTCTTCCCAAGTGCCGTAGACCAGCTCTTCGTTTTCAACCGGGAATATACTGTACCAGGTGTTGTCTTCACCGTCGGCCAAGTTTTGAGACTGGTTGTTTTGATTCGCACTGAAAATATAGCAGTAATTTTAGTACGAAACTAATTTTGACAGGATTCTATGATAATCATAAATATTGAGTTATTTTTATAACTATATTTACATTTTAAATTTAAAATAAGCTAAAATAACAAACTAAAATAACAAGTACAAAGAAATTTACAAAACTAAAAATCAAAAAGGAGGTTTTGCCCGTGTGGCAAAGTACCAAGAACGCTGGCTGCATTCCAGTTTATTAAGTTGATGGACTGAGATGAGTTCGCGTAATGTTCGGAAGACCAAACGACACTAGAAAATCGTCAATTCGGAAACACTCACTAAGCTAAACTAATATGACAGCACTCAAATTATTTTCGTCTCTTTTTAGTCTGATATGTGAGACAGGGATGGGATCAAATTTTAAATCTATCGAATTCAATTTGAAAATTTTGCAAATTTGCTGTCAGGAGCACAGAAAAGGACATATGCTACTTTAACACTTTAACTGTGGCTAATAATCATATGCGCTTGCCTTAAGTGCGGCTAATAGTCAAATGCGTTGTGTTTTACGGGCCTGGCGTGTGCAGCCGCACTCGCGTCGCGCAAAGGAAAACACAAGGTATGTGTTTCCCGCAGTCAAAGTGTTAAATCATCATCGTGTGAAACAACGATATGCAGATAATGGTGTATACTTCATAGTGTTTTAATTTACTTACGCAGCAGATTTCGATTGTAACGGCGTCGGCGGCTGCGGACGCGGATGCGAGAATTGTTGCGCTGTTCGGCTGACTGAGGTGGGGACCCATCCGGCTGCGTTGCTCTTACTGTTCAGACGAGCTAGTACCTGTTAATATTTTATAAACAACTTTAAATTTCTACTGTTTAACTTCGAAGTCAAAATGAAATTATTCTAATCTATGAAATAATATTATAAAAAAAAAAAAAATAATAATATTAAAGAAGAATCGATTTCGGATAATGTTTAGGGGTAGCAATCAGCGTTCTCATCTTTGTATGGATAGATGCGCCTTGAATGATCGTCTTAATACAGAAGTTTCTACAAGATCGACATCCCAGTAGTAGTTTAACAGCGGCTGTAAGTTTCCTATAAAAACCCTTATAAATATCGTGTTCTAGAATAAAAACGTTTTAAGTTTAATCTCACTCACACACACACACATGTGTATCTTAACTTATCTTGAACCGCGCAATATAACTATTAGAATTTTTTTTTGGTTTTTTTTTTTTTTTTTAATGCTTTATCCCCTCGACTGGGAGCTGTCATTTTCGCAAAATGGCGCAACTGACTCGCCCCCCCCGCAAATTTTCAAAATGTCAGCGCTTTGTAATAAAGTCAAGATTTCGTCAAGTTTTTGTATCGAATGTCTAAGACGAATATATATGAAACATACCTCAATCGAATCGTTATGAACAAAGCTATCGAATCATAAATCGATTCGTGTAATTTTTTTCCTACAAGTATTGTCAGTTTAGGCTTCAAAAAAAAAAAAAGGGTTTTTTTTTCACCTCACAGCAAATAAATCGGTATAATTCAAGTATAAAACTGTTTTTTAAAAAGTGTATTGCTTTATTTACCTAACTAAACGATAATAGACGTTATGCATCCAAAATATCACACCTTCCCATAGTTTATTAGCATATTAAAAAAACAAACACCCACTTCACTTTCGTTCCACGGTCGCTCAGGATCCACTTCAAAATTCTCAGAAACAAAGCATGGGACCGACACTGGCACTTCGTTGTTTAGTTCTTTGTCGTTTTATCAAGCTAACGCCCAAGTTACTACGAGACTGATACACTGGCAGTATTTTGTTTATGTAATAAAAATAGCAAATCTACAGAATTGACGAATCGACCATTTCCCGGCCGCTCCGCAGATGCGGTCTTTTTTAATCGGCCGGAATCCGGTCGGTGCGCGGTCAGGCGGCTACGACTTTTGCATTAAGTCCCGTTGTGCATAATATTCAATATACATACCTACTATTCATGCAATAAAAAATTTAAAATGTATCACCTTTTTTTTTACAACAAACTAGTCATGCATTTGACCAGAATCTCACCTGATGGGAAGCGACGATGTGGTCGAAGATGTAGCACGCTTGCCTAGGAAATACCTATTCACGCTTAGTGCGCATGAACGGAATATCCACCATGAGAGGGTGTCTCACCTTATGTTTCATCTCGCTCCCGTCCCATATAACGTCATCTTCCCATTGCAGCTGCGACACCATAAGAAAGGAATCATCTGGAAAGCCGCTGTCAACGCTTTCCGATGACTCTTTCTCAAGAATGTCTTCAGGTTTTGCTTCTTCTATCTCTATCGGCCTGATCTCCGGCTCGGGTGATGGAGCCTAAAAATAGATAAAATCATTTTTATTTACACAAAAATGTTGTCGTAACTGCTGTTAAAAGTTATTTGATGGAAGAATATGCTGGTAATTCTACCAAGGGCGTCGCCAAGGGGGGGCAGGGGGGGGCAGTTGCCCCCCCCTAGAGATCAAATGTAGCTAGCCGCAAAGCGACCAAAGTGCGAGCAATTCACTTCCTTACCTATTAATAAATTCCGCATCGCATGACAAAACGTTAATAAATTCACAAGGTTTAATGTAAATTGTAGAAAATATTGAAATATTCAGAATAACATTATTAACACAGAATAAGATTTAGACATCCGTTTTAAAAATCGCCGCCATTTTCATCACGATCATCAGATTTGCCAAAACGCAAGACCATTAAACAGTGTAATAATATGTAGATCCAGATCCAAAATATCACCCTCATAGGATCACTGGAAGATCCACTGGAATTTGACGAAAACATGAAATACGCCATCTTGGATTTTTGTTTCTGAATCTCGATTGTCGTTATGAACCTCTATAATATTTCTTCAAGTACCTACATTCCATCCATCTACAGCGGTTCCATAACTGTGAGCATTTCCTTTTTTTTTTATTTGTATGACTGTCAAACTTTTTTGTATGGCGATGTCGACTATATTTTTTTATCATTTCCCCAAAAATTTGATCTACATTTCAAAAGTCGGGTGTACCCCTCTATATCCTTCTACCGTTTCCGAGATACGAGAGGTAAAATTTTTCGTCAGCCATCATCATCATTTATCCGATTTGAGCCACAAAGAGTCATTTTTCAAAGTGTTTCTTGAGATTGTCGGATTTAGCGATGTTGAAAACTTGAGGAAAACTCATTTACAAACTTGTGATATGATCTACTGCTAACCGAGGCTTCGTTAAGAGAAATTGTCATCTTTTTGGCCTGGTCTGAAATGAATATCAACATATCTCAAAACCACGAGTCCTACCAACATGCATTTAAAAGCAATACTGTAGGGAATGTTATAGAGAACATACTTGTCTTGAACAGTTTCCTAGTAGCTTGAATTGTTTTTGAGAAAATCGCGAAAAACCCATTTTGGTGACCTTCTACCCGGAGTAAGATTTTTTGCACGTATCGGATCGATGGTGACTTTTTAGATTTCATTTATGATGGTGTTTCAAACAATCCTACCAATTTTCAGCTGGGTGGAAATTACTGTACCCTCCAATGTCTAAATTGTCCCGACTCTATTGTGCTGTCGAGGGCTTGTGAAGTTTTATACATTGATATTAGAACCGTGTTCTTATTACAATCGTCATCGAGGCAAAGACTTCCAAAGTGTAACGCTTTATGCTCTCGGCGTTTATTTTTTTTATCCTCCATAATATTGCCCCATTGCCCCCCCCTTATCATAAGCTGGCGACGCCCTTGAATTCTACTATTATTTATAAACACTAGCTGACCCGGCAGACTTCGTACTGCCATACAGTACTTCTCTATGGTACTGCCTAATTAAATATAAACACTGCACAAAACACAAACTCATCCATGAAAAAAAAACACTGACATTGACAGTTTGTTGTTGTTTCTACTTTTTTTAATTTGATATGACTTGGAGTCAAATCCTTCGAAATTTTAAAATTCCTTGGTTTTGATAGATATGATTGAATTTGAACTTTGTACAGAGGTAATAAAGTGCAAATTGACTCTTGGACGTTAGGAACATATACCTACATTGCTTAAACAACAGTGAGTGCTTGCAATTCAATATGAACTTTATACAATAGCAATAAAGCTCGTTTTAGTTAGAAAACGTTTGTATGGGAAAAAGAAAAGGGCTGTTTTTAGGGTTTTTCAATATTTCTGAGAGATTTTCTTAATATTTTTTTCCGCAAGAACCTTCTCCTAATAATAACAAATACAACAAAAAAAGAATTAGTGAAATCGGTCCAGCCATTCACGCGTGATGCCGTGACCAAGGAAAACGGGTTTCATTTTTATTATAGACTAAGGTTTGTATGGTTGTTGCAAAAACAGCTGAACGGATTCAGATGAAATTAAAGGTAGCTTAACACTGGTTTATCATTTAGATTACTTTTTGTCCTAAAAATATTGTCAATTCCAGTATACCCAGAACAAACTTTGACGTAAAATACGTAGCGAGTATTCAATAGAAAAATGTATAAACAATGGAATTTCCATTTATGCCCGACAGGGGCGCTGTACAATATTGCATAAATTTATCGATCGAATATTGGCTGGTATTTTATGACAAAATGTAAGCTAGGCATACTGAAGGATAGCTGGTGAAACCACAGGCACAGATAAAAAACCTAAAACATTAAAAACCACAATGACCAAGTCCAACCAACTTTCAAAAATAAGCCTTCTCACCTTGAGTTTAAACCCATAATCGAATCCTTCTCCAGACTCGGGCACGTTGAGCATGTCGTACCAGACTTGCGCGGGCCCGAAGCGCCAGTGCGCGGGCGCCGGCCGCTGGGACTTGTCGCCGTTATTCATGTTGTAGCTATCTGAGGATAACTGCTGGTTTTCTTCCATTGGCCTAAAATGGAAGTTACAAAATAAAATAAAAATTAAAAACTTGCAATTATTCTCGAAAACTAGTTTAAATGATGCTTCTAGGGCTAGAATCTTAGTTACAGTTTTACGGATATTTTTGCATTGAAAGATGTATGTATTAATAGGCTATTTGACTGATTTTGAAAAACTGTTTTAAATTATTCGTTGGCATATGATTAATACACCACATGTATATTTCTGCGAAATTTGCAGTATTTTTCGTAAAATACTGTGTTAAAATTTAAATTACAATATTCGCGCTAAAAACGCTGTTTCGGTAATGGCGGACGACATGTGATTTGCGTGACGTCACAGGCAAGTAAGCAAACTTTATTCTTTGACAAACGTCAAACTTGTACCAAAGTGTACATTATAAAATCACACAAAGTGTCTTAGCATTAAACAATGTTTACTTGCGTGTGACGTCACGCGAGGCGTAGCCAATCACAGAGCGTTCTTGTGGCTGAAGAATTTTAAAAAATAATTTGAATTTATTTTGTTTATTTTGAAAAATCTATAAATATTTTTGGATAAAACAGAGATAAATATGTTTTTTTATGTTATTACCTAATAGAATGACCACATTTCGTAGCATATTTTTAATAGTGTCAAATAGCCTATTGTATTTGTAGATACTATTTCGTTTGATCTCTCTGCTTCTATCTAATACCTATTCTTCGTTGCTCTTTTGTTTAACGTTAGAAATATAACACTTTTTCAGCCATTTCACTTCAATGTCTTCTTAGCGGTTAATACTTGGCTGGCGGAAGCTACCTTTACTAGAGCTGCACTTGCGTCGTCTACCCTTTTTACTCTGTATCTAGGTAACCGAGATACTCACTTGAGCAGTTTCTCTTCATCGTCGCTAGCATATTGTACTTCTTGGTTGTCGGGTACTGTGGGTGGGGTATCGCTGCTAGTGCTGCCGCTGCGCTTGCGTCGTCTACGCTTCTTGACGCCGCGCCATATCTGTGGCAGACTCGATAGCTTGCCGGGACCGAAGAGGCGAGCGAATAGAAGAACCTGCAAGATATTATACGACTTAATACCTATAACACTCAATTTCTTTCAATTGTTTTCATTGCAATAAACAATTTGAATTTGATTTTGAAATCATATCAAATACTTAGTTAATGTATGATGTTTTTTTTATTTTTGACGCGTTTCACCGCCATCTTGCCTGCGATGATGGTAAGCACTGATGCGGCCTATTATAGTCTAGCTTGAAACTTAATCAATTTACAATGTAACCCAAAAGCTCCTGACCTATAATAGTAAAACTGCCTGCCTTTCCAAAATTGCCAACCAAAACAGTGTTATGCCAGAAGTAAAACTTCTAAATAACAATATATTTTCGAGTTGAGAGTTTCGATATTTACAAACAAATAAAATACAGCCAATAACACTATAGCAGTATGGATATATTGACAAACCATAAATCACCACCTTAATTGGCATACATGCCACATCCTTTTCTTGAATTTTATTTTATTTTTTATATCTTTTTCCTTAACGTGTAATAACTTCGTAATAGTTACGTGAAGTTATTTAACGATTAGCAAGCGCGCTGCCAAATTCTAAAACCCTTTCCTCAAACTTTTTAATGCGTGCAGATTGCAACAATAGATTTTCAATGTTTTCCTCCACTGACTTTTCCTTGTAACTTTATTTTTTAAAATCTTTTTTCCCTAACGTGTGGTATCGTAATTAATATCGTAATTAGTTACGTGTATCTTTTACGATCTAGTTCAAAATATCAGTCTTTAAAAACTAGGACCTTGAGCAGATATTTGAAATATCCATTCAGACATCTGCAAGGACGGGAACCGAACCAAATACTCCTACGTTACATCTACGACGACC
This sequence comes from Alcis repandata, assembly GCA_949125135.1. Taxonomy (NCBI): domain Eukaryota; kingdom Metazoa; phylum Arthropoda; class Insecta; order Lepidoptera; family Geometridae; genus Alcis; species Alcis repandata. The sequence goes on along the minus strand of OX421230.1, from coordinate 6,575,326 downwards.
TTTTTGGCTTAGCTGTAGTATGTCCGCCTTGCAAGAGGTCCCGGGTAGGATTCCCGGCCAGGCAGTTTGTATGATGAATTTAAATATTTGTTCTGTCTGGGTCTGGTTGTTAGTTGTCCTTGGCTTTGTGTGTTCCATGGCATCCCTGACAAAGGTCGGTAATCTTGGTGCGGAGCTACGAGTTTGCAACGTTATTTATTTATGCATAAAGCAGATACACCACACTACAGCACTGTGGCATACCGATCGACATAATTCTTGTTGTTATTTTGTCATACTATCACTTACTTATTCTGTGGTCATACTCACTTTATCAGGTCGAAAGTCAGGAAACAGTTCAGTGACATCAACATTGGCATATTTTGAGGGGAGCATCGCTGCCAATGGTGTCTCTAGTCTCTTTTCTGTGCTATTAGACTTTTCTAATCTTGGCCTGCCGCTGTAAAACACAATTTTTAAAATGATTTCAAAGTAATATCCATGTCTAGTAAAATATTAAACTGTGTGTGAGAACATAGGGGTGATTTTTGCCCAAGAGTGAGATTGCATATGTTAACAAAGACAAAGCAATATAATTATCTGAAGTAACAACCTTATATTCCATTATTGAATCTGTGGAATTTTAAGCTTTAATATGCCACAAAACTCAACTATTAAAATATGACAACTTCGAATGGAAGGAAAATAAAGCCTCTAAAAACAAAATCAACTACAAAATAGGAATCAAAATAATATTAAGACTTACGGAATAGTGGACGGAGGCGGCATAAGTCCTCCATCACCCTCCATATCCCCCTCATAGCCTTCTTCATTCCCACTTTGGAGTTCCATCTGGTCATAGATGCTCTCTCTACTAGTCCAACTTTCCAAAACTTCAGGCTGTGGACAATCTCCCATTGGATCGAGTTCCGCTTTAACTGTGTCTGTGTCCATCACCGGTGTGACCGTGTCTTGTGCTTCAACGTCCCCAGTGCGTTGGTTAGTGATAACTACCTCCTAGTGTTAACACAAAATGTGAGGACAAAATACTCCCATAACAGAAATTGAGTTTGCACTTCTTATTATTCGAAATGGGGGCAATAGGTCCTTCACTGGCATCCATTCAAAGAATGAATTGTGCGTTTCCCCCTTGCCAGCGAGCCAACCCAGCTCTTTAAAAATAACGGAACGAGGCTCTGGGCCGCTGGCACAACTGCTCCAGTGGCAGAAGGCAGAGGTTGCACTTATTTTGTTGTTTATAATAACTTGAAAAGCGTGAGAAGTTTCAAACAAAGTAAAAAGTGCAAACTTAAAACAAACATTGAATGTAATTAATAACATTGAACACCATAGTAATGATGCCGACTTGGTAGACAGCTGAGAATGAAGTTCTAGAAAGACTTTTCTTTGTCTCTTTCATTGCAATCTTAAAAATCGACATCACAACAGATAAAAGCCGTCACTCACTAGACCCATTCAACAAAAAATCAGCTAACAGCAAAGCTTTGAAAAATATATATATTTTGTACAATTTAGCAATGCTATATTTGTACAATTGTACAAATCTGCTATGCTATATTAATTGGGCTATATAGCATAGCAGAGTTTCAAGTGAAATCTAGGGTATGACATGTCCAAACAAAAGTCAATATCACATAGTGTTTGATGAAAGTCCGCTGTACGCACTACACAATTGTTTTAAGCCAGGTTGGGATTGGGTCTTGCGAGCAGTGTTCTTTATATTTATCAAAAACAATATGATTATTAAACCAACACTAATACACACAAACAATTACAATGTTTACAAGACAAATACAAGACCTTATGGAATACCAAATAAAACATAAACAATACAAATATGTAATCAATTTTTTTAATCTATGAATAACTAACTACATTTAAAAACATAAGATATCTGAATACAACATGCCACAAACACAAATTATTTGTTTAAACCAAGATTTTCATGCACATTTTTAACCAAAATCCAAATACACTGGAAACTTTGACTTTGAGATAACTAATATGTGCTTGCTAAGTTAGATATTTGGAAAAATAAGTTATGGTTTTGGACTTGGTTTTTATTCAAATCACAAAACTAAATTTATTAGACAATGCTAATATTGCTCTCGTCATCTGATGTTACACACTGAGGTTGGACACAATAATAGAGCTATTAAATTTAGTTTTTAAATTTATTATGCCTTATTATGTAAGCATGGTGGCAATTGTGATCTATCGCCATCCCACTCGCACCAACTTACTAGTCCATGAGACGAAGCGAAATGAGAAACAATTACAACTACCACCATGCTCATACAATATGAGCCCAGGTCAAAAACAAGTGTCCATGCCCAATACTTAAATGTTACCAACAATTACCAGACACTCATATGTGACCAAACATACAATAGCCTACAATTCTTGGAGACAGCTTATTAGGCATAGTTCATCAGCATCATGCCGAGTACCTACATTTTCCCAATGCTTTGAACACTTTGACTGCGGCTAATAATCTTATGCGCTTGCCTTAGGTGCGGCTAATAGTCAATTGCACAAAGGAAAACACAAGGTATGTTTTTCCAGCGGCCTAAGTGTTAACAAATGTACAACTCTGCCTGCTATGCTACTTTGTAGCTACATTGTGCAATGTGCAAGCATGCATGATGCATGATTCTAGCCATCGCATGTTATTACCAGATTTAACAAACTATAGGATTTGTTTTGAAGTTTCTATGAAGCTTTAACAATGTATGTAGACTTTAAATTATATTTAAATTTTGTTCAAACCCAAGAATATAAAAACTTACCTTGACATCTTCTACTGCATCATCAATGTCAAAAAAGTCTACCGCTGACGGACTCTTTTGATTGTAATCTGAAATATATTACACTAATGTTCTCAGTTGGTCAGTGTGTTGTTAATGTTGTTTTGTAACTCAGTCTCTTATAGTCTCTTCATTTAGATTAGATACCTGGTCCCAGATCTCTTCGCTTATAATGAATTCTACATGGTAATTTCATGTTTTGAAGTATGTTCCATCATATTTTAAAAGTTTTCAAAGATATATACCATTGTGACTCAACTTGAATAAAGCTATACCAAATTCAGTACCTGTAGACATTAAATTTTCTACCTTTTTCCTGATCTTCTTGTGAAATCTCCTCTTCCTCGAGAACTTCAGAGAGCATTGAGCCCAGGCCGAGTCTCGACAGAGAAGACAACATTCGCTTCGAGTCTCCATCGAGAAGACCATCATCCACAAGCTGGCCGCTTTCGTCAATGTTTCCAAACAAGAACCCAGTCAGGTCCATACCTGACCGGCCCTCGCTCGGATCATCGCTGTCGCACATCGTGGTCGTTGCCCGATTACAACAACGCGGGCATAAAACTTTAATTAGATGTCATTTCCACACTGGAATTAATGTTTAGAAACATTGATTCCAATCAATGAGTAGGTAATCTGAAAAATTCTAAACGAAGTCAATAAAATTTTGGCCGCACCTATTTTCACGACACCACAGTAAAAAAATTCAATAGCAGTGCTGCCATAACAATTATAAAAGGCATTTTAGACGATTCGATGTTCGATGCAAAAAAAAAAATTATGAAATTGCTTTTGTCGTGCAGCCTGTTTTGTAAGGCCAGTTTTATAAAGCCAAACAAAGATAACGATAGACTCATACAAAATAACACCTTGCCTTGCAATGCCTCGTTTGTTGCAGGCAAGTAGATAAATAATCGACCTTTTTCTTGTATTTCAATCATGAAATGGAGGACACGTAAGTTAGTTAATATGTTTTCTTTATTTCTGATTCTGAATTATCGGATGTTACAGTAGATTATTAGGTCTTTTTATTTATTTCATATCATAAAATAATGCACTTGATTAGAGGTTGTAGGTTTTTCTTTATTTCTGAACAGATCGTATTGTAGGGCCAAATGTGCAGCCCGTTTTTTGGATACACGGCTTCGCAAAATTGGGTTGTACAAAGTTAGTCGCTTGAAACCATAGATATTTTACTTAAAGATGGAGCCATAGTGTAACCGCGCATGCGACAGCTATATTCTTAAAATAATGCCAGGATAGAAATACTTCCCCATTTTAGGGGAAAATTTCATAAATTATTCCAAATCTTTACACTTCACAAAATAAACCATTGTTATTACAGGGTTATAAGGAAAGAATATGCTAAGTCACAAATCGCTCATAGTAGGAAAAGGTCTAATAATAGAAAAAAAATACTACTAATATACTAATCTACTCATGATTATGAACATCTTTTATTAAAAGGCCAATCTTGCAATCGCAAACATTTTGTACCTAATCAGCTAATCAGCTTTTGGGTCAGCTGGAAATATGAAATAGTCCTTAAATATTTTTGGGTACAATCCTAGGCAAATTTAATTCACAACCTGGCAGCATCAAATCGTGAAAGGCTCACATAGTAAATATTATTCCTAATCTGTGGTTTGCCCACCTTGGCACGGTTACAGCGACGGGGACAAAAAATGAAATGTCTGTCTCTCTTTTTCAACCGTGTTTGGCACTTGCCATCTTGCTCTTATTTACAAAGTAGCAATTAAGGTTCCATCTATTTAATCTGAGCTTGAAACGGTCTGTACATTATCGGGCTGTGTATTATTGGCAGTACAATATAGGGACTCTATGTCAAACAATTGTCACTGTCAAAATTGACACCACAGACTAAAAAAATAAATAAAAGTGCTGCCTTATCAGTTATTTTAAACAGCCATGTTCAGACGATTCCACGCATGGTTTAATAATATAACTCATTCCACGCAACTATGTAGGATTTTCAATGATAATATATTTTATATTGTGGTATAGGTATATTGCTTTTAGATGTCATATTTTTGTAAACGGAATGGCAGCTAAGAAACTTGGCGGAGTTGTGAAAAAGTTTCAGCTTCAGCCACAAACAAGAGTTAAAGTTGAAGTTAATTTCATACAGATTAGATTAATGAACAATAATTAATAAAAATGATCATGACAATTATATATTTTTTTAGAAAAACAAGCATTGGCCTACGGCAATTTTACCACAAAAGTAGTTTATAGACTTTCTAATCTATACTAATATTTTTGGATTTGATTTTTTTGTATTTTTGTATTTTTGGATGTTTGTGTGGAATAAACTCAAAAACTACTGGACCAATTTCAAAAATTATTTCACCATTCGAATGCTACAATAAGCCAAAGTAACAGCTATTTTTTATTTTATTTTATTATTATTTTTTATCCACAGCAAAGCGTGGCAGGGAACAGCTAGTCTATACTAATTATTATAAAGAGGAAAGATTTGTATTTTTGTATTTTTGGATGTTTGTGTGGAATAAACTCAAAAACTACTGGACCGATTTCAAAAATTCTTTCACCATTCGAATGCTACATTATTCCAAAGTAACATAGGCTATTTTTTTTTTTTTTTTTTTTTTGTCCACAGCAAAGCGTGGCACACAGCTAGTCATTAATAAAATTGATGAAAGGTGACCCCATACCTAATCTATTTGACGGAAAATACTAGACGCTTACTGCGCCACCTACGAAATAACCACGTACTATTTTTTTAAAATAAAAACGCCTCATTTTTAGTATCTAATTATGCGCGTCGCATTTATTACTGCTGAAGTGCTGAATGCAGTGAGCCCAGTGCGAGTTTTTGTCACTTTCGTTCGCGTTCACGTAAACTACAATTTGTATGGAATAAAAACCGCGACTTATTGTTCATCTTAATATATATAATTATATTACGTGTCACGTTGTTTGTCCGCTTTGCGCGAAATAAAATTTCGGGGCCTCTAGTCCCCGCGGTGCATCGACGGAGTTTTGCAAAACGGGGACTCTAGTCCCCGCGGTGCATCAAGGGGATAGGATAGGTATCATTTTTTTTTTTTTAGATAGTATAGCTCACATGATCACATCTCAATTTATAGTGTCTAGTGTGCGAAGCCGGGACTGGCCGCTAGTAATATATACTCGTATAATATAACTAGCGGCTCATCCCGGCTTCGCACGGGTGGACACTATTGAAGTTTTAGTAAGGATCCCTAATTTTTTCAGGTAATAAATATAGCCTATGTCACTTTGGCCTAATGTAGCATTCGAAAGGTGAAAGAATTTTTGAAATCGGTCCAGTAGTTTTTGAGTTTATTCCACACAAACATCCAAAAATACAAATCTTTCCTCTTTATAATATTAGTATAGATGAACTACAACTACTCGTAGTTCCATACAAATTATAGTTTCCGTTAACCCGATCGAATAATGAAAAAAACTCGAACTAGGCACTCCGATACGAATACGAGTGGCTGTGACCAAGACGTGTGCACTGTGCAGAATTTTCTACAACAGATTGTATGAAAAGCGTTGTCGCTGGTGGTGGTACTGCGCTGAACTTAAAGATTGAGCATTGTAGTAAAACCTGCGGGTGCAGACACTGCAGAGCGGCTTTTCTAGTCACCATCATCAGCCTATCGGACTTTTGTCCACTGCTGGACATAGGCCTCTCCTAAAGAACGCCACAAGGCACGATCTTCTGCCTCACGCATTCACTTGCTACTTACCTTCCGCCTTACGCAGGTCGTCACTCCACCTGGCCGCAGGGCGCCCTACTCTACGTTTGCCGAACCGTGGTCTCCACTCCAGAACCCGTCTATCCCAACGGTTGTCGGTTCTCCTACAGATATGGCCACTTCAGCTTGCTAATCTTCTGAGCTATGTCGGTTACTTTCGTTTTTTGTCGGATAATTTCATCCCTGATTTTATCTTTCAAAGAAACCCCGAGCATAGCTCGCTCCATACTCCATAGCCCGCTGAGTGACTTTAAATCGATGGACCAGCCTCACTGTCAGTGTCCACGTTTCGGCTCCGTAAGATAGTACAGGTAGGACGCACTGATCAAAGACGTTCGTCTTCAGGCACTGTGGAATGGACAACGAGAAGACATGACGAAGTTTCCCAAAATATTGCTGCCCAGCCCAGTCGGATTCTCTTATCGACCTCCTTCTCGAAGTTTGTCCCGCCAAATTGCAAAATATGCCCTAGATATGCGTACTCTTGGACAACTTCGAGAGGTATATGGTTGACATAGACAGGTCTCGAGGAAACACGTGTGTTAAGCATGATCTTAATTTTATCCAGATTCATCCCGAGACCTACTTCTCGAGAAGCATCGGCTAGGCTGGTCAGCATTTCTTGTAAGTCTGCAGCGACTATTGACTAGTGTTATTTCTAGTGAAGTAGTAATATGATGCTAACCATTGCACAAATATTTAGCACAAACTTCTTATCACAATTAGGCTTCATTATCACAATATTTTCTGGTATTATTAGCATATTAGCTCAAAGTCTTGTTGTTTTGTGGTAAATTTATTAGATACCTAAGTATAGAATAGATAAACTCTTTATTGTTCACACCATAAATTACAAAAAAAAAAGGAATAAAGCACCTAAAACTAGTGCGACAACTGGCGGCCTTATCGCTAAGAGCGATCTCTTCCAGGCAACCTTAGGATGGAGAGGATAGATAAAAAATATAAAAACGGGGTGTGCAATATTGAAGAATACTCATATAAACCTACATAAAAAATAATAATAATAAATACTTAAAAATACATTCAAATAAAATACATTCTAATACCTACTAAAACTACCTACATTTCCGAAAATATAATATAAAACGTATAAAAAAAAAAATAATATATAAATATATAATAATACTAATAGGGAAGATTAAAATACATTATAAATAAAAACAAAACAACAATTAGTGAGTAATAATAAATAAATAATCACTGAGAAAATGGACGACGACGGTGCGGTGTCGCCGCGGTGTTGACTACCTTACCCTACCCCCATTATAATGATGATGATGATATTTCTTCAATGCCGATTTCGTGTGGCTACGGCAGCCCCGGATCTAGGGGGGGGCGAGCCGGGGCCCATGCCCCGGGCGTCAAGCTTAGGGGGGCGCCAAATTCATACTTTACAGACGAATAGACAACTCATCATTTACTAAACTTTGACCACGGAATAAATAATAGTACAAGTACAGTCATGACCATATCAACTCGACCGATACCCAGAGCGCGGAGTAAGACGTGCTGTACGAACATTTATTATTCGCGAGGCGCGTAGGGCATAGTCAAAATACGCGCCCGCTCGCCCGCAGGAATCGCAGATCGCGGCAGCATGCGGCTGGTTACCGTGGCGAAAGGGATGATATTCGAAAACTCCCTCGTTGATCTCTCTCCACGACAGTGTTTTGTTATGAACATGTGTGTTGTTTGTCAGAAAAGAAAATACTTGTTTTTTATCAAGTTACCGTTTGAATAAAAACTAAAGGTCTAGGACATAGACGCCAAAACAAACGCGCTCGCTGCGCTCGCATATTTTTGATTAATTATAATCACTACACACTACACACACGCCGTAATTAAACGTAAACGTAAAAAACGTAAACGTTTCACACTCATAGCTCCCCACTAGGAATAAATCCTGTGTTGGGGATGCCATGGAACACACACAAAGACAAGGACAACTAGCACCCAGACCCAGAACAGATATTTAAATTCATCATTCAAACATCTGCCCGGCCGGGAATCGAACCCGGGACCTCTGGCTTATAAGGCGGATACACTACCGCTGAGCCAAACAGGCCTACAAAAGCCTATAAAATAAAAAAAAATAAAATAAAAATAAATATAAAAAAAAAATTAAAAAAAAATAGCCTGGCCTTATAACCTGTGTTTAATTTAATAACAACCAAATCAAAATCATTACGCTCGCTACTCGCGTTTGTTTTTCTTTTCGGTAAGTAGATGCTGACTGTTTTGGAATTGACCGAAAAAATCTTCAAAATACATATTCGTGTTGGTTGAAATCAAAAGTTTTCAACCAACACGAATAGTGGGTAGTTTCCTTTGTACAGCCTGTCCTAAATTTCTGAAAAACGTCTCACTTTTTTGCGCTCGCTGCGCTTGCGTTTTCTTGATATTTAATTTCCGTTGTGCATAGTTTGTCAAATATGATCGATCTGTTCTGAATTGATCAAAAATGCCTAAACATTTCTTATTATGATTATTTTGTGCTTTTAGACTTGCTGCGTACAACATACTAAAGGCTTTTTGTAGTTTCCGCTTATTAATCGAGCACTGTTTGTGGGCAGAGCAAATTTATGCAAAAACATTTTTTATTTATCAATTTTTATATCAAAACTTAATACACAAAGCTACCCAAAACGGAGTTAATTGATTTGTCAAATAAAAACGGTTTTATTTGAATAAATAAGCTTAATACAGAAAGAACAGCGATAGATGCATTATTTCCGCTCTGTTTACGCATTTTTAAGTGCAATTTCGTTTGGAAACAGGCTCTCGTAAAATAAATATGCCTATCCTAAATTGCTAAAAATACGTCTCAAAAATTTCCACATCGTTATTATTTAGTGTTTTGTGTGACGCGCGTGAATTTTATTTTCAAAATGACAGAATATAACTCAAAATTTAGCGCTCGCTACGCTCGCGTATTCTTGATTTCTGATATCTATTCAATACACTCCGTTACGTAATAGCCCGTCCTAAAAACAAAAGATCTTCAAATCTCTGCGCTCGCTTCGTTCGCGCATTACTATTTATTTTATAAAGGCCATAATTATTTTTGAATTGATTGAAAATATTACAAGTTTTGTACCCGACGCGACGCGAGTTTTGTGTAATTTTCGTTGTAAATAGCCTGACGCGTAAAAATCTATCGTAAATTGATCAAAAATATCTCAAATTTTCGCGCTCGCTGCGCTCGCGTATTCATGGTGCTTGATTTCCGTTATACGTTTAATTCGTAAAAATTCTATGTTTTAAATTAATGAATAATGTCGAAAAATTTCGCGCTCGCTGCGCTCGCGATTTTTTTTTTATTTATTTGTGCTTTTAAACTTGATGCGTATAACATCCAAATGCCGGTTGATAAAAACTACTACGAGATTTAAACTTACTTAATGAAGCACTGTGTTGAGCAACTGTGCTTGATTCACAAAGCTCTCCAAAGTTGAATTATTTGGTTCATTGAAAAAAAAACACGGTTATGTTTGATTATTTTGAACAAGTGCGGCCCGCCACTATTTCAAATTGTCACTATGCGGCCCGCGTCTGCCAAAAGGTTGCCAACCCCTGATATAGATGATACAGGTAAAAATAAATATAAGTGGGGGGGGGGGGGCGGCATTATTCAGTTTTTGCCCCGCCTAAAAAAATTTGTAGATCCGGGGCTGGGCTACGGCCGTTGTTGGGTTACTGATGCATCTTTACACGGTTGATCATATACCCAGTACACAACTCCTGACGTAAAGTACGAGCACTCGTACGTAGCGAGTATTCGATAGGAAAGTTTACGCCATTTACGCCTGTCAAGGCCGCCTCTGACGGCCGTAAATGGCGTAGTACCTAAGTACTATCGCGACAACGGCGGTACCAGATAACCATACCTACAGGGTTATAAGGTAAGAGTATGCCAAATCGACAAGGGGTCATAGTACCTACTCATCGTTATGTACAACTTTTACTACAAGACCAACGCTAAAATCCAGAGAGAGAGAGAGAGAAACACCCTGTTCCATATATTTTATCGAGTGTTATTAACAATTTTCTATGGAACATCGGATTATTTATTCGCGATTTCCGGATTGGTCTCTTAGTAAAAGTTGTACATAATGATGATCACTTCGAGACCTTTTCGCTTAGCACACCCTTTCCTTGTAACCCTGCACACATTGAAGCAAATGATAAATTTACTACCTCCTTTGTGGCAAGATGTCATTGTGGTGTATTTTGTTTTCAATACACCGGACTACTCACATAAGATTGAGTAAGATACTCCACCGGCTCCACCACGTAATAGTTTTTATCTCACTAATAGGTATATACATATTAGAAAAGTTAGTTTGTATGTTTGTTATATACTACTAAACGCTGAAACTTCTCAACAGATTTACATGTAATTTGGGATGAAGGTCTTTCATGGTCTGGATTAACACAGGCTACCTTTTAACCGACTTCAAAACAGGAGGAGGTTATCAATTCGACTGTATGTTTTTTTTTCTCTTTTTTTTTATGTTTGTTACCTCATAACTTTTGACTGGGTGAATCATTTTGATGATTCTTTTTTATTAGAAAGCTGACGCTTCCCATTTGGTCCCATTTCAATTTAGCTCAGTTCTGATAATGGTATCCATGAGAAAACCTTATAAGTCTTAAATTTGCATTAAGTACGTGCGCGACAAATAGATGAATAACTCAATAGTCGGTCTTTTGAAGTCGGTTTTTGTTTTTTGTTTTGTAAAAATAATGTTCTTGTTATCCCGGAAAACTCATGTTAACTTTTTGATCACGAGCGAGACCGCTGGCAACAGCTAGTAGTAAAATATATCAAATTTATCTAAGTAGGATAACAAGATGTTTATTCTAAACATTCTGTTGGTTGGTACTGATAATATACTAATTATCTATGTCATTGTTTATCAGCGGGTTTAGCCAAAGAGGAAAATATTATTTTCCTCCTCGCGATTCTGGCCGGTTCTTTATTTACCTCCTCAGTGGATAAACCAGATAGGCACAGTAGATATGTTACATGTTGGTTCTGTGACTTCTGTGGGACAAATCGACTATATTTATGAACTGAGGATAGTCCAAGATATAATCATTCCTTACATTTTGAATATAGGCAGGTATCTGCTTTGTAGGGTTCCGTAGTAAAATACGGAAACTTTATAATTTGTGTCCGTTTGGAAGTCTGTCTGTAAGTCGGAGGACTTTTATTTAGAGATTAAAAAGACTAGCGTTGAATTTCGGTAGACTTACAAAATAACAATAGTTATATCCGCTACCAGGAAAAATATTTAGCTTATCTTTTTTGCTTTGTGGGCCATGTAAATTAAGCTTGAATGATAAAACGTGCAGCATCAATAAACAAGGAAAATTAAAATCATTAATGAAACTTCTTAATCCGTTCAGTTTATTTAATTTTTTTTTAATTCAACTCTTGGTAGACCAACTTTTTTTTAAAAGTTGGAAGAAATATTAACGCATAAAGGTACCTACTGTCATTTCTTAAAAATATTACGACTTTTATTACTATTGTTAACTTTGCAAAATATTATAACTTGAGGCGTCAAACCCCAACATTTCAAAATATTCGCAAAAACAACCGTCGCACATTATGATGATAATTTATGTCTAACATATCTACAGAACCATTAGCGTGACACATTACGCTTTGACAGATCTTTATTGAGTAGAAAATTGACTCTCGCTTAAGGAAAATATAACGTTTACCTTATTTACGAGTAAGTAATTACCTACATAAATATGATAGGGTTAAATGTACTTAATTACTTACAATTTTAATTAGATCATACTAATATTATAAATGAGAAAGTTTGTTTGAGTGTTAATGTTGGCTATATACCACGTATCTCAACTATACTAAACCCTTATAAGTACTTACCTACTGAATTGGTGAAAACATAGTTTATGCTTTGCATTAACACATGCTCTACCCGAGTGCGTGTTCCCCGATCGTTGTAATTATGTCTTCAAGTTGAAAGTGAATCGGTATCTTTTAGGCAGGCATGCTCTATCGTAGACCACATCATTGCTTCCCATCAGGCAAGACAAACCCGACTGGGTTTTAAGGCAGGTTATAAAAAAAAAGATGGCTTATAAAGCCTATTATTGAATAAAAATACCATTGGGTACTTTCCACAATCATCGTTTTTTGTCACCGCGTGGGTGAAACTGGGACGCGCAGTTTATCCATTGAACATCAATTTACACGACGAAATAATTATTACAGAAGTAATTATATTATTAATCTTATAAACGTATGCAGGGTCAACTCTTGAGTTGAGAAACGTATGTATATACGAGTAGATAAAAACTTTCCTGCAGATAAATAAATATTTACCTAACTATCTACATTACATTAGTAAATAAGGAACACAAACAAAACCACCCTGATTCAATAGGTCACCCCGGCGAAGTACGAACTAATTTCACTAATCGGCTTACAACTATTATGTTGTCCGGGATATACGAAGCAGGGCAGATCTACTCGTACCTATCCGCTAAATTGTTCCGGGCACGCTCGGATGATCTGTTAAATTGATGTAAGTTACGGTATCTCTGTTCCGTAAGCCGCTCTTATTTGTTAACAGGAGGAACCTACCTGCCTGCAAATTATCACAACGGAAGTAAGCGAGCACCAACCTGGAAATTATTTTGGTATAGGTATGTTTATATTAGCTAGGGAGATACATAATAATTATATGTATTAATAAAATATAGATACCTACATCTTTAACAAGCTTAACTTTTACTTGAATATATAATTATGTTAGGTCTTGCAAATGAATCTGAAGTCATTACTCGATGGCTGAAATGTATTATACGGACCTGTAAAAAAATCGTGGACTAAAAAAATTGCATGTAGTAATTAAAAAAAAATGTAAATAAAGATACCTTCCTAATTTACGCCCTGTGCAGGCGGACTAAAGCGGCGTTTTATGCTCTAGTGCTTAGAACGAAATTCTCTGAATAAAAAAATAATAATAATAAAAAAGAAAATAAATTAAAAAAGAAGAAAAAAGAGAAGAGGTTTATGAGTTTGAAAAAAAAAATTGTAGTAGATTGTACAACGAGGGCATAAAACAAGCCAATAAATATATAAAAAAATACAAAAATAGTTTAAAAAAAACAAAATATAAATAATAGTATAAATTAAATTGACCAAATATTAATTAAAACAATAATTAAATTAATTTTTATAAATTAAAATAAATAAATTTAAATTAACTTTAATTATAAAGAAATTGATTTAATTTACTATTTAATTGATTAATTCAAAAATTCCTTTTTTTTCATTTATTTCTTTCATTTTTATTTATATTTTAAATAATATTTATTAAATATATTTATGAAATTAAAATATTAAAAAATTAATTTAATTAATTGTATAATAAATTAATTTCAAATTATTAATCATTTTTTATTATATAGAATAGAAAATCACCTATCAACAAGAACCTTTTTTCAACTTCTCTGAATAAAAAAATTATATCTACTATCTACGATCTATGTACATACCTTCTATAATCTATAGGTTTTATGTTTTAAAATTCACGAAGAAACTTCTTAGATCATTGAAGAATTTAAAAATATAGAACCTCTGTTTTTTCTTTCTTTTTTTAATTTGAATTATAAATAAAATAAAAAAATAAATGAGTAATTGTGTAATTTTTTAAATACTTACATAGGTAGTTTTTTTTAATAATAAGATCAATATTTATTATATTTATATTTATTTATTATAAATATTTATTTTTATTTAATTTTTTTAAACTGTTTTTTTTTTGATCTTATATAAAATATTTAAAAAAAACTACCTATAGATTTAATTATTTAAAAAAATTACACAAGTACTTATTTTTTTTTTATTTATAATTCAAATTAAAAAAAAAATCAACAAAACAAAATAACAATACACGTAAATAGAATGAAATAAAGAAAGATTCCATTTTCAAATTCTTTGAGTAAAAAAAATTATTATCTACGATCTTATTATCGTTTAGTATAAAATATTTATATTTTTATTTTAAAAATAAAAATCAATTTTTTAATAAAAATAATAGTAAATTTTTATTAATACTATAGTATTTATTAAGATAATTTTAATTTTTTATGAAAATAATGTATTTTAATTAAATTTTTACTGAAAATTATTCTAATAATAAAAAAAAATAATAAATAAGCCTTTATTTCATGCATTTTAGAATACAAATTAAAATACATTTTAAAATACCTAGTACAAATCTTAATTGCTAGTACATATTATTAACTGTTAGTTCTATCTTAATATTAATGTTAGTTTTCTATCCTAGTGTTTATTTTAATTAAATTTTTACTGAAAATTATTCTAATAAATAAAAATAATTTAAATAATCTTACTTCATATAAATTTTATTTTTTTTTATTTTAAAATAATTAAATGAAGTAAAATTATTTAAAAATTATGTATATTCAAACTAAATTCAAAATCAAATTATAAAATTAACTAAAAATTATGTATAATATTTAAATTGAAAAACCATTTATTGTACAATTTTTAAAATAATATTTTTTGTTTTAATAAAATTGTTTTTTTTTTTCATTTAATTCTTATTTATTTCCTCGCAATCCAAGGTGAAAGTAGAGTGTATAACTCTGGCATAGAACCCATTTTATCCTCGATTTTATATATGCCCTCGCCATCGGCTCGGGCTAGCTAAACGTCTCGTATAAAATGGTTTGTTTTATGCCCTCGTTGTACAATCTACTATTTTTTTTTTTACACATCATGTTGTTAAATTATTATCTGGGTCATTTCTAAAAAAACTCTAGCTTCTATAATTCCTTAGATAAAATTAGCTGTCTCACCACAAGCGTTTCTTTTAACCATTTCGGTACGCAACCCGGTACCAAACCCGGTTTTGGTAGGTAAACCTAGGCCTAAGAAATAAAACAAAGAGGAATATCAACTTTATTTTTAGACGACGACGTAGAGATGCGCCGCCAACTTTTTACCTTCCATTACTGTAAAATAAAACCACTGTAAGTACAGAAGTATGTTGATTGCAAGCCGTTATAGGCCAGGCATCTCCGACATCAAATTCGAAGAACGTTTTGTAGTTCTCTTATA
Organism: Alcis repandata; assembly: GCA_949125135.1. Taxonomy (NCBI): domain Eukaryota; kingdom Metazoa; phylum Arthropoda; class Insecta; order Lepidoptera; family Geometridae; genus Alcis; species Alcis repandata. Next base: position 6,559,595 of record OX421230.1, on the reverse strand, counting down.
TTTTTATACCTGTTAAAAAAGAAAATGTAAAGTATTCATCTAATTTTGCAACTCGTAAAAAATTATAAGATACAAAAAAAAAAATTACGTAACTTTTCAGTTTAGTACATTAGTCTCCGAAATATGGCAATTTCTTTTTTATATAAAAACGAGAATACGAAATTTGCTGTAATTTTAGTACGCACAAAAAATAAAAAAGTATTATTTTAAAATACGAAAAAGTTTCCAGAAATCAAAATTATTTTTTACTGAAATAAATAAATAACTAATTCTTTCGACGTAATATTTCTGTTGCTATCGTAAAAACGCATCATCAAACCGTCGTCGCAGCTGGGCAGTTTTTTTCATCAAGATATTTCCACAGATTTAGAACTATATTTTATATAATTTTCATTTATCATAGGTACACCTACCAATGCATATATATATGTCATATGCAACCTTTTAATCCTCCCACTGCTGGTATACAGGTCTACCCTCAAAGGGTGATAATAAATAAAAATAGTAGTTGGTAGTCGTACAAATACGGTTAATAACCCCTTATCAGATCATGTCAAAAAAACCAGAACCATCAACATCACGCTATGCAAATTTAGATAATTATTGCGTACGATTTTCCTGGTCTATAATTCAACATGTACCCACCTGTGTCCATCTGCAAAATGAGCAGAGGAAATGATGATGTAGTAAAACCTGAACCCAACCAGCCACTTTAAACTAGGATTTTCCTTATTTTTTAGCAATTAACATTCTGGTCACTACACGAGCAAAATATTTTTTCCTTCTAGATTAACTGTTTTCAAAACTATAAATAGCAAACCCGAGACGAAGAACCAACAGTTAAAGCTTGTGTCTCTTGCACGACGCATTAACATTCATTGCAAAAGTTTGCTCAGCACAGTCGCAAAAATGGTGAAGAGCTGCCGTTCAATTTTGTTGTTGGTGTGTGTGACGTTTTTGGTGATCGTCTCGACACCTCAAAACAGCGTAGCTGCGGACAAGCACATCGGGAGCTGCGTCTGGGGCGCTGTTGACTACACTTCTAACTGCAACAATGAGTGCAAAAGACGCGGACACAAGGGAGGGCATTGTGGAAGCTTCGCTAATGTCAACTGTTGGTGCGAAACATAAGATGTTCTGAACAAGATATATACCCATCCAAAATATATATCTTACTCCTCTATTTTACTCGAAGAATTGACAATCAACGATCGTCAAGATTATTTATTGGACACCAAAAATGGAAGATTTTGAAAAGAATTTTTTTTATTAACATAATTGTTCAAAATCGGAAATTGGTAATTGTTTTAATTTGTAAGTGATTATGTTTCAATCTTGTATAATGTGACTTCAATAAATTATTTCCTACTGTCTATTTAATTTAGTTGCTTTATTTCTTCCAGTTTATATTTATACTTAGGTACATTTAGTTATTTATTTTTTAATTCACATTTGAAAGCCTGGTTGTGCTAGATAAAATACTGAATGACATTTCGTGAGATTTTATTCAACACGTAGATAAAATATTGTGTATTTTTGAGTTTATTCTGATTTTTGTTCGTTAAGAATTTAAAACGGGGCTCAAGCAATATTTTCTTAAAAAAAAAACACCCTTATAATAAGAGTATACACTGTATATATAGGTACAGTGCGTAGAGTTTTTTGTAAGCCTTCTCGATTTCAGGACAACACAACAAATAGTCAGTAAAAATTCTTCAGAATGATAAGTAGAAATTAACGTGGTTTTGTTTTGGTAGGTACTTCTCTAGCTAATAACAGTTATGGCCCTGCATTAATATATAAAACTAGCTGACCCTGCAAACGTTGTTTTGCCGTATAAATTATGGGTGGTAGAATGGTCGAAATTTATTGTTGAATGTATTTTTAATGCTAAATCATAAAAAAATAAAAAACATAAAAAATGGGGTGGACTGCCTTTATCACTTAGGGGAATGAAAAACAGTTTACGTCCTATTTTAGACCTGAATATACACACAAAATTTCATAAGAATCGGTCAAGCCGTTTCGGAAAAGTTTTGTTACAAACACTGTGACGAGAATTTAATATATTCGATAGTCATTTAACAATATATTATAATGTTTGGTGATTTATAGAGTGGAGTGAGCAGATAAATTACATACATACATACATACATATTATCACGCCTCTTTCCCATTGGGGTAGGCAGAGACTACATCCCTCCACTTGCTACGATCCTGACATATGTCTTTCGCTTCTTCTACTTTCATAAGTGTTTTCATACAAGCTCGTCGCAGATAAATTATCTAGTAAAATTTTATATAATATTAAAAATTATCTACTAAATAATTGCCTACATCGATACATTTAGTTGAATGACAAGCGCGATAAACCTCCGCGTGTATCTACTTGTTTACCAAATATTTACCTGTTTACCATATACTTTATGTATTTATGATAATAGATATAGAAGATACGCATTAGTTAACTACTACAAGAAGTCGGTAAGTAAGTACGTAGTACGTAGTACAGTTACTTCTCGCACTATGAGCTAAGTACGAGTAGTTATTCCTGTAGCCAAATATACCATGCATCAAAATTACATACATACCTATATCATAAAGATAATGAGATAATTATATCAAACATGTTATGAACGGAAACAATTTGAGTAGGCTTGTGAACTTGCGATATGCGAGTTATTTGCAAGACTTGCGGTAGGGGGCGCCTGAGGAGAGGAGCAAACACTGGGGCTGTATTCTGGCGAGTGAGATATTATCTCGGTCACTGTCGCTCTCATTAGAAATGTCATGAGAATGAGAGTGAAAGAGGTAATTTCGAGCGCTTAACAATATTCCTTGTAGCTCTACCATGAGTTGTTTTCGAAAACTCACTTCAGTCGTACAGCGTGTAATGAGCATCGATTAGTTCCGGAATGTACTCGATAGTGCTTATTCAAATATTTTTATTTAGGACAACACGGATCGATACGGTTGTTTACATTCTGATATGCTTTATGCGTAGTGCCTGATACTACCGATTTTAATTCTTCAAATGAGCGGTAGTGGCGCTGTACAATTTGCCATCGAAAACTTCACGTCGTCGCTAGTTGTAAACTCATGGTAAAGATAAGGTACTGAGACCGGTTACACAGGCGCCGAGTTAGAAATTATTCCGTTCACCGACTACACTTTCCTTATACAAGTGCCACTGAACGACTACGACACTGACTTGACTACGACCAATTTGTGCATGTATTGCAGTAGCGTTCAGATCTAGACTTGATCATCTTATTCCTTATGTACAAATTTTCAGACGACTGGCTTTTCGGGTGAAGGAAAATATCGTGGGAAAACCTGCATACGTCCCCAGAAGAAATTCAATGGCGTATGTGAATCCTCCAAGCCCCACTTGGCCAGCCTGATCACCCTTCGAGGGTAGACCTGGTTTTCCATCAGTGGGATGAATGAAGTTTGAGCTTCTCGTAATTTGAGGTAATCTTATTTGTATAGGTAGAGACAAAAGATGCCCTTCGTCGGTAGTCAAAGTAGCTAAAAGCGATTTTACTTAGGTTGCTAAAATCAAACAAATTGGTTATAAGTCAAAAGTTAAACATCCGCAGACCGGATGAAATCCAGTCCACTTCAGCCCTTTGAGACTGACCACAAAACTAATATTCCCTGACTACCGGGTATACAGGGCTATACGAAACGAAATTTTTTGTTACTGTTAATTTTGATTTAAAAAAAATATGTTAAAAATCCTACTAATATTATAAACGTGAAAGTTTGTGAGTATGTTTGTTGCTCTTTTACGCAAAAACGGCTGAACGGATTTACATGACATTTTTAATGAAGGTTGTTCATGGTCTGGATTAACACACAGACTTTTAATCCCTGAATGACATTTTCTATTTAGCACCTCACTTTTTGGATTCCAAATATTATGTCAAAGCCTAATAATACAGGTGAATATCATGGATTCTATGCCTCTACTACAGAATTATAACATACTACGTTTCACCCGCGTTTCCCGGGATAAAAAGAGCCTATGTGTTAATCCAGAACATGAACAACCTTCATTCCAAATTTCATGTAAATCTGTTTAGCCGTTTCTGCGTGAAAGAGAAAGAAACATTCTTAAAAAATTTTGCGTTTATAATATTACTAGGACAAATAGTAACACGGTCTCTCAAAAAATAAATCGGCTTATTTCATCGCTGTAAACAAATCAAATAAAACGTAAGCTGTTCGTTGTTTCAATTAGTCAGTGATTTTATTCTTGTAACGTGTTGAAAGAGATAGCTGATGACCATTGACCTCCGTTTTATTGATATTTTAAGATATGGCATTGGTTATATTATGCAACCTTTAATCCTCCCACTGCTGGGATACAGGTCTACCATCGAAGGGTGATTAGGCCGTATTCCACCACGCTGGCCAAGTGCGGGTTGGTGGATTCACATACGCCATTGAATTTCTTCTCCGGACATGTGCAGGTTTCCTCACATGTGCAGGTTGTTTTCCTTCACCGAAAAGCCAGTGGTATGTAAATTCGTACATAAGTTCCAAAGAACTCATTGGTACGAGTCGGGGTTTGAACCCGCCACCTCAAGAATGCGAAGCGGCTGTTCTTCCATTGAGCTACCACGGCTTGTCCATACCAAGGCATTGGTGATTGCTATGGATTTTTTGTTTTTATTTATTTGTATGTTGGTCTATTAAGGGATTTATTTGGCCTCTGTAACTTGCATTGTATGCAAGTTATATTGCCTGAAATAAATGATTTATCTTTATAATTATTTATTATTGTCTCCCCCCGCTAATATAATTAAAATGCTCAACATCTTAAACGTTGTGAGACTCAAAATCCATCTGGGAAGCATGCCTACGCTACGTAGATAGGTAGATTACGCATAAAACCTTAACCAATTTAATTTTGCATATTCCGTCTTACGTATCCGTGCGGGGCTTAGTTCGGCTTACACCACCACCGACTTATCTCCAGACTTCCGTGAGGGAGCCACCACCATACTTACCAACCAAAACTGGAAGACAACTGGTGATTCCCTCATTTGGCCGCATTAGGAGATAAGTTGGTCGTATTGTTAAGATGCCGGCTTGCGGTTTAACGTTACCCTTTGTTGTAGTACAGTACAGAGTGGGTCATGAACGCACTAACGGCCGTAATCTCCCGAGGCCCGGAGGTATTATAACGCAGGGCAAGTTCTTGGGACTGTACTGTCGAGGAAACTTCGCACATTTACGTACGAATGGGCCGTATTAAATTGCTAGGTTTTTGGAAGAGCAATGAAGACAGCGGATGGTGTTAGATCGGCGAACTAAAGTGCGTAGCTGCTGAGGGGCTTGAATTCTTTTTATAATAATACTAGCGACCTGCCCCGGCTTTGCACGGGTATAAAATATAGCCTATGTTACTCAGGAATAATGTAGCAATCTAATGGTGAAAGAATTTTTGAAATCAGTCCAGTAGTTTTTGTGTTTATTCAACACAAACATACAAAAATACAAATCTTTCCTCTTTATAATATTAGTATAGATAACGTTCTTAGACTAAAATTAAAAAATAATTCACTAATATATTATCTACTAAACATTTATTAGTGAAAATAATAGTTTAAGCTTGAGTAATCTCAGGCTACTTTTAAGTTTCCATGTTTTTGTATGGAAAATAAAATCAAATTACTTATTAAAGTCACAACAAAGTCAGGAAAGCGGCCTGCGACAGGTGATTAGTACATTAAAAATAACGCTGTATCATTAACGATGAAACAAGCTCGACATTCAAAAACCAAAGTTTTTCAATGGTTTCTTCAATGGTCTGTTGGTTTAGGTAAACTGCTACTTATTCAATGTAGAGCAGAATTCTAATCAAATGAGAGTATTTTGCTCATCTTTTATTGATAGGCGTCCAGCAAAATTTCATCGAAAAATACGCAATAGTTCACTGTTAAGTATTTTGTGGCATAGTACCTTATCAAAAAAAATATTTGAAAATAGTACAGCGGCTCTATTGGGCGTGAATTGAAATTGCATTTTTCATAGATACATAGACTTTAGGGGAAGGTTTCCAAAGACAGTATTGAAGATGGAGGTGAGTGGAGAAGAAAGTAAAGAAACCTGACCCCATCGCTAAGTGAGATAAATATGAGAAAAGAGAAAGAAACTAAGTGTGTGTATGTGTGTGTGTAAGAGAGAGAAATAACAGCGAACCCTTGCGCACATCGAGATATAATTACTTACGCTAGTAATAATAGTTCGATGCTTGCGCATCACTTTTACTCTTACATTTTTATACATTGATTCTTTTTTTGTTCATTTTTAATATATTTCTGTCACATTTATAAATCGAATACGTACTTACCTAGAATTTTATATCGAAATATGAACAGATGTTATACGAGTATATTATATTATTATACCTAAGGGCACAGTTGTTTAAAAGTATCTACCCAATTACGGTTTCTCCTAATTTGGGGATGAACAAAATTAATTATACCTACTTACTACTTAGTAAGTGCTTTTTTGTGTTGATAAACGATTCGTTGGATTGTAGAACCGTACTTAAAAACAAAGAAAGAGTTTCGGAGAAAGTTGATAAACTTGTAAATTATTCAAAACTAGTCTTGCCTCACAATCTTGAACACGATTTTCGAGTTTTTCAGAGTTTATATTATATACCTACGTAATAGTTGGTATTTTATTAAGGAAAAAAAGGAAGGAAGGAAGGATTGGTGTAGGAAGATATGAAAAAGATATTAAATCTGGCAAGAAAGTAATAAGAAAGGGAGAAAGTAATAATTTATTTCTACTTTCTTGTAAGATTTCATCAAGATAGATTCTGCTAAAAAAGAGCTGACAAAAGAGCAACGTGACGAAGTTACGTAGATATTTATGATATACATAAGTGTAATGAAGTGTTATGTCTATGAAGTCTGATAATAAAAAGTATCTACCTAAAGTAAAACTAAAAAAAAGTCAAAATAGGAAAATACATTTACACCCACAAGTACAGTACACTACGATGGAAAAACATCTTTGCCAATACAATAAAAGAATATGTTTTCTTACGAAGCCTAACTAAAATTGCATGACTTCACATATTTTCTTTCACATTCAACTCCCGAGGGAAAAATTTGTGGCTATTGTCAGGTGTTACAAAAAAGGGTAAAAGTGATGTGCAAGGGTTCGCTCTTAAAAGTTGCGAAAGTTTTGGGTGGTTTTCGTGAGGAAAGTGAATTTTCTTAAACAGGGTTACGCGGAACGGTGGTATTTTATTTTAAGTATCGAAACAAGCTTGTTGTATGTACCTACTTGTCGCTATGATGAACTTTTGCATAGGGCCTAACTTAAAACGCTGTAGGTAATCCATTTAAAGACAGATATTTTATTACCTTTGTTAGACGGTGGAGGGAGTAGGTCTATTCTTCATTTTCTTGTACCTTACTCTACATAATTTCCTATTGATCTTCATTTTAGTCCTAATAGAGTGAGGGTGTTTGCTGCCTTGATCGTGGCCACGATGCATAGTAACATAATATCATGATCCCGCAGCGTGGTGTACACGCCTTTCGCGACACCATCAAGCAGGTACTGCCTTTTGCAAAAATAACCACACGTGAGAGCACGCGGCGCGTGGTCGTGCGTGGCGCGCTTTCTATTTTTAACCGACTTCAAAAAAGGAGGAGGTTCTCAATTCGACTGTATGTTTTTATTTTATTTTATAAAATCAGCCATGCGTGCGTAATTATATGAGTCGTGATCACGCTCAAATGTAAAATCAGCCACGCGCGTGTAACTATACGCGTCGTGATCACGCTCAAAGCAGCGAACGCCTTAAGAACTCATCACTAAGTCCACACAAATACTACACAAAGCGGCGCTTCACAACATACTCTTATATGTACATTTGTGAAGGTACACACAATAATTGGAGACATTTCATCCACGTCGAGCTAAATGTCAAAACGTCAGTTCAAAGCAGAGAAGCGAGACATAATACAATCACTTCCGCATAAGGGCCTTTTCATACAAAATAAGCAAGTTTTCCAGAAGAACGTATCACAAGACTCTCTGGTATTCCACATACGAGTACAAGATTATCACCTACTCGTACATACTTAACAAGAACAAAAAATAATAAAATAGTGTCGGGACCAAAAGTAATGTGTGGTAACAAGACCTAGGCATCATATCATGTGATCTTAGTGATCATATCATATGATTTATTAATTCATAAAGCAATCACTAAGAGACACTATTTCAAAATAATTGTTAATTTTTAAACGTTTAAACAGAAAACACTCTTGATTACGTCACCTCTCGAACAGCCGTCACTCAATCAAAATTGATTCAGCCGTTTGAGAGACACAGATAAGCTACACACGGTAAATATAGAGCTCGTGTGTGTGTGTGTGGATTAATAACTTTATCAAACCGGCTGTCATACAAGCACTTGTAATCAATCATCTCTTAAGACGTTTATTCTCATAAAATTATAATTATATTTGAAATTAAACTTGTTGAGCAAAATTATGATTATCAACATAATTGCAATACCTAAATTAATATTCCCAACTGTACACACCTAACTAACATCCATAGTCACGATAACATCAAAAGATCCGACCTAGTCATACAACCCGAAATAATAAAACGTACTTCACAAAACACCAATGCGGCACATTTTGTTTGTATTAATGTTCCAAACATATCCGTTTAATTAAAATCAGTAGCAAAGTTGTAACAATATCTGCGGGTATTATACCCGAGCGGTCGTCGAGGGCCCTCTACTAATTAGTGCTGTATAATGGCAAATTTGCAAACGTTCGTTAACATTACAATAAGTCTATTAGCATAAACAGATATCATCGTCATCCGTAGCTTTCTCTCTTTCGTTCTCTCTTGCTTGCGTTTAACCGCCATCGCGCCTGATGGTAAGCAATGATGCAGTCTAAAATGGAGCACGCTTGTCTAGAAGGAACCGATTCACTCGCGACTTGAAAACACCCAGATTAAAACTATCGGGAAACACTCATTCGGGCAGAGCATTCCACATTCTAGCGGTTGGCACAATAAAAGTGAAATCAAAGAGCCTGTCTTGGTCTAAGTTTGATTTTGACGATATCGTTGTCCCATCTCGCCGCCGCTACTTTCAGTTTTGTTGCTCCTTTTAGAAATTGTATCAGAAACCACAGAGAAACTACAGCAGCTGTTAAGAGAGTAAGGGCGGCTATTGCCAGCACTGCCATCAGTTCAGTGTCAAGATAGTCTATCCAGGACATGTTGGCAGCGGGTGCTCGAAGATGAAAAGCACTCTTGTGGCGTATCACGTGCTCTGCCCACCACACGGCGCGGTCCAAAGCACTTTGCGGCTGATCGAGAAGCCTCTCTCGTAGCTCGATAATGTTGCGGCAGTAACTGTAATAGTCATATCAAAATTCAGACCAAATTCCTTTACTAAGTAATTTTGTATTATAAAGTTATTGCACACTAAAAGTCAGGGGATTGATCATTCATATAAAACGAGCTATACTTAAGTGTATTTAAGAAAACATTATTAGAAATTAATCTTTACAAAAATGATCATAATACCTGTAGTTATGTCAATTTGGCTGCCAAGAAACTTTACACAACATTTGCAATTACCGCGCAACATTGAAAGTCTCTCAATAAATTGTCGTGACCTACACAATCACAACCCAACTACCGAAGAACATTGTAAGAAGATTAAGGTAAACAGTGTAGCAAGTTAATATTTAATAAGATCGCTACAAAAAAATAAAATAAAAGTAAGAAAAGAGGAAAATAAAATTAATGGAAGAGACATTGAAAGACATTGACATTGTTCTGGCGTTACGAGACGGTACGAGTAGCAAAGTCCCAGAAGAATTAGTAAATTTTAAATTGTTTTATTTATATGTATGTTAGTTTGTAAGGTATTTATTTTCTATGGGCCTCTGTAACTTTCATTGTATGCAAGTTATATTGCCTGAAATAAACGCATTATTATTATTATTATTTCTTTACCTCGGGTCATCAATGACAGTATTAACGGCAGCCACTAGTAAATCTTCAGTCAGGTCTTCTGTGATGCCCACTCCGATCTCGAGGGATATGTATCGCTCCACGTTGTACCACTGATCACCTAACATCGGAATCCCGACGAGCGGCACTCCTCCTGCTAAAGCTTCGTCAAAAGACTGCAAGCCTCCTTGTGTGACGAATGCCTTGATTTTTGAATGCCCTAAAAATTAACGTTTTTGATATTGTATACTCAATTTTTGGGATAAATGTCAGTAAGTTTAACTTACGTGAATACAGCTTATTCGTGTATTTATGAACTAGGACTAAAGAAAAACACTACAAAAAAAAAACAGAGACAGACATGAATATTGAATTCGAATTGTCTTCATTTTCTAATGTTTCGCTCAACTTCCTTAAGTTTTTCTTTCATAAGAACCTTCTCCTGACAATAATTAGCACAATAAAAAAGAATTAGCGAAGTATTTCCATCCATTCACGCGTGATGCGATGACCAAGGGAAATAGAGATTCATTTTTATAAATATAGATAAGAGTAAAGTATGATACGGTTTTTATATTGCTATCAGGATTTTCAGAAATCTTTATGAAAATTTAAGGTGCCTACATCGTAGGTAGGTATAGATATAGGTATGTACTTACGCAGTAGATCGGACTGTGGCAGCCATTTAACTATCCTCGTATTGCTACCTTTGCCGGGTAGCTCATTGCTGTCCCATTTGATTAGAACATCGTATTTCAACCTCGCTAATCCATTTGCTATAGCCTGCACCTTCTCTGAAGACAGCGTAGATGGGCTCACATTTGTCCCCAAGCTGAAGTACACGACTCCTGTTTTTGAAGAGTCGAGATAAGCTTTAAGGTCCTGGAATTAACAACACTAGTTTTATGATTTGGATTCTACCACAAAATATAATGTTGTGGTGGACAATGAGAGCTTGAAATAAATTATGCTTGAGTGTAAGAGATAATTACCATGAGAAAACTATACCAGAGTTACGGTATTGTCAAAGTGTTCAAACATTTCATTGCATCATGTTCAAAAAGTTTTAGCATAAATTAAACGTCCAATGAAAATATTTTTCTCTGGTTAGCAATTGAATTGAACAATGGAAAGGAAGCGATCAATTTTCATAAAGGTAAAATAAGTTTTACGAGTAAAAACGCTAACCTTAGGTAATTCTTTTTGAGGAATTTGGTGCAACCCCCCAATGAATGCAACGCCTGGTGGTATTGGTCGATTATACTCCCAAATTGGATACACATTCAAAAATAACATTTGCACATTACTACCCAACTCTTCTAAAGAAGGCGTGTCAGCACCAAATAACCTTTTAACAGTTTTGTCTTCTTGAACTCTGAAATCAGCCAAGAACCTTTCTATTTTATACGTATCCCACAATACTCTGATTTTATCAACAACCGTCATATCGTTCAGCTTCTGGTGCCAAAATATGGGGTATAGCAGTTTGGGGTAAATTGGCGCACCGATCACGTGATAGTTATCTTGCATTCCCCCCAAAGAGCTCATCAGAATCATGGGTGCCTTGAACACGTGAGACAACGCTTGCGCCGATTTAGAGTTTGCTTCAACTATCAGTAAATCGAAATGAGTCTTCTTCTTTATCAGCTCTTGAACTTCTGGCGTTTGCATCTGCAGTTCGAACGATCTTGCCACAAGCGGAATTATTATAGTGAAGAGCCGGTACTGTACTTCTTTGTCCCCTTGAACCATTTCCCCACTCCAGAGAACTTGTTCTTTCCACGCTTGGTAAGAAACATTGTGTGTGTCTATTTCGGTTAAATTTGCTGGGGCCTTCCCTTTTGGATACATCGCGTCTGTGGTTATAAAGACCACTTCATGGCCTCTGTTAACAAGTTCTGTTACTAGAGGATAGAATAGAAATTGATGGCTTATAGAGGGACACGGCACACAGATTAATATTCGAGACGCTTCGATAAAAGATACGCAGAGAATGCTAAATAGTATGACAATAGATTTGTGGATGTAGCACATTTTTAACCGACTTTCAAAAAGGAGATGGTTCACAATTCAAGTTTTTGTTTTTTTTTTCTGAAATGTTTGGTACAATTTAAATTTTGACTTTTGTTTATGACAACTGTACTAACGTTAGTTACTGAGTTCGACTGAAGTAATGATAACTAACGACTGTTGGTTGTTGTATCAATTTATACGTCCAAAGTAATGTTTTTATCATTTACTAGCTGTTCTCCCTGCCACGCTTCGCTGTGGACAAAAAAAAAATTGATAAAAACAATCCTTGATGCGTATTTTATAATTATCATGCTAAAATTTCAGCTCGATCGGTGCAGAACTTTTTGAGTTTTTGAAGCAACATAACATTTTTATATATATATAGACTAGCTGACTCGACAGACGTTGTCCTGTCTTAACGATGACTATTTAATTCGAATTGGTAAAAAAAGCCATTGCGTCAATTCTATGTCAAATGTCAAAAGTTACATTAAAAAAGTTTACATTGTCCAAAGCGCTAAAGTTAAATTATGGTTTAAGTATTTTTAAATTTTCTATCTTCTTTTCATGTTTTTTTACTATAAATTGAGAGGTGAGCTATCCTATCTCCTAAGTTAGATCGAACTGCACCCGGTGTGCAAATTTGATTGAAATCGGTTAAGTAGTTTAGGAGTCTAGCGGACAAACAACGTGACACGTAATTTATATATATTTATTAAGATTACATACTAATTACATACCTACTATATCTACCTCTTTACAGTATTAGTATAGAAGTATAGGTATGTACTTTTGTGTAAGATTAAGTAGGTAAGTGCATATATTATACATAAGATCTTTCTTGTCTGACTAGATTTTTCACACGATAAGTGTGGTAAATAGGTTTAATTTTCGTGCCTGTTTACGTTTTTTTTTTTTTTTTAAGTAATTGAGTGACGAGACGAGTAAATCGCTCGCCTGATGTTAAACGTCACGTTTGCCCATAACAGGTCTGCGCTACCCAGAATTTTGAACTCACAGAATTCAAGACCCTGCGCGGCACAGCACTGCGCTCGTCACCCTGAGATATATGTTGTTTAATCTCCCATTTGCCCTGTAATTTCACTGGAAACAATGCCCTTCCAACCGGAACACAGCAATGTTTGCACATTACTGCTTGGCGGTGGAATAACTGGCAAAGGTGTGGTACTTCCCCAGGCGGGCTCTGCAAAAGAGCCCTACCACTACAAAACGTGTGCACTTGTACCCAATATAAATATAAAATAATAAATAAAATTCACACTAATTGTTACTGCTTCCTTTGTTACTAAGTATAATTAAAAGTACAAATCATTAACCTTTCAGGTTATTAATGTTACTCAAATGTTATTTAATTTATTTACATTGATACAGGCGGTTATTACTTAGGTATTATTTGAATTTTAAAAATCTATTTCTTTTTTTGATTTAGGTATCTACTTGATCCCTACTGAATAATTCTACAGAATACTGAGATAATACTGATAAACTGAAGCTTGGGAAGACAGGTACTTTTATACAAGGTTATACAGAAAGGATATGCTAAGCTAAAAAGAGCTCATAGTACTCATCATTATGAACAACTTTTATTATTAGACCAACCAGAAAATCGCGAAAAAAAATCAGCTGTTCCACAGAAAAATGTCAATGACTGTCGACAATCTGTATGGAACATTTTTCACAAATTCCGCTTAGCATGCCCTTTCTGTAAAACCCTTTATATCGCAACTTTTAAAAACCCCGGTGTGTATTTAGGTTTTCGACAATTTTTTATCTTTTTATCACGGTATGTTGACGACCTTTTAAGACATATTAATAACTACGAGTATTTCAAGAACCGCAAGTTGTAATTACTCAAAAATGCAACCGTAAAGATAGATTTTTCATTCAACAAAAATATATACAGGCAAAAGACACAACACAGCTACATTTACATTACAGCCATAAAATATATGAACAGTTCTGAAGCAGAAACTACCTGCCACTACCAACCCGACCTAAAATAATAAATTTGCCCTAAACACAACAATACTTACTTCCCCACAAAAACATTATTCGTAGGCTTAGCAAATATACTTGTCGTGTTGTTTTTTACGACTTCCCTTAAAAAGTTTTTTTATTTATTTTATGAATTTGTCGGGACCGGAAATTTCGTCATTCCCAACGAGCATGCAAGTTCGGCGTTAAAGTTACAAAGTTTTCACCTAAAGACGGTACTTTCCGCCAGGTGATGCAAATTAGGAGTTCTGAAAATCTTGCAGGAAGATTATATTTTGCCCGGAAATGCATCGACCTTGTTCATTTTTTTTTGTTCACAGTTCATTTATCAGTCGTGTTTCAAATAACTACCTTACTTAGGTACCTGTATATTTTAATGTTATCTGTTATTTTCTGCTTTGATTTATAGTTGTTAACTGGTTTCAGTTATTTTTCTTACTTTAACTATAATTAAAATTGTAAATGTTGTTATAAAAGTATTTAAAAGTATTTTCTTGTAGGCTAATTACCATTTATCATATTTACCTCTATATTGAAAATGCTTAGTAAAATAAAGACAAAAGGACGTCTCAGGTACACTCATAAATTAATAAATATTGCCATTACGTACACTGTACAGTGTACACCACAAATAAGGAGTGCACGTAACAAGTAGAGAGATGTAAAATCAAAACGAAATGCACTTTATCGTGTGTGCAGTTCACAATCATCTTTGAAAACTTTGTACTAATCTGTATCAAAATCAGCCACCAGTTTGGAATCATCCGTTCGAAACGATTGGATTTTAGTATCGATTACTCGCTCGCAATCGCTTTTTCTATCCCAGCTCAAAGGCATGATGCATTCTATGCGTTTACCGCACAAAATCACATTGTGTGTGTGGCCAACCTAAGGATATTTTACTTACTCCCGGCGCGGCGGCGTTTCGTGATCGCGCTCTATGAACAAAACTGAGCCTGAGAACTATATTTCCTTCCTTTGATATATTTACACAGTATAGGAGAATAAAACATAACTGAATCCTGTACACAGTGTAATTTTATTCAGTTAACAAAGTTACCATATCAGCAATATCGTAATTTTAAATTGAGGTAGCGTTACACGCTTATCGTATGTCAATTATCCTTATATCGTCTAGGATAGAGTTTCAAATGGCTCATTAGGTTCTAGTTCCTTTGAGCTTATTAGTTTAGCAATCGAGTCTGTGAACCGGAAAAAATAAAATAGGTAAAAAGCCGATAGGTCCGGCCACCGGTTGAAGGCGTCTTTTTCTAGGACTTACTCGTAAAAATGAAAGAGGACTAAGTTTTAGCCCAATCCAAGTTTAGAAATAGTCCCTATAGGCAAAAAAGTGCATTTCAAAATTAAAACTAATATACACCGGCTTTATATTCGGCACGCATCAATAGGCTCATGTATTTATGTAAAAAAAATGCATAAATAAACATATTTCAGACTATAATTAAACGCAAAGCAACGTAAACTATTAAAAAACTCTACTTCAAAAACCGACGGCCTGTCCCAATATTGTATCCCCGCCTATGACATTATCACTTTACTTTCCTTTGTTACTTTTTGTTCAAACTTACACCACTGCCTTTAAATTATGACATAAAGGCGGAACACACCGTCGACACGGCATGCGTCCCGCGTGCCTCCAGTTAGTCTTGCTAATGCGTGTCGGCAACGTTTTTATGGCGGTTGCGGGCAATAAATAGGGAATGAATAAGGGAATAAATACACAAACGTTCTTGTCCGTCCGCAAACGGGCTGGCTCAGCTGTTGATATACGGTTGTAACAGAGATTTGGGTGAAGAAGTTTGGGAAATGGGGCTTGACAAAATTATTAATAGTTACTATGTAAAGTGAAGTGCTTTTCTTATGAATAATGTGGTTTTGTTTTGATTGTTACGAGTCATCTTGTGTTATATTATTGGTCCGTGGTTACACCCCCATTTTCAGGGATAATAAAACCTCTATGGTAGTTTAGGCAAGCCAGCAGGTCTAGGCAGTTGTTCCATAAATATATTTGAATCTGAATCTGAGATGTCGGCCAATCACAAATGATTAAATTGACAGGCTTATACTTATTTTAAGCGCAATACTTTCGTGTGAAGAAAATAAGTACCTATAATCTATTAAAAGGCTATACTGTTTCTGTTAATAATCTAAAGCTGTGGCTGCATTATTAATACATTTGCGGTTTTTTTGCTTATACACTATCGCTCGTATTACGGCTCATTTTATAAACATAATCATAAAATTGCAAACCAGCTATATAGCAGCAAGCTGGCTTATAAGTTAGGTCAGTCAAACACCAGCATTTTATTAGGCATTTCTTAACAATTATTTTCTTCTTTCTACAAATAAAAACTAGTTTTCCAACTTTATCCTTCAACGCAGCTAACGACATAAATGTTTCACTAATTCAGTCTGTTTCAAAGGATTTAAACCATCCGAGAGAAATATAAGGTGAAAGCGCCCAACAACCGTGAGAAATTTATCTTCTTGTGCATAAATCTCGTAGTATTCGTAGCCTCGTAGCACGCTGTCTACGGGAGCAGCTACGACGTAGCTTCTTATTTAGTTTCAATTCAAATAGTGGTAAATAAAAAGACGGATAGAAAGTCTGTATTGTGGACATAATAAAATTGGAGTTACAAAAGCAGAATAAACTAATAAATTATTGCTACAGGTGGCGGCCTTATCGCTATGAGCTATCTCTTTCAGACAATCCATGCATGGAGAGAATTAAACATAAGTAGTAAACCAAAACCTCTTGATAAACCATAATTAAGCCATAAATTTTGGAAAAGAAACTCAATAAAACCGTCTTTATTTTTAAAAACTATTATTATTATTTATTTTTGTTAACGTATTAGTCTACTTTTTAAAATTCCTAAATGAATTATGGAATTTTGGTCTAATACTTTTTAGATAACTGTTTGTGAAAATTAGTTGCCTAGGCGGCGGGAGAGTGAATTTTGAAAACGCGAAACGAGTCTGAATTTTATTTAGCCGGAAGTGTCACGATAACAAAATTTAGGTACAAAGTATCAAATATAAAGTACACATAAACTATGAGGCTCGGACGGCATTATAACCCTAATACTGCAGTATGGCAGCTAAACCTTTTATTACGGTCCTCGCGTATTAGGTTACTAGAGTCACTAAATGCACAGCTCTGTGGGTGTGACGATGACGTTACATCACGGGTGACTTTTCATATGTAAAAACGTTATATCAACGTGCATACGTTACTTACGACAGGATATTCTAGTTTGAAAATAGAATAAAAAAGGTTTCTATAAGTTGTTTACACATGTTCTTCTAAGAACCTACAATGAGACGGCCTGAGCATACTCAGGTAGTAGATAGTTTACTTATAAGCTAACTAATCGATTGGTACTATTTGGCATTTGGCAACTCTTGTAATTTAGGTGTGAATAATTTGAAGTTTCTCTTTTTTGCTGCTTAATCGTCAAATACTGCGTGATTATCCCAAACCCCGAGCAACCAACTTTCTTTCCCAGTCACTTCCATGTCCGTATCAATTAGAGTAACTGAGATATAAATAATATATCTTATTTACGAAAGTTAGCTCGACACAACACTAGCTGCCACGCATTGATTCAGGTATTTTTATGTGTCATTTTCAAATTGGTGTCACACAAACATCACAGTATTACTGTCACAGTTTTATCAGGTAATGCACGGCAAGCGTTTTCACTTTGATCCGCTTAATCACCTCACAGGTTTGCATAAAGCTCATTAGCTATCAGTACATTACCGTTTCAGTAAAACTTTTACTGAAATTTTAGAAGCCGGGAATAATTAAAAGAGTTCGAGCTTAGCAGTTTCAAAGCTGATTCCGTACACATGTGTTTGGAAACGCTTTCGTACTGGGCTGAGTAAAACGTGATCATTTTGAAAAATATACTCTGGTAAGGCTAATAAGTTTTTGAACATGTTATAAATGAAAATGTATATATTGGTGTGTTTATTGCGATTTTTTAAAACTATTTCGTGTAGAAGAATCGAGATTTCTAGGCTAATAAAGTATCTATTTTCACGCCACGTTCTTCTTTGACGAGCGCCTAATCTTTTTTGCTTTGAATTCTAAGATGTAGTTGCATTGACTTAAATTTTATATTTGGCAAAACTTATTTTATCAGCCTTTTTAAAATAAGCGTATTCTAAAGTTATTATCCAAATACTTTCAAGTCTACTGTAGAGTCTTAGTCATAAAAACTGCATAAAGTTAGTCACTGGTTAAAATGCTATGACAACTTCTCGGTAGTGCAAAATGTCACGTGTGAAAACAAGATGGAGAATTTTAAGCAGGCTTTATAAATAAGGCCTTGGTCTTAACCGGGTAAAGTTCAATTTAATAACTGCTCCGTATTTTCGCTCTCGATCTGATCCAATACGAAAGCCTTATAAACTGGAAGCAGTAACCTCTTTATCCCTCGCAGGCTGCGCGTTTCGCTTCTTTTGGTCGCGGCTCATCGCATCGCTTTGAGCGAACTTGATACAACTGTAACTTAATTTGAACTTAGATCGAACTCTGTTACAAGACATAAACAAGGCCGTCGAAGTTCCCTTGTTGAGTAGATGTGGGTTTATCGGTGCGGATCAAATAGACCGTTATTTTGGCAGTGGTATCTACCTAATACCGACTTAAGGCTCTACTTGGAAGTGAGATAGGAGTAGTTAGGCACTTACCTACATTGTTATTAAAACGATTTGATATTTTACGCCCACTGTGCGAACAGTGGGTTCTTTAGATTCTCTGTACGAATTTTCATGCCACTGTGTGTTTTCAGTGAAGAAAAATGTCCTGAGGAAACCTGTTTACATCCGGAGAAAAAAAAACAATCACATAGGTATGTTAATTCAATCTCGTGTATCAATCTAGGGCATTCTATAGGGTACCTATTCTTCATACTAAACTTTACTCAAATCGGTTAAGCCTGTTTTAGCGTATAGAATAATCGGACATTCCCAGTAAAAGTTTGAGGGCTCAGCAACTCCTCCCAAACTTACGCTTTTAAAAATATTAGTATTATCAAAGACTAAGGTAGGTATGCTAAGTTCTATTAGAGATATACATTCAGTCAAAAAAGTATCGGGAATGGATGATTTGTTTTGGGTTCCAAATTCAAATTTTTGTTTTTATTGTTGTTGTTAGATTGGCACAACTGTTATCCATTTTGGCGCGGAGTTTGAGTTGCGTCTGTTATTTAGATTAAATATGGTGCTGTTTTTAGTTAGGTCATGTCTAGTGTGTATTACGAATTTCATCATGGACAAAAACATCGAACAAAGAGTTTGTCTTAAGTTTTGCACCGCCAATGGAATTTCGTGTTCGGAGTCACTAAAAATGTTACAGAAGGCTTACGGCGAATCGACTTTATCAAAAACACGTGCTTATGAGTGGTACAAAGCGTTCAAAAGCGGTCGAGATGTGATGGAAGATTTGCCTCGCTCTGGTAGGCCATCAACATCTGCAACTGAAGTTAACATCGCAAAAGTGAAGGAAATAGTGACTGAAAATCCTCACTCAACTTTGAGAGAGATAGCCGCTGAACTTTCAGTATCTCACGAGTCGATCCGTACCATTTTAAGTAATCATTTGGATATGAAACATGTTACCGCTCAGCTAGTCCCAAAAGACCTGAATTTTCTCCAAAAACTCAATCGCATGAGAGTCGCTGAGGACATGCTAGAACGGGTCAATTCCGACCCAACATTTATGAAACGCATTGTTACTGGTGACGAGACGTGGGTTTACGAGTTTGACATGCAAACTAGTTTAGTAGGCACCCGTTTTCAATCGGTAGGAGACATAAAGGAGAATTCGAGGCGAGAACTCAACTCAATTCCGGAAACAGCGTTTAAAAAATGTTTTGATGATTGGATTATTCGTTGGCGTAAGTGTATCGTTTCTGAAGGAGCATACTTTGAAGGTGATAAAATAAATTTGGATGAATAACAAACATTTTGTGTATTATTGATATTTTCCCGGTACTTTCTTGACAGAGTAGTATATATATAACATAGTATACCAATCAATAAATAATTCACTTTTTAACCACAACCGTACGGTTTCCACACAAAATAGTTCTATTAAAGAATCTAGAGAAATCCAGCGCAGCACAAATCTGAACACTAACAACAAACATAACCAAGCATTATGATCCCAGACCGACAACAAAATAAACCTATTTTCTCCACCATTTATGAAACAACTCCATTACCGACTAACAATAGTACAATTCCCGAACGGTATCCATTCCGTGCATAGGCTGCATGAAATAATAGAAAACTGAATTTTCTATTCCAAAAATCGCTAAATTGTCACGAAGCCTCGCTGCGCTGAAAAACCTTTTGGCCTTTGAATTGTTCAGAATGAAACTCGTATTTGATGAACTGCACTATTATTTAACAGTGTTTGGAACGTTTTTGTTGATTTAACTCTGGAAATTTCGCTATTCCCAGCTGTATTTAAACTGTTTTAGCGGTACACATCGTTTCAATGGCTACCTCTGTGCAATGATATTGTTTTAAATTAATTATGTTTTCAATTTGAATAGCGGAGTGGAACAAGTGAAATGTGGTGTGCATTGGCATTGTTGGCTATTTTAATGAGTTTTGGAGTAGCTTTTTAAGTAATTGAAATTTAATTTATTTACTTTTGACTTTGAGAAGACTTTGATTGTGACAAGAATAATTGTTAAACTTGTTTTTTTTTTTGTAGTTTTTGCTTTGTAAATGAAATTTAAAAAGGTTGTCTGGAAGAAATCGCTTTAGGTTATAAAGCCACCCTCGTTACTTTTTTTGTTGTAATTTGTTTGATGTGCTATAAAGCAATACTCAATTCTAAAAGAACAAGTATTTCAAACACATTCAACACTAGGAACACTACATTTAAAACAAGACATTTAACTCATGCAATTTTTCATAATTTCCCAACCAAATTGTACAGCAGTATTTCCTTGTTACCGCAAACAACTCATCATCAGTGCCAAGCCTTAGAAAGCCTAGATATCGCTTAAGTTAACACATAAAACTTGTAAAGCTGCTCCTGCAAACTTCCGAGTTGTTTACGAAAGGAACTGGCGATGCAAAATGATGCAGTATGATGCATCTTACGCCTCCAGTTACTGCGCTACGTCTAGCAAATTTAACTTACGAGTACAAACTTTGAACCATTTTATTTGAGAGTAAACACTTCAAAGGAAGGAACTGTTTGCTCTTTCTTGCTTGTACATTCAATCTATACTTCTATACTAATATTATAAAGAAGTAAAATTTGTGTGTTTGTATATTTGTTAAATTGTAAGGGGTAATCTCGGGATCTACTGAACCGATTTTAAAAATTCTTTCACCATTAGAAAGCCACATTATTGCTGAGTGTCATAGGCTATATTTATTACCTGACAAAATTAGGGATCCTTAACAAAATAAGATCAAGTAAAAAAATTGCAACCAAAAACCTAAAAAAATAAATGGCTGGACCGATTTCACTAATTCTTTTATTGTTGTATTTGTTATTATTAGGAGAAGGTTCTTACGGAAAAAAATATTAAGAAAATCTCTCAGAAATAATGAAAAACCCTAAAAACAGCCCTTTTATTTTCCCCATACAAACATTTTCTAACTAAAACGAGCTTTATTGCTATTGTATAAAGTTCATATTGAATTGCAAGCACGTAGGTATGTTCCTAACGTCCAAGAGTCAATTTGCACTTTATTACCTCTGTACAAAGTTCAAATTCAATCATATCTATCAAAACAGTGTGCGTTTTATACTGATAATTTTTACTATAAATTGACAAGTTAGCATCAACAAACTACGGTTGCTATAGTTACGCAATAGCATGAGAATAGAGGTTATAACAAAGAGTTCCTATAATTATTCTTAACACCTTTGGTCACGCCATCACGCGTGAACGACTGGACCGATTTCAATTTACTCTACGTTTATCCCAAAGTCTACCCGTGCGAAGCCGGGACGGGCTGCTAGTAAAAAATAAAGTTACGATAGATGAGAATAAAAATACGTTTATAGATAAAAATGTAAAAAATTATAAGAGAAAATATAAATAGTAATTTAAAAAAAATCTACGTTTATCCCAAAATGTTTAAAAAATGAATATCCACCCGAGCGAAGCCGGGACGTATTTACTTTATATAAAAGAACTAAGTGCGAATAGGCTGAAGAGCTACTGGGCCCTGGAACGCTATATCTTCGTTTAATACTCATAATGGATAAGCACGTTTATTTTTAAAACAACATAATTATGTGGTTTGTAGCAATAATTTATCCTACGTCAATAGAGTGTGTACGTTATTTCCATACTAAATTTCACTCAAGTCCGATAAGCGGTCTTGTGAAAAGTAACTATCTCAACACAAACACACACTAGCCAACTTTCACAGTTATAATATCAGTCTGATAGTGTGAAGTGCAATATCAACATCTCAGTAAAGCAATATGAGAACGCCAGAAATACGGAAAACGTTCCTAAATCCTGCACATTGCTGCGCATTTCGCCATTAATTTTAATGGTCTGAGCAGGACAAGGATATTTTAAGAAGGACTTAGAGTAGGAAATATAATGGCAATAATAAAAGCCAACAATGGAAGGTCCCCGACGTTCTAGTGTGGGTTATTAGCTTTTCAGTTAAGTTGTTTTATGGGAAAACATTGTTTTTAGTGGTGGGGCTAGTGCGTCGTTGCGAAACTTTTCTAATATGTGGGGAACGTTCATTTTACGTTCATATCATAACGTTCTCTTATGCAATTCCGCGAGATGAAGGGTCCTAACAATGTTTTAGTAATGAAATAGGTAAATTTCGTGAATGTAGACCAGTTTTTTTTGTTTGGAAATTGAATTAAGATTTATCGTAGCTATTTTCATGTATTTTCATAAAAGGTTTAAAAGTTGTTGTTTTTAGACATGAAACAAAAAACGTCGTCAACTTGTTCCAAATTATAGCAATTTGGCTTGAAATCTAGATGTTTTTACGAGCCGTCGTTTTGCGTTTGTAATGTTTTGCTTCAAAGGTATTGTACGAATCTGACCTTGTGATACTCCACTTTTATTCTTTTATTATTTTTGTTACGAATAAATAATTACAGTTGCTACGCGGCTTTCGCGACTTAAGCTCGATTGAACCATTTTCTAAACTAAACTAAATTTGACAGCTCTGAAATGGTGCCATCCTTTTTACTCGACTGCGGTTAACGTCAAAGAGGTTGTGTATTTGACCTGCATCTATATTTATGTTTGTCCGGGCTTATGTTCCCTCGTAGCCACTAAACGGCTGAACTGATTTCGATGAATTAAATGTCGTTATTTGTCTTTATTGCGCAAGTATCAGTGAGCAGTGATTAATACACAAAAATGTTTTGAAAAATTGCGTAGGGTTTGCCCCTTTTTTCACAAATAAGTCAGCCCCAACACGTCTTTAAACTTTTCACTTGTTACTCGACTAAGACAGTCTACTTTTACTATTTCGGCACATCACTACTCTCTCCCTTGACATCAGAGCACACACGTAAGTTGAGTACTCGTACTACACTTGAGTCCTTCAGTCACTCAAGACTCGAGACTGAACAAACTCCCTAATATAAAATGTATAGACCCACTCGTAACTCAAAGTAATAATTGGGGTTATGTCAATTTGTCTTGTAAAATTGAATTGGACTTGATATGACAGTACCTGTAGTAAAAGGTTTGCACTCTAAACTATGTTAGTAGATGGAGGATCGTGAATTATTAATACATACCCCTTGTTCGAACTAATCTCCAAACTCTTGAACATCGGCGCAAGGTTGCAAGTCTGTCGGTTTTTTATCGGATTCATTTCGGTGAGTGTGCTTCTGATCTCCATGATCTAATTCCCTCTGGCCCGTTCTACTATCGGACTACCAAGAGCACAAAAAAGCGACATCGTTTCATAGTTGATATACCAAAAACTCGTCCGAAACGCTTTGATTCCACCTTTATTGGGCGTACCACTAGAGTGTGGAATGCTCTGCCCGTGTGGGTGTTTCCCGATAGATAAAATCTGGGTGTCTTCATGTCGCGAGTGAATCGGTTTCTTCTAGGCAAGCGTCATCGTAGACCGCATCGTTGCTTACCATCAGGCGAGATGGCGGTTAAACGCAAGATTATTTTTATTAATAAAAAAAGACATACTTTGACTCAACTTTAATTTTAACTTTTGTAAATAGATAGAGTAGAGTAAAGGTCATTATGCACGAGTAGGTAATTGTAGCGTTGGTCTTTGAAAAGAAAAATTAGTCTGTGATATTGTCAAAATCCAACCTAACGACCACCTAGGAGGCTTAGCACCACCGGGTGGACAAGTCGTCCTTCCCCGTTTTTATCCCATAAGAAAGAAACAAACAAATCAATGTTCTTGCCTGTTTTGTCTCATCTCCGCGTGGAAAGAAAGGGTGGAAAGACAATTTGTCCACGGCTCGTACTAGGTTTCTGGACGGGACTCTAAAGCATCCAATAGGTCAGGACAAGATCGATCAATGTAGACGACATAAAAACCAAAACATCCATATCTAGGAAAATAATACAAAAAAATATATATTTTTGATGATAAAAATAACAAGTCTTATGCATATTAGTAGATACACATAGGAAAGGAACTTCCCGCTCACGCCCTACAATAAAAAAAATAACCAACTCGTGATTTACTGCATAATAAAACCAACTTCCGGCGAATAGTTTCAACTGCAAGGAAAAAGGCAAAAATAACTTTGCGGTTGCCATGTCGCGACAGAGGCAGTAAAACGTAAGCTCCCGGCGAATGTAACCAAATAAAACTATATTGTGTGAACTGTAAAGTTTGAATTGTTGATGAGTTAAAACGAGATTTCGTACGAGGAACCCGTTTTGTTAGCTTGCGTGGAGTGTTACGATATTAAGACTTAATTACTTATGTATTCAAAGCTTTCAACTCGAGCTCTCAAATCGCTTTGATTGCCTGGAAAATCTTGCATCGGTGGACGAGATCAACGACAGGCTAGTGGAAACTGTCCACACGGTGGGTGCTAAATATTTTAGACCCCGCCGTAAAGATAGACCTCAGAAACTATCTGACCACACCCTAAACCTCATGGCTAAACGACGCTCGCTACGGCTGCAGTCTACCACTGACGCTGAGTCATATAGGCAGCTCAATAGACGCATTCAGAAGTCCCTGCGGCACGATATACGTCTCTTTAATACTAACTGTATTAAAGAGACTATAGAGCAGAACAAGGGCTCCAAAGTGTTTGTAAGGCACAACTCTATTGGGCAAAGCCAGCTGACAAAGCTAAAGAGGGAAGATGGCAGCATAGCGTCGACAAAAGCAGAGGTGCTAGGGGAGGTCGAGAGGTTCTATGGACAGTTGTACACTTCGGTCGCAAAGCCTGTTGACGGCTTGGCCAAAGACCCTAGAGCCAAGCTGTCCCGACACTACACTGAGGATATCCCGGACATCAGCCTGTACGAGATTAGGATGGCCCTGAAACAGCTCAAGGACAACAAGGCCCCGGGCGCTGATGGAATCACGTCAGAGCTTCTGAAAGCGGGTGGTACACCGATACTTAAAGTCCTTCAGAAGCTCTTTAATTCCGTCGTGCTCGAGGGAAAATCTCCTAAAGCGTGGAACGGGGGCGAGGTGGTGCTGTTCTTCAAGAAGGGTGATAACTCCTTATTGAAGAACTACAGGCCCATTACGCTTCTGAGCCACGTTTATAAGCTGTTTGCAAGGGTCATCGCGAATCGTCTCGAACGCAGATTCGATGACTTCCAGCCTCCCGAACAAGCCGGTTTCCGAAAAGGCTTCAGTACCATAGACCACATCTACACGCTTCGGCAAATTATACAGAAGACCGAAGAGTATAATTTGCCACTATGTCTAGCGTTTGTGGACTATGAGAAAGCCTTTGATTCGGTCGAAACATGGGCGGTGCTTGAGTCCCTTCAGCGATGCCGCATCGACTATCGGTACATCGAAGTGTTGAAGTGTTTGTATAATAACGCTACTATGTCGGTGCGAGTACGGGAGCATACCTCGAAGGAGATTCCATTGGGAAGAGGCGTGAGGCAAGGAGATGTGTTATCTCCAAAACTCTTCACAGCCACAATGGAAGACGCCTTCAAGCTCCTGGAATGGCAAGGACACGGCATCAACATCAACGGCGAATACATCACTCACCTTCGGTTTGCCGACGATATCGTCTTGATGGCAGAGTCAATGGAGGAACTCGGCACGATGCTCGAAGACCTCAATCGAGTTTCGCAACGGGTGGGCCTTAAAATGAACATGGACAAGACGAAAATTATGTCTAACGCCCATGTCGTGCCCACCCCAGTATCAGTTGCAGGCTCGGTTCTTGAAGTTGTAGACTCGTACGTCTACCTAGGACAAACAGTCCAGTTAGGTAGGTCCAACTTCGAGAAAGAGGTCAATCGCCGAATCCAACTCGGATGGGCAGCGTTCGGGAAACTTCGCAACGTCTTCTCGTCCCAAATACCTCAGTGCCTAAAAACAAAAGTATATAATCAGTGTGTGTTGCCAGTGATGGCATATGGATCAGAGACGTGGTCTTTAACTATTGGCCTGATGGAAAAGCTCGCAGTCGCTCAACGAGCCATGGAGAGGGCTATGCTCGGTATTTCTCTACGAGACCGAATCAGAAATGAGGAGATCCGTAGACGAACGAGAGTAACCGACATAGCCCAGCGGATTGGCAAGTTGAAGTGGCAGTGGGCTGGCCACATAGTGCGCAGGACCGATGGCCGTTGGTGCCGGAAGGTCCTGGAATGGAGACCACGTGCCGGCAAGCGCAGCGTAGGACGTCCACCCGCGAGATGGACCGACGACCTAGTTAAGGTCGCCGGAAGACGCTGGACGCAGGCCGCTTCCAACCGGTCCCGTTGGAAATCTATGGGGGAGGCCTATGTCCAGCAGTGGACGCCCTACAGGCTGGTATGATGATGATGATGACTTATGTATTTGGAACTATTTTGACGGCATTGTTAAGTTACTTTACTTAACCTCTGACATCTAGATCCAAGGTGTGTTATACCTAACCTACCTAGGTGTAACGCCTAATACCTACTCCTATCTCTGTCTGCTTGTATGTCAGACTGAAATGTAGCTGTGAAGTTTTATTTAGTGTGACTGTGAATTTTTATTTTAGTTTTATTTAGTCCAGTTCTGATAATATTATCCATGAGAAAACCATATAAGTCTTAAATTAGCATCAGGTACGTGCGCGACAAATAAATGAATAACTCAATAGTCGGTCTCTTGAAGTCGGTTTTTTTTTTTTTTGTAAATATAATTATACCTATGCATGCAGGACGCAGGTTACCTATTATAATAATATAAAGCCACTTCTAATAGGATCACAGTGGCTACATACTCGTACACTGCACTGGAAATTCAATTTAAAATTTAAAAACCTCAGCGTAGAAACGGCTGAACCGATTTTCATCAAACATAGCTAAGAACACTCCCGACTAATTCACCTTTCAAACAATCAAAACAAAATTATATTCAGTTTATCCGATCGGGAGTTACGATGCCACAGACAGACAGATACACACACGGACATTCAAACTTTTAACAGCCCGTCGTTTTTGCGTCGGGGGTTAAAACAGTATAAACTTCAAACGGAACGAACGAAGCTGTTCAAACGTTGTAACTCGTAACGTATCCTCCATTTACTTAGTATCACAACCCAGGATTTATTTCCAAAAGCCTTGGCTAATTAAACGTGCTGAGTCGAGCCAGTATTGTATAGAGCAAACTTTTCATTATGGAAACGTACTTGTACACGCCACTTGCATATTTCAAGCCAATCGAGGTGTAAAATAATTTCTTGCATTTAAAGTCGTTGGTGTGTTCTTGACTTGAAGTATATGCGGTGCTTGATGTGCTTGTGGGATAGGGCTGGGACTGGCTTCAAGTATGAGAAGTTTGGCGAAAGACAACTTATTTAGTAATGGTAGGGCTCTTTTGCAGAGCCCGCCTGGGGAAGTACCACACCTTTGCCAGTTATTCCACCTCCAAGCAGTAATGTGCAAAACATTACTGTGTTCCGGTTGGAAGGGCATTGTTTCCAGTGAAATTACAGGGCAAATGGGAGATTAAACAACTTATATCTCAGGGTGACGAGCGCAGTGCTGTGCCGCGCAGGGTCTTGAATTCTGCGAGTTCAAAATTCTGGGTGGCGCAGATCTGTTATGGGTAAACGTGACGTTTAACATCAGGCGAGCGATTTGCTCGTCTCGTCACTCAATTACATTAAAAAAAAAAAAAAAAAAATTTAGGAAAAGAAAAAGTAATCTCAAATAGATAAGTTTAGTTGTATTTTATAGTGCACACTGCACAGGTTGTGGTTTTTTTCAGTTTTCACGCCATGTCATTTTTACGGGTAAAATATACTACCAATCACAAATATCAATGTCTATGGTCTAAGTTTTTTTTATAATTGTGCCTTAAATTTCTTTTTATTTTACTGTCATATCAGAGGACTTCAGGCGGCCTAAAACTCAGAAAAGCCTAAAAACCTAGTACGAACTTATATACTTTCTATATCTACTGCTATCAAAAGCAGAAATCATTACAAATCCGTTATTCATATAATATCTATTCCATTTTTGCTGTTAAAATTTGAATATTGAATTTTGAAATCAACGCACCTTTATCATTCGTGTATCAAAAACATTATGATCGAACGACGAAATTCACATTGAAAGTTTTATTAAATTTACAAATTTATATTAAAAAATCCGTAGTTCACAATTTCCGCCCTCGTTTCATTCCGCAACGAAATGAGGCAAAAGAAATAATTATTCCGTGGAATATTGCAAAGGCTTTGAATTTCCTGCTGTAAATGACATAGTTACCTGCTCTTCCTGTGTTTGGAGTGCTCTTCCCTTTCTATTCACTCTATTATTATTTTTTCATATCTTCACTTCACTTCAGGTTCAATTTGGATGGCTTGGATATGAAAAAGTGAGTAAAATGAATTTTGTAACAACGCGTTTTACGAGCGTGAGGAGAATTTTTTAGCCAAATTGGTGTGAAGTATACAGGGTTATTCATAAAGGTTATGCTAAGCCGAAAAGGTCATTATGAACTACTTTTACAATGAGACCAACCCGAAATTCGCCAAAAAAAATCAGCTGTTCCATAGAAAAATGTCAATGACACTTGCCAAAAAATTTTAAGGAACACCTGATTTTTTTTCGCGAATTTCGATTTGTTCCATAGTAAAAGTTGTTCATAATGATGAGTACTATGAGCACTTTTCGGCTTAGCATACCCTTTATGAATAACCCAATATAGATGTAGTAATATATCTAAGTCACGATTACTTCTACGGTGAAATTAGATGTCTAAGAAACAATGCCATGGGTTAGTTATAGCATCTTTTATTAGATAAGTACTATTAATAAAAAGAAAAAGGAAAAAAACAAATAGAAAAATAACTTTTATAAATAATTTAAAATGAATTTATTTTCTGCGCCCCACGGTTTCATCCGTGTGATGATGAGCATGATAATCAAAAGAAGCTTATCGATACCTTAATTTGCAAACCTAATAACTCCACTTTTTCACGAAAATGTAATTTTGATACCGGCAAAAACTAGATTTTTTACAGTTTCTGCCGGTATCAAAATTACATTTTCGTAAAAAAATGGAGTTATTAGGTTTGCAAATTAAGGTATCGTTATGTGTTATTTCAGAACCTAAACCAGCTACATTTCAAACATCATCAAAATCGGTTTTGTAGTAACAGAGAAACGCGGTAACAAACTTTCACATACACACTAACTTTCGCACTTATAATATTACCAGGAGTGGGATTAGCAGGACTGTTGATTTGCCAATCGTGCGAAATAATCCTAAAAACTCAAGTTCAGTTCTTACGCCTTCTTCAAAATTCTCACAACTACACCCACGTCATAACAGCAACAAAGACGTATTTTCCCAACTTCTATAAA
This sequence comes from Alcis repandata, assembly GCA_949125135.1. Classification (NCBI taxonomy): domain Eukaryota; kingdom Metazoa; phylum Arthropoda; class Insecta; order Lepidoptera; family Geometridae; genus Alcis; species Alcis repandata. Next base: position 6,529,503 of record OX421230.1, on the reverse strand, counting down.
TCCTCCACGCTTCTAAAACCTTGCTAAGCTTTTGTAGCGTGTTAATATCCTTAAAATATTACGGCACTTACGCTTCATGCGCTCTGCTTCTAAGGATTAAGACTTAGAAACTCGTAGAGGAAACTATGTGAAGACCTAGCTAAGATCTGTCAAAACATCAGTGATATTTCACTTACACCACTTACTTTAGATTACATACATCACATTTAGCATCTTGATCACCATTTTTCATCACCGTGGGGGTCAAACAGTGGGCGTAACTAATTAGCTTATACAGGGTGATACAGAAAGGGTACGCTTAGCCGAATAGAGCTCATGGTACTCATCATTATGAACAACTTTTACTATGAGAGAAACCCGGGATAGAAAAATGTCATTTACACTCGACAAAATGTATGGAACAACTGTTTTTTTTTTTTTGGCGACTTCCGGGTTGGTCTCATACTAAAAGTTGTTCATAATAATCTATATTATATAAAATGAATCCCTATTTCCCTTGGTCACGCCATCACGCGTGAACGGCTGGACCGATTTCACTTTTTTTGTTTTTTTTTTGTTTTTGTTATTGTCAGGAGGAAGGTTCTTCTGAAAGAAAAAATAAAAATAAAAATTACACGAAAATTAGAAAATAGAATAGGTACTTAGCGCTTTGGACAATGTAAACTTTTTTAATGTAAATTTGACATTGGTTTGCGTGCTCAAATTTCATCAAGACACATTTACTCTACGTTTATCCCAAAATGTTTAAAAAATGAATGTCTACCCGTGCGAAGCCGGGAAGTTCCGCTAGTGAGTAATAAGTATGAGCCGCAAGAGATTTAAGCCTCAAGCGATAAATTTACTTTCTATGTTTCCAAATGATGTGTCGTCTTGGGTGCATTTCGTCTCTAGCAAGGTATTCGCTTCACGTCCGACTTCAGTTGCACTCGATCTCGCACCGGGATCAGGGCAGCTAAATCTCGCGAGCACCCAAAGAAATGTCCGGGTGTATCTAGTTTACACTCGAACAAGTCAAGATCTGTTTCGGAACAAAGATCGAAGCATCGGAACAACATTTGCTACAGACACGAGTATTTCTGCGTTTCAGGTGTGGTACCTATAGTATACTCGTATTTGTGAAGGTTTGCTAGAAAAGTTATTTTAACTTCGTAAGAAACACGTTGTTTTATTTGCCAAAATTCTAATTTAACTTTGTAAAAAAAATCATTCACGAAAGTTAATAAAGCACTAGCAGAATATCGCCAAAAACCGCGACTTGAGCAATACTGAATAGTTAAATTTATGTACTCGTTAGAACTATTCTATTTCTTTATTTGTCAAAATTTCATAAACCAGGTTAAATGCGTATTTTGCGTTACGCTGATGGAGGACAAAGGCTTGATCCTCCGTAAGCCGGTAATTTTAGGTCTGGGTATTGCAAAAGCCTTGTCGATTTGCAGCATCCTAATTGACAATCGCTTAACACGAACAAAACAAAAAACAAAAACCGACTTCAAAAGACCGACTATTGAGTTATTCATCTATTTGTCGCGCACGTACTTGATGCAAATTTAAAACTTATATGGTTTTCTCATGGATACCATTATCAGAACTGGACTTAATTGAAATGGGACCAAATGGGAAGCGTCAGCTTTCTAATAAAAAAAGAATCATCAAAATCGATTCACCCAGTCAAAAGTTAAGAGGTAAAAAACATAAAAAAAAAAAACAAAAACATACAGACGAGTTGATAACCTCCTCCTTTTTTGAAGTCGGTTAAAAAACATAGTAACGCGTAGACATTATGGACATCAATCACGATGTTTAATCATGATTCGACGAACAATCGTTTTATCGATTAATGATTTACTAGTGAAACTATTTACATTTATCTTTTGTTTGTAATTTCTGGTGTAAACAATAAAGAGTTTATCCATCTATCCATCTAATTTAAAATCGATACTATCATACTCGATTTTCAAAAACTCCAGCCACTAAATACTACAATACATTTCACTGACAATTAGTTTAGACAACATTCTTCGTTTCAATCACCTCTGTACATAATTTAAAAAATAAGAACCTTCTCGAAAAGGGCTGGTAAAAATCTTCGAATGGTTTAACCGATTTTCTTAAATTAAGCTAAAAACACTCAATCGAGAAAACCTTAATCAAATTCAGTTTGACTGTTCGAGAGCTCCAATGCCAACAAACAAACATAAAAACGCCACAAAAAGTATCACTCTTTAAATTTATAACACCCCTCTTTTTGCGCCGGGGGTTAAAATGCACGTGTATATCGCGTAAGAGCTACGAATTTACAGTCGAGGACTGTCCGATCCCCAGACAGGGTAACTAAGGAAACTAAATGTTCTTAACGTTATTACGTCGAAAGACTCTTTGTACGTTACACGTGGTTTTCCTAGAATAGCTTCGGCTTTGTTTGGTTTCAAAGCTTTTGTTAGTACAATAATAAGATTAATAGGCAGAATATCTATCAGCATATTACGAACAACGAAGCTGATTCCCAAACTGTGGTAAAATATTCGTGTTTCATAAAGAGAGCTTGTTCAGAGAAGCCAGGTAATATTTCAATATTTTAGTTCTTATAATAACATAACATCATGTAGATAGATTGAAGGATAAAGTTTTTATTGCTTATCCTCAAATTACAAACAAAAATTCTTACAATTTAGAGTAACAACTCGCAGTCTTTTCGCTAAGAGCGATCTCTTTTAGGAAATAGTGACGAAAATAATTTATAGAGGAAACAGAAAACGAAGGGAAACAAATGGAGAGCGGGCTTTTTAAATTGTTTAAAGAGAAATTCCTCCGTTTTTAGGGTTCCGTAGCAAGCTGTAAAGAAGCAATGTACTTTAGTCAAATCTCTTTGTCAGACAAATGCCCGTCCTGTAATATTATCGTGGTCCTTTTATTCTAACAAAGCGTCGGAACCCTTGAAGAATTTCAAGCGTGACGTCAGAGCTTTCAATGCGATGGACATTCACATAGCTTTGTTGGATATATCTAAAAAACCTAGCTTTTAAGCTAGGTTTTTTAGATATAGATATAGAACCATTTTATCTATAGAGTCGCATGGCAGCGCCACCACTGTTTTTTCGGAACAAAACTAAAAAACTTCTCGAGGAAAGTTTTAGTTTCCTCTCTCGATCACGTCTACAGACAAGTTGGTCTGTCTGTATAAAAAGCCGTGTCCTAATGGACCTTCGTAGTACAAACGCTGGCAATGGAGGTACCTATGTATGTCGACAAAATTATACGAGTCTATTACTACAGCATCCCAAAAAGGGGCTAACAAATCAAATTGTTCTAAAAGAGCGGTGATGTGAGCTGAAAGTTGATTCAGTGTAGTTTAGAAATCTTGTGAGAGTCCGGCTTATTCTTGCTATTTGGCCGGATTTTGATTTAAAGGACATTTAATAGCATCCTTTATTCTAACGTTTTTTTTTTCTGGAATAGTGTCGTCTTCTATTAGTATTAAATAGTAAGTAATTAACCGAAAATGGGCATCACCTGTAAAAATTTTCTCAATAACATATTTTATTTGCTTAATGATTTTTTAAGTGTTATTTTCTTTTTGTTTGTAATTTCTAGTGTGAACAATAAAGAGTTTATCTATTTATGTATAGTAGAGATTATTGTTATCAGAGAGTTTTAATTTAATTAGGAAAAAAATCAACGGTTTCTTCTATCTAGATTGCATACGAGTAAGTTCGATCGAATAGTTTTTCGATAATTGTCACCAGATGGACTAATATTATAAAGAGGAAAGATTTGTATTTTTGTATGTGTGTGTTGAATAAACTCAAAAACTACTGGACCAATTTCAAAAATTGGCTGGTAGTACGCTGACATTTTGAAAATTTGCGGGGGGAGGCGTGCCAGTTGCGCCATTTTGCGAAAATGACAGCTGCCAGACGAGGGGTTAGAGTGCTAAATTATCCTTGAGTAACATGGGCTATATTCATACCCGTGCAAAGCCGGGGCAGGTGGCTAGTACCAAATAAAAATAGTATCCTAGTGAATAAGCAAAATTAAACAATTAAGTTTGCTACTTAACTCTCGAATGTTTTACAAGTACTTTACATACATTGTCAAGATTTCTAGGTTAGGGTTAGGTTCTAGGTCAGATATATTATTATTAAAAGATATATCCGGCCAAAATATGTTTTATGACATCTCTCGTATAATTTATATGTTTATCCGGCAGCCAAAGGATCAATGGCCAGCCGATAACAAGATTATTGGCCAGCCTTTTGTTTACGATTGAGTCGAACTTTGACCTCGCATAATAAGGCTTCGGGAAACTCCGCTGAAGACCAATTTACGAGATATAAAATATGATGTGCCAATTTTTTTTTGTAAAATGGTTACAATAATCGCTCGATGTTTTCCTTTTATTTTTAAATTGTTGGTTTAGTTATTTTGTTTATTTATTTTTTTTTCACATTACTTAAATGGTATTTTACCTTTGATAAATTCAGTCTACAGTCTATTCAAAGGGAACTCTACACTCACACAAAAGCTTACTGAATGCGACCCAATGAGAACCTTTATTTGAACTTCACTTTAGTCACGTCGAATGGAAGTCTTTACTCAAACATTGGTTGCAACCATAATAATTATTTACACTCAGATTTTAGTCAGCACATTTGAGGTAGGTAATACATCTGACCCTAACTAGTTGTACCAACATTGTACGGTTCGGACCTAGATATTTAGTACTTTATCTGATAGGAGTTTGTTGACCGAGCAAGCGAAGCGTCTATGCAACAAAATTTGCTTTCATCTGTCCGGATGTTTATTTGTTTGTTTATATGTTGGTACTCGCGTACTGGTCTCATTTCTTAAAACTAAACTTGGTACACAGGTTCGACAATTTTATTTTTTTTTTGTCGTCGAGTTTTTTTTATTGGAAGTAATATCCCTCATAAAGGGGGGATATTTGCCGGTCGCCATTTACCGGTCGATTTTGATAAAATTAAGCAGAAGTACCTAATTCTAAACAAGAATTTTAAATATGAGTTAAATCAGTCAAGAGGTTGTCGAGATACAAGAACATTATTTTTACACAAGAACATTATTTTTACAAAACCAAAAACAAAAACCGACTTCAAGAGACCGACTACTGAGTTATTCATCCATTTGTCGCGCACGTACTTAATGCAAATTTAAGACTTATATGGTTTTCTCATGGATACCATTATCAGAACTGGACTAAATTGAAATGGGACCAAATGGGGAGCGTCAGCTTTCTAATAAAAAAAGAATCATCAAAATCGATTCACCCAGTCAAAAGTTATGAGGTAACAAACATAAAAAAAAAAAACATACAGTCGAATTGATTACCTCCTCCTTTTTTGAAGTCGGTTAAAAATACTGTGATTGCCGCAAAAAAGTTCTCGCGGGGTTTACCGTTCGCAGAACTACTAGTCTAGAGTATTACAACATTTCTTGAGCCGTATGTACCTACCTACATGACAGTAGTACCACCACCAAGAGCGTTAAGATCAAAAATAATGTCTTAAGTCCAAAGTAAATTTAAGCAGAAAAAGTCCAGCAAAACAAGCTTCCTATTTATAACAAAGCCGCGAAACTGACTTCAACAAACAATTTTTCTATGAAAACTGGGAGATTTACGCTCCGTTATTATTGGCAAAGTTTGCGCGGTCCCGGCGAACGTCGCTACAATAACTCCTGCTCGGAATGGGAGTTGTGTATTAATGCAATTCTTTCATTAACGTAGGGCTAAATATCTTGAGAAATGTATGTATCACATAACATAATGTATAGGTGAACGCAAACGCATTATGCATTGGTAAGGTCAATGCGCGAGTGGGCAAATGGGAGGGCGAGGGTGAGAGTTGTACCTACTCGTATAATGGTTTACAAAGCACGTCCAATATTTATACCTAACTAGCTGCGCCCCCGGTTTCACCCGCGTTTTCCGGGATAAAAAGTAGATGTGTTAATCCAGACCATGATCAACCTTCATTCCAAATTTCATGTATGTAAATCCGTTTAGCCGTTTTGGCGTGAAAGAGGAACAAATATTCTTACAAACTTTCGCGTTTATAATATTAGTCATCATCATCATCATCCACAGCCTTCTTTATCCCACTGCTGGGTATAGGCCTCTCTCTCACTGTGCCATTTGCCTCGGTCCTGTGCCAATCGGATCCAGGTTCGACCCGCGACTTTGAAAATGTAGTCGGCCCATCTCGCCGCCGGACGACCAATATATTAATATTAGTAGGATAAGGCAAACTCGTGACACCCGTGCCAGCCACTCAGCCTATACAAACTTACTTATTTACTTTTTACTTTAACTTATATAATAGTAAAGCACTGCTGACATTTAGAAAGCTGTTTTATCTCTCTTTTCTCAAAAAATTTAGAACACACGCTTCTTAGTATTTTTCTTGTTACATGATACGAAAACAACTTTACAAGCTAATAAAGTGAGTCTACAAAAATCCTGACATATTTTTCCCGAGTCAATTTAGCGCCGGTGTCATGGCGCCGTGAGTAGCTTTGAAAATTATTCTTGTTTGTATAATTTTTATTAGATGTTTACTCAATGAATTGCTATCAAACAATCCGGCGTGATTCAGATTTGTTATTTTTGGTCTGTGTTTTTATTAAAATGGTTCCCGTGAATTTTATTTTAAATACGAAAATGTGCTTGTGTAAGAGCACGTGGGCCAGTTATTTTCAAAATTTCTTAATTGAGGTTATAATATTTTTGAACAATAACTGTGGCTTTCAAACTTTTTGTAAAAATAAACGATCACTCGAACAACAAACGATCGAAAATAGATGTTCATTTAATAAACATAATCTGATGTATAACTAATGTATATCAACCTCATCTGATGTATTTACCGCACTACAAATACTAAAACTTGTTAAGCGCAACCGTCGTGGGTCTTGCGATACAGGTTCGCCTAGAGCAAGACTCACCAGCACAGCACTCTTACTTTTTGTTTTAATGTGTATTATTTTATTTTACTAGTTTTTTAGATAAGGCTAGTTTTAGTTAGTTCTTAAGGTTAAATGTAATATCTTTATGGAAAATAAATCTATTTCTATTTCTATAAACCGATTTTCATGAACAATCATAGCTAAAACTATTCTCGGTTAAATCACCTTCTCAACCTAAAAAACTAAATCAAAATCGATTCTTCTATTTGAGTTACTATACCACACACAGACTCCCAGACCGACACATGTTTCTATGTACCTACACACAAACATACATACACACGTCAAACTTATAAAATTCCACTTTTTGAGTCAGGAGCTAAAAAAAGTTATATCTAAAACATATATAAATAGATCCAAAAACATAAAAAAACATAAAAGTAATTTCACCTTCAACGCAAATATTTTTTTGTAGAAAAAGTTAATGATGAAAGGGCAATTTCATTCCATTCATAACATAAATTAAACGTCTGAAATTACCTGGATACCACGCCATTAAAATATCCATTTTAAACTAACCAACACGATTATGCTAACGAATCCCTTAGAATTAAAAATGCAAGCATGGGCCGTGGGTAAAAAGAAACTTAATTAACATGGTAAATAGTCGTATACTAGCTCGGTGAAGATTCCGAATGAAATTTTCTTTTATAATTATGTACTTACATAAGGTACCATTTACTCTTGATTCGAAAGTATGGCGGGGATTTTCTTACGGTCGCTTTGCTTGAAATGTTAACGGCGATTATATAGGGTTATTCATAAAGGGTATGCTAAGCCGAAAAGAGCTGATAGTACTCATCATTATGAACAACTTTTACTATGGGACCAACTCGAAATTCGTGAAAAAAAAATCAGCTGTTCCATAGAAAAATGCCAATGACACTCGACAAAATGTATGGAACAGCTGATTTTTCTTTCGCGAATTCTGGGTTGGTCCCATAGTAAAAGTTGTTCATAATGATGAGTACTATGAGCCCTTTTCGGCTTAGCATACCCTTTATGAATAACCCTTTAGACATAAAAGTTTCAGTAAATACTCATGAAAAGTATATTATACATTAGTGCCCTCATGTATGAAATGGAATAGCGACCAAGCAAATATTTAAAAACCTCATTTATGTTTAGTTGTTGCCGTAAAATTACCTTTTAAAATTAGCTGGGTGACTAAAATTCCTCTTACAACGATATTTCAACTCCATCATTAGATTTTGCATTTTCTTTTCTGTATGTACTTTTAGAATTACGGGCACTCCGTTAGCCAACAAATATTAGAAACATATAAAGTCACACTGCAAAATAAAAACTGGCAATTCGAATCTGAAGAAAAAACGAATAACTCCTCGCAATACAGAACGGGTCAAGTCATTTAGGTGGGAAAACTTGATAATCAAATATTCACCCGAAAATCAATATACACTCTTTTAGGCAGTTAAAAAAACGGAACCTCGCCTGGGCTCAGTTTGGGGCGAAGTACCTACTAGTTTATTTGTTAACCATATCTTATGTTGTTTTAGTATGTCTGTTTCTCTGTCATTGGGACAAAAAGTAATAAATATGAAATGATAAATCTACTAATCCTGAAAATTATAATCAAGTATTCATTATTCCATTATCTCATTATCTCATTATCAAATTATACTTGTTGAAGTCAAGTCTACGTTTATTTATATTTCACAAATTTTTTAATACTTTTTTAGCATTTTCTCAACTTTATTCTGCTTAAATATGTAAGTAATTTAAGGTACGTCGGTAAACTCTGAAAAGTTTCATTAGACTTTAGACTAGAGCCATTTGGAGGTTAATCTTTAGCTGGGTACCTTTAATGGTAATGTTGCTAAGTCGGGCTACAAAGTTATGACAGTTTTTAATTAGGTACAGTACAAGTAAGAACTTAGGGGGAGCCTTTTGACATTTGACAAAGTTAACTATGTACGTCTACCGATTTTAGTTCAGTTACTCGGCTAATTTAGTCGTGAAAATAAACAGAGAGACTTGAAGTATCTCTGTCTGAATTTCAAAGCATCTAGAAGGACTATTTGGAAAAGGCACGCTAAGCTAAAAGAGCACGAAGATGAGAGAGAGCGCTAATTGCACTAATCATTTTGATTTTTTTTAAACTTTATTGACACCACTAAAGAAAAGTGCCACAGTGCACTGTGTACACGCATAAAAAATGGTCTTATTGCTAAAAAAAAACCTGAAATTGCGATGAAATATTCACCTGTACTTATCATTCATTATCGTCGCATGTCAAGAACCATTTTCCAAAAAAAGCTAAACAAAACCTTAGCAGCTTTTTTTGTTTTTCTAAGCAGCTTTTTCCTTATTTATCGTGATGAGTATGATCCATAGCGAACGACCCATTTAAACATTGTATTTTCGTTTAGGTCCATATTACGGACCGACCAAAATAAACCTGTCGCACCGTAGTTTATCATACAACCAGCGCCGGCCTAAAGTAAGCCGCACCATATTTCTTACAAAAGAAATAAAGAGACAAACAAAGGAGCCCCCAAATTAAATGCACGAATAAACTTCAAACAATACATCAGAATTACAGTGGGAACATGAAGAATTAAGTTTAAATACCCCCAGGGTCAAAGGGCTTTGTTAGTCCACACCAGGGCTCGGAGGTCGGCGGTAATTAAATAATTTCGCGAGCAAAAAGCCCCTTATAACGCGGGTCGTGGACTCTTGAACAAGTTAAATTTTCATCGCGGTTTAGGCTCAAGCTCCACTTAAGTACCTAAATTTGCTCAAAAATATGAAGTTGTGCGGTTTTTTTCTTCAAATACACTAGCGGCAACTGTTTCGTAGTCTGGAAGTAACGTAGAACTTTCTAGAACATTCTGGTAGCACAGTACATGTACTCGTGCTCGTCAGTAATGAGCTTGAGCTTTCGTTCTAATATTCTACTTGTTCTTTAAGCGTTTGTGTGTGTTTGTGAGTTTGTTTCCACTTTCTCCGGGGTTTGAATCAGAGGTAGCTTATGCCCTTTATTATCGTCACCGTCAAGATCGCGCGGGTCAAACCGCGAAGCAAAGCTAGTTAAATATTATGTATGTTGAGTTTCAACCTTTATCTAGTGACCTACGTCATGCGACGAGACGAGTTTGGCAGTTACTTAATATTGCAGCACTTGAAAAGCTGTCTTTTTGGGAGTTTATAACTCGGGCTTCTGGAGCGGGGCCTTTTGGGAAGAATCTGTAGTGTCCAAACGCGGTACGCTTCGTAATTTTATTCTGCAATGCGCTATCGTACATGTTAAATCCATATGTTGTAGGTCGAATGTGAAGTTGGTCAGAATGTAATGTTTCCAAACATTTCGTGATATAGAAAAATCATGTTTTGGAATACTAGTCATTTGTATAGCGTAGAGTTGTGTTAATGACACATTTGAATGATTAATAGGGAAAAACATTTGGTTGTTCTCTAGATTAAAATCTAAATCGCTTTGACCTTTAATGGAAATAAAAAAAAAATAAAAAAACACGCTTTTTATAAAAAACCGAACTAAAAAAATAGAAAATAAAATTTTATAAATTTAAATTAAGAATAGGATTGAAAATTTCAATAAATATAAATTAATAATAGTGTAAATAAATAAATATATGCATTTTATTTTTAAAAAGCGTGGGGTGCATGGGTCAATAGATATATTTTGTAGATACATTTTGTATTGACAGACATGAGTAGAGTGATTAGCATTTTGATAATATCTTAGAAAGCACCCCACGCTTTTTTAAAAATAAAATACATATATTTATTTATTTACACTATTATTAATTTATATTTATTGAAATTTTCAACCCTATTCTTAATTTAAATTTATAAAATTTTATTTTCTATTTTTTTAGTTCGGTTTTTTATAAAAAGCGTATTTTTTTAGTTTTTTTAAACTATTATTTATTTTTCGCTTTTTAGTTCGATTTGCTAACTATTAACCATCCTTAATATTTTATATGTACAAATGTGTTGGTGTTATCCGATTTTGGCCGTCTGCTCAAGCAAATTAAAAATAAAATTGATGCGTAACAAAAAATATTGAGCAAAAAGATTTGTAGCCGCGTGGTTTCGATCCTCAGACCTCTGTGTTATGGGCCCAGCACGCATCCACAAAAATACTGAGCAAAAAGATTTCTAGCGCGTGGTTTCGATCCAAGGACCTCAGGGTTATGAGCCTAGCACGCTTCCACTGCGCCACTCTGCTCTCTGACACGGGTGACGAAATTACAATTTGTAAATTAAACGGTCTTAAAAGTTAAAGAAACTTTATAGAAAAAGCGTGTTAAAAAAATTAATAGTTAAAAAAACTAAAAAACACAATTTGTTTAGTGTATTGTCATCGGTCCTCGTTAAATCTACAAAGTTTGAAAGAAATCTGACCGTTTAAAGTGGGTCAAAAACGCGCTCAAAGGAGTCGGTTACAAACATACATACAAACATACAGGTGAAGCTAATAAAAGCGTGTTAAAAATGGGATGTATCGTCATAATTTATTTTTGTGACTAGTCCACTAATATACAGGTCAAAGTATACTGTGCCGTGACTGATAATATTCTAATATCATTTTATAAAATAATGTATCAAAATGGTATTAGCTAATGTATACATCTTAGCAAATGTATAACAAATAAAATTTTAATTAATTGTTAATATTATACGAAAACAATGCCAGATTTAAATTGTTTTTTTTTTATTCTACATCTACACTAATATTATAAGGAGGATAGATTTGTATTTTTGGATGTTTGTAATTAATAAACTCAAAAAGTACTGGACCAATTATAAAAAAAATATTTTTCCAGTATAAAGCTACATCATTAGCGAGTAACACAGACTGTATTTCATTCCCGTGCGAAGTCGGGGTCACTAGTTAATTTATAATTTCAGGGACATATCGTGATATGGCCAATTTTATTCTCGACCTCCGACACATAGACGACAACGCTCCTAATAGCACTTCTGTATGCTTTTTGCATTTTAGTCTTCAAGTGCACAAAATTGTATGCAACCAGGCTCCTCTATATATTCTGTTTAAGCATTCTATGAGTGCAGTTTCTTTTGAAAATTTTCTATGCGATTTTTTTAATGCTTTGACACTTGTAGATTTCATGGTTAGCGAATATTCCGTTTTACATTGCAAGACAAAGATACAAGGAAAGATGGACTTTTCAAATCGGTTAAATAATGGTGGCATATAAAAGCCAAGCGGAGTGGTGGCCGAGGCAAGGCAAGCGGAGCGTTGGTCGTCCGGCGACGAGATGGGTCGACGACATAGTCAGAGTCGCGGGTCGAACCTGGACCCGATTAGCAGTTGACCGAGGCAGATGGCATAACGGGAGAGAGGCCTATACCCAGCAGTGGGATAGAGAGGGCTGTGGATGATGATGATGATGATAAAAGCGAAAAGATATGTTGGTTTGCGAATCGGCAGGATGGTCAGGTGGATATGACTGAAGGTAGTAAGATGAGATCAGCATAAGAGAAAAAAGGTGTGCTAACGAAGAGGCTTGGGTTTGTTCTTGCTGTGACCAGTAAAATATACTGTGCTTAGATAGATAGACAGATAAGTTCTTTACTGTTTATACCAGAAATTAACGAACGAACGCCTAATAACGATTAAAAACTATTTAAACAACTGGCGGACTTATCGCTTAGCTTAGAGTGATCTCTCCAGGAAAAAGTTAAATTCAACTCAAATCAAAAAAAATATGGACGTAAAAAATAAACTTACCGTACGTATATACTTATCGTACGTATTTTTTTTTACTTTCTTATTTTTAGGAACTTTAAAGTTTAACTTTAAATTGTCTGTGACCTGAAAATGCTTTCAAACTTCCAACGTATCCAATATGTTATTCAGTAAGCGGATCTAAACAAACCTTCGTGGAACCGCGAACCTTTGTTTTACCTTTACCTATATCCACTACAGCAAGTCCACTCGAGTTTACTCTGATTTATTCATACCGACGGATGATAAGGCATCCAGTTAGATTGTTTCGAGCAGTATGGATTCTATAGACCGATGTACCTCACTTTAGATAACTTTTATGACATCTCAGTACTAACAATTCTTGTTTCTAAAATATTTATTTAGAAGTTACTACTCAATACCAATATGTGTCAAAGTGCTAGCGTCGGTAAAACAAACTATACCAATAAAGACTTATAATATCAACTATGCTTTTTACAAAGACTAGATAAAAAATCTGATGTCACACTTTACAAGGAAGTTAAATGACTGCCAAAGGCTAAAAATTACTCCACCGACAAGAGCTACGCTTTAATTGACATCAAACACTCAATTTTTCAGAGATTTTTTACGAACTGAACAATCAAAAATTACTAAACAGTCCATACTGTAAGGTTCGTCCAGAAGCACAGGTGCGCGAACTCAGCATCGACATCTGCGGTAAAAACAAGGTACATTTATTACGAACTTTGGTCAGAACATGCCCCGTTGCGGTAAGCGAATACGTAAAATTAAACTACGATGCCAAACTTTAGGTGAATTTGGTACAAACGCTCGCTTGGGAAAAATGTTGTCCAACAATGTCTGACATGTGTTACTTCGGTGTTTTGGAACATTATAACTATTAAAAGAACAACGTAAAGTTTGAAGCGAGGTTGAGAATAGTTACCAAACTGGTTGTTCCCTATCAGTACACATATAAGGTGTAACGGAAAGAATATGTAGTAATACTTTAACTAAAACACCATCTTCTACACGTCAAAGCGAACAACTTTTCTGGCACAAGTTTGCTAAATTCGAGAATAAAATATCCGAGTCTCCATACAAAATATTTGGTCACGTGAAAGTCAAAGTTGTTCACTTTGACGTATAGAAGAACTCCGTACTTAAGAGTATTACTATACCTTGTATAATCACATCTATCACATTTAGAATATGCCTCAAAGATCAAAGTTTATTTATAGCTTTGAGCTAGTTGATGGAGTAAACTCTACCGACTTAAGTTTTGGCATTGACGGTTGTGAATTCTGAAGGCAAGGTTAAGATCTTAACTTACCAAAAATAAAGCTGTATTTATCATTGTGGTTTATTAGACGAAGGCTTTTTAATCAACGTCATATCATAACAAACCATGTAAACACCAGTTGTAAACAGTGCACAACTATTTTCTTAAGTATGCTGTGTTCACTCCAAGAAGGATGTACACATACGACTATTTTTATATACTTTGTTAAGTTTTTGTCAGTGTATGTCCAGTTCTGTGAACCTAATAAAAAAAAAAACCAACCTTAGTCTACTGAGACATCCTGTCACTAAGCCAGAAACACTTTCAGCCATAGCCACCTTATTTTACCTTACCTTACCTTATCTAATTACAGGGCTATAAGGAAAGAGTATGCTTAGCTGAAAAAGGCACATAGTACTTATCATTATGAACAACTTTGACTATGGGTCCAACCCTGAAAAAAGTTGTTCATAATGATACTTTGAACCTTTTTCAGCTTAGCATACCCTTTACTTTCAACCCTGTATAGATATCTATCTCTCGTACCGTGACTCGCAGTCATTGCTTGAGAACTTTCTCTGCAAAGATAGGTTCCCTAAGCCATGATAGAAAGACCATCTCAGCTCAATCTAATAGAAGCAGAAGTCGCTGTGGATAAAACCGGCTGGGAAAACATCATCATCATAATAATCTTAATGTATATCTTTTATCTCAGTTTTTTCTAGCTGACAGAGCAAGATGAAAGCTAGAGCAATCCAGTTTATCTCATACTAGCGACCTGCACCGGCTTTGCACGGGCATAAAATATAGTCTGTGTTAAATGCTAACAATATAGGTATATTGGTGAAATATTTTTTTAAATCCAGTAGTTTTTGAGTGTATTCATTACAAACATACAAATCTTTCCTCCTTATAATATTAGTGTAGATTACAGGCTCGGAACTCAAAACAACATATAAAACTGACACGTCGTCGTATCCGTGGAAGACAGCCACAGTTGCAAAACCCTAGGTTTCCAGGAGGCGGTTTTTTCTGATTATCTCGGAAATTTCTTAAACAACGTATGTTTTTTAGTATTCTAAACAATTCCTTGACACAACAGGCAGTGAATCATATTTTTTTTAAATTTTTGACGATAGTATTTGTACGTATTTTGTCCCTTAATACCTTACTCCACGGAATTTCCTCAAGATCACGTCGGCTTAACCGCCATGAGGGCTTTTTTCCGAGTGAGAAATGAGAAACGCAGTGAATTTAAGAGACATTGCGCCCTTATTCCACGTAAAAAGCTGGGTGGTGGCCTTCTTACGACAAAAATATTAGAATTTGCGGTTTTATTTTTAGTGTTCGTGTACAAGAGATGAAAAACAATGTTGTTTTAACCGACTTCCAAAAAAAGGAGGAGGTTCTCAATTCGGATGTTTGTATTTTTTTTTGTTAATGGTTGGATGTTAGATATTATAATTGTGCGCGACTTTTTTTTATTTTGACCAGACCGCGAGCGCGTCACGCTTGTAATCTCCTGATGAAGATCACCGAATATGATCAAAACTAGTCGTTATAAACGACTTAATTTGACGTTAGTAATCCCGTGTTAATTATATCAGAATATATTTTAATCTTTAAATATAAATAACAAGTCCTGACTGACTGACTGACAGACGACTTAAAGCCAAACCACAGGTCGTAGAAATTTAAATTTGGAGGGTGTATTTGTTTTGATGAGCAAAGGTGTGTACTAAGAAAGGATTTTTTGAAATTCAACCCCTGAAGGTGTGGAATAGGGTGTAAAAGTGTATATGGAGAAGCTTGTTTTGTTTTTTGATGCCACGAATTTAAAAATGTTACAATATGACTTAAGAAAATATTGATCACGTATTTCACCATTTTCTGGAAATCAACCCCTATGAGGGTGAAATGGCGTGGTAAATATGGCACGAAGAGAAAATTTGTTTTGATTCTACGTCAATGAAACTTTACACAGATGTACTAAATTTATAATAGAATACCAAAATTTTCGAAAAGTCACACTCTCGAGCTGGAATTGTTAATTATCTCGAAAATTCAAAACGCTTTTACTAAAGCGCCAAGACTAAAAATACTCCAAAACCTTAAACTTTTTTGGGGAAATTGAAACAACAAACACAAAATAAAACAAACAAACTTTGAGGGTCTATATTCCCGAAACTATTGAAGGTAGTGTATTTGACCAAATGTTATAGGGGTTTGCGAGAGCTACTAAATGGTGGCGACGAAAATCCAAGATAACAAATACAAAATGGTCCGAGGGGGCTGATTTATTGTATCTGGGGGTTTTAAAGGTCCCTAATTCCATTATGACGCTTTTGACATACTCTTAAAAAAGGAGGGTTAAGTAAATTTAACCCCAAAAAAATAAACGGTTTTTTAAGTGTAGTGTCCACGTGGTCGAAGCTAGTTTTCAATAAAGTAGCGTCGACTGACCGCGAGATGATTTATTTTTTACCCAACTGCAACGAAGCTAAAAAAGAGGGATATGTATGTATTTATTTATGTGTGTATGTTGACTATGTACGCATGTATATTGATTGTGGATGTATAAAGTAGCTCTTTGTTATGACCGAATAGTGGTACTAGACTCACACAAACAAATAAGACGCGCGACGGGATCTAAATACTTCAATAAGAGATTTATGTCAGAATCTCCTGAAGAAGCAGGGGCTAGAAGTGCAACAATCGAAAGAAACACAAAACTACTACCAAAAAGAATAAATAAGACGCAAGACATACAGGTTCCTTAAGACCTTGACTGCTTAGCCCCCAAGCAACTGCTAGACAAGAAAAAACCAAAAGGCTCTTCCAAAAGACTCTTTCGAATCGCTTAGTCACCGTAGAGGAGTAAGCCAGCACCCGCTAAACCAGACCGGAAGACTCAGGCTTTTCTTAATGCAAGCACTCTAATCGTAGACAGTAAGATCACCAAACTAAGTTTTTCTATAAAATCTATAAATTGGGACATCCTAGGGATATGCGAAACTAGAAGACCACAGACATAAAAAAAAACCATAGAAGAATACTCGGACTTTATTCTATTCCGCACACCTGGAACAAAGTGAACAAACGGAAGAAACGAGGTTGGGTTCTTAACAAAACCTCTGAAACACAATATTTTTAAATTTAAAACCGTGTTGGATAAAACTACAACTCTGGAAATAAAGACATCCAACGAAAATATTAGATAATTTGTACTGGGATATTAAAGCCTCCGAAGACAAAATACTTAGTTAACGAAATTTTAAAATCATTATGAATGCTGTTGATAAAGCCACTACAGCAACTATTTAACATAGTTATTGAAATAAAAACAACGTCAGCACAGTGGTCGAAGTCTATTATTATACTTGTACATAAAAAGGAGACCAATGTGACATTAGAAACTATAAACCAATCAGCCTAATGACAAACTTGTATAAAATATTCTCAAATTTTTTACTCAACCGGTTGACAATAACTCTAGACGAAAACTAACCGAGAGAGCAGGCAGGTTTTCGAAATGTTTTCAACAATGAACCACATACAGGTAGTCTTTCAATTGATAAAAAATCCAATGAAAACGGGAAACCGCTATTTATGTGCTTTTTATAGACTACACAAAAGCATTCGATTCTGTAGACCACAACATGATCTGGACTGCACTAAAATAACAAAGCACTGACCAGCCAACCAGCCCTACATTAACGTGATCTGCAACATAATTATACTCTAAAGGCATAGCCAGAATGTGATTAGAGCGGGAAAGCATGGAGTTCCCAATGGAAAAATGAGATAGGCAAGGCGACCCTATTTCATCAAAAACCTTCTCGGCTGTGATAGAGCGTGTTTCCAGAAGTCTGAAATGGGAAAACAAAAAAGTGAAGATAGATGAATATTTCCTGAGCCACTTACGATTTGCTGAATTTTACCACATTCAGCAAATCGTAAGTGGCGTAAGTTGCTGAAAATGCATTAGACTGGAATACTTGGTTAGCAAACTAGTAATAGAGAGCAAGAAGGTTGGTCTAGAAATAAATGCAACAAAAATAAAGGTTACCTTACTAATCGTGAGTCTCATGTCATTGAAGGTGTAAAAATTGAGTATGAGAACATCTATGTTATCTCGGACATTTGGTTTCTTTTAATGATTGTACAGAAAAAGAGGTACACAGTCATAAGAATTTCATCAGACTGGAAAAATCATGAAATAAAGACATATAGAAATGCTTAACATATGGGTGTCAAACATGGTATTTGAGTTAAATGGATGAAGAAAAAGTTCTACAAGAGAAAAATGCAGAAAAGTTTATCAGATATAAAAAAAAAACAGACAGATTAAATATAACTTGTAAGAAACAAAATCAAAGTACCTGATGTATGTTAAGATGTAAGACAACAACGATAACACTACTTAAATATGTGGTCTGTGATAATGGGCAGGCTACATACCTAATTATGTAGGATGGAAAGCACAACAGATGGACAAAAATAGTTACGGAATGTATTTCAAGAGATAAAAAAAGAAACCAGGGAAAGCAAAAGAACAGATGGAGAGACATATATTATTTACGGAACAATACTGACCAGACGAGGAAGACGAGAGAGAGAGAGAAGAGTGGAGAGTTTTAGGGGAGGCCTACACCGCAGAGGCCACTTCTATGATACAAACTAATTAAAATTATATGTTATGTAGTATTTATAAGGTAGAAGAAATATAGACTTATTTATTTAATTTATTGTCTTTTTTTATATATAAATGTAGGTATACAAAGATGTTTATTTTTGTTTAGTCCTTTAGCGTTGATTCTGACTGGCGCGTGACTTGTAATGTAACATATTTTAAAAATTGTAGTTCATGTACACCCAGTTCCCAATAGCATTAGAAAACAAGTTTTTCTTCGATTTTATCTACTGTGAGTAGCATTGTTTTTAGCCATTAAGTTATTGCACAAATAAAGAATGAAGATCAAAATATAGAATATTTGAATTTTATTCACCCTCCCGTGACATATTAACCAATTTCCTGGAACGTTTAATTACTCAAACGCGCCCGCACGCCCGGTAAATCCGTCAAGTAATGGCACAGATGCGCTTACGACCCTGTCGGCCGACTCCCCAAGCAACTTTTACCGTCGAACACGGCCGCGCAGGCGAGTGTGGCCGTTATCGCCGGATAAATTTGGACGCAGTGGCGTTAGTGGCTGTATTCTACGGAGTATTTTGGAGCGTGGCTTTTTGTCAAAATTTTAAATCGTGTTTTTTTATATCAAATACAGGATTTTCCGATTTTCTGAAAATGTGAGTAGATGCGTATGTATTTAAGGATTCCAAAAATGCAATAAAAGAAAAAAGCCACAACCGCCAGTGTGGCAGTCTTCCACGGATAGGGCGACGTATGGTCGTTATTTTACACCAGATCAAAGGAAAATAAGTACAGAATTTTTCCCAATCCGGCTTTGATTCAAAGGTCCAAACTAGCTGGGATTAAAAAGTGCCATCTGCGAGCTTCGAATTTACCTAAATGCATCGAAAACCCCAGTTTCGTGGCCATTGGAAAACGGCATTTTTTAAATTGATTCACTTTTAAATAATCGGATAAAATAACTGAAGTGTAAACCACTTATCATCTTTATCTTTAATCTTTTCTCACCCACCGTTGAGTCTTCTTTTCAGTCATCTATTTTGGTTACAAAAGTTATACTCGTATAGTTAGTATTATATAGGTTAATCATAAAGGGTATGCTAAGCCGAGAAGGGCTCATAGTACTCATCATTATGAACAACTTTTACTATGGGACCAACTCGAAATTCGCGAAAAAAAAACGGCTGTTCCGTATAAAAATGTCAATATCACTCGGCAAAATGTATGGAACAGCTAATTCTTTTTTCGCGAATTTCGGGTTGGTCCCATAGTAAAAGTTCATAATGAATGAGTACTATGAGCCCTTTTCGGCTTAGTATACCCTTTATGAATAACCCTGTATATTAAATTGGTATTTTACCAACTATTTTATGAGTAAGTTGTTTAGTTAATAAATTGAATTGTAAATGTCCCTGATACATGGCTGGATGATTTTCCGATTAACCTTACGCATATTGTACTGTGAAAATATTATAATAAATAAGTAGGTAGATTGTTTATCTACGTTCATCGCTAGCCTCTAGTGAACTGTTATAAGTACTTAGTATTACGTTTTTATTCCAATGTGAAGAGAGGACGGAAAAGGCTTATCGACAGCTGGATATCTTACCTCTGAAACAATTGGACACTATTAAGAAACTTTGTCAATTAGACTCAAAATCAGCAAAGTAAAAAGATTGTATGGCTGTTTACTGAATTCAAAAAGTGTTGTACAGTTTTAATAGTCGTTGATGTTGTATTAAAAACAGGGTTGTACAAAATTAAAACTCTTTTTAATGTTTGTACAGTTTTGCAACTGATGTCGCAGTTACCAAGTTCCTTAAAATAATATACCAAAACAGTTTCGTTCCTCCAGATACTTGACACTTACTTTAGAAGTTAGTGAGTGTAAAATGTCCAAACACGCTGCTCTGAATATTTTAAACTTTATTCATGATGGCGTTTTCAGACTTAACTACAATATCTTATCTCGACTTAGAAAACAAAAGAAATATTGTTGACAAGTGAGATATAATATAATATTATCAGGTTTGCACTGTCATCAGGTCTATTGTATTAAGAGTTTTTTTGCCGTGTTTTCTTTTTTGCACTTCCTGTTGATTTTCAGGATTTTTTAAATTAAGGCTAGTTACTTAACCACAGCGCATCTGATATTATTTAGTGATGTAATCGGAAATGGCAGCCATATGTACGTAGGTATGCTTAGCCAAGAAGGAAACCTTGACTTCACGTCAAACGTCAAAAAGGCACGTTCACACTCAGTGATATACCAACAATGCGAAGTATATATTCCAACAGGCGAGAGGGCCAGCTACAAAGCTATGTCGTGATATATTATAGCATAGTCTGAATGGTCCTAGGACTTTCAATCTTCTTCGTAGTGACGGATGTTACTTAAACCTTTTAGAGTCATTTCTCGTACGACGCTGCACTTTTCTCGAGTTTACGGTAAGGAGCCGTTTTATTGGTGCGACTATAAATACCGAAACTAAACCAACTACGAACAGATTGTAAAACTACAAAGTAAATAAAATACTAACCGAATGTAAAAATAGCATATTATGTTTCTTTTAAGGACAGAACTCGACGTGCC
This sequence comes from Alcis repandata, assembly GCA_949125135.1. NCBI lineage: Eukaryota > Metazoa > Arthropoda > Insecta > Lepidoptera > Geometridae > Alcis > Alcis repandata. The sequence goes on along the minus strand of OX421230.1, from coordinate 6,508,289 downwards.
GCTATCTCGCTAGCTCATTTCAACAATTTAGCTAAAAAATCTAATAATTGGGCACCTAGCTCAAAAAATACAAATATTAATAACGCCCTAATAGTAGTTTATGCAACTGTCATATAATGAAGGGTATTAAAACACGAGTGTGTTTATGAAACGAGCGCAGCGAGTTTCATAATAGTAACGAGTGTTTTAATACCTGTGTTATATGCAGTTGCATACACTACTTTATCTACACTAATGCTGTTACATTCTACTTATGTTTCCAATACTTGATAAAATACGTTTATCTTCAATAATAAAAACGTGTATTGTCACAGTGAACTTGGCGCGCAATCAGGAGCGAGCGCGCATGCGCGCGCAGGGCGGCGGAGCGAGCGCGCATGCGCGCGCAGGGCGGCCAATCAGGAGCGAGCGCGCGATGTTATAATGGCTCATTACGACATCGATGTGGATATTATAACATCATGTGAAATTGCTTAAATGTTGTCTGTGCTATAACAGTAGTCATTATAACACAAGTATTGGAAACATAAGTAGAATGTTATAACATTAGTGTAGATAAAGTAATATTAAAATCCCGTTTCTATATTTCAGACTTCTTCCTGCTAATAGTCAATAAATTACGCCCACGTTAATAATACTACAGAAAACCATTTCATTTCAACAAACCAACCCAACTATGAACCGTTCTAAAAGGGTTTTCGAATGTAGGAAAAAACCAAGCCAATTTAAAAATACTTTCAAATCACTGCTGCCGTAGACAAGGACAATACGCCGTTACATATTCAATGAAAAATTTAATCCCTTCGTTATATCCCTTTTGTTTCGGCGAAGGGATGATACCGAAATCAGAGCTAAAATAAAACAGTAGGTCGCTTCCAGTTTAGATAAAGTTGTAAAATAATATTTAGTTATAAAATAGAATGAACTTTATATAAATTTATGAGACATGTATTATGTACTAAAAGTATTTTTTAATTTTCTCTGGATGATTGAAAATTTTCACGATTGAGTTTGTATAATATTTTGAAATCAATCTGACAACTTCTATGACGCAAAACTCTTCGCTCAAGTACACTCTCTTCAGTTGAGAAGGATTAAAATAAGTAACACTTAACAATAATTAATAACAAGTTAACAATAACAATAGCTCCATCAGGGTTTAAAGTACTTCCTAGTAACAAAGACGCTATGGAACACCCACAAAGACACGGATATTTCGTACACAAAACCGGAGCATTGTTTCCTGAAATCTCAGATGAAATAGAAAGGTAGATATAGTGCTGCCTTAGATCCAGGTGAAGCCGCCAACTACCCGACTGCCCGTGTACGTACACTTCACGTACATTTTTACACGTAAAAAAAAAAAAAAAAAAAAAAAAAAAAAGACGCATAAGAACTACCCGAATGTCAAAATGTTCTTTACTTTCCTGTCTACTTGATCTGAGCCTGAAAGATAATATTTTGCTTCTCTGTGTCAGAATGTTTCTCCACCAACTCGCCTGTTATTAAGCGATGCAGATAAAGCCCGCAGTCTTATATGTTACCTATTCACTCTGACCTTGAAAAGTCCAATATTATATCTCTCAGGAAACATTGAAGTCTGTTCTTTTCCCTAGTTGAGCCATACCGCTCGATTGTCCACTCTCCTTAATTCTTTCACTGTAACGTAGGGTCTAATCCTATTACACAAATACGTTTATTTAAAACATAGAGGACATTCGTATACTAATGGAAAAGAGTTCCTATCTGTGCCGTATCCACTGATTATATAAAAACAACAAAGGGTGTAGCTAGTCGGTAAAGGGACCGTGGTTTTCGTTTACGATCGTCGAGATACATTTTTAAAGAATAGTAGAGTTTTAGGTGAAGCAAATTTAAGGACAGCTTTATAGCTTGTTTTAATGGCTGTAAATGAAAAGGCTTATGAGGCCCGAGTAAAGGTGTTTCAAATGACTACGTAATCCTTATGTTCACCTTTCGTCTGGACTTTATTGAAGTGAGAGGGTTAATGCCTTATTATATAAAATAAAATATAGAATCAAACAGACGTCAGGCGTCAGTTTTATTTAACCTGTTGTTATTTTAAAAACTCTAAGCTACTCTCAGTGTAGTCATACTAAACTATACTTTTTTTTATTTTGACACGTAAGCAAAAAAAGGGAATAATTTAAGAGTGCTCGAATTTAATTTAAATAGTTTAGACAATGCCATAACAGAATCATTGCCACTGTCTTAAGTAACTACGCACTGCCTTACTAAACGCTCCTTTGATTGGGTATTGTTATTGTTGAAAATTTTGAAGTTGATTTTTCCTCACTAATAAACATTTAAGCGGGATAAATTCCACTAACACTAAAAAGCAAGTACGAGTAGGTCCTTATAATATTTCCAATTACGAGAAAGGTAAGACTTAATATTCTACGAAATCTTAATAAACCTCTTGATTACAATGCTTCTACTAAATATTACCTTAACTCTAGCCACTTAAAGTCCAAAACATATTTCAACCATCCAGTCGTAGCTGAAACGTAAAATAAAATTTCCAATATTGAAATACCTGCTAATTTGAATTCGAATCAAACCTTCGCTCTTGTTGAACATTTTTATATTTAAAGAAAAAAACGGTTGTGAAACGAAAAGTGCGTATAGAAAATAAACGAGTCGATCTGTAGATTATTAGGTAGGGAATTACTTACAATTATAGTGCATGAGATAAAAGTACAATGTAAAAATAAAAATAAAAACACGTGTGTGAACAAGTTTGTAGATAGAAAATGCATATACGAGTAGCGGTAGAGAGCTGAAGACAGATTTCAGTTAAATATGTTAGGTTAGGCTTTAGCTTACGTTACGTTATATTTATATTATTTGTTTTGTTTGTACATATATAGGGTTATTCATAAAGGGTATGCTAAGCCGAAAAGGCCTCTTAGTACTCATCATTTTGAACAACTTTCACTATGGGACCAACCCAGAATTCGCGAAACAAAAATCAGCTGTTCCATACATTTTGTCGAGTGTTATTGACATTTTTCCATGGAACAGCTGATTTTTTTTCGCGAATACCCTTTATGAATAACCTTGTATATCATTGTTTCGAGCGTAAAGCTAGAAAATTTTAGGCTTCGACTATTTATTTTAATTCATAGTAAGCGTATTCTGCTCGATAGATATTTTGGACATAATATCACTTAACTCGTTGACAGTTCATACTTCTTCCATTTTACGAAAATACTACGCGCAAAATAGAATACTCTGGTCAATTGCATCGCCAATTACCCTAGGTCACAGATTTGATAATAGTTACCTTAGGTCTTCGAAACTGGAGAGTTTAAAACCACCTTATAGTAATTGCGATTATATATAAAAAAAAAACCGGCCCGCATCCCGTTTTCAGCATACGATCAACCAGCTTTATTATCTGTGATTATCCAGGCGCGGAACGACTAATGCTGTAGTCACTCAGATAATGCGGTCCACATTTCAATGAGCTCAGGTGTGGAGTTTGACGCAGCCATCAACAACACCCACTTCGCTGTTAACTGCGCCATTACTTCCCGAAAATAACGTCGTTTCATGTTTCAGTCTTCAATCATTTATTGAGGAAACTTTGGTAATGGTTGTAAGTTGTGAAATTTCTCAGATCGTAGGTATTGTCTGGCGAATGTTGTGCCAACTTTATCGAACTCGTGTTAAGATATCGTTTTTTATTTAATAACTTTTTGTACGGTAATTTTGCTGAGTTTTTTCCTTCTTTTTATTCGGAGGTAGGAAATAAACGTGTACTGGAATACAATACATCATCGGTGTTTAATTTAATATTCGCTGTGCTAAAAGGCTCGTGTGTAGGTTTTTTAAAGGTAGATACACAATACAGGTTGATTGTCGAAACATTTGTGGGAAAAACGCAGGCAATAGTTTTTAAAACACTAAATCTAATTATCAAGATAATTGCTTCGTTCAAAACAGAAAACTGTTTTGAACGTACATCACTAATCTGTTTTTAGGGCAGCATGAACCAATTACCTTTATACATAGATGTGTACCTATATTTGTTTATCTCTATACTATGTCGGGTAAGGGACTGTTTATACCAAAGACTCTTGGGGACCGCGACTAATATGGCGACCTAAGCGTCCCATTGCAAAAATGTACGAAATTATAACATTACTAGCCTGCAGAGATGACGACTAACTATGACTGACGACTACCGACGAGATACTAAGGAGCTATGATCTGGCCGTAGCCTTACTTTTCATCCATACCTACAAGTTTTTATTCCATAGTTCTAGGTCCCTTGCACAAAGCTAAACTCGAAAACCTTGAATTTTCGGCGCAAACTTGTGCAAACTTGTGTGCTTTGTATCGTTTTTTTTATCGGATTGATTTCGGGGAGTGTGCATGATCTAATGCTCTCTAGCCGTGATTATTTTCGACTTATAAGACGACCACAAAAAGTCCATAGTTTTATGCTTGAAATACGAATGCAAAACTCGTACGAAGCTTTTATTGCGAGAACCACCAGAATGTGGAATAGTGGAACGGTCTATCCTATTGGAGGTTCCCTGATAGACATAATAATGTCTGAAAGTCAAGAGTGAATCGGTTCTAGACAAGCAGGCTCCATTGTAAACCGCATCATAGCTCACCATCAGGCGAGACGGCGATCAAAAGCATAAGCCTGTCATTGAAAGGTCATCGAAAATGGTAGCAATCAAGTAAACGGCCTATGTATTAATTGTGAGTTCGATACTTGCAATCACTGCACGTACACTACACAAACTAATGCAGTGCAAAAACCCCGAATCGTATTATTTTTACTTCCACGAAATCAAAAAAACTATCAAAAAAGTCCTATTGGCATGTCGAATTGATCATTCACGTATTTTCATTTTCAATCCATAAAAATCCACACCAATCACGATACTTAAATGAATAATCAATTTCGTCGATAAAATATCAATCAATCGAACAGTAACGTTAATACAGTAACAGTGTAAAATGTTAATCAAAATACGTGCGAATATTTTCATTCGGAGCGCGCGCAGAATTTTCCCGAAAAATATTGAAAATGCAACGGCCATGATTCTGATTTAAATGCAAAGCCTTGAAATCGAATCGCGACCTGCCGATTCGATCATTTATCGGTTTTCCTTCTATTGTGAAGACTCGAAAGTGTGCTCAGTGCTCACTGGAATATTATCATATTTTTTCCTTCATTGGAATTTATGCAAAGAAATGTTTTTCGATTCACGGAAGACTTTAAGACTGGGATTTCTTTTCAAACCATCAACGCTATTGTTCTGTTTCTTTTAAAAGATAGTACTTAAGTATTTTATCTGACGAAGCAAAAATGACATCACATTGCTTTTTACACGTTTTTGCGGTTGTTTCCATTTTTAACTCTCGGCACATACATGAGTTAACGCGTGTATTTTTTTTATTTTTTTATGTAATTGAGTGACGAGACGAGCAAATCGCTCGCCTGATGTTATGTTATGTATCTGTGTGTCTATGCATCTATATGTGGCATCATAGCTCCCAAACGGCTGAACCAATTTTGATTTAGTTATTTTTTTGTTTTTGGTGACTTGATCGAAAGTGTTCTTATCTGCTATAATTCAAGAAAATCGGTTCCGCTGTTTTAGATTATACTTAAGCTCTTTTCTAGTCAAGTATTTTTAAATTTAACTATTTTATATGCAAGTACGTACCTACCTGATAAAATTTCATACGCTGTACCGTCAAATTATGATAAGAATGGTTAAAATAAATGGTTATTAGAACTTCGTTATTACAATTTCTGAATGTGTCACATTGATTTGTGAATCGCGTAATTATCCGTCAAACATTAGAAATAACTTTACTGTATGTTATTGTCATCACTACACTGTTGTTTTGATAACATATATTCGAATATTCTCTTATCTGTAGGTTATTCAATCGTTAGTTTTGTATTTAATTTGAATGTCTTTTTAAAAACATCTATCCAGGTGTATACAACACTTTTAAATACAAGGAATAAAATAACTAACTTTTTTACGTTTTTTTTTGTTCGTCACTTTTGGTATGAGCAATAAAAAGACCATCTATCTGGTATTATGTTTCACGGCTTCATTCGACGCGATTTTGTTTTTGTTTACATATTGTAGTTGTGTCTCACGTACTGGCCCTCAACACGGATTGTTTAGAGATTTTATTCCCCGCTTTCAAAGTTTTTTATTCTGGTAACACTAGAGATCGTCCATAGTCGTTAAGTTCGTTACTATCGTACCCCCACCTCACTTCAGAGCCCAGAGGGGAGCCATCGGCCGGTCGAACTTCATTCCGTGTTTCCGTGCCGAGGCCTTCGCACGCAAACTAAAACAAGTTGCAATGGAGAAACCGAAAGCGGGTAGCGGGTAGCAGAAAAAAGCGACAAAGAAATAAAGGATTGGCGCGTCGAGAAATCATCGAAGTCTCATCTGACAGCGAGCCCTTTCTACATTGGATCGCAGCCTCAATCTGCACCGTACTGTTCCCGTTTTTACACGGGTCTTGCGGATACTGTCCACCGTACTGTTCCCATTTTTACATGGGTCTTGCGGATACTGTCGCATAAAAATGACAACCTCTGTACTGCACCCTTTCTACATTGGGTCTTTACACAATGGCTTAAGTGTACCCTTTGGGTCGCAGCCTCACTCTGCACTGTACCCCCCTTTTACATGGGTCTTGCGGATACCGTCGCATCGGACCTGATCCCGTCGCATCAAAATGACGAAGAAGTGACGCGTGTGTGTTTACACAGTGTGACTATGCCTGCTTTAAGAAAAGAAGGGCTGGTCCGCGTCTTCTTGCTTGTGAGAAAATGCGTCGCTGCAACATCGGAGCAGAGCATCGGAGCAGATATCGTCGCATCGGAGCAGATACCGTCGCATTGGAGCAGATACCATCTCATCGGAGCTGATACTGTCGCATCGGAGCATCGGAGCAGATACTGTCACACATGTTAACATGCATCATACGCAAAACCTCTGACTAAACGAAACTTTCTGAAAAGTAGGGTAGTTCGCATTTTCTTGCCTTGGGTAAAGAAATGCGTCACCGTTACGTCTGTGCTGATACTTTCACATCAAGAACCCTGAGTTTTTTACTAAGCTACAGCTTAGCTTAGCCTTGGTTAGTTGCAAAGTGTTACAAGTTGCATATCCAAACGGAAAACTGACTAGTTATATTTTGTGCAGTGTATGCTAATTATTACAGGAAGTGTATATTATGTGCTCAAACCACCTTAAATATACTTATTACACTTACTTACTTTATTTTTATTTACTGTTGTGGCTGTACTTCTGTAATTTTGACTTCAAGTTGGGCTATTTAAACCTTTATGAAATATTAACGTTATTTTTGCTTAATCATAGCTTACGCTACACTCGGGCTAATATATTGTCTAAAAATTATGTTATAAACAGCTAGTAGATGCAGGGACATGACAAGAGTATAAATATAATTATTATGTGCTTATACAACACATTCTACTATGCTAAGCCTTGCAAAGCTTTTGCTTTGCTCTTGTTTTTAAAGTATTTTTCACATTACGAACATGTTCTTACATTATAATTCTAGAATAACATTCTAGTTTATGCTATACATATACCTAGTAGGTATTATTACTGTGTAATACACTTCTTTAATTTGAGGCAATACAGTATTCTACGAGATACGACGTGTTTACTGTGCATTATAATTCTAGAACGAACATTCTAGTTTATGCTATACAGTATTACTGTGCAATATACTTCTTTAAGTTGCTGCAGAACAGTATCCTACGAGACGCGCCGTGTTTATGTTGTTTTATACTATGCATAACCTCACTAGTTGATGCAGTACAGTGTTCTACGGGATGCGACACACAATTATTAAATAAAAATTCATATCAATAAGTATACGTTTATTTAGGATTATCACATCCATAGGACTTAAAAGTAACAAAAATCAATAAATAAATAAGTCTGAATTACACTACGTTTTATGTAACTTTTGTGGGATGCAGTATTCTACGATGTGTGTCGCTATGAAAATTAACGAAGTTTTGACACGTTTTTTTTTTTTTTTTTTTTTTTTTTTTTTTTTTTTTTTTTCTGCTAAATACGATATGGGTGTCTTACACCGCATTATAGGTACTATGCAAAAGTTGGGCAAACAGTTTACATTGTGCTATACTTCTCCAAGTCAGCAATTGTTATTTTTACTCCTTAATTTATTTTATTTTTAGGTACATTTATACCTCTAGTTATTAGTTATTATATGAACAAACAGTTTCTACAAAACCATAACTGTGTGCGTTTGCCACATAAATTGATATACCTATTGATCATTATTTTAACACATTATTTTTGATAATTTCGTTATCAATATCTTTAGGAGGATTGTCCGTATGATTCAAAATACCACCGAGCACCGAGCTATATGTTACTATTATTTTCAAGTTAGGAAACTGCTGGATACAAATTTTTCAAAAGTAAAGTAATGTGTCACTGACACTTCAGTCTTATACCATACTTTATTAAGTTAAAGAAGGGTAACACAAGAAAAAATATATTATGTATATTATATAAAAATTTATTCCTGAGTTCAGATCATACAAGGACACATATTTTGTCACATGGTTAGTTTTTTACGCTGTATGCTACTCTATGTATTCTTATACGACGAGAAACGTCTATCACGATGGGTTTCTTAAGTAAATGGTAAATGTCACATTTTCAATTATTCATTGCTGATACACATTAAGTAAAACAGAGATAAGCAGAGTTACAAAAATGCAAATACACTTGGTCCGATTAATCGATTCACTTCATAATTTGGTGTGACAGCCGCTCTCACTAGGCGACGGCTTTATATTAGGAGAGTTACCTTTGAACATTGGTAGACGCCCGCGCCACCAGGTTGGAGGAGCACAGTTTGTTAGCAGTAGAAAATAGAACCATCACTGCCACCGCCGTGTGACAGTTGCGGCTACTGAGAGGAGTAGAATTTGCGCAAATTCTTGTAGACCGGGTGCCTCATCCTAATTGCAAAAATGTTTTTTGTTTTTATTTTTATCGTAGCTGAAATTTAATTTACTTAAATAGAGACTCCAAGAAGATATGTAAGTTATGATAAAGTATCGCCATGATGACAACCAGAAATCGATATTAGTAATGCGAGCTAGTAATATAATTAAGGCTTAAGAATTCAAGAAAAATAAATGTTGGATTTTGTTTGAAAAAATCAAAGTACCTACACAATGTTTACTTAACTTAAAACTCATTGATGGATCATTAATGTCACTGTCAAATGCTGATATCGTCATTTATTCAGTCAAATAAAATCAAGTTAACTTCAATAATTAAACAATTATATGTACAAAAACTTGGCTTAAACATTAAGCAATTCATTATTTTTAGATTAAAGATCCCTTGAGTTTTTTCAGTAATGTGATATACTCGCAAAATATTATGAATAATGCTAAAAGACAAAAAGAATTTATCCTAGTGCATGTAAGCATTATATTTCTTTTTTTTTTTTGTGATTTATTTATTTTTTTTTGACATTGTAAGTTTTAACTTCAATTTCTACCAGCTTGAATGTCCTTGCTGATGTCTTATCACACGAACTCTGCACACCCATACATTGGTTTATATGACTCAAACAACGTAGTTGGTTAGCCAAGGACCCATTTCGTTGATTTTACAGAAATAATGTCACTAATACAATACAATAACTGATTATTATGTACTAAATCTTGGATTACATTTTCTGATATGACACATAGTCACAGTTATCAGCCAGAATTACAATTATTTTTTAATGCTATTAGTGGGAGAGGCTTTTGATTATTAATTTTATTAAGTTTTTCAATATTAGTATTAATAACTTTTTTAAATAGACTGTAAACCTAACCGTATCTAACGATAGACGGACTCCACCACTAAATCCAATAAAATAATATTTATCTTATTAGTTCTTCATTAGTTGGAGTTTTCTCGTGCTGGCGACATGTCGCAGTATCGTCCAGCACCTACACTGGGAATGTCTTCTGGGAATATTGTATCATCATACATTATGATTTTATGTACCTATATAGGTAGAAGAAGCAGCATAGATACAGATCCAGCTCTTAAATAAGTTATCATATTTTGTTAGCGTAGTATAAAAAATCCAACGGTTCGAAATTTATTTCAAAACTGACATGCTGGGATGGATGCTCAGAACATTTTAAGCTAAATGTTCACAACATGCCAACAGTCTGTGGCGGGATCGATTCGGTTATAAACATCATATAAAAGGATATACATAATTATGTATTTGTATTTTGTGAAAAATTTGTTTCACATTTCACTAATTTTCTCTGAACATCCTACAATATGTAAACAAAAACAAAATCGCGTCGAATGAAGCCGTGAAACATAATTAATGATCAAACGAACTTACCAAGTGAAGTTCGATCACAATTATGTGAACGGCTTCATTCGACGCGATTAATATATACACCCTCCCATAAATAGCTTAGCTAAGTAACCTACTTAGTACTTATATACAATGTATATAAATGCCCTAACCCTAATAATGAAATGTGAAATTGATAATTGGTAATCATAATCAATTTATGGGTAATTTTTTCCATTACCGGTCACAAAATAAGTAGTTACAGTGCCACAAGTTTAAGTTGGCGGTGGCGATTTGAGGAACTAAATCGGCAATCTTGAAAATTTACTTTGACACTTCCGAGTTCATAGTAAACATCGTTGCGAATATTTTTGCTACTATTATATTTGCTACTGTGCTATCATCATGCCTAAAGTGATAAAAAGTGGTACAAGAGAAGCAGTTATAAAAGTACACAGTGGCGCACAGCCGCGCCAAGTTATACTTGCCGGACTGTAGTAAAACTATTGCTCTAAACAGAATGAAGTTCGACCGGCCGATGGCTCCCCTCTGGGCTCTGAAGTGAGGTGGGGGTACGATAGTAACGAACTTAACGACTATGGACGATCTCTAGTGTTACCAGAATAAAAAACTTTGAAAGCGGGGAATAAAATCTCTAAACAATCCGTGTTGAGGGCCAGTACGTGAGACACAACTACAATATGTAAACAAAAACAAAATCGCGTCGAATGAAGCCGTTCACATAATTGTGATCGAACTTCACTTGGTAAGTTCGTTTGATCATTAATATTTTGTAGCAATTGGCAATACAAGAAACGAAAACTCATAGGGAAAAGTACTAAATAAAATACCGTGAATTTATCTCGGTAAGAATTTATTCATTCGATAAAAATGATTTAGTCTGCGGAAACAAATTACTTGAGTGCGCATGAACTATGGTGTTGGGTTCCGTGAATTTATTGATATTTTTGAAGTTGGATTTTATGAATATCCTACTACTCTATAGATACTAAAAGTAAAAGAAGTAGCACTTACGTACTTTTGTATACTTAATCATATGCAACCTTTAATCCTCCCACTGCTGGGATACAGGTCTACCCTCGAAGGGTGATTAGGCCGTATTCCACCACGCTGGCCAAGTGCGGGTTCGTGGATTCACATACGCCATTGAATTTCTTCTCCGGACATATGCAGGTTTCCTCACGATGTTTTCCTTCACCGAAAAGCCAGTGATATGTAAATTCGTACATAAGTTCCAAAGAACTCATTGGTACGAGTCGGGGTTTGAACCCGCCACCTCAAGAATGCGAAGCGGCTGTTCTCCCATTGAGCTACCACGGCTATACGTATAGTACACGTACGTGTAAGTATAAATACCTTTGGCTAACAATTTTGCGGACAAAAGTTAGCAAAAAGTTGTTAGTAAACAAAATTTTAGTCCTCCTGAACCATTATTGTCCTCAATACCACTAAGCCAAACTAGCTACTTCAACTACAAACCTCTACTTCAATAGTCATCAATCCGACACCCAGTACTTTAACCATGGGCCCGATTCTGACTAGTGATATATAATATATTATATACCCAATACTCAATAATGTATTGTAACCATTATAAGACTGACGGATAATGTTTACAATATGTGCACATTATTTGTGATGTTTAGGTACATTATGTAAACATTTTCTGTGAGTCTTCATTAACATATTTTAGGTAGATAAAACTTAATTACCTACCCCGATTGGGTACCTATATCAACATTGTGCGAAGCCAATTTTTTCCAAAATTACTTCGTCAGTTAGGAATTCATGAAGGCCATAATTATATCGGTTACTGTCGCTTTCATTAAAATGTCATAGCAGTGAGTCCTCGAGATAATCTCGAACAGCTCAGAATGCCCTCAGCAACGCATTCACTAGCCAGAAGCGCATAACTCACTGCACCGCCCGGAACGGTAACAAATGGTCCGCAATCTAATTGAATTATGTCACCTGGACAGTGGGCGCCGCACGCCGCCATCTCAATTTGGGCTAATTTATCACGTAGAGCGAGTGATGTTACAGTAGTTTGTGTAATAAGTTAAGTAGGAGTATTTACAACATAGGTATTTATTTTCGCATTGAATTCGTAACAAACAGATGTTTATTGACTCTATGGTCAAAAATATCTGTTCACTACACATACATTTCTGTATACAGTTTGAGGCGAACTACTATTATTTCTACTCAAATTGTATCTTACTAGCGGCCCGTCCCGGCTTCGCACGGGTAGACTTTGGGATAAACGTAGAGTAAATTGAAATCGGTCTAGTCGTTCACCCGTGATGGCGTGACCAAAGGTGTTGAGAATAATTATAGGAACTCTTTGTTATAACCTCTATTCTCATGCTATTGCGTAACTATAGCAACCGTAGTTTGTTGATGCTAACTTGTCAATTTATAGTAAAAATTATCAGTATAAAACGCACACTGTTTTGATAGATATGATTGAATTTGAACTTTGTACAGAGGTAATAAAGTGCAAATTGACTTTTGGACGTTAGGAACATACCTACATTGCTTAAACAACAGTTGAGTGCTTGCAATTCAATATGAACTTTATACAATAGCAATAAAGCTCGTTTTAGTTAGAAAACGTTTGTATGGGAAAAATAAAAGGGCTGTTTTTAGGGTTTTTCAATATTTCTGAGAGATTTTCTTAATATTTTTTTTTTCCGTAAGAACCTTCTCCTAATAATAACAAATACAACAAAAAAAGAATTAGTGAAATCGGTCCAGCCATTCACGCGTGAGGCCGTGACCAAGGAAAACGGGTTTCATTTTTATATATATAGATAGGATAATTTAAAAAAAAAACTCCAATCTCCCTGTGCCATTTGACATCATCTTCGCTACTTAGACTACTAACAAATGGGCCTTATCCCGAAAAATTAAAGGGTAAAGGTAAAAGTAAAGGTAGATAGAATGATAGAACCGTAATGGATGAAACCACGGTGCGCAGCCATAAAATCTAAAAATAGTAGCCTATTAGAAACATGTTACCCAAATAAAACAACATCATTCTTAGAAAAAACCGAAGTAAATATGTTTTATTTTGTTCCAAAAACAGTCCTCTAACCTCCAATTATTGGCACAACTTGTCCCCAAAATCTTATCTCATATTTAATTCCAAGTCAAGGAAGAAGGGCGAAGGTCGATCGCGGGTGAAATTATGTGTAAACCCTATACGAGTAACAATGGACTGCCGAGCACTACCGAGCCAACTAACGTCTATTTGGAAGTTTGTGGGCGGACGTCACACCGATTGCGAGCTCAATTAGAATGGTAAATGACTGGTTTGATTCATGTAGAGTTGGTTATGTTAGGGTGGAAATAAAAGTAATGAAAAAACCAATTTAGATGGTTGGTGTGAAAGGATATCTTATGCCGTGGATTACAGCATAGCTCAGAAAAATCCATGGTTATTTGAGGGATAGCCGAATGGGGTTGTTATTATTTTAATAACGTGTTTCCCTTTATTTGTAATGTATGGTGTGAACAATAAAGAGTTTATCTATATATCTATGTTATGTTTTTGCTAGTTACGTACCTATGACGTAACTAGCCAAAAAATCGATTCTCAAGATTATACTTAGGAAGAAATACTAATAGATAGAAACCTGAATCAAATATAAAATAGAGCATAGATTAATCAAATTCACCCACAAAATACTTTATTCATTTTTCTCATCGTCTCAAATTTTATTTATAAAAGAAATATTATGTCAAGTCATTCGGTGTAATCAACAGCCAACTTACGCAATAGAAACTTATGATCTCCGGCCCGCGTTTTGGCATGAAACTTGTAAGGGAAGAGTCTCCTTATTGGCACCAATGGCAGAGACAGTCTTTAGGGACACAACAACTTGGCCCCTTTAGAACTACTTGGCCCATAAACGAGAAATGGCCCGAATTAGCCGGCTGCATTACGGAGACAGCGGGCCTTGTTGTGCCCACTCTAAATTTAGCAACAGGAAAATTTACTGAAGCTAACGAAATAATGTTTTGATTTATTTGCTCTCACTCGAAACCATACCACGTCTGCATAAATGTCGTAAATATGATAGTTTGTATTATGTTTGGATTTTTGTTGCGCAATCGCGAATTCGAATGTTTATTCAATCACACAAAAATGAATTTGACAATCTACTGACAATTAATCATTTTTTAGAAACACTGTAAAAAAAACTAATCTATTACGTTGATTGTAGACTACACACGAAAGCCTTGGGATGATAGAAATTGATCCTTTAAATGACTAAACTAAAACTCACAAACACCAAAACAAGCTATTTTTAAGTCACTAAACCTAATAAATATACTTTAGGGACATACAATTTGTTAAAACTAATCTCGGTTACTCTGAAGACAATTACCTGATAACTAAACTAGTCCCAGTAGATGGCAGCTCTTAGGCACACAATAAACTTGGGCGTAAACGGGTCCCGGTTGAAATTAGCCGTGACCATTAGAGACGCCCTAACATTAAGACGGGACAATTGTAGTCTGTAGGGGCCTTAATAACTTAAGTTTGGGTATTGTGTTGGACTCCTATAGAGGCCTATGGAGCTATTTGGCGGTTTACAAGTTCTAATGTAAATTTTATCAAAAATGTAGCGGGTATTCGATATGAAATGTATTTACAAGTAAACATTTTAAAACTGTAACCAGCCCCACCCAAGTTGTAATCTTATAATCGAAACGCTATAAAAAACTAGAATTTTTTGGGAATGACATTTCTATAATCTATTTACTAGGTAATATATCTATGGTATTTACCTATAGATTTATGATGGAAATATCATTTCCATACATAGTTTTCTATAGCGTTACGATTATTGAATTGCAACTTGGCCAGGGAGGCTGAATTTAGAAAAATATGCATGGATTTCATTATAGTTTCAATTTATCTGGTAACACGCGCGGAATAAAGACGATTGTCATTTTGTTAAGTTTTGAAATATAATTACAAAACTGGAACAAATATGCAAAAAAATATTCTCGTTCTACTAAAAGTTTGAAAAAAGAATAAGTCAGTAAAAGAAATTCCTATTATTTAACTGCAATGTGGGGAAAATAAGAGCAAAATCATTTCTCCTGGAAGTAAATAATACTCTACGCAACGGAATGCGAATCCTGAAACGTGAACAATCGCTGAATATTTATTTCAACCCTTATTTTCATTCAATGATGGCTTCGACATTGTTTTTGTTTGCTTCGTTATTGAGTTTCGTAACGAGCTAACCTTTTACTAATATAAAACACCCAGAGAAATAGAATAAGCTATTTAACCTTAGGGTCGGTATATATCTGACGGAAAATGCGTCGCGTATTATCGGTCGCGTAACGCCAGAACAGAGAAATGTATAATAAAACATTCAACGTTTCACACTCAACCGATGATGCGCTAGTGCGTCGAGTATATAGTCAAGTAATACGCGACGCATTTTCCGTCAGATGTGTATCGACCCTTAGACTAAAATAAAATAAATGGACGAGCCTAATAAAGCGCATTATTGAAGACTATTAAAATGAGCGCCGGACGGTCGTCACGTCTGACTGACTCTCACTCCTTCCCAGCACCTCGGAAGTGCAACACGTCTGTGGAGTTAACATATCACGACCTTCCATCGAACAAATAATGCCTTCGTGCTCGTTTTCGTTTTGCAAAAATACTTAAAAAAACAAAAATAAAAGTTGTTGACTTATTTCAACTGAACGCGATCAACGGCTTTGGTTAGGTTAGGTAGGTAGGGTAGATTAAATGGACGGGCATTTATTTTATTTTAGTCTAAGTTATATACCCAAGTCGTTATAACCTTAGAAGTATTGTAACAGATGAGAGAACATTGTACATTGTCATGTTGAATGACAATGACGACATTAATAATGTTGTCTTTTAAAATTAGACTGCATTTTATTCATTAGGTTAATATGAAAGATATCAAGTTATTTGTACAAGCTTTTAGTTAACTTGCAATATGTGCAATGTTTATCAAGTCAAATCTTCCAATTTTAATTACTCCCCGAAATCTTGGGCCAAAATTGGATTTACCTGTGTAACTCTGAAGACGATACTATATTACAAAACTTGTTTTAAAAAAAAATATTTTCAAATATAATTTCGAGCACCTCATTTTTTGTGTCGCAGCTGTACCATGAGAACTTTATTTCTTACATTGCAGCTGTACCATGCTTTTCAGCGTGGGTCGGTTATTACTTGCAACTAATTACTTGTATTCCCAACAGGCAAGTCGGTAGCCAAACGAAGATGTACTCCCGATAAAAAAAAAACCCACGCACCTATCTATCATTAAATCTGTGACCTACCAAAAGTTATCACAAAATCAAAGGATGAACTCGTAGAAAACTTTCACAAGCACTCTTACCCACGTATTCCACTGACAAACAAAGCGAAACTGCCATTTATTTGAGCATTGTTCGAGGAACTATTGTAAACTACATGTGGGAGGTAAAACAAATGTAACTTGGTAAATAGAGCCAACTTATCTGAACAGCTGTATGGCGGAGCCACCAACGTTTTTTCTGAACGTTATACAGCCATGCGCTGAAAGTTTTTAGTTTCTCATTTGGCCAACTTCACATCTAAGTTTGTCGCTCGGTACAGTCAGCTAAATATAGGTATTATGTGAATGCTTTAGAACCTTGTCATAATACGAATACTCATTGCTAGTTAAATAATTGTAGCTAGTTATTGTGATAAAGTACTTCATTATAAACCGGCAGGCGGCAATTAAGAACCACTTTTGTTACAATCGTCTATTTTGAACAATCGTGTTTTGTGTTAAAGTTTGTTTGTACGGGTAAAATAACATTTAATTTTTAAACTTTAGATACGTTATAGATACGGCTACATTTATCTATGTAAGTACCGCCTATGATACAAGAGCTAGGCACTCGGCCTATTTGGCTTCGGCCTAGCCTTACTTTTAATAATAATAATTAATAATAGTACAAATAAAGAAGACTCCTTCTCAGTACTTTGCCAGCCTAGTCAACTGCTTTCCTGTGCTCTCAAATTTTTAATTATTTGGTGTTTTCTTATTTTTCACTTATTTTTGTTTATTTTAGTTTATTTCGGTTTTGAGACTTGTATCGTATTGTTTCTCTCTCTCTCTCTCTCTTGCTCTCCCTTTCTCTTCCTGGCTACGTACCCACATGGTGGTGGGGTCAGCCTTCCTAACTTTTCTTCTCCACTTCGCTCTATCCTCGACGTCGTCTTCGGACACATTGCACTCACTCATGTCTCAGCATTACATTCCCCGCCTTGTTTTGTGGTCTGCCTCTTTTTTAACCGACTTCAAAAAAGGAGGAGGTTATCAATTCGACTGTATGTTTTTTTTTTCTTTTTTTTTATGTTTGTTACCTCATAACTTTTGACTGGGTGAATCGATTTTGATGATTCTTTTTTATTAGAATGGTCCTAATTTAGTCCAGTTCTGATAATGGTATCCATAAGAAAACCATATAAGTCTTAAATTTGCATTAAGTACGTGCGCGACAAATAGATGAATAACTCAATAGTCGGTCTTTTGAAGTAGGTTTTTGTTTTTTGTTTTGTAAAAATAATGTTCTTGTTTGATCTTCGACCGGGGATGGAAAGTTGCGGTGCTAAATTCTTCACGTAGTCAAGTTGCCTCCGACAAATTGTTATTTGTGACTTAAATAATGTTGCCACTACAAATTTTGTATTTATATAGATATTTATTTGACTAAGCGAGGATGTCTCCGACCACGTGACCATGTCGTCTCTTGCAAACAAACACTAATGTTTGTCTACACAAATTTCCACTATAGGAAATGTAGATACAGCTGTAGCGGAATATGTTCCATAATTGTTGAAATTATTACGTGCAAAGTGCTTTGTAGACGTCTACGGCGCTACGGCAAATGTGCTACGACCGCGTGCAAATTAACTAAAGCTACGAAACCTCGTAGCAGCTGCAGCCTAACGTGATGAGGTAGACAAAGCGAATGGAAATTCATATTGTCTGTTTGTCTTGAGAATTTATACGATCCTTTATTTGACTTTACATGATTCCGTTACGTCAATACTTACAAACGTGGGCGGCATTTCGAGATATTCTATCTTCGGCACCAATTTGAGCATCTTGAATAGTAACT
The DNA here is from genome assembly GCA_949125135.1 of Alcis repandata. Lineage (NCBI taxonomy): Eukaryota > Metazoa > Arthropoda > Insecta > Lepidoptera > Geometridae > Alcis > Alcis repandata. The sequence continues at coordinate 6,489,692 of OX421230.1, read as the reverse complement.
AAGCGTTTTCAGAAATAACAGCTACTTGTGAAAATGTTGACGTCATTATCGCGTTTCCATATACTTTGGCAATCACACATAAAAATGTGACAAATATGTTGAGAGTTTTGATATTTTTATTCCATTTTAAATTTCTGAAGACTATTTACTCAAAAGTCAAATAAAAACAACCAAAAATAGTAACTAATATATGTATACCCTACGAGTCGTATGTCGTCATATAATTTCAGTAACCAAGCAACAAAAAATATGGTCGCCGTAGCCGAAATCGACATGGAGTTCATCATCATCATCATCATCATGTCGTAATAGTACTAGACGTAATAGACTTTATTTAGTTACAATTAAAACCTTGTGATCGTCATATGTTAAAATCACATGATCTCATAAAGATTATTAATTTATTATTTTAAATCTACAATCTACAATTTTCAAAACAAAACTAATCTTATACCCCAATTCTAACAAGCACTGTATCCGAATTAAGGGCGTACATAGTATTTAGCGAATTAAGGTGGCAAACAAACGGGTCGTTGTTAGCGGTGAGCCGCAAACTAAACTGCGGCTTCGAATGCACGAGATAGGATGTGTCGGAATTATACAACATTTCTGCGGTCGCTGATATGTAGACACCTAACTGCTGACGGCGGGCCTGTACATTGTGTCTGATTAGACATTTAGCAATACACGGCTGTGTTGGGTACTAAATGCTGATATAGTGTACTGTAAGTATAGCGTGTATATGGTTACCATGTACAACTGAATTAATCAGAAATCAGGAATCAGAAATATTTATTGGCCTTAAATAGGATTGAAAGTTACAGATAAGTCACGTTTACAAAGACATTTAAGAATTAAGTTAAATGTTGTTGGAAACTTAGTTAAACAAAAGTTAATAATTAAAAAAAAAACAATTGAACGGTATAGCGTAGTGTAACTCAGCAAGCTACATATGATATACCTGTCATATCATTGACTGAATTTTTAAACCCCGACCCAAAAAGAGGGGTGGGAAGTTTAATTTGTATAACTGTGTGTTTGTCCGTAGCATCGTAGTTTCCAAAAAACTGAACCACGTTAAAGATTTAGAAACCTCTTTAGACCAAAAACAATCTAATTCGTACCTACTGTTGCCATAGAACTGACAAAGATTAATATAACTTAGTCATCCTCCATTCCTCATCATCCATCCTAAGGTTGCCTGGAAGAGATCGCTCTTACCGAAAAGGCCGCCAGTTGTGGCACTAGTTTTAGGTGCTATAATCCTTTTGTTTGTAATTTATGGTGTGAACAATAAAGAGTTTATCTATCTATCTATCATCAGAAACACAAAAGCTCTTTAAATTTTAAATGCCAAAATGCTAGCTATCGGTAATAAAGGTGTAAATTATAAAAAATTCAAACATCTACTGTACATACGATCCCACGATACTTTCTCGACGCTCACATAAAATATAGGATTACTTTACTTTCTCATTTAAAATAGCTTTCAGCAACGTTGAGTGAGTAAGCTAAGCTGAAGTGACAAAGTAAGTTTAGTGCTTGCACAGTTGCACGTAAACATACCTACAGCTACGTCACATCTATTTGTAAACCCTAGCAGAGACTATTGTTGAACGCTCGAGATTATGTCCGTCTTTCTCACTCTCGTGACGTTTCTAATGAGAGCGACAGTGACCGGGATAATATCTCACTGACAAGGATAGGGCCTCAGGGCCTTTATTCTGGAGAGTGAGATAATATCTCGGTCGCAGTCGCTCTCATTGGAAATGTCATGGCAGTGCGAGAGACCGAGATGGTCTCAAACTTTCCAGAATACCCCCTCAGGATCATTGCGGACCAGACAATCTTAAATAATAAATGTAGTGCGATGGCAGTTCAGTTGCAGCTTTTAATAATCAGTAGATCGTTTTTAATTAACCAGCTTTTATTTAAAGTAAATTACAGACGACGACGTAGCAGACACATCGAGTGCATTATTACTCTGATACTAAAGTTAGCAACTTGAAATATACCAAAGACTATCAAATTTATTTAATCTACTGGACAGTAGATTTGAGAATCAAATTATTCTTCTGCGTTTCCTAAATATTATATTTAACGCTACCACATCTTAAAATCCAAATCACAATCATCAAGTATTATTCGAGTACTCGCCATATTTAAACATTATCTTGTAATTGAGTTCTAACTGACATTTTAAGCGAAACTGCTCCAATAGAAACATCATTTTTTCTGGACACTACCGTCTCCCTATAACACCCACATCCCCACGTTCGCCCGCTTTGAGAACCTCTGGCCTACACGAACTCACTTTGAGAGCACAATGTGGATTGTGGGCAGATACTACAAATATGATCTAGCTCTAGATTTGAGAAGTTATGTCTTTGCTAGTTTCCATAATTTGGCTCAAACGTATTCCCAACATTCTCCGTCATTGTTTGAAATCTGAGTATAATAATAGATAATTTTCAAAGACTGCTCCTGACTGCACTAAAATAGATTGGAACCTACCTTTCTCCAATTTCGACGAAACGTTTAGGCATCTTCAACGTTGAAGAGACGCCAAATATAGAATAGACGGAGCTCCTAAAGCAACTTGGCTGTTTCAAGTTACTATTCTGTAATCGAAACGCTATAGAACACTAGGTCTATGATATGGGAATGACGTTTCTGTATAGAATAAATAATCCACAAATAGATTATTTTATGTGCTAATCCAAGATATAAGCTAGCCAGCCATTTTACTATTATTCCGTTTAGCTGGCTACAACTAAATTTAAATGGATTTGTATGAATATTGGTTTGTATGGACTTTTGGATGTTTGACGCAATTTATAGCCAAATTGGATTTGGATTTTGTTTGACACAATTTGGCTATAAATCATCATATCATATGCAACCTTTAATCCTCCCACTGCTGGGATACAGGTCTGCCCTCGAAGGGTGATTAGGCCGTATTCCTCCAAGCTGGCCAAGTGCGGGTTCACATACGCCATTGAATTTCTTCTCCGGACCTGGCCTGGCTTTAGATAAAATCCAAATATTAAACTTTCACATTTACAAAATTAGTGAGATCATAGGATTAAAAATTGAAGCAGAGGAAAGCGAGTGTTTAGTCTACAAACGTCAGATTCAAATTAATATCAACAAAAACTTTAAAAAAAAGGAGAACTATAATAAGAGCATCGATCTAGCTTCGGTGAATAAAAGCAATAAAATTAAACACTTCACGTGATAACTTTCACTCACTTACTCGTACTATTCGGATATTCCGATTTCAGTTTCGATCAAATTCGGGGTTCGTTTTCGAGTATAATTAATAAATTAAAAGTGATTACGTGTGTTAATTATAAAATTATCTGTCAAAACCACATTAATTTTCATAACAAAACCAATATAATACACCAAAAAAGTGAAACAAAAAACTACGAGTACCACCCGTACACAGCCGAAATCCCCGGGATATGTATCTAGGTACGTTTCTATTCCGTACATCCAGGGAGTGGAACAGACCGGCTTTCTTGTTTCCTGAGAGATAAAATCTAGATATTTTCAAGATCACAGTAAATAAAGTTATCTGCTAAAATTTGCGTGCTACAACTTTGACCACAACGTCGCGTCGCTTACCACCAGGCGATTAGGTGGTCAAACGTGAATTTATTCGTTGAAAAAAAAACTCTAAATCCAAAACAGTGCCTAGATGGTACTCTCAGTACAAAGCGATCCAATGTCCCGCCGGCGCGCGGCGCCACTGAAATAGGTGTTTTGCGCCAGAAACAGACGTAGCGAATCTGTGTGTGTTCAACTAAAGCCATAATTCACAGTGTGCCGATATTTATAGCCTAGTTGCCAGGCTTAACACGTTCTAACGTTTGCACTAACAACGATAAATTCACTAAACATAAACGTATTTTCAATTGTGTATTTCTATGCAACTGGGAACATGGCACTTTTTGCAAACTTTTATGTAACTTGCCTTTTTGGTGGGGGTCGAATCATGCAACTAAGTTTTTTTACCATTTCTTGATGTCCGATTAGGCTTTACGGTGAACTGTAAAGTTATGAAAAGTTTTAGTAAACCTTTCATGAATATCATGAAATATGATTAATCTATTTATCATGTTTTCTATAAATATAATATATAAAGAAAACCTAAAACTTCTATAATCATATTATCATTAATTAGATCAGCCTAAGTGATATTAGAGAACCTAACTATCTACATTCCAAATTTCTTAAAAATTGGTTAAGCAGTTACGGAAATATAGATACGTGGCAACACACATTCACAAAAAAACACATACTTTCACAATTAAAATATTACTAGGATAGTTTTAATCAACGATTTGACAGAACTAAATACACTTATTTAACAATTCAACATCGATTTGAGATATAAACCCATTTTTTTTTTTCATGTCGATATGTTACTAGAAAATTCCGATAAATTCGGAAAATCACGGATAACAATACCTATTTTAATACACCAACAAAATTAATGAAATATAACACAACACGTTTTCATGTTGAGTAATGAAAATGAGTATTCACTGTACCCATTTAAATGAGAGCTCTACAGATCTCAATTATTTCCAGGATTCAACTGAGTTCTGCTTATTTTTAATAGGACTCCAAATATCAGATGCACAGGTGGATTCATTGCAACGTTATTTTATGTCGTTTCTAGCAAAAATAAATAGAGAAGCTTATACTTATTAGTAAAATAATTTGATGATAAATGCGAGTGTATGGGAGTGAAGTGCTTTTTGTTAGTTGTTGCTTTTTCACGATGAAGAGGTTTAACGGTTTTGAGGATTTATAGTGAAAACAATTTATATTTTGGATTAATACAGACTTAGACACCTTTTTATCTCAATACAAGAACATTATTTTTACAAAACAAAAAACAAAAACCGACTTCAAGAGACCGACTATTGAGTTATTCATCTATTTGTCGCGCACGTACTTAATGCAAATTTAAGACTTATATGGTTTTCTCATGGATACCATTATCAGAACTGGACTAAATTGAAATGGGACCAATAATGGGAAGCGTCAGCTTTCTAATAAAAAAAGAATCATCAAAATCGATTCACCCAGTCAAAAGTTATGACGTAATAAACATAAAAAAAAAAAAAAAAACATACAGACGAATTGATATTGAATTGACTCCTTTTTTGAAGTCAGTTAATAAACTTATAAGCACATTTATAGCTACTTATACAAATATAATCAAGTATGTATTCTCTATGTATTGTTATTTTTTACCATTTAACCCAACGAAAATTAACCCTATAACTTACAAATAAATACTCATCCCTCTTTACATGTTAGCATTTAACCCATAAAAAGGCGATTCTGTCGTACGTCGCCAAAAATATATCACAAAATATTCATGAATTACTATATTCATAATTTAGCTTACAACCTCCCCTTTCCTCCCCTTAATATTTAAGTGGCCGCATGTAACACGCGTTGTAATAAGCCGGAATGCTGATTTACCGCGGAACTTTGCGAAAGAAGCCGACTTTTATTCAACGGGCTTACGAATATCATGAAAACATGTTAACTTCTCCATAATGCGGGAACAAAATATTGTTCGCATACAATAAAGTAAAGCCCTCGGAATATTTCGAATAGGGAGAAAGAGGTAGTACTGTATAACTTTCGAATGCTGAATTACAATATACGTCGTTATAACCTATCTCGCTATCGTATCAATCTATACTATAGGTTGTTACGATAGGTTATACCTATATACAGGGTTATTCATAAAGGGTATGCTAAGCCGAAAAGGGCTCATAGTACTCATCATTATGAACATTATTATGACCCGAAATTCGCGAAAAAAAATCAGCTGTTCCACACATTTTGTCGAGTGTCATTGACATTTTTCTATGGAACAGCTGATTTTTTTTTTTCGTGAATTCGGGTTGTCCCATAGTAAAAGTTGTTCATAATGATGAGTACTATAAGCCCTTTTCGGCTTAGCATACCCTTTATGAATATATAGTACCAAGTTTCGTCGACGAACTATCAATATTCAAATGGTAAATCAAAATTAGGGAAGGATACAATCGGTAACAGAGTTATTGTATTTATTAGCTGTGTGCTATGATAATGATGTGTGCAATACTTCTGATTTGGATTGTCTCAGATTGCTAGATTTTTTCATTTACATCAGGCTAGGGCTAAATATGATTTATGTATGTATTTTACTCAGTTAATTTCTCTAATTACACAGAAAAACCCTTTTCTGTATAATTCGATTCTTGTTTCTTCTTATCTCTGTAACAATCAATTTACTCGTATTATGTAAATAGCTTATAAGTACCACAACAGCACACAAGGCTATTTTTTATCCAGAAAAATGTATTTATTTATATCCATCTACAATTACTGTACACTGTGTCCTTTTAGAAATAAATATTACAAGCAGATTATCTAAATGTCACAGTACACATTACAAATGAGGACAGCATGCCATGTCATAATTAAAATTAGAAATTTAATGATGTAAAATATCGTGTGTTGATTAAAATATGAATTACAAATCAAAAATCAAAAGTCATGAATACATTCTGAAATGTAGAGAAACGCGCGAAATAAGCTATTCTGACTTCAACGACCGTACATCTTATCTGTAGTAAGTCAAAGTCGTTATTCTAGGATAACGAGGCGCTGTTAGTGCATCATGAAAACAATCAGCTGAAGATACAATAACAAGGTTCCATAATACTGCCAAGAACTAAACGATGTCCATATTTTTCCTCAAGAAATATCTGAGGTACTTAGACAAGAGTAATTAATGAATAATTCATGAAACGGAGAACCTTCATACAAGATAAAATATTTTATCCGCTGGTCGAAGCTGATACCCGTTGTTGAATCGGTGAAAAAGTAAAATAACTGACCTGCAGTACAGGCTGATTTTCGGATCATGTTTTCGACGATATGAATCGCAATTTTTCCGAAGGCGCAAGACTTTCCTAAGATAATTGTCGAATACATTCGAATTTCGGACAGCTGAATCAGCCTGCGGGTTTTACATGAGATTTCACATTTTTTGTGGTGGAAAGGACTGCGCTGCGAGACTTGCCTTTTTTTACATGTTATGTTTTAAATGGGATAGTAGTTATTTAATAGGTGGCATGACACAAAGTGAATTTAGTAAGTGCTTATGCTTATACATAGTATGAAATAACAACTGACTCCCAAATCAAGCTCGTAGTTTACACATTTGGTGCTTATTGTATAGACAGACACTAGTGTTCAAATTATTGTCTAATTATTTTTAGATTTTCAATTATATGCGTTTATCGATCCAATAGCCAGTAAGTATAGGTATTTCTTTAAATTATAAACATCTGAAAATAAACAGATTACAGTGAAGACTCGCACTAACTTTATTCTGTTCCAAACAATATCCACTCACAAAGCGACAAATACAATACCCAACAACATACTCGTATTTATTTGAATAGGCATTCTAATAAACCTTTTCAAAAATCTGTCACAGCAAGGAAATAATCATCAAGAATTACAGAGAGGTATCCGACGACAAGCGTGGAGTTGGTAGAGGGTGGTTCAAGTTTAAGCCGGGTATATTAGCATTTAACTAACTTTACAATATCAACTTTGGGTAGCTTCAAATGTCAAAACGTCTACTTTTTGCTAGAACATAAGCGCGACTATTATTTTGCCGTGACGGTTAAATGGCACAAGCATCGATCTATATAATCCGACTTCGGTGGGCACAAGCAACAGAACTGTAACTCACCATGAAAATTTTTAATTGAAAAGATAATTTATTATGATGTTCGGGTATGGCCACGGTATGGCTAATGCTTTAAATGTTAAAGATGTCGATAAAATTCGATCTAAAACGACCAAACCGGTATTAACATACTGGTTTGCCTACGTTTTCTTTTACAAAGAAAATAACATTTAGAGTTGTACCCAGCATTTTCAGAATTCTACCCCATTCTCGTCCGGCTTAAATGTTTATCTTCCAACCCTACACGCTTAGTATTCCATCACCAATCACGAGTGCGCTCAACGAGAAGGGGGATGTTCAAATACTTCATTAGCTCACTTCACGCCCTTCTACCGCCCGCCACCCTAAAAAGGATGACATCACAGAACACCACTATTAGATAGAAGGGCTAACTTCAAATATTTAAATTGAAACAGCGCAGTGTTTTTACCCGCTGTTTTGTTAGATAGATGATAGTTCGACGTAAATTCAGTGACCAGACAAAAAAGGAAATTATATTTTGAGTCCCGCAAAACCGTTATCAATATGAGTAACATAGAAAATAAAAAATGCTAGGTTCTATTTTCGAGCATATTCAGGATCTACTCGTAAGTATATAAAAATCTCCTTCGTTGATAGCGGGATAAAAGTCTTTCTTGTTCTTCTTTAAAAAATACACCACGATTATTATTTGAACTTTATTGATCCAATTTTGAAAAACAGTCCTACCAGTTCCACAAAGTTAATGACACCATTCAGTTGCTCATACTTCATGGCAGCGTAAAATAACACAAGGGCCTTTCCGAATTATTCTGATGTTCCATGCTTAAAAGGATGGCACTGGTAACTGATGAGATGGATTAAGGCAGTTCGTGTAAATGTTTTAAAAAGTTTTCACCTTTATTTTTGGAGGGAAAATGGGTTAAACGAAGTAAAAAGGTGTAGCCGTAATGGAGTTGGCGATATATGAATACATAATATAGTGTATACCTACGTAACAAAGTGTTTTCAGGTTTCTAGCCTAAATTCTAGTTCAAAAAGGCTTTTTTAATAATACCTTTTTTTTCATAAAACTCGAGTATAATATTTGAATCACCGACCAAAAATAATTTATTTCTCGGAATCGCCCCAAAATTTCAATTTTGATTTTACAATAGAGTTGGCGCTATTTGTGTTCGTACAAATAATTACAAATAAGGGTAGAATGATTTTAATTTCAAACTACGATTTCCGAAACGCGGTATTGTGGTTACACGTTTATTTATTGGTGAATATTTATTTTATAATATCATCGAGCAACCGAAACTTTTTCACTTTTGTTGTGCCTATTTCTGTTTCAAGTATTTGTGATATCATTAAAGTTAAAAAATGGATGTTAGTAAAACTCAGTTGGTCCATCTTGCATGGGGAAGAACGTTGTTGCGACACATCCTGTGTGTTGATCTGGGGTCTTATTCTTATTGGTATATTATTTTAGTCTGAAGTAAGTCTGAAGTCTAAGTGTTTTAAATTTTTAATTTAATATAAAATAAGCTACACTTATGAACAAAATTCCAGCTCCTACCCTCCTAAACAGCCTAAGTACTTTATTATGATACTCGTGAGTTAGGCACAGTTTCAAATTTCATTTTGTATCTTCACTGTACACGAAGAATCTACAAGAATTTATATCTAAACTTTGGACTAAGACTAGATTATTAAAATCTTATTTTGGCTGAACCTGTCGTCGCAAAGATTCTTCAGGCTTGAATATTAAATTGTAAATAAGTACACATCTTATTAGATCAGGAGACATCATCCAAATTAAGGCAAAAAATCCTAAACAATAAATCAAATATCAACATAAATACCTACTTCAAAATTATAAACGTAATCTATTTCAAGAAGGTACTATTTAGCCAAAAAACTCGAACTCTATTAAAATAACTCTATTTAACCAAAGCAACTTTCAATAGAAATGTCCTATTAATATATACCTTGACGCCGCTGGTGATAAGAGGGCTGGCTCATTCCTCGCGCAAAGAATTTCACTGGCTATTCAGCGCGGGAATGCAGCCAGCGTTCTTGGTACTTTGCCACACGGGCAAAAACTACTTTTTGATTATTAACTTTTTGTAAATTTCTTAGTTCTATTTAGTTTAGTTTGTTATTTTAAATTTAAGATGTAAATATATTTTATGTATCAAAAACACAATGATAAATAAATACAATTGAAATTAAAAAAAAAAAAAAAAAAAAAAAAAAAAAACCTTGATATATGTTTGAAAGTAATTAAAATCGATGACTTCGACAATGTGGTGTTTAAACGACAACAATGTAGGTACACACAGTTCAAACTAATATAATTAATTTCCACTCAATATTATTAATCACACACCTAAAATTATTTGACAATTTATTTTATTTCCACAACAAGATTTTACGCCTTCGGCTCTTTGTCTAACATATTATTGACAAAAAATACGAGTATCTTGTAGCCCACACGAGTGCTAATTATAACGGCAGACTCGATTTAGACAAGCACTAAAATATTAATAAACTCAAGGAGCAATTATATAAAGGTATTTTAATTTACCTTTTATAAGTATTATTTTCCTTTTTTTTTTTCATCAGCTTATGTCAGTCCACTGCTAAACATGGTGATAGTTTTATCAAACCATGTTGTTGTCATCTTCGGTGACTATTTATAAATAGTTTTCTTTGTGAATGCTCAGTCTTGGCTGATAAGTGCCTATAAGAAAATGTAAGTGAGTTCGTATAAACCGAGTGGCTTGGCCTGTTGTCAAAGCTTTTGGGCTGCTTAAGGCTTGTGAAATGGCTCAGCGATTGTTGTTATAAGACAAACAACCAGCTTACAATTTCAAGTGACATCCGACCCGTGGTGTGTTTAATAGTCACCCACTCACACAAAAATATCTGAAAAGCGAAACGAACATTAGTAGTGTCAATGCAATGATAATGTACACAGAATTTGGGGCTGTGCTTTAGTCCTCAACCTTTCAATTTGACCTTCCACCCACTCATCGATTTAACCTTTCTAAGCGCTGCGTTTATAGCGATATAACATTATTTTTGCAGAATAATCCCGATCTCGCCTTGAGCTTGTTATTAAATATAACGAGCAGTGGTGCCGGGTTATCGCGGCTGGGGCCTTATTCTTTGGCACTCGAGATTGTCTCGGTCACTCTCACTGTAATGACATTTGTTTGTTTTGAGAGCGACAGTGACTGAGGTAATATCTCACTCGTCTGATTAGAAGGACCCCCACCCTTCTATGATGTAAGTTCTCACATTTTCGTGGTGGTCATTCACTTTTTTAAATTTTATGTTTTTGCTGGGCTTGTAGTTTTTTATGACTGACATGACAGTCTGACAGACATTTAAACAAAACTCGACGTACTTTTACGTAGTCGGTGTGGTCGAAGAAGGTATACCTACCTACCATAATTTGGAAAGAGAACTAGCTCCCAAGTGAAGCTTGTAGTTTATACATTTGGTGCCTATTTGAAAGACAGACATCAGTGTTCAAACGTGCTTATAATAATAAAAAGGACCTCAAATCGGTCTGAGAATAGGGACCCCGGTTCTGTAACAACGTCTCTAGACAGTCTCACGTGCTGGCCCAATGAATACTTTCATTGTAGCTTTCATTGCTACTGTGCTGCAGGATAAGGGAACAACTACGTTACGTAACTAGCCTCTTGGTAGAACATACCTTAAACTCAGTCCTAATGTAGACTAAATATTGTGGCGTATCCTAGAGTAGCGGTGTAAGTATGGAACTTTATCGATAGACGTTTTAGCTCGACAAAATTGTTTTTTTTTATTTCTACGTATAAAATTACGAAAAAAAAAGTTTTTAAAGATAGAAGTAATTGGTCTGAAGTCGATGGTTTTTTGCGATTTTGTCGGGTTAAAACGACAGTTTATCAAACGAAACTAAAATTAAATAAAAACCGACACATGCTAACTATGTTTATTCCTTCGTCCTACGTAGCCCTCTTTTACCCTTTCATTTACCTTTTTCCACAAGAAAGCTTGGGTCAGGATATTTCTAAAGTACGAAAATGGCCCGCGTCAATACTTTTCTGTAAATATTTTATTAGGCGTAAGTGCTAATATAGGGATAAAAGTTGAAGGTAGTTTAGGTATTTTTGGCGATTTATCTTGGGGCTATTTTTGTTTTCACTTTTTTCTGACGTAGGTGAGACATTTTTGAAATTGTTTTGCAATGCTTCAATAAAATTGTTCATCTATATTGTTTTAACTATTATATTATTTACGGCTTACATTGAAGGAACATTATTTTTATTTCAAATCAAATCAAAAGAAACGGATCTTGAAGATACTTTTCCTATCAAATATCTTCAAAATCAGTTCAGAAGTTACAAAGTAAAGTGGAAAAGAAAACTTACGTAAATTTTGCTTATATTAATTTTCGTATTTCATAATTCACGATGAGAATAGAGTAAGTAATTAGGTAGCTAAATTATCACCAGCATGTCGAGTATACCTAGATAACCATTATTGCTTTCAAATCACCAGAGGATTAAGTCGCTCCAACCAATAATCATCAACACTGCAAACTACGGTTTCGATGAATAATCTATCAATTTAATTCACAGCTCAACACTGAAATAAAGCGATTTTCACACTGGAAACTTTAAGCTGAAAATAATATTTTATTCATGTCGCGGCGTCCACTGCGAGCCAATGAATTTGTATGACGTAGATAACGCATTTTATTGTCACAGTTAGTAAATAAATTCGGATCGAGCAATCATGTACAGGGATCACGTAGCAGCCAGCCCGATGGAAGGCATAATCCAATCAATTATAACGTCCGTGTTCCAATTTTGCGAATGAAATGCAAAGGGAAAAGATTTAATCGAAGCGGAGTGAGCATCTTTTCCAGATTGAGGGGAGCAAATCGAGCATCGAGCAATTCGAGCGTTTTTACAAGACGCCGCGGCGGAATCACGTGGAGGCGCGATTTCACTTCAAGTTTGTCGGCTTTTTTGTGTGATATTGCTGACGTTTTTATTGGGTTTGTGAATTTGGCGGCTCTTTTATCCTTTTGTTATCTCTGCTTCTGTTTATTTTCAGAGCATCTTGAATTGAAATAAGTATTTACGATTTAAGTCATGCTGAAAAATAAGAAAGGTAGCTTTGGTAAAATTTAATAGATAAATACTCGTAGGTGTAATAGGTTCCTTCTAGGCAAGCGTACTGCATCGTAAACCGCATCTTTGCTTATCATCAGGCGAGATGGCAGTCAAACGCAAGCCTATATGTAATTGAATAAAAAAAAACCAGTGAACATGGGTATAATATTTTCACATGTTATAATTACACTCACTACTCACGTACCCCGTCAGTGACGTAAATAAGGTCGGTATACGACTCAATAATTTTATGCGTGAGTAGTCCCGTGTAAATACAAAAGGCGTCAAACCAGAATAATTACGTTGCCTAAGTTTAACTTGACTGATCGATATTTATTAATAGAGGATTTTATAAATATACTAGCTGCGCTGCGCTATCTTACAGGAACTGATTTTTTTCCTAAATCACATCTGCATTGAAGCCAACATAACAAAAAAAAATCGGTCGAGCCATTTACGAGTTTTATCAAGACCAACGCACGACGATTGAATATTAGATGAAAAAATCTGAAAACCGCGATATATTATGTATGTAAAACTAACCCAGGAATTTATTTATAACTCTTTTCATTAACCAATCAACAATCAACCAACTAAACCCTCAAAAGAAATAACCTAGTACCATACCGCCATAGTTCCGTTCCAACATTGCTCTAAACGCACGAAGTCGTACAAAAAGTTAATTAATTAGAACTCGGCGGCTAAAATGGTAAGAGCCCGTTAACGACACGAATTATTAACGTTCACCTGCTTACCTGAAGGCGGTTGGCAACCTCATGTATTATTAAATGAGACTTCTAACTTTTCTATTTAAAAATCTTTATTGAAGCAATCCCCTTTAGGGTAGTTAAAACGCTGCGGCGACGACGCCAACGGTGGCGATAACGCAGTTCGTAGTTTTTATGTTTTGGGGCTCTGTTGCTCAAAAACATGAAAGGTCAAGGTATCTGATTTTTTATTTGCTAAATAAAATAGCTCTAACGATAGAGCTAGCCACTCAGCCTGTACTAACTAACTTTGTTACTTTTTTATGAAAAATAAAAGTGTCCAAAACCAATTAAGCCATAATAGGGTGAACTCGGTGAACTTTTCTTTCTAAATCAAAGAAATCCTACCAACTTTAAGTCAAAAATTTAAATCACAAATCCATTTACTATTTTTAGGAAATATGTTAAACAACCTTTTAGCATTTGTCATATCCATAGAATAGCCTCGTAGTTGTGGTTGTATGTAGGTAGGTAGTCAGTATAGTCTATGCCAAACTGTATAGACGGTTCAAATTGTTTTGAATCGGTGTTTTTTGTTTCTCTAGATTTGTGTCCGCTGATCTTTACCGCCATGCTTTTTCTAACTTTGTTAAATCCCAATAGTTTCGAGTGCTCTAAAGTTTGATGTGGACTCCACCTAAGTGTAAGGTAAGTAACGTAAAAGGTACCTATAACTTAGTTCTACACATTAATTAGAACAAGATTTTTACAAGGAAACATTTCGAGCTCCTTATTCACCTTTCGCAGCGAACATGGTAATAAATGACAAGTGGAAATGTTGACAGGCGACATTCCGGGCTATCGAATTTTATCTTCGCGAAACAACCTGTAAGGCTTGTGGAAATTTTGACGTTTACTGACGTTTCATTAGTTCATATAGGTTAGCAGTATCAAAACCCAAAGCTGTAAAAGCCACGAAATTCGTGTGAGTGAAACTTGGCCGCTTTTATTTTCCGTTATAAAATACGCTATAAATTCATTAGAAATATCCAGTTGAATTGTGAAACACGCCATTTCGAAAGTTTATTTTCATAAATGTGTCGTGCAAAGTGATGTTTATCGAATAAAGCCACAGACCGACGAGTTGTTCCTGGAAATGCAGCTGTGCAATAAAATTATACATGCGTATCTATATTTTGGTTACGTGTGTATGTGGTCAGTTTTCCCCAAGTTGTACCACTGTAAACTTTGATTAAATGTGTTTCAGCTAGTAGCTAAGCGTTAATTAAACAATGCTTCTTAATTTAGGTGCATTTCAACAAACAACTGACGTGAAATTTAAGTGACTAAATTGCTCGTTTAAAAACTATCTTTTTTTTAGGTATCGTAGGTGTTGTGTTAATATTTAATATATTTTTGGACAGAAGCTTGCTACTAATCTAGGTATACCTAGGTACCTAGATTAGACACGACACTGAAAAACATGGATCCAAGATATGGAATCAAGGACAAACACAAATAAAATTTACAACAGTCAGTCAAGTCAGTCAGTCAATTCATGTAATGTAATGCTTGTGGCGTAATTCGGCAGTTAACTATGTAATTAATTATTTTAAGAAACCCAGACAGGTGGACAAAGGTCTTCACGGAGAGGGTGCCTCCGGACAGTCGATCCCTAAGTCGCCCCCGACGCGATGGCGACGAACTCGGGCGGTTTGAAAAAGACTGGACGGCAGCGCTGGCCCAAGACCGCAAGAACTGGAAGAAACTGACCTTTGCCCAGCAGTGGGACTGCATAGGTTAAAAAGTTTAAAAGAAACATGTAATTTGTGTGTAGGTATTCTGCAAACTAAGTGATCATACACAGGTGAGGTGGTAGGTACGCTAATTAAACGGACATTTTTGTTGTCGATGATTGTAGAAAAATACCAAAATATCGATAGATCACACTGAACCGTAGATCCTCTCCATTAAATGTGTTGATATTTATCTGTACTCACTTCTTTTAGCTTGCAAAACAGGCCGGCAGATGGTAAGCGTCACGATGCTTATAACAAAGTGCCTAGTGCAAGTTTTTTTTACTATTCGATCGCGTTAACCTAAACTACAATTTGTATTGAACTAGTTGTTGTTCATATTAACATTAGGCGCGGTTTTTATTCCATACAAATTGTAGTTTACGCTAACGCAATCGAAAGTGAAAATAACTCGCACTAGGCACTCTGATATAGCAGTACTGACCTACCTACGATCCAGAATATTCCGCACTAAACCCTGCACTTTGCAACGCACGCCGGCCTGAGAAACTGTTTGTAATTTTACTGAAAATTCATCGAACCGTAATACGGAAATGTTTGCAATCTACTGCTCGATGGGCTGAATAACTGACTGAGGTGCAATAGATGGAGGAGTGTAGGCCCCAGGCTTACGTAGTAACTATTATCTAATCTGTGCCCAGGCGGACAATATTTAGGTATCGTGTAAAGAAAATTATTTAAAAAAATAAATTTAGATTTTTTTTTAAAGCTAACGGCGAAAACAATATAATTTAACGCCATTTTTTGTAAATAATGACGTCGATTGTTAAGGGAACTAATTTTGACAGCTATAAAAATAGTGCTTTTTTTCTCTTATTGAAATAAAAAAAATACAGGTCATTTTACTCCTGCCAGACAAGCTTAGCTTCGAAAGTCAAACAGCAGAATCGTCGCCATTGTTGAATATTTAGCTGGTTAACAAAACACGCCAACAGAGCAACACGGGTAAACAAGACAACCGTGAAAGATATATTATTACGGGACAAACAAAAATATTTGCAAACCTAATTACCACGCGGAAATGTACGTAATATTCTGGAAGTTACCGGAAATGCGAGACGTGAGAGCCGGCCGCACGCAACAAGAGGAGTTTTTCAAGGAAATGAGCTAACTTTGGCGGGAAAACGGCTTATTTTGCTAGAAACTGGCAACTTTTTGTTCTCCGGCGAGCGGTTGTAAGTCAATTTTTGTGGATTGTTTCGGGTACCATTTACGGCTCTATGCATTTTTATTACCGAGTTATACCGACTAGCTAGATGATCGGGTGAACATCGCACCAACTAATGTAAAATAGTAGATTGTACAACGAGGGCATAAAACAAGCCATTTTATACGAGACGTTTAGCTAGCCCGAGCCGAAGGCGAGGGCGGATCTAAAGTCGTGGATAAAATGGGTTTTATGCCCGAGTTTTACACTCGACTTTTCACATCGATTGCGAGGAAATAAATTAAAATATAATAATAATAATAAATAAATAATTAAATAAAACTATAATTTAAATTAACCACATAAAAAAACATAAATTAAAAAAAAATATAATAAAAAAATTAAAAAAAAAACATTATTTTCAATTTTAATTTTTTTTTATTTTAATATAGAATTTAAAAACCTTTAATTTACTATGTAATCAATTAATTTAAAAAAAAATCATTTAAACTACTTTTTATTTTATGAAGGAAGCCAAATAGAAAAACAAATGAAATTTTACACAAGGAGAACTATTTTTCTAAGAGCATTTAAGACGGAAATGCCTAATATAGTTATAACTTGCACCCAGTTTTAGGGAATAGTGCTGTCAACATCAATAATAATGTTTTTTTTTAAATAAATAAGCTAAGACAAATTATTTATTTAGTCAGTAATACATAGTATCAGCTACCATTTATATGTTAACAGATAATCTTATTTCTTATACAAATAAGGTGTAAGATAATATTCTCTACTTTTACAACAAACTTATAAATCTGAATCTCCAAGCGGCGCGGAACCGGAATCCCGACGGAATGATAACAATGAATGAATGAAGCCAAGCCAAACCATTCCTGTCAGTGTCAACAACTGTAATTGTTCTCCAGCCAATAGTAAAACGTTTGCGAATGTGTGAGTGAACGCAAACGCACACTCGAGAGAGGTATCACTACTGATATAGACTTTATGTCAACGCAATAAAAGCTACTCCAGTTTTTGCAGCGAGAACAGGTAGCTTGATTGATTGTGAAGCGACAACGGATCGAAATTGAAAACAGTCTGGCCGGCGTCAGTCCGCCGCGCAGTCGGAAATTTTGCGTTTTCGTTTTCGTGTTCGAACCGCAATCAAAAAAACAATCATGCCACGCATGAACCCGTCTCTAATTTCGCAAATTATAAGTGAAGTGGAAAAGAAACCAATATTATATGATTATACTCTTGCCGAATACAAAAATACTCATTTAAAAAATGTAGCCTGGGCGGCGATTGCTTTAAAGATCGGAGCAAAGAATGGTAAGTGGATACCAGAACATGGGAGGAGCAATCTTGTATTTGGTTTAGGTATAAATGTTTGTTTATGATGCTATTATATCTTATTAGTCTACTAAAAGCGTTATATAATGCCCTTAATCGAATAATGATTATCCCTTTGAAACTGAGCGCCCGTTGAAATTACAATATCAAAATATTAGGCGTAGAATAATAGATGATGGTGTGCATGTTAGTAGGCTCAGACAAACAACAGCAACGAGAAATGGTTTTAGAATTTCAATAGGTAGTATTAACTTTCTTTTGAAAAAGCCAATTTTAATTTATTTTATGTTGTGCGAAAGAAATTATACGAGTTATACGACGCACTAATTACTGTCGCTTTTTGAGTTAGACAGACATTACATACATTACATCTGCGCTGTATTAATTTTTGACGAGCCCATATAGGAGCGAGGACTAATACTTATATTTTATAATTGTAACAACTCAATTCAATTAATATTGTTAAAATTAACACGGTAGTATAGTACTCAAGCGGTCCAATTCAGTTTTAATTATTTACACAAACATAACTTGTAGACTAACTTATTTTGCGCTATATTTTTTTTGTGTGATTTTTTAATGTGACTAACTTTTATGATAATTAACCATATTCTACGAGTATTTTATTCTATTAATTACTTCTAGGTGACGCCGTTAGTTGGAAATGGAGAAACTTACGTGACAGCTATTCAAAATACAAGAAACATATTTCGTCTCCTGGTGACGAACAGAGCGCGAAGACTGGCCTCGTCAACTGGCGCTGGGCGTCATTGATGGCTTTCCTAGACCCGTACATCCGGAAGACTAAAGATTTCCAGGGAACCGACTCTGAGAGCCTCGAAGGACCAACTGAAACTGCAAAAAGAAACTCAGATAGTCCAGAAATAGTACAAGAAACGAGCAACTCAAGCTTTTGTCCGATATCTAGCAGCAGCAAATTCGATAATACTATTAATAAATATAAACGTAAAGCCCCAGAGATAGACGAAGTTACAGTCGATCCGTATCCTCAAGCAAGTTCGCCGAACAAGCTAGATATGACGGATTATCTGTTCCTGAACTATGCAGAAACGTTTAAGAGCCTAAGCAGGAAGAGACAGGCGATGTTAAAGTTAAATATGGCTAAGATGTTCGCGATGGCAGAACTTGAAGAGTTGGAGAGTGATCCGATTAAGTTAAAGGTTGTAGATGATTCGGATTAAATAATGATAGGTATTGAACGAATACGGATTTGCTTAATTACCTGTTTCACTTTCGAGATCTGAGAAAAAGTTTCTGCTTCGTAGTTTGTATTGCTTACTGATATAGTGCCTATGTTTTGCACATAACATGAGTTGAGAAAATAAACATACTTACTTTCGTAAAATATCTACGTTTCGTTTAGCTTCAGACTTATTTTGAATAGATACTAGTACAACCTATTCTCAACTAAGCTGCCAACAATTAAGTAGAGAGCTGAGAACTATCACACCGAGCACCAAACCAACCAAACGTTTGCTTCAGCTTCAAGGCGATACTGATAAACCGCTTTAAACCCAACTGTAAGCCAGTTGATCACTCCCTTAGAGAAATCAGCTGCAGCAGCAGTGCGACCAACTTATCCATGCAGCTGGCTAAATGAAGGAACTGAACATTTCTAAGAGAACCTCCTTCAAAAAATACAATGCTCGATCTCTTAGAACTTTTTGCACAAGTTGGTTAAGCGAGCGATTCGACGCCTCGTCTTTAATGAAGGCGATTTATTCTTATTCGAATAGTGAAGGACTCAACTTCTTTGGCAAAAAACGCCGTTCAAACTCGAAGAAGTTTTGAACTGCTATGCTGAATGGAAGTAATGGTGTCGTGAGACTTAAAATGGATTGAATCTATAAATTTTTAAGCAACGATTGTTTCTAGATTTTAAAATGAGAACAAGTTTTAAATAAAACAAATAGGTAAATTATAAAAAAAATTATTTTTTTGGAAGTCTAGACTCTATACATCTTTAATATATATAAATCTCGTGTCACAATGTTTGTCCTCAATGGACTCCTAAACCACTTAACCGATTATAATAAAATTCGCACACCATGTGCAGTTCGATCCAACTTGAGAGATAGGATAGTTTAAATCTCAAATTATAGTCGCAATTTTAATTTATTGCAAATTATATATATACTGATAATTTTTACTATAGATTGACAAGTTAGCATTAACATACTACGGTTGCTATAGTTACGCAATGGCTTTTGACAGGACAACGTCTGTCGAGTCAGCTAGTAATAAGATAGTAAAAAACAATGCGGTAGGTGCTGTGAGGAACAATGCATACATAAACATAGGTACATACTCTCTAATATACTTTTCGTCTTGAAGAAGCAGGGAATTTTTTTAAACTGCATACTATTTATTAGGCGAATAAAATCGTTGAATAAAGATCGATTTCATCATGAAGAAAATATAGCAAACTAGCTGACTCGACAGACGTTGTCCTGTCAAAAGCCATTGCGTCAATTCTATTTGCGTAACTATAGCAACCGTAGTATGTTGATGCTAACTTGTCAATTTATAGTAAAAATTATCAGTATATATATAATTTGCAATAAATTAAAATTGCGACTATAATTTGAGATTTAAACTATCCTATCTCTCAAGTTGGATCGAACTGCACATGGTGTGCGAATTTTATTATAATCGGTTAAGTCGTTTAGGAGTCCATTGAGGACAAACATTGTGACACGAGATTTATATATATTAAGATAGTAAAAAACAATACGGTAGGTGCTGTGAGGAACAATGCATACATAAACGTAGGTACATACTCTCTAATATACTTTTCGTCTTGAAGAAGCAGGGAATTTTTTTAAACTGCATACTATTTATTAGGCGAATAAAATCGTTGAATAAAGATCGATTTCATCATGAAGAAAATATAGCAAACTAGCTGACTCGACAGACGTTGTCCTGTCAAAAGCCACTGCGTCAATTCTATTTGCGTAACTATAGCAACCGTAGTAGGTATGTTGATGCTAACTTGTCAATTTATAGTAAAAATTATCAGTATATATATAATTTGCAATAAATTAAAATTGCGACTATAATTTGAGATTTAAACTATCCTATCTCTCAAGTTGGATCGAACTGCACATGGTGTGCGAATTTTATTATAATCGGTTAAGTCGTTTAGGAGTCCATTGAGGACAAACATTGTGACACGAGATTTATATATATTAAGATAGGTAACAAAACCTACCAATAGTTTTCGGTTCGTACAATAGATCTCACTAATTAATAAATTCGAATTTTGAGACAGGCTACTTTTTTGAAAAAAAAAAGGTTATAACAAAAATGTGTGAAAACCACGTTAGTTTCCATAGTAAAAAGGTTCTTGTTTGATTTCGGGTAAAACTTTCGTTTACAACTAATATATGTACTCTCATATTTATAACTGTTATTTTATCATTATTATTAACTTCCCTTTGCAAAATTGATACCCCTGCCTATTCTCATTGACAATATTATAAATTATTCTCAGAAATTTCAATAAACTTAAAATTTCTAACAAGCTTTGTGAATTATTGAGCGCTGAACTCGGACAGGCTACTGTACCCAAAGCTTTATCAAAGAGAAATCACATCTAATCGAGTTACTAGGACTTTCACAGAAGAGGATCCTATTTCTTTATACTTGAAAAGTTTCAGGTAGTCCAAAAGGAAAGTTTTAACACAATTAACTGTAGTTATAAGAGGGCCTTTGGAAATTAACGATCCTCGTAAACAAGCAGTTTCTTAACATAGTATATCAAGTCAAGAGGTTGGGAACATTGCCTAAGGCAGCAAATTGGATCGTACCTAAGTAAATATTCAGGATCAGACAGAAGTTAATAGCAGGATAAGCTAATTTCAGAATCTAATTCTTGAACTGAGGCGAATGGTAAGGGTAATTGTTATACTTACTCGTAATGTTGTTAGATAAACGCTAACACAGTTTTAGCGTAGATATAGATAAAGGCACCTTTTTAGCTAAAGACAAAAGAAAATTGTAATACCGAAGTATACATAGACATCAATAGGTATAGTATACCTATTGAAAAATAATAGTAAACCTTAAAATCATGTATACCAGGTATATATAAAAGGAAAGGGTATGATAAGCCGAAAAAGGAGCTCATAGTACTCATCATTAAGAACAAATTTTACAGAACAAACCCGGAATTTGCGAAAAAAAAAAATCTGCAGTTCCATTGAAAAATGTCAACGACACTAGACAAAATGTCTGGAACAGCTGCTTTTTTTCGTGAATTCCGGGTTGGTCCCTTAGTAAAAGTAGTTAATTGGGATGAGTATTATGAGTTCTTTTCGGCTTTCTTTTCCTTATAACATGTGTATCCGATATTTTATCTATCTCTCATTAAAATAAGTCAAATTACATTAAACGAAGCCAAATCCATACAGCTTAGGTATTGTAAAAAGCTGTAGGCAACGGGTAATTACCTTATCCCTACCCACATAATTAACCGTATAACTCGGTACCTATCCACTTTGTGGTGTCGAAGATAGAAGCTCCTGGCTCGAACAATTGATTAGGTGTAAGGCTACCGGTGCAGGTCCATTTACAACGGCCGCGGTTATTGGCAATCTGGGGCACATACCTGCGCCTGTCTCCATTCATTACGGTAATATATCTGGCTTGTTAGAGAATTCAGGTTTAAGTACTAAATTGAGAAACGATCAGTCAAGCTGTTAAATAAACTATTATCTATAGGTAGATTATCTCTTAGACTCTCTGAATTGTTGTCGTCTGCTTGAACAAAATACTGCACTGATCTAATTAGTGATGTTTTGCAAAGAAATACAGTGACGAGCCCTAAAATATTTTTATATTTTATTGTGCCGAAGACTTACGTGAAATACTATTAATCCAGGTAGTTTTTTTAAACAAAGTAAGTGGGAAACAATGGGCCTCGTGATAGTAAAATGCAGAAAAACTTAAAATCGTGCAAACTACCTACCTAGGTACGGTAGTAAATATGCAAATCATATATTATATTTATTTAATTGACGATGACAATAATTCAGAAGCGCGAGCGAGTTTGAGATTATTCCGTAACTCCACTAGCAGTCGTTTCTATCCGTGACATTTTCAATTTCTTGTCACAATCTGCAATAAGCCCACAAATCCGTATTCATTGGTAGCTCTGTCAACGTCTCAATATATGATATCGATTGAACCCTGGATTACTCATTCACTGAATATGTAAATCCTTCATGTGCCTACAGGCGCTATACGTTATTTGGATAAATAAATATGGATGTACGAAAGTAGCTACAAAATTACATAAATGGAAAGGGATACCAAAGATCTTAAAAGTAAGGACTTGCTTTCAAACATTTGCATCTCAGTGTGTCTTAGTTAATTTAATAGTGCTTGTAATTGACAAAACCTACTTTGTGCTTACTTTGATTCAAATGATTTTGATGATTTTATATTTTGAATTAAATATTACAGGTTATTTAATTTAGGTCATAGCTCAGGTTAAACGATAAATAAAATGAATTCCCCATTTTTTACACTGCAGACTTGCAGTGGATAAAGATTAAATTAAATTCAAACCTACGTCAAACCCTTCGATATACTTATCTTTCTCTATTAAGTATCACTCTCAAGTATGACTACAGTTCACCAACAAAGCCAGATTCAAATGAATTCCCATTAGTGAACAATATAGATACTTGTGCTCATTACTGAGTCTATCTACATCATTGAAAAAGTTGAATTGGGCGGGTCCTTAATACAAGTCGGTGATGGAAACAATGCCAGATTAGATTGCTTTGTCCTTAGATCATTTACTTTTTACACTTTTGTCGAGCTTTTTGCTTCATCGGAAAAGTTTTACCTTGCGCATTTTCGCTTTGAACGAATTTTCATTGCGTGAGATCAAGGATTTTTCCCGTTTTTGGTGAAAACGCCTATGCGGAGAATTGCCTTCTACAGTATTGGCAACAAGTTGAAAATTGGATATGTAAGGTAAACCAGAGTACTTAATTGATTGGTATCAGTGTCTCTAGCACAAACACATTTTTTTTATGTTATAAATGTATGAAAAGAAAATGTGTGAAACCGGAATCAAGTGTTAACGAAAACCTTTTTGTCTAAAACAGTACAATATTTTTGCAACTATACGTTTGACCACAACTTAGTGACGGTTTAGTCGAAAATGGTTCGCCACTCGTCAACATACCTATATACTTACTTGCGCTATACTTGTAGTATATTGTTTGAAACTATATCCTAACCTAACTGTTATATAGCATCTATTCGTACAAAACTAGCTAAGAATAACACAAAACTTCACTACGAATAATTTACTAGGTAGATACGCTATGGAATAATATGAGAATTATGTTTCCTATCACTAACGTAGGTACATAATATATAACTACATATAGGTACATACTACCCATGACTGTGACTGCATATACAACTGCATGCATCACAAATCTGCTGTATAATTCAGAATTAATTAACCTATGTGATTTGATTTGGGAAGGTACTTAATACCTACAATTCAAATCTGGAATTCACATTTTTTTGGCTGTAATTTAGAGCATTTATTATTTCGTACTGTGTAGGTTTTTATAAGCAAATAAGATGAATAGGACGATACTGTCTAAACAGAACTATTCTAGTAATGGTTTATGCGTCTCTTTTTATTTTTATATGTGAAAGAAGGATATCAACAAACGAGCTAAAACTATGAAACATATATTATATGAAACTAAGTTGCCCGAAGCTTTATTCAGTCAAAGCTCAAACTTGAAAAGGCACGTAGAAACACAAAAGGTCAGCCAACAAAGACTAAAAAGTGCCATCAGGTATGTACTATCCCACATATATTTTTGCTTAACATCGCGGTCACTGCTAGGGCTACCATTTTAAGATTCATAAACACCTGAAAAAAAACAAAAAGGAAAATTTTAAGAAGCTGACGGGCCTACCTTTTATAATGGAAAAGAACTGAGAGTGAGAAAGACGAAAAGCCTGACATTGAAAACAAAATCTCGACAACTTATTCACAAAACTGTTAATAAAGCTTAATTAATTATTAGCATAATTAATTAAATTTTCATAGTGCTATCTAATCCCATAAAAAATATTGTCTAGGTGAAAAATCCGGATAAATCAAAAAGCCGATAAAATACCGATGGTAACCCTAATTTCAGCAGAAACTTTTTTGGCGGACTTCGTAACTGGCCGACTTTCAGTTTCTCGCAACATTGGATGCACATTTTGCCGTCTGCTTGCTTCTTTTTCTCTTACTAGTTTCATTTAGCCGTAGTGCTTTAGAGGTAAAGGAATCTATTAATTTCCGTCCGGTAGAAGTCATTGTGTGCGGATATCTCGTTTTTCCTTTTCCCTTTTTCCTTTTTTATTTCAATCGCACTAATTAAATTAAAGGTGGGAATGGGGAAGTTTTCTGTTACATAATAAAGTCCTGAAAAAGAAGAGTCGAACCTGAGTAGGATTAAGTTCTTGTTTCATATTCGTAATGGGTGCTTTTTATGGTTGATATATCAGGCGTTTGAAAACAGCCTACCTGATGATAGATACGTAGACAGTAGTAGCGTGGGTTTGCTCTTAGCGGTTTTTATCGTGAATCACCCCAATTCAGTCATTTTCTCCTTCCTCCCCCCCCCCCCCCCTCACACCCCTCAGATGAAGCGAACAGCAGAAGACATTATTACATTCTTGTAAGGAAGTTATCAAGATAATTACAATATTCGTATGCAGCTTGATACTAGACTAGCAAGCTATTTAACACTTTAACTGCGGCTAATAATCACATGCTAATAGCCGCATTCGCGTTGCACAAAGGAAAACACAAGGTAATATGTGTTTTTAGCAGTTAAAGTGTTAATACTATTTATTTATTAGTATGTCTAAGAAGAACAAGTACCTAGTTGTTTTGTATTCTATAGCTGCGAGTTAGTGGTCGTTGTCGAGTGAGTGCATCCGGGGCGGACCGCCTCTGCAATCCCCCCTTAACGCCACTACTGGTAAACACACCTAGCCTGCAAAAAGATCTTGTACCTGAATATATATTTTTCTGTTGACGGCGAGGATATCTTTAGAAGATGCTCGGCTGCGTTAGAGAGCAACCAGGTTATGTGGGGTAACACCCACTAAATCCCCTCGGTGGCCAGTGGCCAGCCTCTCTGCTTGACAGAGGGCACCAGGAACTCTGACGAACACTACACTAGCATACTACGTTATACCTATATAACCTAGTATGTAAAGAAAGAACTGACACAACATAAAATATATGTAATGATGAAGTTCTCATCATGGGTTTAAATTGTTAAATTTATGTTGCTACGAAAACGCCTTGCTGATATCGACACGCAATAACGTTACGCGTTGAAGTCTTTTACATCAAAATAACTTCAATAAACTATATCAAATAGCTAAGTCTATTTCCTAAATTCCAATTAATGACATTGCATAGCCTATCTTAACCATAACCTCTTTTCAGTGACGAGCTCAGTGCATTGTCGCGCTGTTGAACAGCAGTTAAAGAGTTCAGCTAAAAATTCTAAGTGACACTGAACTGTTTTAGACAAGATTGACGCTTACCATCAAGCTAGCGACATGGTCGTCTCGTGACTCAGTTGCATAAAAAAAAATACAATCTTATTTATTATCCTACTTGATTCTTTCTTCTTTCTACACGAGTGTGCTCCAAAATGCGTGTAAAATTCATTATACTCGTACTTACCATTGCTTGTCACCAGACCAAATTGTGATTCAGCGCAATCCTCTTATAAAATTGTGATTCAGCGCAATCCTCTTATAAAATTGTGATTCAGCGCAATCCTCTTATACTTAGTGGACATCTTTCTAATTAATTAAAATCCCAACTGTTTAGTCTTAAAACTACATTAAAACTAGTAAAATCAAAGCCATAAAAATTCACTTTATATTTAATTTATTTTTCAACCAATAATCTCTCAGACTATGTCTTTTACATAATTTATTAACTATCTAATGGATACGGATTACACAAATCAACTAAAACATTGACGTTTATTTTAAAGGTAACAGACGAGATATGACTTTGTTCGGACCTATCAATGAAAAGGGAAAAACACACTGATATTTTCTCTCTACAGGGCTAGTCCTATAGGATATGCTAAGCCGAAAAGAGCTCATAGTACTCATTATTAGGAACAATTTTTACTATGGAACCAACCCAAAATTCGCGAAAAAATATCAGCTGTTCCATAGAAATACTTGCATGCCCTTTAAGTATTACCTTGTATTTCAATGGATAGACATTAAACAGTGATCTACCTTAAGAAATTTTCTCGTCTAAGACGCGTCTCCTGCGAGTGTTTTCGTCACACACTACGTCGAAACGGCTACACAAAACACTTCTTTGCTATACATATTTGGGCGAAACACGTGCTCGACTCATATAGCAAAAACATGGAGCGAAACAATGTTTTGTGTTCGTGTTTTTGTGTAGTGTTTCGGGAAAACAGAGTTTGGACGCAGCTTAATAATAACAAAGATTTTAGATGACAAAACCTTACCGTCTTTGTCTAATAGACCGAAAAATAAAGAAAGCGACATTTTTTGCAAATTTAGTTCTGTCAACTAAACCTTAAATTTAAAACTTACGTAGTGGTATAATGGTTAGGTAATTTTACACTTTGGTATTAATTTACAATATGAATTAATACCAATATTTTATTTTTTCATTTACAGCCTAACATGCTATGCATTGCTTACTAAAATTTATTAGATATATTAAAAATTTGATGATATGCAAATCTTAAGCTACAAAATATTTACAACTATTATTAAGCATATATTTCTATATAATAGGCTAAAAGTTACAATTTCATCTAACATACATAATTTATACATATTTTAGCCAATAAAACGAAGTGAGGTACATTCCTATATATAATTCTGTAACGTTTAATCTAACAGAACTGTGTTGAAAATGTAATTCAAACATTTATATTTTTAACGGTATTCCTATGTACCTGAATATTTACGAATATTAAAGTACCTAAACTGTACAAATGATCATAGAGTAATTATTATAGTAGTATCTGTAGTTAATATTATTTTAGGCAAATGAAACGACTAGATTACTAAACGTGAAAATGTAAGTGTGCAAATTTATGAATTTTGAAAGTCAGGTGTCAGTTTAAAGGCGTGTCTCCAGCGCGGGTTTCGTCTAAAACATGTATCGAAATCATGTTTTGTGTAGACAAAAACACGCGCAGGAAACGTGCTTTTAGACGAGCAAATCGTCGTGATCGTAGAACAACGGCGAATGTGCATGTTTTCGATTTTCATTTTATTGCATAAAATAAATTATCAAAATCCAAGTTTTTGTTTGTTCAGTCGATGAAGTAGAAATACTTAGTTAAATAGTTTATTGACTGAAGAAACAAAAACTTGGATCGAAAAAATGCACATCCATCGTTGTTCTACGATCACGACGAAATATTTTCATAATAAGATTAAGCTCTCAAAGAAATGGATGGAGGAACAAAAGGAATGGCATGTAAGAAGTGGCTTACGTGCCATTCCTTACATTTTGAAATGTCTAAATGCAAACTTTGTATGAGAGCCGACTCCAAATCGCGCTAAGATGTGATGCATGCTGCCAGGTTTACTGAGGATTGGTGTTGCCCTAATGTTGTATCACAGAACGTTCCGAGCTCACTTTTTACTTACACAACATAATTAAAAAAGTTACTTTTACTCACACAACAAAATTTAAAATGTTATTTTTACATCACACATAATTTTTTTTAATGAATCTCACGATTATAAACTTTTAGACGAATTCTAGAATAAACATGAACAAACGTTTATTTAACAAAACAAGTTTGGATTGAGCAATTCTAAAAGGTTATTCGGAAAGGGTATGTTCAGATAGATGCGGATCATTTGGCTATAAACCAAAAAAATATTAGATGTTCGAAAATGACAAGTTCGATTTAAGTATTGTATGCTAAATAAACATACTCTTTCTAATCAACCCTGTTTACACCAGCGCTGTCACAAAAAAATCTTCAGGTTTTGAAATTTACACAATACCAGAACTCTTAAAAGTCGTTGTTATCACTTTAACTGCGGCTAATAATCAGCGCTTGCCTTAAGTGCGGCTAATAGTCAAATGCGTCGTGTTTTACGCGCCTGGCGTGTGTAGCCGCATTCGCCTTGCACAAAGGAAAATACAAGGTTTGTGTTTTCCAGAAAGTGTTAAACCGCTGGCCTTTACGAAAAACATGATTTACATACACTGACGTACACAAAATTAAATCATGCAACAACCATACATTTAAACCGAAAATGTTCTTACGTATTTTATTAAATAACGAACTAATAGGTACGTAACTTAGGTACAATTTACCAATAAACCTTATAAAGTATAATAACTACATAGTAAGCAATAAAAAATACGTTGGACGTAAAACAATTACCATAAAATTCACGATGAGATTGCCATAACAAAACTAGAATAAATAAAGTTTTTATTAAAGGAACTGCAACAGTCACCCGCATTAACTTACAGTCCACTGCGCACATTAAATACGCCACGCTAGACACTGGCAACCGCAAGTGTTCTAATTTCAAATTTACAACACATGGCAACACTGTATCGTTTACGCTGAGCCACAAAAGCGGTTGAAATGGTCCTAAAAAGTTTTATTGGTAACCTGGATTTTAACGAGTCACCTGTAAAAGTTTAACATTTTCTCTTGTCACTTTACCTCAAGATATAACTGAGGCAGAAAGTCAGAGTCACTAAGTGATTTCGTCCTCAGTGGTCAGCACAGAATGGTCAAGTTTGACGACTTGCATGGTGATTTGTTAAAACTCAAATTCCGATAAGTGGTCATAATTTCTTTGTTATAATATTTTTCTAATTAAAAAAAATTGTAATTCTCAAGACGAATCTTTTTTGTGCTTCTTGCACTGAAATACTGGGCCATGATTATTAGTTCCTGCATTTTTAAAACATTATTCCTTTTCCTATTTGTTGCCATGTTAAGGTAACGCTGTATACGTCATTTCCAGACGCGCGTTTCCATCTTTTCTAAATTTAAAATTCACTTTAAATGTAAAAAGTTAAAGTTAAAAATTAACTGCCAGTCACATCGTTTTGATATGCTCTTAGAGCCAAATGAATTATGTTAACGCCACTAAGCAGAAGCAAGCTTAGGTTTATTTGTGTGCCCGCGTCGGGGGAGCTGCATTCCTGTTCTCGGTACTCGAGGCAAAAGTTCTGTGAAAATACAAAACAAATGTTAAGTGAGATCAAAAATATTAAATGCATTTCAGTTTAATGCACGAGAAGTCAGACTTGATGCATGGTTGTTGTAGTAATAAAGTTAAAAACAAGTATAGGACCTTCCACGAAAAGGTTGGCATACCATTGGTATAATAATGTTTCTTATAAAGTTTGGCATAATCTCGATATTGTTTTTTGTTTCGATTTAAAATGTTGTAAATGTGTTATGCTATTTGTCCGGTCGGTAAAACCATTATTAGTTACAGTAAAATATTTGATCTTACTAGAACCACTAGAACTCTGAATTCACTATGAAAGAAAGAAATCCAGTTGTAGCCAAGCGTACTACACTACAGTATTCTGAATTTCTAACTTTTTATTTGACTACTCTTTTTTTTATTTGTTTTTCCATTTGCCAGTAAATATTGTTCTTAGCACAAAAAGCAGTTCTTGAAATAAAACTGTTCATTTACAGAGATTTATGACACATTTTACCTCTTTATGCTAACACTGTCTTTGAAACTATTTTTGTAAAAACAGACTACGCGAACATTTCCCGACTACAGATCTTTCAGAATACCATTAAGGATTATGACGACTCAGCGAAATCATAGTGCAATTCAAGATTTTCATTAATCCAGTAAGCCTTCCGACTTTCCTATCTTGGTCACGAATGCCAGCAAATTTCGAGCGATGCTAACAACTTGAAAGAATGCCAAAAGCCATCCTTTTAACGCATGAACATATATAAGATTTCGTAAGGGGCTGGTAAATGATAAGGCAAGTCGGCATGATAAAGTGTGTTGTTTATTGAATGCCAGAGTTATGAATGAGCCAATGCGACACTAACTGGGTCCTGTGGGTTAAACGGCTCCAAGACCCACTAAATTTATGCTAATAGAATGATGACCCCAACGTTTATTAGAGGAATTGAGTCACAATTAGCCGCCGTCGAGAGGAGATGCAGAGAAGTCTGGAAGGTGACTGCCTAACAATGGAACAAGATGGAATAATTTACATTAAATTTTTTGGTGAGTTAAGAATTTTTATATGGGTTTAAACCCATTATACCTACAAGTGCACCTTCTGATATACTATTATATTGTAGTAAACAAGAAGTGGTACTATTGTAGTAGATATATCTACTAGTAAACTAGTATTCTAGTATGCTATGGTAGGCTTTAAGAACGTCCATTTGACTCTTGGTTGAGCATTGCGCACAAGTTAATGCGGTTTTGACATCTGTAAATAATTTTAATCTCTTCAGGGCACTTCCAGTCACGAAACAAATCGGATGTCGCGGCCGCGTTTTCTTTCCCGTTTTGTTCACGAAAAGCGCGTAATCTTATCAAACAAATAATAAAGTTGGCGTCTGTGAAAAATATCACTTGTTGTTATTCGAAACGTGTTTCTCCTCCTTTCGAAGTTGGATTAAAAATGGGTAAAGAAAAGTAGTAAAGCGGAATATCAGCTGTATATTATAAGGGAGTCGTTAGATTTGAATTTGTACTCGGAATGACTACATTTTGCGGTCGTTTTTTAACAATAAAACTAGTCGTCAAAATAAAATAAGAAAAGATATTCCTATTAAAGTATTATAGTTTATGATATTATCTGTTACATATGATTCACATGAAAGTTATTCTATGATTTGAGCTTCATTTAGTTTACGATGAATCTTCACTGTATAACGTCTTATCACAGAATAAATTATAGTACCCACAAGTGGTAATATGTACATTTGTATTTGGGAGCTTAGCGCCTGTATACAAATACTCTTTGACATCAAAATTTAACGTCAATTCCGAGGTAAGTATACGCGCTTACAATTGGCCAGATCCAGACGCTCTGCGCCAGGATTGGCCAATCACCGATGATAAGCTATGCTGCCTGAAGCCATACTATTGTCGTGAAACAGAAATAGATGTGACCTATGAACGGGATATATGTATGGTCTGTGATATTTGGTCATTAGCAACTTCATGAAACGCGTTATTTACTGTAATTATAATAATAGTAGTAAATTAGAAGTGCTTACTGTAATTTACGTTACACATAAGTGCTTCAGGTATTAGTGAAATGCGCACTTAAGCACTAAAATGGCTAATGGCACTGTTTATGGCATCGAGACCCTTATTTAATGGTGTGTACTAAAACTTTTAATGAACGGAATTCAGGTGTTTTGGTTATTAGATGAGTAAAACAGGTAAGGTAGGTCCGCCTTATAAGACAGAGGTCCCGGGTTCGATTCCCGGCGGAGAATTTAAATATCTGTTCTGGGTCTAGGCCTTTTCATCCCCGACACAGGGTATCCCTGGTAGGGAGCTGTGAGAGTGAAACGTTTATTGATTTATTTTTATTCGACTGCTCTAAAAGAAGATTAACGAAGTACGGAGGAACACGAGGCTGGTCGCCAGCATGATGGTCTGACCAAGTGAAAGAAGCCACCTCGTCTTCTAAATTCTACTAGGTGGTGACTGCTACTTCGGGTCGGAATCGGTGGAGGCAAACTGTCCGTTTAAGGGTTCCAGTGAAAATAAGAGACCGATTAAAGAAGATAAGGAGAGTACGGTTTTTTTAAGTTTGAGTTTTGGTGTCAGTTTTTAGGTCGCTTGAAAGTCTGACATAGCCAAACGATAAATGAAATTGATGTAAATATACCTATTTATTATAATATTGTTGGAAAAGGATAGTAAGTTATTAACTTACCTTGATAATATTAGAAGCCATTCGTTTTAAGAAGGCGCTAGTGAATAGAGCTGCCTTATCGCCGCAAGATCTCTGCACTGTCTGCTCTGAGCACGCCAGGTACTCTTGGAATGAACTGTGAACAAAAAACAAGTATTTATTTTTTTCTGCTAAATTATTTATACCTGATTTTAAAAAAAATGGGTAATGACAAGAGATTTACTATAATAGAATTAATGTATCTCTTTTTCCAGTACTTAAACTCTAGTCTCGCTTTAGGTCTAAAAAGTACAACCCGCCCAGGTAATATAGTTTAAGTGTGTCGTATAACTAAAATACTAAAAAAACATATAAAAAGTCAGCAAAATATTGTAGTCAAATCTATTCTATAAGGTTATTCAGAAAGGGTATGCTAAGCCGAAAAGGGCTTATAGTACACATTATTGTGAACAACTTTTACTATGGGACTAACTCGAAATTCACGAAAAGAAATCAGCTGTTCCATAGAAAAATGTCAATGACACTCGACAAAATGTATGGAACAGCTGATTTTTTTTTCGCGAATTCTGGGTTGGTCCCATAGTAAAAGTTGTTCATAATGATGAGTACTACGAGCCCTTTTCAGCTTAGCATACCCTTTTGAATAACCCTGTATAGGTATGCCACCACCGAAGTCGAATTATTGATCGATGTATACCACTAATATTATCAAGAGGTAAAGTTTGTATGTAAGACGTTGCGTGGTTATCACCGGTAAGTAGTACAGTAAGTGAAAAGTTAGGTGCATCTTCTACAAAACTATCTATAAGTACTTTATATTTGTTCACATACAGAAGGTTCGTAATGTTATTAAAAACTGTCAACGAAGTGGGATCAAGAGGCGGGTGGTGGCAGGTATACCTACTGGTGCTATTGGGACAGCGATCGGTGCCAGCAGCCCAGGGGATTATTCCGAGTGGACAGAAATACTCGGAACATTCCGTTTGTGAGCACTTAGGGGTAAGGCCGCACTGTATTTTGAAGGAACGAAATTGCGACATAACCTAAAGACTTGGTCTTAATTTTTATTGTTGTTTTACCGGGTTATGGTCGGTGAAGGAAAACATCGTGAGGAAACCTGCATACGTCCGGAGAAGAAAATCAATGGTTTATGTGAAATATGTGAATCCACCAACCCGCACTAGGTCAGCGAGGTGGAATACGGCCTAATCACTCTTCGAGGGTAGACCTGTATCTCAGCAGTGGGAGGATTAAAGTTTCTGATGATCATGACCGGGTTATAAAAATGGGTATATAAGCCGAAAAGGACTCATAGTACTCATGAAGAACTTTTAATATGGGACAAACCCTGAAACCGCGAAAAAAATCAGCTGTTCCTTAGAAAAATGTCAACGGCACTCGACAAAATGTATAGAACAGCTATATGGTGCAATAAAGCTACGAGTATATTGTATTTCATTCCAAAATGCAAATGTATATTTTGATAATTACGAGTATAAACACGATATATTTTGGATTCAATCATAGTTTCAAGTTCAGTTCAAGTTCAAGTAGCGCTGAAAAATATCCAAACAAAAAAAAGCTGTACCAATACCTATACTCTGAGCCTTGATATTTTTTTAGTAATCTTTGAACTCAGCCTGCAAGTTCTGCAAACTAAATTGGGTGTTGCTAAGACTATTTAGAGTTTACATTAGTTTGTATTCTACAAATTTATTTAAATAAGCATGGTACGTACAACCCGGTCACAATATCTGTGCACCTGACCTCGTGACGTCATATGTCTAAACTTAACAATAAATATTAAAAAACAAAACAACAACAAAGCGAAAATATCTCAAAATTATCGGGACGTGTATCGGCAACGAAGATGCTAACCGTACTGTCGCACCGGGGAGTGCGCGGAGAGGTGACAGGGGAAGCGGGAGAGGCGCCGCATTCCAGCGAGGTGCACAGATATTGTGACCGGGTTGTAGTTACACCCCATTTTTATAGATTCTCATTTATTTTGCGGAAGTCACAAAATATTTTTTTTTTGATGATTGGCTTTGATTCTTACATTTGACTTGGACCATCTGCCGTGATGGTGAGCAGTGATCGTCATTATGTGTCCATGAGTCGTGAGGTCGCAACGCAATGCATCTTGGTGTGACCTCACCTTCATCGCCGCTTGGCCCTGCCAGATTTAGATTTAACTTAATACTGCGAACTTGCCAAATACAGCTTTTCATTCAGATTCACACCGGATTTAGCATCGGAGCTTACTGTATAATAAATTCATAAACGGTATTTGCAGTTTCGACAGCAGTATTTACATACGGTATTCAATGAGGCTAAAACTGGAGCTGAAACTTTACCAAACGGGTATCACTATAATAACTTTAACTTTAACGGGTAACTTGAATTTGAAAAAAATAACTATTAATATTATCATCAGCTTAGTTACCACCCGCTGGTGGCTGACGAAGACAGAAAAGGAAGAAGAGTGATAGAGAAGGGAGAGAAGCATCAAAAGTGGATGTAAGATATTTTTTCATATCAAAGAGAAATATTGCATGCCCGATATGGGTCTACTGTCGAAACTATCTAATTTTCAGATCTTTTTGAAAACAGTGCCGCAATAAATTGATTTTGATTTTGAGAAAAAGAAAGTGAAGGTCTATACTCAGCAGTGGTTGGCTTATAGGCCTCCCTTTATTTGTGTCATTGTTTCCTGTGTCAGGCCAATTTATTAAGAACAATATAGATGATATCCTGGATTTTTTCACGGCGTGATGATGCTCGGCTTTCAGCTTTGCAGGCTTAGGCCATAGAACTGAGGCTCTGCTTTCGTCCTGCTCTGCTGAGGCCAGCAATCTTTAAGAAGAATAGTGAAGAAGCTTGCACCAAACACCATGTGAGAACGTAGCTGGGAAGAAAAAGTCCATTGATGTTTAAGTGATACACACCTTGTGTGAATACTCACCTACGTGAGTATTCAACACGGGAATACTCATGTAAAAATGAAGTCGTACACACACCAACTAACAGAATTTTGATTATAGAGATGACAACACTGCTATCTGCATCCTGGTCACGCTATTCAGTTGGTAACACCCCTCGTATTCATTTAGCTCCGAGGTCCAGCGAACTAATAACGACTTGGAAAGTATTCTCGTTTGTAAAAGTTGCCGGAGCTTCAGCAGATCCGATTTGAAGGCTTATTAAAAGTTTAAAAACTCAAAATGATTTTATCAGACTTTATTACGTAGAGGCGATGGTCTGTAAGGAAAAGTTAACCCTTTGCTCCAATTATTATGCTGGGGACTGCAAACTGAGACTTTGCAGTCAGACAGACGGCTGATTGCGGAAATTATTTGTTTTGACTACCTATTTTATTTGAGAAAGGGATGACGCCTCTTAAGTTCGGAGGCCAAGGCATAGTTTTGGTCGCTGCGCTAACAAAGTAAGTAAGTATGAGAACCTATTTTATTTTAGTCGTAAAAACGTTTATAGCAACCTAACAGTACTAACTACCAAGGTCTAAAACTCTAAGTACTAAAACTTAAATATATTTACAAAATTTCAATCTCGAGGTTTGTCCTCGAGATTGAAATTTTGTACTTGAATTTTGCAACCATTTATTTTATTCCATACTTAGCTATTTAGGTTGAGTAGAGTAGTTTATTTTGTTAACCATTTGTTTTCTGTGCGTAGCTAAATTTAGGTTGTGTAGTGGAGTTTGTTTGTTGTATTTTGATGTTGTTTAAAAATAGGACAAAAGATTTTCGTTAGAATGGCAACATCTTTACATGAAACAGAAACGAGTTTGTATTTACATATCCTGTATTTCCAACCTATACCTATCGCAGGAAAATGTAATACTACTTCGCGGAAACATTCAAAAAGGCTGACGCAGAAGAGCTTTGCGTTAACCAGCTCGAATATAAAACTAAAAAATTCAAAAATAATGCATAACATTATAACAGTAACTCATTTCATATTGCCCGCGGCAGTTGCGAACACTGTCGCTCGCGTTTTCGCGAGGTTTTTCCACGGGACTGCAATGTTTTTGTCCATCGTTCCATTGTGACACTGCGTGACCAGCGATGTATGAATCCTGTGATAGCGACGAATATTTTAACTAGAAAAAGTGACCAGAAGCACTAGCTTTTACAATGAAAATGTAATTTTGGTTCGCGTTTTTGCCTTTTTGACGTTGAGTGCCTAGCATTTTATCCGCTCCGAGTTTAAAGGAAGCTTTATGTGGTATGCGTTAAATTACATTTAAATTCCTTTTATGCTATTTACTGCTATCTTTGTATGAGTTAAACACTTATTTGGATATCATGGGAACAGGTTAGTAGGTATTTCTTTTATTTACGCTTGTTTTAAAGTAACTTTATCTGTATGCATACGTATAAGGAATTTTCAAGACACGCCGGCTAGACAGTTATTATCCTTAAGTCAGTCACTCAGTTAAGTGTGTCAGAACACTTAAGGCTAGTGCACACCAGCTTCGTTTGCACCACGTACAGGTATCACGCATTACGTCTACGTGCAACTGTGTTTTGTCTCAAACATTTCCATACACTACAGCTAGGGAATACAATCTCGAGTCGAGATCGCAAATTCGAGATCTCACGAGATTAGAAAGAAGCGTTTTTCTACCTATCTAAAGGAAGTTATTTGTCGTGAGATCGGGATCCCGCGCGATCGGGATTGCATTCCCTAACTACAGCGCAGCGGTAGGTACGTGCACGTGCACTTGCGTCTAATTGTACGGATCCGGTGTGTTCAGGCCTTTAACGAAGTGTTTGAAGCTTGTGTTAGAAGCCCTATAGGCTTGCTACTTCACATTCCAGGCTAAGTGGGTTTACCATCTTCGACATATCTAGTGACATCAAACGCCTAAGCCACTATAAAAACATCAACTAAAAAAATATATATTCGGACTGTTGTCAAAAACCTTTAAACAAAGCCGATTTTTCACGAAAACAAAATCCCCCGATTTACAAATCGCCTTCTGTTCACTTCATAAAGTATTCCGATCGGCGAACAGCGCTAAATGCTTAAAGAACCCCTAAGTGGCTCGCAAAAATAAATGTTTTCAGATTATAGCTGTAAAGGGCTGATAAAGAAGTCATTAACACACCGAGAGAGCGTTAAGTGCGTCACTTAATCCGCGCCGAATCTTAATCAGCCTTTAATGATGGGGGGATAGCCAAAAATGGGTTTGATTGGCAATATCAGCTTGTGCTACGTAATTGCGATTTAGTTCCTTTTTGAAAATTAAGAAATAAAATGGATATGCAGTTTTGTTTCAAGTTATAAGAGACCAGGTTTTTTGATATATTATAACACGGGAATACTCACGTAAAAACCTGATGAAGGTCATCGAATATGATCAAAACTAGTCGTAGTAAACGACTTAATTTTTACGTGAGTATTCCCATGTTAATTATAACAAAATGTGTCAAAACCACGTTACTTTCCAAAGTAAAAAAGATACCAAGTAATGCTTGTGTATGAGGAATATACGAGTACCACCAGGACCTATATGTTCTTGAAATGTAAGTACAAGTACAAAGTGTGAAGTAACAAACAAACACATCACATACCTACTCACCCTCCATCACAAACTTTTATATTTATCATTTCTATGTTTTTTTTTTATGTAATTGAGTGACGAGACGAGCAAATCGCCTGATGTTAAACGTCACGTTTGCCCATAACAGGTCTGCACCACCCAGAATTTTGAACTCGCAGAATTCAAGACCCTGCGCGGCACAGCACTGCGCTCGTCACCCTGAGATATAAGTTGTTTAATCTCCCATTTGCCCTGTAATTTCCCTGGAAACAATGCCCTTCCAACCAGATCACAGTAATGTTTGCACATTACTGCTTGGCGGTGGAATAACTGGCAAAGGTGTGGTACTTCCCCAAGGCTCTGCAAAAGAGCCCTACCACTATAAAAAATGCGAATGTGATGCGATGTGATGTGATGAAAAAAAATGTGATGCGATATGCGATTTTAAATCTTTAGTAAACAGGTTCTTTACGAGTATATAGTTAATCGTTCTTCGTAGACCGCACCATTGCTTAACATCAGGGTGTGGTTGAACCACGGTCGAACGCATAGGTATCTTAAAACCTAAAGACTTCGATAACATCACAGACCTAGTCGTGTTTTATTTAAGGCGGAATTAAATGTTAAATGGTTATCAGGTATCTCATTGGCATTAAAGACACAAAATCACTGAGTAGGGGTTTAAAAAAGTAATATAAAAAATTATTTACATAAAAATAAATATACATAATTTACACATAAAAAAAATATTTTTAAATTTAAATTAATTTACCTGTTTTAATTTTGTTTAAATCACCGCTCAGTTATTATTTATCCTCATAAATGTAAAAATGCACACAAGTAGCCGACAACATTTAAATCCAAAGTAAAGACTAAAACATCACGAATTTAAACTAAACCGTGCTTTATTTAAATAACGACCCAAAACTCGCAAATGAAATACGCCACGATCAATTTACATGCAAATTCTGGTATTTGTGACAAGTATTAATATCAGGGAAATTCACGCCTCAGTGGTCTATAGGTAGTTGAGAGTTGAGATATCTTTGTGTAATTAGGGAGGCCGTTCGATTTCTTGAATATTTTACTAACGAGGAACCTATTCAATATTCACGAGTAACCGTGCACGTCTCTTTGAAGTGAAGATCCGTAGTTCCAAGTTCCAGTCAGTTCCTGAGGCGTTTTCTGGGCCGATCGAGATTATTTTGGTCACTCTCACTGTCATGACTTTTCTAATGAGTGTGACAGTGACAGAAAAAATATCTCAATCGCCAGAATAAGGCCCCTGTTTAATGCGAACTCGATTCGAACGGCATTCGTTCTGCTTTGGCATCTCGAGATGGACTCGGTGACGAATTTAATTAAATACCGAGATAGATCTGAGATGCTGGTTAGGAAAGAAATGAGGACTAAAATGTTTAAATACTTATGCAAAACGGAATTAAAAAGTCTTTATTTCAGTTACAATGCTAACATTAATTTTATAGTCTAACAAACTAGCTTTGTAGAAGCCACCTCTACGGCGCGTAAGCCTACTCAGATTTCAACCCTGGAGCCGGGCTCTTAGAATGCGGCTTCGGTATCCCCTGCCTGTCGTAAGAGCCGACTAAAAGGGGCCTTTGGGCTCGTGGGTGGTCAGATTTGGGGATCTGGCTACCTAGCCGACTAAAAGGGGCCTTTGGGCTCGTGGGTGGTCAGATTTGGGGATCTGGCTACCTTCTCGAACGAGCCCAGGAAAGACAACGGCGCGGTGTGGCTCGTGTCGTTGTAGGGGCCGGAAAAGGACCAACGTCCTGCGAATGGTGCCTCAGGCAACTTGATAATTAAGGGGGCACTAGTATGAGTTCGTCAGAGACCCTGGTGCCCCCTGTCAAGCACAGAGGCTGGCCACCGAGGGGGTTTTAGTGAGCAACCTCACATAACCCGGTTGCTCCCCAAAGCAGCCGGGTATCTTTCTAAGATTTCCCCCCCGTCAACAAAAAAAAAAAAAAGCCTACTCTGACTTGTTACTCTTCACGTTTTTTGGAATGGTATTCGTTTAAACAAATAAATTTCAATGGAAATTTTACAAGTAATGTAACCAGTAAAGTTTGTTACACTTACACTACATAACCGAACACTATCGAAATAGTCCATTTCCTCAAAGGAACTGTCATTCTAACTAACTGACTAAACTGATCTTGATGACGTTTGGAAAGGGCCTTTTGGAAAACCTTTTATTTCGGAAAAATCTGAATTAACTCACGATTATCGGGACTGAAAATAGCGATGTACAACCCTAGGTTGTTAAGTTGCAGCTAGCTTTAGTAAGTACTTGTAGTAGATAGTAGAACTAACTTTCATGCTACACGTGGGTTGAGCAAAATCACGAAACTCTTCATTTACAGCTCGCAAGCACAAAAACACTAGACCACTTCTTGATCTCAAACTCCAACTGACAACCCCGGTTTGTTTTTACGAGACATTTTGATGAAACTGATTTTGAAATAACATTATTCGAGTAAACTTCAACGAAGGCAACGTAGAATTAATTCCTAATGATAGTAATACGAACCTTCATGCTACACAGAGTTGAGCAAAGTCACCAAACTCTTATTTTACAGCTCGCAAGCACAAAAACAGTAGAACTGCTTCTTGATCTCAAACGTCAACTGACAACCCATATGACTTGTACAGAATACGACCAAGTATTTGACGAGTGTCTGCGTTATCCCAGAGCAAGGTTGGGCAAAATCACAAAACTCTTCTTTTACATCTCGCAAGCACAAAAACACTAGACCACTTCTTGATCCCAAACTTCAACTGCCAACCCCAGGGTTTGTTTCACGAGGCATTTTAATGAAACTGATTTTGAAATAACATTCTTCGAGTAAACTTCAACGAAGGCAACGTAGAATTAATTCCTAATGATAGTAGAACGGACTTTCATGCTACACAGGGTTGAGCAGTCACCAAACTCTTATTTTAGTACAGCTCGCAAGCACAAAAATAGTAGTTAGAACTGCTTCTTGATCTCAAACGTCAACTGACAACCCATATGACTTGTACAGAATACGACCAAGTATTTGACGAGTGTCTGCGTAATCCCAGAGCAAGGTTGAGCAAAATCACCAAACTCTTCTTTTACAGCTCACGAGCACAAAAACACTAGAACCACTTCTTGATCTCAAACATCAACTGACAACTCCAGGGTTTGTTTCACGAGGCATTTTAATGAAACTGATTTTCAAATCACATTCTTCCAGTAAACTTCAACGAAGGCAACGTAGAATTAAGTCTATTCTGAGTAACGGGATTACTGTGGCCAAAGTAATTAACGTAAGATCTTGAGGGTGCGCCGTTTCGATGCTAATAAACTTTGCCAGCATGTTAATTAAATAAAGATTTCTATTTACGTGTACAAAAGTTGTAAAATTTGAGATATTGCTTCGTTACGACGAGGGCTTATTAAAGTAGGCGTACTTGTGTTTAATTTAGAAGTCTCGGAATTGCGAGGCTTTTGATATTTATCTAAGCTTCTTTTGGGAGAGTGCGTGCCGCCATCGAGGACTTTCTGTCGTTGGAGATTAGTTCGTATTTACAATACATAATTTTAGAGATAGCTATAAGTAAAGTACAGGGAAATAATAAAGATAAATGATCCTGAATTTATCAAAGTCCGATCAGACGCTGAAAAGTTCAGGTCGAAAAGTATTAGTCCAAAATTAAGGCCGCCCACCACTATTCCATACAAAGATACACACATATA
This sequence comes from Alcis repandata, assembly GCA_949125135.1. Lineage (NCBI taxonomy): Eukaryota > Metazoa > Arthropoda > Insecta > Lepidoptera > Geometridae > Alcis > Alcis repandata. Next base: position 6,447,438 of record OX421230.1, on the reverse strand, counting down.
CAATACATAAATTTATACAAAATATAAATTAATTTGTTAATCATGAGAATTTACAATTTAAAAAAAAACAGAAATAGAAAAAAACTTAATTTAACTTAACTTAATTAATTGAATTTAAACATTGTTTTGCTAAACCAACTTGCTTGCTAAATTTCATAAAGATTTTATCAACCCTACTCATGTCGTCGTCGGACAAATAAACGAACGTAGGACAAATGAACATACAACCCCCGAATTGTCTCATCACACTCTTGACTTAAGACTGTTGGTTCTCTCGGTCAATAATAATCGTGACACGCTCTCTCTATGCTAACTGTTTGCACTCGACAATTTAATTAATACTCAGAAGCTGTAAATCCACTTTCTAACATGAGCGATAGGTAGAGATAGTTTTTAAATACTGTAAACTTTCACGGATATCACTTTTAAATTAAATTACTGAGCCATAAGGGGAATAAACCGCGAGCTCAGCAATAAGTTACAACGCGGTCGTAAGTAAGTTCTATCAGAAAAGTTTAAGCTTTTACTTATAGCTCATAAGATTGTATTTTATTTTTAGATATTTTGTTCCATTACCCTGAAATTAAAACATTACCCTGCCTATAAGCAGGGTAATGTTTTAAGGGCAAATATAAGTAAGTATCCGTGACAGCGTACAAGAAGGGAGGCCAATGCTCAGCAGTGGGCGATAACGGGCTGATGATGATGATGATCCGTGACAGTATGTTTATATCTTTGTATTTTGCACTGTTTATCAAAGAAATTGATCTAAAATAACGGTTAATCAACAGTCAGAGTAGAGAGATATGGAAATTAGGAAGAGATCTTTAACCAGCAATGGGAAGAATTTGGGTATCCTACTTATATTATAAATATCAAAATCTGAATGTTTGTAAGTTTGGATGTGTAGAAATATGTTGCTAAATCACTCAAACATGGCTGAAAGAATTTAAATGAAATTTGGTGTGAAGCTAGCGCATACTCGTGCCCTGGATTAACGTATGGACTACTTTTTATCCCGGATTACGAGAGTGAAACTGTGGGGCTTAACTAGTTAATAATAACAAGCATATATAAATATTTTGATATTATAAGGAGTCTGTGTGTAGGTGGAGTGCCATTATGCAGTTGGGTATTTTGTTATTCTTTGAATACTAAAATACTTGCCAATGACAAAGTTGGCAACAGTATTATCTATTAACGGTTACGGACAGTTACTGTTGCGGACAGTCAATGAAGATGGCAAACGTAAACAAGTCCCCAGACATGTTTACTCGAATATTGCACACGTGGATTGTCAAAGCAATGTAAATATTTACTTACCAAATTAATGGGCACATTTATAACATGTTGAGTATTCTTTTTATAAATAAAAACGAATCGCTGTGCGTTTGTCTGGCTATAACTCTAGAATGATTGGACCGATTTCGCTAATTTTGATCTTGAAATATTTGTGGAAGTTCAGGGAAGGTTTAAAAGTAAAAAAAAACAGCGGGTGAAACCGCCGGGGGCAGCTAGTAATTTATAAAGATCATTACCGTTATTAACATCAGAAAACAAATGGGTTTTGCGCTTAAAAAAATCCAATTCAAATACAGACTAGTAGGAACCGGGAAAATATACGAAGCTTGTTTATCCATTTATTTGGAAAGTGTGCTCTTCAGGTCCACGATTTTAACAAATGTTATATCATAAGAGTACGAGCTACATTGTAAAGTGCTAAAATAAATATGAATAACTAGCGGCTCGTCCCGGCTTCGCACGGGTGGACACTATTGAAGTTTTAGTAAGGATCCCTAATTTTTTCAGGTAATAAATATAGCCTATGTCACTTTGGGATAATGTAGCATTCGAATGGTGAAAGAATTATTGAAATCGGTCCAGTAGTTTTTGAGTTTATTCCACACAAACATCCAAAAATACAAATCTTTCCTCTTTATAATATTAGTATAGATGAAGACTGTTGTCAAGTTTTCCTCATCATTATTATAAGCTTCTGTTGAACTTCTGTTCTGTTGCATAGTACTTATAGGCTTTATTATTTTATTTTTATGTTTTATTTTTTTATTTCCCCGACACAGTTTATCTTAGTGGGCAGGTACTCGTATGAGTGTAGGTATGAAAAGTTTATTTATTTTTATTTTTTTGTGACAGATATGCCAAGTACCAATGAAATGGTTATTCCAGCCAGAATGTTTTAAAAACTTGTATTCAATTCCCATATGGATATAGAACTCATTGCATACGAGAGGCACCAGTTATTCTAAGCACGAATTCCAGAATCGAAACAAACTGGGCACTTAGGAAAATAGAATTCAAAGTAAACCTAAGTGCGAGTAAAGCAGTAAAGCCCCTTAACCCACCTTTAAATTTTAGGATCTTCTAAATTTTACGATGAATATTTAGAGCAAAATAACTAAAAACTACTGAAATAGCTATGATATTTTGGTTACATAATTACTTACTGTCAATCAGATTCGGAATACTAAAATAACCAATTATAAATAGCCCTAAATTTGAAACAAAACAACTACTAAGCTACTGAAATAACTATGTTATTTTCGCTATTAATATCGTCCGTGAAATTCGAAATATTATGACACAAAATTTTAATTAATTCACAGTCATATTTATTACAGTTCCACTGTAATAAATATCATCAGTAACCTCTAATTAAGTATGTCAATTATGACGTTAATTTACCTCAAATTGAAAAAATATTTTTAACACCATGATTTAATTAATAATAAACGCTATATTAAAAGGACCTGGAATAAGTGTGGCATGCCGCTCGCTCTTATGGCGCTCTAGGTAAGCGTAAGTGAGATGGCAAGCGACGACCACTACCACCACGGTTACAATATACGAGTAAGACCCTGTGGCATGCAAACGGAAGGATAGATAGACGAACACGGCGACACTATACAAGGTAGATTCCTAGTTTGAAATAAAACTTAAGAAAAAACAGCACAAAAATCAACTTACCAACAAACCGTCTTCAGATACTCTTCATGGTTGACCACGCTATTTGACTGGTCCGTTTGGTACTGATCACTCTCCTGGTTCCTGCTCAACTGGGTCAGCGTCACTTCGTACTTCCTACTGCACGTCTCATACTCCGACCTCACGTTCTTCACACAATCTGCGTGCTCCAAGTATTCGTCCTGGTACTTCCCTCTCATACACAAGTCCTGGACGACGTCAATAATCCCGGCATATATTCGCCGAAACACCACTTGCTCGTGCTTCTCCATGCAAACGTTCGTGTAATTCTCTATGCATTTTATGCCCGCGCGGAGTTCACTGCAACAAAGTAACGGTAATGAGCAATTTTAACTTTTATCTCTGAAACGCTGAAATGAAATTGTGGAGATAACGACTTGGAACAGCCCAGTTGGAGCCGTGACTTTGTTATTAATGCGTTTGGTTAATGCTTTCATTATTTTCAAACGTTGAACGCCCTTTGATATTTTACTTTGTTTTTGATTAGAATAGAAGTAGCTGAAAGGGATTCTAGAAACTATTGCGAAAAAAGATTTTTTTTTAATCTTTTCCATTCTCGGTTGCTGTCATATTTACTGATACTCGTAGTATCATTTAGTCGAAATAAAAGTGTGTAACATATTTTTATTTGTTTGGATTTTTTCCCAATTTCAAACACTTTGACGAAACGAAATGATTGGAAATCCATCGAAAAAATTTCTGCTGCTTTTAGGCCTTTGATCGTCCCGGCAAAATGATAATTTATATCGGTCACTCGATTACTCGTTTAGTGTGGCTGGTTGGTGATGGTGGCCCATCAATTTTTCGACCACAAAAAAAAACAATGTTTTTAATTTGAACCAATTTAAAAGCAGAAACACGTAACAAGATAGACACATAGAAGGTGCATACTTTTAGGATAACTACCTATTGACCTTTCCTATTAGAGTTCATTTTCATTAATAATGTCCGTCATATCTGATCTACGACTAAAATAGCCTACACTTGTGTAGGTGAAGTCCTGTGACGTCATCTGTTTTTGTTTACAACGTGGCAATTGGCATTTGGATTGCAGCCAAATCCAGATTTCTATTGAACGGGGAATCTAGTTCTAATGTGTCTATAGAGTAGACTGATAATTGTCAATTTACTTGGCATTAAAGCAGCTGATAGGGTTCCCACGCAACCTTCATTAAACTACAAAAACTAACGCGACAAATCTGTTCTAAACTGTTATGAGGTCGGAGTATCCGAATTAATAATACGTTACATGTATCAATTGTAACAAAAAAAATATTTACGTTTTTTGCACAACTCTTAATTAAGCTATATTGTATCAATTTTATATCCGATATTCTGCATTATTTAGATTTTAGGTCAGTTTTATTTATTCTTAAATAAAACACATTGTACATTTTTTATTCTTTAGCTAGTTATAGGTTATCGTCGTCTTACGAATATTGATAAAAATCCGTGGCCCCTAAAACAGATGTTCCCAGTAATTAGTGCTCAGATATCGTGGTAGCCCTGTGGGGCTCAGCAAAGTGGCTCATTGGCTATTCAACGCTATGAACTGCTGAGCGAAGTTACTCAGTCGGACAACTAGTTTCAAATTGCTATTTACCACAAACAAGAGCACTAAATTAAGACGAGCGAGCTGCGTCGATTACCGAACTACGAAAACTTCCTCCGCCGACCCATTATGGATGGAGCTTCTAATAACTGACTGATGTTCTAGAGGTCAACTTTGGGTGGGTTATTGTTTCCATATAGTTCAGAGGTAGTGGCAGACGTTATACGCATACCTACTTAAAATAGACAATTAGACATTACATAGTGAAGACTGCTTCACAAAACACACTGAGTCTTAAATTTTAAATAATATTATTAAAACGAGCTTTTATGGCATTGTGAACCAAATCAAATTTCAGCTCAATCAGGTATCGGGATGTAGTACAAAATTCAGTAGGTATCAACATTTGTCCAAAACTGATGAACTGACATAAGTCATTTCAATTTTGCATAAATTAAAGCTTGTAAAAAACTAGGGCGGGCATACTTTTACAAGATAAGATTGACATTCGAAAGTTTGATCTAGTTATTTTGACACTAAGTAAAAATATACTAAATTGCGTGATGAGATGTCATCTATGAACATGGCATGATACCATGACCATGTACAGCATTTTTAAAAGCAATAAAGAAACATCAATTTGCATTATCGAATATCGATACGGTATGTGATGCCATTTACATTTGGAGGTGAATCCACCACATCTAGACAAACACTATTTTATAGAGTAGCTGTATAAAAAGTATAGAAACTATTTACATAAATTACGGCCGAAGAGCCTTCAATCCATTTTCAATAAATATTTAATTTATCGAAGTGAGACGGCGGCTGTTATAACATAAAAATAAACTCGACACCTAGATTTGGTATTCAAGTTTCAGTGTCTAGATTCTAGACAGAAATTCACATATGGCTACCTATTGCTTTCATCAAATATGTATATTGTAGATACTTTTAGTAAGATTATGTTTTTATCGTACGTTGCTACCGGCTTCATATCCAATCTCCGCTGGTCTCAAGCAGGAAAAAAACTCCTGCTTGACCAGTAGTAATCGAGACTATAATTACGGATCACATATGTGTTGTCACCACCTCGGAAGAGAATTAATAATCATCTCATAAGCTAATTATCTTTAATCAGACATAATAATTATTGCCCTTATATCATAATTATCAACGGGACAACTCACATATTATGTAAATGATTAAGTTTAATATTTCGACTATAGTGTTCCGTATTCCGTGTACCTTATTAAAACAAAATGTGTATGTTGTGAATTCACTACAAGAAATATCTTTTTCCAAAAGTTTTCGACGTAAACGAGAGAACATTGATAGTCTTATTACTCGAGAAATACCGCCATTTCCTTGCAAACGATAATTCAATTACTACAAAATACCCTTTAACAAATCAATTGGTTTTCAATTAAAAAGGTATCAGACGATCTTGAGATAGATTTAAAAATCTTGAACGTAATATAACTTGAGCGCCTTGAAAAGCTTCTACGAGAAGTAACGATGAGGCCACTTGAATGTTATTAACATTAAATTTATTTGAACAATAGCGCTCCCGAAATTTTAACACATAAATTATGCCGTAATACGGTAATTTATCATCGAAGTATGAAAGTGCGGCGAGCGAAATTAAGATCTTGATGTTTTTGGTGGTTGCGCAAAGGGTTCTGCTCTGACTTGGACTAAAGTTGGAATCCCGAAACGGGTTTATTTGTGGATTCAGTATTAAACGTAAAACAATATTAACAAACGAGCAAACTTGAGCACGGTTGGGTAACCGAATCAATGGTAACGTAGTAATGGGATAGTGATTTTGGACTGTGAAATTTCAACATTTTGGCCGACTCTGAACTTTTACGTCTGGCGCTAACTATCAACCGATTAACTAGATTTTTTTCAAGGTTCGAGTTCCGAAAAACCTTACTGCAAAATATAGTCTAATGGTACTCAAGATATGGAAACAAATCCAACTTCACTTCGCAATCAAAAATCGGTCAAACCTTTTGGACGGTAGGAAGTCTCTTATAAACACACACAGACAAAGACATTACACACCTTAATATTCTTGGAGTGTATGTAAGTAATGTAATGTAAGTAAAATTATAACTTTTCTCTACGGTAACCGGAAAAAAAATTATTCGCTAAACTGATACCCAAATAGTACCTTATGCACGCATTTTCCCCAAGTATTGTTTAGTTGTATAGTTGTTCTATTTCAATACCCGCAAAATCGTCATACGTGCTACTTTATGGCGTGTTCAATAACAATGCCCTTGCAAAACCGTGTGTAAAAGCTGATTCATGTCATTTCTAACGATAAATAATTCTCACGGCGCGGCGCTAGACTAATCTATGAATTTGCACATTATGCAATTATTATGAACAGTGGCGAATCCAGGTTAGGTTCGGGAGGGGCTAGATTTAACTGAAGGCAGGTGTTTTTAAGGTTATTAAGGATTATTAGGATTATTAAGGAATACACTCAGATACTTTTGGGGGAGGGTGTATAACCTCCCCCCCCGCCCCTTCTGGGGCTTGATATAATATTACCTCGATAACTCTTAGACCGGGCGCTAGAAGTAAGTGAGTATGCATAATGTGAGTACCGAATTTCGCCAACGGATATAAGTGAAGAAAAGGTCAAAGAATAATAATGTGGATCTTGCCGGTCAATTTTTTGGTCCATTTTTTTTTTACCCCCTCTTCTCTTATTCGTAAAGGGAATGTATTGAGTACATGATATAAAATCATTTTAATGATTATTTTCGTAATGATTTATAGTTTTTTCTAATGGTAAAAGTCAGGATGGATTCTTAAATAATAAGAAAAAAACAAAAATGAAAGTAATAATTTTTTTTTATTAATAAAAAAATTAAAGTTACATATGAAAAACTAGCGAATTCAAGCATAAAAATTTATTTAAAGTAGGTAAAAAATTACTCATTTTTATTTTGACATTTGTTATTGATGCATTTACATAATGAAATACAAAACAATTCTGATTTTTTGCAATTACAAGACATTGTGCGACAATTTGCAGTACATTTACATGGTGGAATTAATAACTCTGGTAAAGACGGCTTCGTCATTTGTCGTGGATGGACGTAAGTCACCGTTGAGCTTTTCGTAACCAAATGCACATTAATCAATGGGTGGTAATTATGTTTGATGAGCATTTTTCCATATAAATGTTTGTACTGTAGCCCTTAATAAATGCAAATGCAAAGCATCTGAAGTGCATATCACTCTCATCAAATTGAAATTAAAACCTATATTTTGAGATATCAGTATAAATCTGAGTTCATCAGCAGATAATTTTTTCTTCGAAAATAAATATGTGCAAACTGCTTCTAACTCTTTGAATTGCTGATTATTTAGGTCAAGGTTTCCTTTACCAAAGGCATGAGAGCTGTTTGTACGAAATCTTCAAGTTGCAAGGTTCTTCAATTTGTGAGGTACTTACTGGAATTACAATCAAACCATTTAGAAGCTGATTCAAGAATGTTCGTCCACATATTTCACGCAGTTAGGATTCAATCTTCCCATATTATCATAATTAGCGCAGATACAGATGTATTCGTCTTAGCAGTTTATTTCTGGAAATACTTAGCAAATATTGGGTGTCTCGGTGTATGGTTTGACAGTTCTCACACGAAGAAATGTTTTCTAGGATGCCATTTGGCTGCTGAATCACTGGGTGAGAACATATGCAATATTTTGCCAGCATTACATGCTGTAAGTGGTTGCGACACTACTAGTAGATTTGGTAGTAAAATGCAATGGTTAAAAGCTGCGTCTGAAGATTTCGTACAAACAGCTCTCATGCCTTTGGTAAAGGAAACCTTGACCTAAATAATCAGCAATTCAAAGAGTTAGAAGCAGTTTGCACAAATTTATTTTCGAAGAAAAAATTATCTGCTGATGAACTCAGATTTATACTGATATCTCAAAATATAGGTTTTAATTTCAATTTGATGAGAGTGATATGCACTTCAGATGCTTTGCATTTGCATTTATTAAGGGCTACAGTACAAACATTTATATGGAAAAATGCTCATCAAACATAATTACCACCCATTGATTATTGTGCATTTGGTTACGAAAAGCTCAACGGTGACTTACGTCCATCCACGACAAATGACGAAGCCGTCTTTACCAGAGTTATTAATTCCACCATGTAAATGTACTGCAAATTGTCGCACAATGTCTTGTAATTGCAAAAAATCAGAATTGTTTTGTATTTCATTATGTAAATGCATCAATAACAAATGTCAAAATAAAAATGAGTAATTTTTTACCTACTTTAAATAAATTTTTATGCTTGAATTCGCTGGTTTTTCTTATGTAACATTAATTTTTTTATTAATAAAAAAAAATTATTACTTTCATTTTTGTTTTTTTCTTATTATTTAAGAATCCATCCTGACTTTTACCATTAGAAAAAACTATAAATCATTACGAAAATAATCATTAAAATGATTTTATATCATGTACTCAATACATTCCCTTTACGAATAAGAGAAGAGGGGGTAAAAAAAAATGGACCAAAAAATTGACCGGCAAGATCCACATTATTATTCTTTGACCTTTTCTTCACTTAAATCCGTTGGCGAAATTCGGTACTCACATTATGCATACTCAACTACCTCTAGCGCCTGGACTATCTCGCTCTCATTAGAAATGACATGACAGTTACAGAGGCTAAGACAATTTCGAACGGCCTACCCCTTCCCCCTGAATCCGTTACCATTACCAACGAGTTATTATGTTTTTGTATGGCTTTGTTCACGTAGACTTCAAAAAAGCCTAATTTTTGCTGACTAAGTTAAGAATTTAATTAGGTATGATAGCACGAAACGGTTTTGAAAAAACGTTCAGCTAGACCACGTCTCCAGTTGATTTGAACATTTTCCTCGGTTCCTTGTTTACACATCAGACAGTGAGTCTTTTCAATAGAATAGCGATGTACCCGTATTTAGACAGAGTATATTGTTAAATATAGTAGCGAGTGGGTATAAAATCGATAGAATATGGAACATTCTCGTCTGGTATGCATATTCCTAGGAAATACTAGGATATCAATACACATAGTCATGTAGACATCCAAATAGGATACATAATAATGTCATCAAGACCGCTATCTATTATTATGGTAATAGCTAGCGGCATTATTGTAATAGCGTCATCGGAAAAACAGCTTTTGGTCTGCGAAGTCTTGATAGATTGGCTCTCTACTTAGAGCGCCCACATTTATTTTTGTTTTGGCATCGCAAAAACACAAAATATATATCAACGTATTATCCTAAGCAAAGATACGTTGCTTCACATTCTTGCGCCCTTTCGCTTCATCAATATTCATCAATCTTCTCATTCACTTTCGTCAGTGATGTCTCAGTACTGGTTTTTGAAGCACGTCTCTCAAATCTCCGAATGTTCAATAAATCAAATCACATAGTTTATTTGTGACCAAGCTTAATATTAATGAATTACAATGTAACCCAAAGGCCCCCGAACTAGTAAAAACTGTATTTCACTTTGATGTTATAATTTATTGAGTGAAAAGAGCACAGTCATTCATAATCTTGCAAGCTTAGGTACAGTTTTCTAAGGAGTTGCATTCAAAGCCGTGCTACAAAGAATTAAGAATTCAAATCGAATTGAACATCGAATTTTTGCGCGGCACTGTACCACTACAAGTTAACAGCTGTGATGTTCTGAAATTCCATTATACTATTATAGTAATCTTTATTCAATTGCAGAATAATTTTAAGTAAATAAACATAATAATTTCAATGGAATAATTGGTAAGTATTTCTAAAACTGCAACCCCAATTACTACACTACTAGAGGAAAGAGTTAGGTACTTAACTATCATAGACCGAAAGGTTGAAGGAAAGAAATGACTAGGAAGACCAAGAAGAACATTCTTAAACCAGATTAAAGAGAAGGCAGATGTCATGTCGTACAGGGAGCTGAAACCATTAGCAAAGGACCGCCAAGCCTGGAAGTTGCTCCACCGGCAAGAGCAACGCTCTTAAATTTTGAATGAATGGACTACACTACAGCATGGCTGTTGATTAACTAGCTAACTAAGACTGTACTAGCTATGAGTACATTCAGCTTCTACTAAAACTGCACAGACTCCCACCCCATCAGGGAATCAACTGTTCACAACTCCGCGTAAAATTCATTACATTTACTTTACAACTCGAACGTGGTGTTGTTATTAATTTGCTTTTAATTACGTTGTTTGAGAACGGTAACGGATTTACCGGTATGAAGGGACCATTACACAACCAGTAAATCAGTAGGTAAATAAATGTTTGTTTTTCCTCATTTTGGCGAATAAATAAGCTTTGTTTAGGTACGAATTAAGGTCATGATTATTTTTAATTTTTCCTGTAAGATCTCCGGAAAGCAGTTAAATATTATACCTATTTATAAGTACAATCGTTTTGGTATGAAAATGGTTTATTTTAATCACGTGTAGGAAGTTGGTAGATATACCAAGGTAAGTCGAAGATCACCTTATTTTACACCCAGAAGTAAATAACCAGTTTGTTTAAGTGTGTTGTCCCTGTCTAGAGCCTTCTCGTTGCATAATATAGTACCTAAGCAACTGGGTCATATTTGTCGATTTGGGCAATCCCCAAAAGTAGGTATACATAAGTAGACTTAGAAGAAAAGAATCCAAATGAAAGACGTTGAAATGACCTATTCATTTATTCGACCTCCGATAAAAATGGAAAATTACGAAGAAGATTTTCATTATGAAAATAGAAACGCTTAGTCTTTCTAAATGACGTTTGAATTCCATAAATTCTGTACAAAATTAATAATTACATCACTACTAGCTACGCCACATACTAGCTGCGCCACGCGGTTTCGCCCGCTATTCTACAAGAACCGTTAAATTTTCCGGGATAAAAAGTAGCTTATCCTAGAGCTAGAGTATACCTACGATACTTCCTTACCAATTTTCATTCAAATCATTCAACCATTTTTGCGTAATTGAGTACCTAACAAACATTCAAACACCTCAACTTAACCATTCATATTCAGTATTGAATCCAGGGGGAAGGCTAGGAGGCTCAAGCTCCCTCCAAAAGCACTCCAAATATCTGTAAACCCTACCCTTTTTTTGAACCCTCACCTTGGCTTATGCCCCAAACAAAAACCCTGGATCCGCCACTGATAATATCAGTAGGATAACGTTTTAAACGATACCGTTGAAACTTTATTTCGTTGGGGCCAAGAACCCATGACCACTAATCAAACCGCATTGTCTTCCGGCATTTCTGTACAATGCGGTAATCCCGCCTTTGAGTTTGAGCAATTTGCCCGTTCGGACTGCGAGTTGAACAAACAAACTTTACCCTAATTTCTTACCTATTCAAAGATTAACAAAAGTTTGAAATTGTTTATGAAACTGGCATGTCTATTTGAATTGTTAAATCCAATGTTGAGACGAGGAAATAAATGGTATGACATACCAAAGTACTTATCAAGTGGATAGTGAATACCAATTTATCTGTCTTGTGGCCAAATAGAAGAACTATAATAAATAGTATTAAGTGTCTCTAGAAAATGCGATAGTGTCTCTCTCACACAACTTTCTTGATAGTTGGTCCTTCGTATTGTTGTTTGTTCGAGTGAATGAAACTACAGAACGTAAGGAAGAGTGAACTTTATAGATAGTGTTGGAAAGTTGCCAACCCCATAACCTGTCTCCTATTTTTATTGCTTTTATTTTCGGCTTCAAAACAAATTCAGTAAATTGGTGGATATAGGTGGGTATATAGATAGGGCTATAAGGAAAGGGTATGCTGAGCCGAAAAAGACTAATAGTAGGTACTCATTATTACAAACAACTTTTACTATGGAATCGCACCTAAAATCAAATGGTCCCATCAAAAAAATATTTCATAATGATGAGTACTACAAGCCTTTTTGGCGCATCATACCCTTTTTTTAGAACCCTGTATGTGAAGGTAGTACTCACATGCAGCTTTTGTCCAGTTCTTCGCGAGTGAGAGCGAAGGAGATGTCTGGCGAGCTCAGAACTGGAAGCGCCATCGAACATCTCTGGAGAAGGTCTTCATCTCGGCTGCAGTGGTCTTTCAGGGCATCTGTAGACAAAAAACAAATGTCATATCTAGGTCAAAGATTATTAGAATTAGTCTTGCTATTCAACGAGGTAACGTCGCCAGCCTTTTGGGTACTTTACCCGCGGACAGTGACCTAAGCTCTGCTCGTTAACAATTTTTTTTTTATTTGAATTTGTGATCTTCTATTTTGTTTGTTTATGTGTATTATGTTATTTTATCTTCTAGCTTACTAATAAATTTTTTGCTTCGGTTTTAAGGTACATTTTAAATTTAGCTTTTTTAATTTTTAATGTTTTTTTCTGATTTTTATAATGAGTGAAAACAAAATCAAAATGAAGTCTATTTCCAGCAAGTTATATTAACAAACAATCGCTATTAGCGATAAGGCCGCCAGTTGCACTAGTAAAGATTTATTATCATTTTGCTTGTGATTTTTGGTGGGAACAATAAAGAGTTATAAATACGCCATCCACCTATCTTTTAGCTAATGATATATTTTTTATTACCTAGCTTTCAATAATAAAGTTTCCATCACTCCGATATGGCCAACCGCAACAAACACCTAAATTTTCCATGAGCGAAACTCGACAAGGCGCGGAGATTAAATTTTTACAAAAAAACTAATTTCGAGACTCATCAACGGCGTGTAAACGTTCATTTCCTCGTAACTTAACAAAACAAGGTCTAATAGGCAATTAATTTCGAAGCCTACACCTCCCTCATTTTTGAAGTTTGGGCGTGAACTTAAATGGGAGGTCTTTACTTCCTTTGAAGTTTCACTCGGGCCTGTTGAGTTCAGGAAATCTTGGTAGGTTTCCTTTGACGACACAAGGATCGATGGCAGAGTATGGTTTCCGCACTCCAGCGGAAAAGGCCCAAGTTGTTAAGAAAAAACATCGGTATAACATGTGTAGGTACGTACGTTGTATGAGATTGATTAGATTGTTTTCCGACCTATTTAGAACCGAAACAGTACTTGCGTCATTGCCTTCAGGTTTTTACACCTTTCTCATGTAGTCTTAAAATATAGGTTAGGGACATATTTTTGGCTAAGGTCCAATCTTAAGAGTAGTGACATTTTTGTTCGCATACTAAAACATAGGTCATTTCTATTTGAACTCATTAAGAGCTCGTGCCAAGACTCAAGACACACCCCAAACCGTATTCCCGACTAAATTAATTTAAATATCGGATTGTGCAGAATTTGAATAAAAAGTTACGGATCCGTTCAGCTAGTTTCGATCAAACGTACTCAAGTGCACGCTCTATGCATTTATGCATAGTAAAATTTCAATAATCGAATACGTATTCAAATCGGACATTTCTAGCACGAGCGAAAATGGAAACCGTATGCCGAAGGAATAGAGATGACAATTCTGCTAGTGATGTTACGTAGAAAACAAATAATACGATATAGGTATCGTTATCACGTAAGAACACCACTAGAGCGCGATCGAGTTTCACGTGGACAGCACGCGCAAACAGCTGTTAGTTAATAGTAGGTACACATTACACAAGCTATTGGAAATGTACGGGTACTATCTGAAGATAAATCTGTCTCTAACTTGTAGGAACCTAATGTTTCTGACCATACATAAACCGTATTTGTTTTATACATGCGTCCTACACGGTCTTGTTTATGATTCATAGATGAAACTGTATCAAACTTTAATAGACATCTAAACAAATTTATTGTTTGTCAATCCCATATTGTGTTCATGGCTTTAGTTAATTTGATCGTTAATTTTCATATATATATTTATCCTTATTGTTCATAGAAATAGAGTATGGAATGGCATGACGTATCATCGCACTGGAACTCTTCTTACTTTCAATTTGTATATTAGCATTTAAAACATCTGTCCCAGTGATAAATATGCATGATTCCCGTGTTGGCAATGGCCTCAAAAGCATTCGCTATCGTGTGTACCCCGTCAAACAGGTAGTTATTTTTAACAGTGCCGTTCTAAGAAGCATGCATACCGATGCTGTGGTGGGGAGCCGAGCCCACCACGCGAGCGGTTGTCATTGGCTGCCCAAACATCGTACGATGTTTTTGAATGTGTGCGTTTGCGTCAACATTGCGAAGACACGTCTTGTTCAATCGAAGTATAATCGAGCATCAATTTAAGAAGCTCATGCCATCGTTCGGTACGTAATGCTGCCAATTGACTGATTGAATTGCCTGATGCCTTACGAGGTTCTTGCCTTGACACATTGATAGCACAAATGCCTATTCTATTTGTTTTGATTCGTGAAGTACTTCCGTGTAGGCTTTGACGCTGCAATAAATGGCTTGTTCCAGTTTTTTGTATGTTGTTGGTCAGCACGGTTTTATTTGCTGGTAATTGTAACAGGTGTATTTGCGTGGGTGGCTTTGATGTACCTAGATAGTACTGATAATACTGCTACTTATATAAGTATCATTTTTCTTATTTTCCTCGCAAACCGTGGTCTTTAAGTGAATGCTTTTTGAATACTCAAGAAAATCTAATACTTACTAGGAAGTTATTTTATAAAATGAGCACGACATTAAGAAATAATTTCGAGTTCGACTCAAAGACTGATTAAAGATACGTTTTGGCGATGTCAAGACAATCAATGATGCTTTATCTATAGGTAGTTGTAGTGAGGTTTTTATCATACTAATCATTTTTTGGAGGCCAACATCACTCATCCTGGATTACTCTCATTGTCATAAACGAGGAAGAGAGTGAACGAGACCATTGACAGTCACTGCACGTACCACAAAATATCGATATATAGCACTCGATAAATTTAAAAACTGCATTGTGTTGTGATAACAACAAAGTAAATGCTTCATGCTTTCATTTGACAAGAGCATGATCAAAATGACCCATCAATCATAATAAACCAAGTGTATCGCAGGTCACGCATGTTTTAAGGTACCACTGGCAGTGCCCGACTCTATCAGTACATTTTTTTTTATGCGATTGAGTGACGAGACGAGCAAATTGCTCGCCTGATCACATCATACGATTGTTATTTTTACAGCCAAGTTATCTTAACTACTATAATTTGTAGTCGTATTCTTTATGATCACGAAGTTTATTTAAGGTAACAGGTCAAGTAGGTATCATTAAATTCTTATGTCAATTATAATGTATTTCTTATGTAATTACCGTATAAACATTCCGAGTTTATCAATTGGTACTTTAACAGGAAGCTTGTTTAACGCTTTCATATTTCACTCTTACACTAATACTGTATTTATACTTTTAGAAATAAATGTGTAGACTGGATTGATATATATAAAATTAAGTAATGTGAGTATATACAAGGTTATTGATAAAGGGTATGCTAAGCCGAAAAGGGCTCATAGTACTCATCATTATGAACAACTTTTACTATGGGACCAACCCAAAATTCGCGAAAAAAAATTCAGCTGTTCCATACATTTTGTCGAGTGTCATTGACATTTTTCTATGGAACAGCTGATTTTTTTTTTGCGAATTTCGGGTGGGTCCCATAGTAAAAATTGTTCTTAATGATGAGTAAACTATGAGCCCTTTTCGGCTTAGCATACCCTTTATGAATAACCCTATATAAGGAATATGGAAGTACGTAAGGAAGGCAGTGGAGAGACTGGCAAGACTGGCAACGCACCAAAAAATAAAATGCGCCGAAGAGAAGAGAAATCTACTACTCAGCAGTGCATGTAAAATGGTTGATAATAATGATGAATAAGTATTACTTTTTCTGTGCTTTTACTTTTTGAATTAGCCCGAAATAACAAAACAGTAGGTATAATTACTGTGAGACTTTTTCGGCCCTTTCGTTATAACCCTAAATATGGCTTGATTATTTGAGGAGCCACTTAATCACGCCATACAGATATGGGCGTATCTACCCAAGCTTTGATTAGAGTACGTAGTACTTAGATACTCGTACGTAAAATTAATGAATAACATGCTTTTACGTATTGAAGCGATACGATCTGTAATTAACGAATCAATTTCAATTTATCTTTGTTTGTATCAATCACTCATCTTGATCCGATAATTGAACTATTTTTATGCGTGAATCACAATTAAAATGCGTAACCTAAGATTTGCACTTAAGGAAAATGAGTTCTACGACCTACAGTAGGTATAACCAGAATCTATAGTGCTACTTAGCGTTAAACAAAACTATTAAGGGGCTGAATATGACAAGCCGCTATCTCGCTCGCAC
This sequence comes from Alcis repandata, assembly GCA_949125135.1. Lineage (NCBI taxonomy): Eukaryota > Metazoa > Arthropoda > Insecta > Lepidoptera > Geometridae > Alcis > Alcis repandata. The sequence continues at coordinate 6,430,566 of OX421230.1, read as the reverse complement.
ATTTCAAAACAAATTACTGAATATAATTATGAAAAATCGCATTTTGTCAAATTGGTCAGAATATTATCAAATCAAACCAAAAACTATTTGTTTGGATCAAAATGATATTTTTGTTGAGGGAGCGTTCAAGTATAACGTAACGCAATTTTTGAAGATTTTTGACCCCCCCTCCCTCCACTGTAACGCTTCGTAACGTTTTTCTGTACCCCCCCACCCCCCTCTCTAAACGTTACGTAACTCTCAAGTGATAGCGAAGCGTCTTCCTTAATGCGAAAGTACTGAAAGTAATGCGGAAGAAATTTACTATAATATAACCAAAGGAGGTTATAGTCTGTGTCTGACCTGTAATTTAGCAAACAAACGCTTCTCATAGATCAAGCGTATACACAACTTGGCGTTTTACATTTTGCGTGTCACATGGTAAAGAATTAACGCGATTTATAAGAGGGGTAGTGAAAATCAATACTTTTCATCTCAAAAATTGTAAGATGGGAGTGCAGCTGGTCTTGTCAATTATAGTTGAAGACTCACTTGTTGTGTATTACAAAACCACAGTGTCATGCAAGTGAGTCATTGTAGATCTTAATCAATCCATGGACTAGTTCATACAGCATCACTTAGTCAAGATGAACCATTATTTACCATTACTAAACCATTATGATGTCATGTCGGCTCTTATTAACTCCGGAAGGTATTATTTATTACTACATTACATAGGTACTATTATTATCGCCTTAGGTAGGTACTTATCTAAGGAGACGTAGACGCCTGCAACGTGCAACCAGAACATGGAACACCATTAAGATTTAAACAAGCACTTAGCTGATGCATGTATGAAACTTTATACGTAATTCAACAAAACGAATTCATTTGTTTACGTAGGTAAATACATTTTAATCCAATCCTAGTTCCTACTAACTTATTTATTATAAATTCGAAAGTTTGAGCTTTAATGTTTGTTACCATATTCCTGTAATTACACAATTAATTATGATAAAATTTGGAATAGCTTATGCCCATTTGCTACTTTTCACTATCATCGTTTATCAATTAGAATTTGCAGCTATTTGCAGCTCGATTAACAAGCTAGTGCCACTGGTTCGATTGATTTGTTCGAACCCAGACTGCTATTAAAAACAAAAAACGCTATAGTTTGGTTGCGCCCTCGTCAGCCGAACTACGAGTGTTTGAAGAGTACTAGCAGTTCATTTGCAGGTTGTTGGGATTAACTAAACTACCGATGTGATGTTTTGTTCCTCGTCGGAATAAACAATGGAAAAGTTTTTGTGCCTCATTTTTGCTTTTCCTTCGTCTATGCTCTATGCTTTTAGAGATACCCACAGCATAACTTACGTAGTATATTATAATCGGTGGCGTAGCCGTGGATTAAAACATACTTGTATCCCGGAAAATGTGGTGTCGAAAGCCAAAATCCACTTTGGGTCGCTGCGCCTGAGGTTCGTAACCATATCCCGAGAAACTATAGAGTTAGTTAATAAAATGTACTAACATTTTAAGTACGTTATTTTTCAAACGCCAGCCAAGATCGAGATTGCAAAACAATGATAATAACCACACATTCCTAAATAATAAAACCCAATTATTATAACAGATTGATAATTAATTTGTCAAGGAAAATTACTGTATCGTATGACGCAGATAATCTTTGCACGAGATATCTAGACGTACGACAGCCGTATCTAGGAACTGTTAAGATATTTATCTGTCTCCAGGGATGAAATGAGGATGAGAAAGGGGGTAATGGCTCGGACAGTGCATTTATGAAATTTGTCGTATCTGTATTACACGACACTAAGGGAATAGTCTGACGATGTCGAAGCTCCAAAGGTTATATTTCTCCGAAAGTCGCTTTTATCTAATTTAATCTCTTCCATAATGATACAAAAACGAGTAGTATTCGTACTAAAAGGAAAACAACAAACCAGACTGCAAAATGCAGCTTATGGCGCTCCGAGTACAAAAAAGAAAATAATTAATAGCACCTCGCAGTCCAAAAACGATCATGCCGTTTAAACAGCAGAAGGTCACATGGAACCAGACAACCATGCATTTTAAATACACGTAATAAACATTACTCCCTCTTCGGAAATCCGGTAATTATGCATGCGGTGTTCCTGTCCGGTGATCTAATCTGCATTCTCAAAAAAACTGTTCAACTTTTGCGCTTTTAGGTACTTCTTTAGCACATTTCTTTTTCGTTTCTTTTTTTTGCCATAGGTGGCAGACAAGCAATCGGGCCGCCTGATGGTAGGCGATCGCCGTCGCCTACGCCTACGCTGCCGACCTTTTAATACTCTATTAATAGCTCTTTGAAGAACCCAATGTTGTAGTTACTCGGTAATACTTGATTTTCTTCTACTCGTGGTCTATATTAAGCTCTGCTTTCTATTTTTTTGTACGGATCATTAAAAGGTCACCCGACAGAATTAAATAATGGCCCCAGATAGACCTTAATACGCTACTGTACGTCCCTACGATCGTAATCGTTATCAGCGTTTTCGCGAAGTGTTTTTATTTGGTTTGAAGACTGATAAGGCCAATTGATCAATGACACACATTTTTATTGCAAGATCATTATGATTCATACTAACGCTTAACTTTAAAAATAAAACTGTTACTTTAGTTTTTATGTAACTAGAGATTTTCTAGTTTTCTCAATTTGACACGATAACATGTTTCTTATAATTATAATTGTCAAATTTATCTAGGTATATCCTACTTATATACTTACCCATCACATTGGAATCAATTTAGTCCAAAAATTGAAGAACAGTCAAAATCACTTTTGCATTAAAAACGTGACGATTCTCTTTTATTATAGTAAAACTTGCATTATTTATAACTTGGCAACGTAAAAATATTCTAACCAACACGACATCCGAGATTGTTGACCGTAGTTACCGAAAACTTCGCTTATGAACCCATAAATAAAATCCCCTGTCGGCCTCGTCAATATGAAAACTAAATCAACCCTTGCCAACGAGTTACTGAAACCCTCGGGTAATCTACTAGGAATGGATTGAACGTTGATGGGCCATGTTTCCGAAGACAGCGAAAAAATAGGGCCATTGATCCGCTCAAATGACTCGGAGCTTTCAGACTACGCATATTGGCTTTACTTATAAAGCCTGCTTAAAACTAATCACTGGTTAAATTTTTTTGTCTTTGCATTGACTAATTTTAAACTGTGCTAAACCAACTAAAAATATATATCTTTGTTATTGCAAACCTATTAGACAATATACAAGGAACGTGTGACTTACATTTTAAGCTACTGGTGGTCAAAAATCCAATAGAGCACTAGAAAAAACTGATTTACTCTCGATTTGAAGACACCCATGTTATATCTGTTGGAAAACACCCACTCAGACAAAGGCAAATACCTACACCCTGCAGACTAACGAAGGAGGCTTTGGCTTACCTTATTATTTAAACGAATGATCCGTGAAACGTTTCTTTTTTAACAACCGGCAACTCGTCCGATGTTAAGCGATGATGTGATTGAAGATGGCGCACGTTGAAGATAATTATTAATAATGTCATAGCATAGTCTGCAAAGGTCCCTCAATGAAATGGCGTCCCTAAGGAATCACAGATTCGCAGGGTAACAAAGCGTCGAATGATCGTGAAGCAAATCGCTTCTCCGACTCCCGCTCGGCCATTTGTCATCGCTCAGATGGGCTAACTTTTTGTTAGGGACAGTCTCACTTCATCGCAGCTTTTGTAAGGAAATCGCGCAGTGTTATCGCGGCTGACACTAATGTGGCCCACCGTTCCCGCTAATCGACTCATTTGTAAGCAATTTAGGGAGTCCTATGGTAAGCGAATCGTCATTTTTCTTTCTCCATCTTGCGTCGTTTAATCGTTCAATTTGTTTAAGCGAGCCACCTACTTATTGTTTAAAAGGTTTTTTGGGTTATTTTTTTGGCATTATACTCCTCTATTTTGTTGCAAAATAAAACGTATTTAATATGATTTTTCTCTTTGACGAGACAAGTGACTTGCTCGATGATAAACCAAGCTTAGCCTTGAAAGCTATAATGTCACTTAAAACTTTGAATTTCATCAGTTCAAAATTCAAAAGTTAATAAAACTAAAATGCACTCGTCACCCGTCGTTTCAAATCTCTTTATGTCCGTTTTACCGAAATAATTACTATTCAATCATTGCACACTACTGCGGTACAGTTTGATAAATGTCGCAGGTCTCCAACTGAAATTGACAAATACATAATTTCGGTAAACGGGCATAAACGGCATGTTTAATAAACTAAACATATTACAATATTATTATGCTCCTGAACTACAAATTCTAGCATTTGTAGCATCGCAACCGCGGCAGACAACAATGCCTAAATTACAATAATCTATTTTACTTTCCGCTTAATGTATTTGGGTTTAATTTTACAGCGTAAAATATGGAAAATACGAGCAAGTATATGACCGATCTCATATTATAACACTGTATACAGATCAGATTTCGGGGAGGATGTTGAAGCCGGTCGGCCTCCCGCGGGCCATAAATTTGGATAAAACAATTTCATCTGACTGGAATCGCACCCCAAACTATGCGGCTTACCTCGTAAATCCCGATTAGCTCCGGGTGAAAGAATGAATCAATAGATTATCCGCCAATAATATCTGTACACCGATATCGAATGTCGAGACTTGGGAAATGTATGTAACCAATTTCAGGAAGGAACCGTTTCTGTGGAGAGAAGTTATGGGGCCGGAAACGTATTGGAGTGCTACATTAAATCATTGGTTTGGGAAGTTTATTTTTACCTATGATAACACTATCGTATTGTCACGAACCTAATGAATACAACGTCAAAATGCAATTGCGATTGCAATTTGCGGTTTGCAATTGGAAATTAATAAATTTATTTGTCAAATTTAACAGCACATTTTAAGAAAATTACAGATCTGTGAATACCTGAGATGAATACCAAAAAATTGTATAGAATAATATCAGCTATTGTCATCTGACCATGTGCGTAGAAAACTGACGTATTAAATGTAAAATCGTATATTTATACGTAAAATGTTTTTACCTGCGTATTATAGAAAGATAGGTATTGAAACATTCAACTAAGTATGCTATTCGTCCTTGGAAAAGGATAACCTTGGCCACCGTTACTGTTCTTAGCGATAAGGATATGTCAGTCGTCACACTAGTTTTGAAGTCTGATTATCCTTTCGCTTATAATTTCTGATATTATTACACTTTTTTTAATCGAAGTTTGGATGTTTGTTGCTCAATCAAGCAATAACAGTTGAACGAATTTGGATTAACATACAGGCTACTTTTTATCCCGGAAACGCGGGTGAAACTGCGGGGAACAGCTAGTTTGTAGTGTTTTTGACTTCAATTAAGTGCATTTTTAGAACAATTAAAGGCTCGTTATTACCGGCACACTAATTCAGTTATGACTTCTGATAAACAGTGACGTCGGGCGGACCGCATCCGTCACGTTGACGGCAGGTCTAGTGGAAATTCTATGATATCTCTCTTTGAAATTCGCTCTAGCGCGTATATTATAAAGTCGTATTTATAAATCTTTCTATTTTCTTTGTGCGTTTTTCATATTTTATATATCATATCATATATGTAGGTACTTACTACCCGTCTAGCACGGGCCGGGAACAAGACTTCTCACCATAATTATCCCGCGAGGAAGTAGCAAATCTATCTGTCTATCTATGTATATTCTCGATTTGTCACATCTACGCGTGGATTAAAAAGGTGAAAAGACAATTTATCCATGGCCCATGCTGGGCTGTAACTCTAAAACTAATTACACCTACTTACTATATCGGTACCTACCTAGGGCATTTCTTTTAATATTTCTCTTTAGAAGTTTTTATCTGCAGTAGAATTTTTACTCAAGATTTTATATTTTCATCAGCATGGCCTTGATTTGAAGTTGTCTCTTAATTTTTCATAATAACGTCTATCTACGTATTTCGTGTCAAAGCTGAATATTGAACATTAAAGACATTGGAAGAAGCTTCAAAATTGAATAGCAAATTACTAGAAAATATTTCAGCTTTGTTTGTTTTGTGTCAATAGGATGACTATGCTGTAATCGGTTTATTTAGGTGTTTCGAGGGATTTGCGTATGTACAATAACACTTTTATTTATTACGTGTGTAACCTTTCGAAAAAAGTAAAAATAATAGCAGAAGACAACTAAGCCAGAAAAGTACTTTAACCAAGTGCAATGCTCTTAGGCTATTAGTACCTTTTTATTTTTTTTATGTTGGTTTATAACGTTTTTTTTTTTACTTTTAGAGTAAAATAAAATGTATACGTACCTATCTTACCTTTAAAAAGAGGAAAACACGTTTAAAAATTAAAAAGGTTACAAATTAGTGCCTTGCCTTAATTAACCCCACCTTATATACCCACCTAACGTAAAGCTAAAGAAGGCAGAGCTTAATCTCAAAAGAGGAGCTCTGGTCTTAGCATCAGGCTTTATTTTCATTTAGTTAATTCGCAGTACCTTTGTAAAATTTTGCCACTTTTTTGCCGCAGATGTTATTCTACTTCGTCAGTTTTTTCTTGCAGTTTGTTTAGTGTTAGTCTAATTTTTATTCTGTTCTATGTTTTCTTGTTTCTTGTGGGTTAGTATTTTAGTTGTGACGTGAATTAGTAATTTAGTAAGAATGTTATTTGATGTGCGTTAAACAGCATCCGCCATCGATGTACCTAATTACGGTTAATTGTACAGCTACTACGAGTAGCTATCGATAGTATCGATACATGGTTAGCAAATGCAACTCGATTCAAATGGGTCATCATCGATATTCATCGCCAGGCTATTGAATCGAATAGGGCACAATTTGCACACTAATGCGGCTGTAACTACGGAAAATTATAAATCACAGAAACGACATACGGTTGCTAATGTTAACTGAATGGAGAAGAAATTAATTATTTCTGTATCTAGCGTATTTAAACTGGCTTATTTTGTCAGCTAGTTTGCAAAAACAGAAATTCAAATTGTTATTTATTTATTTAGGTATTTTTGTTCTGGCATAAAGCTGACTTGAATGGTAACTTTGGAGAGGCTATATCGGCTCTTGAAATACAGTTTTTTCTACATTCTTCTTCTTTTATATAAAAAATGAGTAGCTGTTCGTTTGTCTTGCTAAAACTCGAAAATGGTTGGACCGATTTCGCTAATTTTGATCTTGAAATATTTGTTGAAGTTCAGGGTAGGTTTAAAAGTAAAAAAAAAACTACTACCTACTACTAGCCGCCGAGTGCAGCTAGTTTTTCTTATATATAAAAATGAATCGCTGTTCGTTAGTCTCGCTAAAACTCGAGAACGGCTGGACCGATTTCGCTAATTTTGATCTTGAAATATTTGTATAAGTTCAGGGAAGGTTTAAAAGTAAAGGAAAAAAACAGCGGGTGAAACCGCCGGGTGCAGCTAGTATGTTATAAATATGAAGATGGCACAACAGGATAGAAACCTGCCTGGCAGCAGTGGTAGAGAGATGGCTGTAGATGATGATACTTGCGTCCCGAAGTTTTGTCTGCTATCGTGGTAAATTCATACTTCGGGACGATTGAAGCAAAACAGTATTTTTTGGCCCAAACTTTCAAACTAATCCAATACGCATCACAGTGACTCAATTGCTTCACAAATAAGTGGAAAACAGTGAGATCGCCACTATCAATAAAAGCTTATAAAGTTCGTTGAACTCCAACCAGAAAAGATCTGATGAATTTCACTGATTGTGTAAAATACAAAACACAAAATATGACCGCATTTTTATTTTTTGGATCTTCAGAGGCGATTCTAATCGTTTGTTATTGGCAAAGATACTATTAAATTGGATTCGATAAATGATATGGTCTGACGTTATTACATTTGCAGAGATTTTATCATATTAAGGCTGTGAGCTAATTAGGTAAGTACCTAAAGCACAAATTTATTACGAAAAGCGCCTATCATACTCGTAATATACCTAGGTACTACCTACCTACCTAGGTATTAGTGGGTAAATAGGTCATATTTCATTGACAAATAGATATGTACCTATATTTGTTCATTTTATAGATTGCGAGTGGGTATGTAGGAACAAACCCACTCGCTTAATAATTACCCATAGGTTTTTTAGCTTTCTTTGATTGTAACATTTGTAACATTCAAACATACATACATACTTTGACATTTATAATACTAATAGGAATGTAGAAATAATAGCTTTCAACGAATTAACAGATAGACCAATTACTGGCAATTTCTATGTGTTTTTTAAATTGAACGTCTATCTATACTTATTTTGAAAATTCTGTCCATTTGTTTTTTGTGTATTTATTGTGCAAATTGGTGCGATACGAAATTTTATTTCATATTATATTAAGGGATCACTTCATTTGCAAGAGGTTTTTATCTTCAACGGAAGTGTGTATTTATAAATATTTTTTTTTTTTTGGGATTTTATGACCTGGTAACTAAGACCTTTAAGTCAAGACTTATTTGTTCAAGTGTTTATTTATTCCTAAAGTTGCCCTAGTAAAGTAGTGGAGACTTTACTAGAGGCTTTTCTAAGGAGTTTTGGAAGCAACACGAAATGACACGATTCACTGCATTTTATGATTTGCCCACACTCGTGCACGTCCTCAAGCACTTAATGGTTATTTTCCCCACTTAAAATAAACATTAACACTCAAAATTACACAAGTTTAGTAAAATAACAAAATGAAGCAACATGTCTCTTCCACGTTCCCGCCAAAAACTCCGTATTTATAAATATTTTTTCTAGGGAATTAATGAATGTTACCAGATGTGACAGAATCTTTACTTTGTCTCTGGTGTCAATAGATTTAAAAATAGTAATAGATACGTCACAAGCGCCGCAAGTTCGTGGGCGTTTGGATCGGCGCCCGCGACACGCCTCAAAGCTATAAACAACTTTAAAAAAACTGTGTTATGCTATTTCAGGCCAGTTTGCTTCAAATCGTAGATAGTAAGATTTCACAAATCTCGGTGAAGTATCACTTTTGACGTAAAAATTTATTTCTTTCTTTTTTAATAATATTATTGTGAAAAAAAACTTGGTTACTATTAGACTAGTAGTTTTTGTATGAAAAGTAACGTGGTTTAATCAGCTTTTTAATTTATTTTACTGAGAATTACTTAAAAATAAAGATAAATCAAACAAGAAATTATACAAATACATATAAACAAGCTTTTTACTGTACTATTATCATCGAAGTTGCACAGATAAGTAGATACATATTTCAAATTTAAAGCTCAATCGGACATCAAGAAGTGATTTAATTCAGCTGTTAGATTTGACCCACACTCAAGGCAAGTTAAAAACTTGTAAAAAGAATATTTGTAATAAGTACTTTGTTTTTTTTTTTTTTTAATTGAAATCTACAGTTGAAGTAACACTTTTTCAGACTGTTCATCAGTTCAGAGCCACGACGTATCAGTACAGTAGTCAGTAGTAATAATTATTATAGGTACGTAAGTGTAGATTTAAAAAATAAATAAAGATTCGCCGTTGGACAAATATTTCAGTGATAACGGATGACATTACTTTTTATGTTTAACACAATAATGATTGTGCTAAACGAGTGGGCCGATATTGGAGCCCATCCAAAAAATCCCACCTACCTACACCGATCGAAATAAAAAAACAAGATTTCTACAATGAAATAAGTAGGTACGCGGACATCTTTTATCAGAAGACCGGTGCCTGTTAATGCTTACTTTACATAAGAAAACGTGAATAAATATAACACCTTCAACCTTGGATCGAGACAAAACAACACGGTCATTGAAAGTTGTATAGACGAGAAAAATAGAGTAATTATCACTCACCAGTCAGATTCAACATTAAGAAGACGACGAAACTGCAGATGATATGTTCTTTAGCCATATTGTATCATTTAATACTAAACATGTAAATTAACACCAAATTACTATAACTATAATGTATATTGATAGTTTCCACTTTTGAAATGTGTTATATAAAGTTTTTGATTCGATAGTTGTTTAAAACACAGTTCAAATTTATTTATATGTAAAATAATAGCGTATTTGAATACGTAGCGCAAGTTTCGACAATGAGCGACAACGTTCCACTTCGAAACTTTGGCATCAACTGGTTAAAAAGAATGAAATGAAATTGAATGAATGGATTCTCGAATGGCGGGATGGTTGGCGGGAGAAGCTGCTATGAACTTTGCAAACGAATGAACTATGGTGAGTGTAGTATGAAAGAACGTAGCCTACTTTCATATACTTCACCTACCGCTGACAGATCGCCCTTACATCATTGTTAGCCTATTTAAACTGTTAAAGTGGTTAACTCCTCAGTGGTATCGAGCGTTAATATAAAAATTTTAATGATAGTAAAATACAAAAAAAACTCGAAACAAAACACTTTGGTAAAATGAAATTAGTTTGGCCCAATAGATGAGAAAAAGTAAATAAATTAAATGTCAACTTCAGAAAATTGACATTTACTGTCAGTTCAGTTGTCAAGCAAAAAGCAAAATATTCGAAAAAGTTGGAATTTATTATTATTTTTAATTACCTACAGAATTAAATAGCGCCGGCTCCACGCTCTGTTATTCTGGTTTAAAGGGCAAACATTTGTTAGAGCACTATTCCAGTACTCTAATATGTAAAAAATATTCTTACAAAACATAACCTAAAATGGCCACTTCTATTCTGAAAAATATTTTGCGAATTAGACCCTCGAATATTTTGCTGAAGCGATGGGATAGCTCCGAGAAACGTGTGTCTATATACGATCCTTTCGTGCTCGCACCAAAGAAGGATAAGAAAACTTACATAAAGGCAGTTAAAGTGTTTGAAACTCGTGATACTAGAAGAAGGGGCCATGTAGAGTTTATTTATGCGGCACTGGCAAGAATGAAAGAGTTCGGAGTGGACAAGGATTTGGAGGCATATAAGGCCTTAGTAGAAGTACTTCCAAAGGGAAAATTTATACCAGTCAATATATTTCAATCTGAATTCATGCACTATCCTAAACAGCAGCAGTGTGCTGTCGATTTGTTAGAACAAATGGAAGATAATAGTAAGTATTACTTTGCGTTTTTGCTTGTACAGAACAGAGAAGCTTGTAAGCAAGTTCAGCAGGCAAGTTGCCGAGACATTTTCTTTTGTCTAAGATACTTGCGAGTTTAACAAAAAACTGGAAACTTTGAAATACCATTTTGCAATAGTTCTTGCTATACTTACTTATATCACACATAATAATGAAATGAAAATTACAAATAATTTTAGTCCTGTCTAATTGTGAGTGAGTGATACAACAGAACTCTCTCCCTGATGTGAACAGTCTCTAGGTGGACTATAAAAGAGTCTTCAGAACAAAGCTATATCCTTGACCTCATTTATCCTGTCACACATTTTATGTCCACCCGCAGAAGTAATACCGGACACAGAGATGGAACAGATGCTGCTCAACATATTCGGTAAACGAGGGATTCCTCTACGCAAGTTCTGGCGCATGATGTACTGGATGCCAAAGTTTAAGAATCTAAGCCCGTGGCATCTTCCCGATGAACTACCAAATGAAGCTCTTGAGTTAGCAAAAATGGCCATACAAAGGATTACTTCTGTTGATGCAGAGATGAAAATTAGTGTTTGGCAGGTTTGATTGTCAATATTACTTTTTGTAGTTATTTATTTTAACACTTTGGCTGCGGGAAACACAGACCGTGTTTTCCTTTGCGCAACGCGAGTTCGGCTGCACACGCCAGGCGCGTAAAACACAACGCATTTGACTATTAGCCGCACCTAAGGCAAGCACATGTGATTATTACCGCAGTCAAAGTGTTAAATTGCCACGATTAATTTTCTCAACAAAGTTTTCGAGTATATTTTAGTGTCCAAGTTTATTGGCTTTCCTGTATTGTAATCACTGTTTTCTGCCAGACAGAAGAAATAGCAGCATCCCTAGACAAAACATGGATAGTGAGTGCCCAAAGCCAGTCTCAGAAGATCCTACTATCAGAGCAGCCGTCAGACCAACCGTTGGTCATAAGAGGCCCATTCGAAGTATATTTAAGAGAGCAAATCGTCACATATTTCATTCTATATGGAAAGACTAGGCCAGATTTTGTAGATGACACAGACTTGGATGGTAAGAACGTAATATTAGCTGTAAAATAATAATCAGAATGTGCCATAATTGGTTGAATACTTGTGATGTAATGAACTTGCATTTGACAAGTAACAAAATGATCAAAACTTGTGATGTAATGAACTTGCATTTGACAAGTAACAAAATGATCAAATCTTTGAATTCTTAAAAAGGCATGACACCCCTCTGAGAAGGAAATCATTCCTTTATAATAATACTGTTCCAGGAACAGTATAGTAAGGAACAGTGCTCCTTTAATATATTTACTCGTAAATAAGGGTTTTTTTTACCATTTTGGTATGGACCCCTAAAAAATGATAACTATTTTATTAGTTCAAAATCAATAGCCGTCTTAATGCCTTTGTATTTTGATATACATAATTATGTAATATTTTGTTCCTCAGATGTATCTAACATAGAGAGGCCAGCGGGAATACCTGGTTTCATCGGGAAGACTACACTGCCGGCACTCAAATGCACAGTACATGAACAGGACGATGGCACTATAGTTGCTGTGTGTGCTACAGGCGAGTTATTTGAAACTTAACTCTTAACTTTTCAGTGTATGGTTGTTGTACAATAGTTTTGTTTTAGTTACTTGTCTTTAAGTGAAATAAAATATTATTATTATTATATATTATATTATATTACTCAAAATCTTGTGGATAAACATGTCCTTAGTTGCTGATGATATTAGGCAAACTTAGGCCATCCTTTGGTATGATAGACAATATGCAAATCAAGCCAAAGATAGACTGAGTGGTGTGTTTTGCAACTGATCATCAGTGAAATGATTAGATTCTCTACTCTTAGTAACTTGTTTGTTTCTTTATCAGGTTCGTCGTCAAGAGATTCTCTGCTATCCTGGATAAGGCTTCTTGAGAAACATGACAACCCTGTACTTTCAAGTCTACCAGTGATATTCACCCTTTCCGCACCAAACACAGACTTGTCAGTTCAAGACTCGCAGCCTGTTCTTGAAGAGGACAGCAAAAAGCAGCCTGGAATATAGTCACTGTAGTTAATAAGGATTATCTGTCCCCTCATGCGGACAGATCAAACAAAAATGTTCGATCTGACCCCCAATTTTGTCAAATCGGACAAAAATGTTTAATACAGGAAGACAGATCGTACTTTTTTGTTTCTGTCTGCATGAGGGGACATTTTGGAATAATTCGTTATTAAGTAGTTGTTATAATTCAAAATTGTATATGTATTTAGTTTATATAGTAAACTTGTTGATACTTAATTTAAAGATTTTTATTATCTATTGGATATATTATACTATTACTAATCTATTATTATGTCTCGGGTTTTACTGGTAATGCCATATTTCTACAGAAACGGTAATTTCTAGGTTAAATAGAAGCCTCTGTTTAGGTGACAGACAACTTTTAAACTATCTTCTATACAATGAATTACTTCAATATGTTACAATTGATGTCAATGAAGGCAACCATACACATGGACTTATTATGATTCATAATAATAGTAGGTAAACCTTTCGTCATCGTACAAACATGACTATAAAGTTAAAATTATTCTTTACAGGAAGCCCACAAAATTATTTTGAATATTGTATCAATTTCAAACTAAAACTCGACTTGGAAGTTTTATCAGACTCTTATTAGATGAGAAGTTGCTATAAACTAAACTTAACGTAATCACTTTGGATATCGCTTCAAAAACTCCACATTATAAACATATTTCAAGTCCATTCATAATCTTCGTCATCTGCGAAAGATATGGTACCCCACTGTCAGGTGATGTTGTGCCAGTCCGGTTGAGGAAGCAGGTAAGTTTCGTTATCACTCCTGATAACTGACACCCCTGCTCCGTAGTACGGGATAACGTAGGCTGACCCATCTGCTGGTCCAACAACCTGTAATGACGAAATTTAGAAATATTTTATTTATAACAAGATAATTAGACTACATTTTTTTAAACTATTGCGAAGTTATTAAGGGAATGCCTACAAATGCAATCATAGTGTATTAACACTTTGGCTGCGGCTAGTAATCACATGCGTTAGCCCCGGGCGCGGCTAATAGTCAAAAGCCTTGTTGTTACGTGCCTGGCGTGTGCAGCCACACTTGCGTCACACAAGGTATGTGTTTGCCGCATCCAAAGTGTTGAAAACAATACTAAAAATACTGAAAAATTGTAAGTAAAGCCACAGACAAGCTAGTGAAGTGACATACTTAAATAGTATAATTACCTGTGCAGCAATAAGAATAATATCGAACAGCTGTCCCAAGAACATAAATCCAAGAGTACAGAGCTTCACTAGCCCTATGCCTGGATAGCCGAGGTAGAATCTATCCAGACCAAACATTCCCAGGAAGACGGACAGCAGTAATGCAACATGTAGTGAGTAGCCATTTCTGCAAAAAAAAATATCTTTATGCAGATCTTTTATTTTTCTCTTTCTTTTCTTTCTTTTTATCAAGTTATGATTTAGGTTTGAATGTGGAGACAAAGTTGCGATTAACTCCTAATAATAAATTAAATAAACAGCTTTTACTTACGTCCATTTACAGGGTAATTTCTTGGTAAAAGTGGAGTTGTTTGTTTCATTGCATATGATATTATCTGCTGCCACACATTGCACTGCAATTGAAGATTTTATTAGTATTTTTTTTTCACACGGTTCAATTGATGTGACAACAACTATAAATGCAGCAAACAAGCTTTACCGTCAGCTTCCCCTTCGGATGGTATTTCCTTCCCTTTGACACAGCCCCAAAATTGTTGTGTTTCTGGATCAATGTGGTCAATTGTAGAGTTTGGGTCCGGGCAGATGTACTGTCCTAATCGTAGCGTGCTACAGTCCACGGTTACTGTTTTCTCAGTTTTAACATCATCTGAACCTTTGACTAGTACGAATAAAAACAATAAGCAGATTTGTATTGCATAGCAATTCATGATTTGGGGAAACAGCTGGCGGTGCGAGTTTCACACCGATGGTAGGTTAAGGAAGAGAAACTGAAACGTTTTTTGAAAACTAGAACATGATGAGTTAGATCGTTGTTTTAGCACAAAACAAAATAGTTTTTGGTCAATCGTCATTCGTCTTTATTCGACTCCATTCCTTCTAGCGATGCGCCGATCCGATCCGATCTTTTCGTGGATCGGATCGAGGGCATACGATCCAGTCGATTTTCGGATCGGATCGACAGCATACGATCCGGAGTGCGGATCGATACAAATCTTCAGTTATCGTATCAGGTCGGATCGGATCGATTCAAACACTGTGGTTAGCAATAATGTAGTTGTAGGTATGTATAGAGCGGTAAATCAAAGTACGATCTCAAACTTTAGTTTGTTTATGCTTCAAAATGTAAACAAAATGTCGGTACTTTACAATTTATTTTGCTATTGACGACCACGGCGGGTAGAAATATGACACGAAATAAACGCGTGTTTATTATTCTTCCGATATAAAGTCGGTAGAATGCTAAGTTGCGAGAATCTATGACTAAGAATATTTTATTATCTCATTCACTGTTTTGTTCCTTGTGCATTAAACTCTTTTCGTCAGCAAATTTAATTAAATAACTGAGAGTCGAAACAGGCTGGATCCACAATGCCTATTAAAATTATTGTTTTTAAAAAGCATTGGAATTGAAGATTGGCATCTATAAAATCTGTCTATCCATCTATACCTACTAAATTATTATTGCACAAAGTGTGTTAGTTCCTCCGTTTTATTTGAAATAAATGTCTACTAATATTTAAAAGGGCTCAACTTTAGAAACGCACCAATCGATTTCAGGTTTCAGACTTCTTTCATAGATAGGTCTTATTATAAGAAGGCTTCCTGTAAACTGCTAACTTGCGGAAACATATACTTTTCGAGATATTAATTTTTGAAAATCGAGAAATTCACCTTACATTTTCACACAATATAGGTTATGTTTCAAAACTGGGCGTTCCGTTATACGTTCTACGAACGTTGAAAAACTTGTCGCACTTCACAAAAAAATTAAATACGACTATTTATTTTTTATTTAGGTGTTATATTATATTATTTACTGTTACGAATGTTTTCTTTTTCAAAAAACATTTTTTTAATCTACATTAACAAAAAAAAAATTATTACTTTTATATTATGACTTAACGAACTTGTAAAAAAGGAACGTAATCGACGCTATGTAGTTGTTGTTGTTGTTATTATGATCGTTAGGTTCATTTTCTACGGAAGCAAACGACCAATAGGTTAGGTTATGTTAGAACATGAAAAACAACGCACGAGCCGAGCGAGCGTAGCGAGCGTGCCGCGGCAGCGGCCGGCGAAGTGCTAGAAAGCCAATCGCTTTTTAGGACAAAGGCGTTAGGTTAATTTCTACGGAAGCGAAAAAAGTTAGGTTATTTTGGTACACAAAAACACTCATATCTCCGGAAGGGGGGGTTTCCGCAACTCCACCCTTTAGGGGAGGGGTCTACTCCTCCTCCCCCTCCCCCTCCCACTCCTCCCCCCCTTAAATCGATTGGTGCGTTTCTAAAGTCGTACCTTTAAAAGTTGTATTTTCATACGATACTTTGGATCGATCTTTTGAAGATCGGATCGAATGCATGCGATCCGATCCGCGGATCGGATCGAGAAGTTACGATCCGATACGATCCAGAGGATCGGATCGAGCTTAAAAAAGTCGCATCCATAATTCCTTCCTCGCGAATTGACATTATGTTCACACTTCACAACACAATTTTGGTGACATTGATGTTAAAGACAATGAGAAAAAAATTGTTTTGACAATGACAGTTAAATGTAGTCGTTTTTTTTTTCGTTTTGACTATAACATTAAAGCCCGTCACACACGGAGCTATAATATATATTAATATAAATATAGCGAGGCATATTACGATATATTTTCAATACAAATATTGAAGTGACCTCACACGGAGCTATAATATATATTTCTATGACGTCACCAAAATATACCGTAATTTATAGCATCGCATATTAATCTATATATTACTGTATAGTATGGTATATCAAGACATATTACGACATATTTGGAATGTACAGCATGTTCCAACGTGTTCGAGGGTTCGAGTTCGAGTTTTTAAAATGTTTTCCTTTAACTAAGTATTTAAATGCAAAGTGTTTCAAAAAAAGATTGATTTAAAAGTTTTTAAAATGTTTTCCACACACACAAGTCGTTCTTCAGAACTAGTACTTATGCGCATACATAATTGTGTCTTTTCTGCCTAGATCATTTTTTATTAATTCATGAAGATCTAAAAATGACGATTTTGAACTCCTAAAATATTGAGCGAATTTTTTTGAGGATAGTTTACGATACAAATTAAATTCGCCACGAGTTTTTTTAATCTCTAGATGCGATTCAATCCATTTAGTTCTAGTTTTTGAGCCTGATAGGGGGCAACTGACATATCAAAAGCGGCATCAGAATCGTCCTCTGAAGAACTGTCAATTAAATCCACTAACCATGTACCTACTTCTTGAATTCATAATTATCTAATTAGTAATCAAAACACCCTGTATTATAAAACGCGGGCAAACGCTTGGCCGACCATCAATGAAATGAAGGCAAAATATATATTATAGCAAGGCATATTACTATAAATTATAGCTACGTGTGTGACGGGCTTAAACCATTCAGAACAAAATTAAAGACAAAACTCCATGACTCCATGGTTGGTGAAAAAAATCTTTTCGTATATTTACCTGTACTTGTTGGTTTAGATTACAACTAACAACACGTTCGTATTAATATTAATACAGTACTACTCTATGGTATTAATCGTTGTTCGTCGTCACGGGAAGCGTGAGGCGCTATCGTTTTTGCTAACGCTAATCGTCCGCATTGACGAAATGCTCAAGCGCAACAGACAAACACAGGCTATTTCTTTTTTTCGGATGGTATTTTGTATTCGCGGTCTCTTTTTTTATAGAATATGTACACACATGCCTATGATTATGTATAGAAATATAGTCGAACAGTTTTTGACTTATTTCGACTGAACGCGATCAACGGTCTAGGCCCGTCCATTCATTTTATTTTAGTCTAAGGCTACATACATCAAACCCATATTTAAATATCGAGTACCTAGGCATTAAAATGTTAACCCTTTGATAGTTAGGTACCTCTTTTAATTTGATGACACTTATTCACTCTCATGGGCTCACATGGCTGACACTCAAATTGATTGAGAGCACTCACGGGAGCCACTTCACATTTTTGTAACAATCCACTTCCACGAAAGTGGATTGATTATTTCAGGCTCAGTAAAAATCCGAATAATCAAAGGTTTTAAGATTTAAGATAATAGACATAGATAAATATTTTAGTTACCTATCGGTGAGTAAAAGGATTAAAATATGGTAGATTATTAAAAATTAACTATGACCATAATGATCTAAATTAATAAGCATCAACTAACTTACCTACTCTACTCCTTGGTTTTAGCATTTAGCTATGTAGTAGGTTTTTCATCTAAAACTTGCTAAATTCAATTATTGGCGTAAAATTTCTCTCCTTAATGGAGAGAAGACTGCAATGCATTGCAGTGAAAGCATCTGCATAAGTAGATAAAAGACTTACATTTTCAGGGTGTCTATCTTTAAGTATCTATACCTACTGCTTAAATATTATAAAGAGGAAAGATTTGTATTTTTGGATGTTTGTGTGGAATAAACTCAAAAACTACTGGAGCGATTTCTAAAATTCTTTCACCATTCGAATGCTACATTATCCAAACTGATAAGAGTCATTATCAGTCCCATGTTTTTTCGGTCCATGTGCTGTTAATTAGGGCTTATCAACCCAGAGCGTGGATGATTATCCCGTGACGCTATGGGTTTCTTGGAAGTGAAACAAGCAACAGCTCACGGGATGCTTAATTGCTTATCAACAAAACGTGACCTATGACCTCACGATAACACATTTAGGTATCCATGAATAGCGGCAAGTATTTTAATTAACGGAAGAGAGGTCAACTTTTAGCCTACGGTTCTTCCTTGTTATTAATAAGCTGTAAGTAAGTATAACAATCCATAAATAGTATTAACCCCATTCTCTTTTTATGCTGCAACATCGAACTTTTTCAGATCATTAACTTTCAGATAGCTGATACCAACATAAGAATACGAACGTCGGGGTTACGAGGCAACTTCTGAAATCCATTGAGTTTCTCATATAAAGAGGGCATAGTTAAAACTTTTGCTTTGGTGAATGGGAAGCGCGAGTGTAACTTCCATGATAGTTTCAGTATTTTTGCTTGTTTAGTTCGGAAAATTCGTTCTGGGAAGCGCGAGTGTAACTTCCATGATAGTTTCAGTATTTTTGCTTGTTTAGTTCGGAAAATTCGTTCAAACTGTTTTTTTAAATTCCGTTGGACTTATTGGATCAAAATTGAACTCTTCGCATCTGCTAAAAGTATAACCCGGTCACATTATCTCGAGACCTGGCGTCGTCGTAAAAGTCCAAACGTAACAATGAAATGTTTAAAAATATACCACGAAAACAAGTCGACGCGTATCGGCAAAGAAAGTGCTAACCGTACTGACGCGCCGTGGCGAGCGCGGGGAGGTGAAAGGAGAACGGGGCGGAGGTTCGCATTCCACCGAGGTCTCGAGATAATGTGACTGGGCTATATGTCCAATTTTTATAAAAAAAATGTAGAATAATGTTTTACTATGGAAACTAACGTGGTTTTGACATAATATTTTGTTATAATAACGTTGGCGTCATTTGAACTTATGCATTACAAGTCATTATATCTATGCATGTGGCGTAAGATTACGTTACTTAATTAGCTACCTGTTATACTAATTAATCCCTACTAATACTATTAATGTGAATGTAAGTTTGTTTGTTACGCTTTCACGACTAAAACTACTTAACCGATCATCATGAAACTTTGTACACATATTCTTGGAGGTATTAAGTAGAAGTAACATAGGACAACTTTTCTTAAAAAAATCAATGCAAGCGAAGCCGCAGGTAAAAAATAAAACTCAATTTTTTCAAGTCAATTTCGACATTTTATTCAACTAAGTGATGCTACGAAGTACATAGAGAGATTACACATTTAAATAGATTGATTACACAAATTATCATGCATAAAATACTAATTATAGTTAGCCATATAATGACGGTTAACTTTACATAAGAAAATAGTAATACAAATTATCATGGAATACAATATCATAATCAAGCTCTAATAGTAATAAGTATTCAAGTGTCAAAAATATGCAAGTTTACATGTGATATTTAACACTTAGGCAGCGGCTGGTAATCACATGCGCTAGCCCTAGGCGCGGCTAATAGTCAAACGCCTTGTTTTTTACGCGCCTGCCGTGTGCAGCCGCACTCGCGTCGCGCAAAAAAAAAACACAAGGTATGTGTTTCCCGCAGCCAAAGTGTTTAAACATTTTACAAGACTAAACAAACTACGGCCAAACCTGCGCGTCAGCGATGCCGAACACGGAACGTAAACCGAGAAGATCAGATGCACCACTGTTCGTACTTTTTGGCGTCTTACATACATAGTATACATACCTACGCAACAACAATGCGGAACTATTTCCTCTTTCCAGTGCAATTTTGCATCGACACTTCCCGCTTTCCACTCTCATCGCTGTCGCGCAAGTTAGGCCGTACCTTAACTAAATAGCTGGCTAAATACAGGGTTACAAGGAAAGGGTATGCTAAGCCGAAAAGGGCTCAAAGTATTTATCATCACTAACTTTTACTATAGGCGAACCCTGAAAACGTGAAAAAAAATCAGCTGTTCCATAGAAAAATGTCAATGACACTCGACAAAATGAGTGAAACAAGTAAATTTTTCGCAAATTCCGGATTGGTCCTTTTGTAAAAGTTGCTCATGATGACGAGTACAATGAGCTCTTTTCGGTTTAGCATACCCTTTCCTTATAACCCTGTAGGGAACGGTGAGACGCACTGCTCTTATTTTTTGGCATCTTACACACATACGCGACCACAACGAGGAACAATTCCCTCCTTTCCAGTGCAATTTCACATCTCTCATCGCCGTCGCGCAAGTTAGGCCATATCTTAATTAAATAGCTGGCTAAATATAATTTCACTGCATAATATGAGTAATATGACGAGTCACAAACACTAGTATATGATAGCTGGGTAAATAAAAATGAGTCCTTCAAAGGGACCGCTTTTTGGCGGCGCGCTCCTTGTAGTATAGTCATCAGCCGCGCCAGCCCGTAAATTGCGGGGAACTGAAAAATAAAAGATAACATAATTAATAGATGATTGTAGATATGAGTGTGGATTTAAATGTTTCATGTGTTAGGTTCAGAGTTCTTCAATTGACTTTAGTTCGGTTTTATTCGGTCGACCGTTTCCTTTGGGTGCGGTGGCGTGATTCAAGTTGGAGGTGGAGGGGGGATGACTCAGGGTAGGTTGCGGGCAGGGGCGAGGTTGTCAGTCTGTTGGAGAGTGGTGCGATGTGCGGCACCTCTCCAGAAACAGCAAGAAATAACCTTAAGAAATAATCTTAAATACCCGAGTTTCTGAATATAGACATTTTTAAACTAGAGGTTCTCTACCCTGGGCCAAACTATCGTATGCATATCTGTAGCAAGTTATGTCACGCTAGATAGGGACTATACCCTATACTATATAATATACAGTGTTTTATCAAAAGGGGATGCTAAGACGAAAAGGGCTCATAGTACTCATAATTTGAACAACTTTTACTATGAGACAAAACTAGAATAAATAAATCAGCTGTTCCACGCATTTAATCAAGTAGCAGCAATTTTTTTTTTGCGGTTTCAGAGTTGATCCGATAGTAAAAGTTGTTCAAAAGATGAGTACTATAAGCCTCTGTATACACTTGGCCATCAAAATTCCAAAATTCAAACTTGAGGTGTATTCATCGGGATCTTGATGAATTCTGTGAAGTGAAGTGAATTCATCATTCTTTTGGCGGAATTTAGATGGACATTTTTCTCAGTGCAAGTCTTGTGATAAGTAAATCTTAGTTTTACTTCGGTTTTCGCAGAAAAATAGAGAAAATCTCACGTGTTAAAGCTCGGAGCGGCAGGCTGTGGCGACCCAGACTGCTGCGCGAGGTTGCCAAAAGTGAGAGTATTTTGCGTCGTTGCTAGGCTCTCGAACGTAGCGTTAGACTGAGTCGGTGTGCCGAAACCTGTGCAACCAATTAATCTTTTAGGTAAAGGAAACACAATATTAGCATGGCAACCCTAAACGTTACATGGTCCAGTTTTTTTTATTTTGTTGTTACACAATGGTCCAATTTCACAATACAGGGTTATTCATACAGGGTATGCTAAGCCGAAAAGGGCTCATAGTACTTATCATTATGAACAACTTTTACAATGCTTAAAATTGCAAAAATTAGCTGTTCCATACATTTTTCTATGGAACAGCTGATTGTTTTTCGCGAATTCCGGGTTGGTCCCTTAGTAAAAGTTGTTCACAATGATAAGTACTAGGAGCCCTTTTCGGCTTAGCATACCCTTTATGAATAACCCTGTATAATGTTTTCAGACGACTGCTTCACATACAGATAAACCAGTAAATATGGTAGTAGCTGGAAGACCGGGGGTCGTGCCTTGGGACAGGCCTATGTATAGAGAAATATAAAATAAGCTGATGATGATGGTGGCAAAATGAGAAAGGTGTCACAAATACAAGAACATTATTTTTACAAAACAAAAAACAAAAACCGTCTTCAAAAGACCGACTATTGAGTTATTCATCTATTTGTCGCGCACGTACTTAATGCAAATTTAAGACTTACATATATGGTTTTCTCATGGATACTATTATCAGAATAGGACTAAATTGAAATGGGACCAAATGGGAAGCGTCAGCTTTCTAATAAAAAAAGAATCATCTAAATCGATTCACCCAGTCAAAAGTTATGAGGTAACAAACATAAAAAAAAAACATAGTCGAATTGATAACCTCCTCCTTTTTTGAAGTCGGTTAAAAAAGGGAGTGATCAAGATTAAGACGAATAATAAAGATAAAGGGCAGAAACGTACAAAACATACGTACGTAGAATGATGATGGTAGATTTAGCTAATCTATTTCTATGTAAAAGACAAGTCTTTACCTCCGCCCGGCGAGCCTCCACCAAAGGCCGAGCCGCCGCCGAAGGCCGGCGTTCCGAAAGCGCCGCCGCCGCCGGGGCTTTTGTTGAACGTGCCAAACGCAGCCGGGGAGCCGAAACCGCCGCTAGTTGGGGTGCCGAACCTATAAAAATCATTGGCTGTGATATACAAACAGACAACAGAGTCTCACCATAAGGGTAGCATACCTGATGCCTGACATGGGTAGGTAACCCTAAAAACAATCATTTTTAACCGACTTCAAAAAAGGAGGAGGTTATCAATTCGACTGTATGTTTTTTTTTTTAATTTTTTTTTTTGTTTGTTACCTCATAACTTTTGACTGGGTGAATCGATTTTGATGATTCTTTTTTTATTAGAAAGCTGACGCTTCCCATTTGGTCCCATTTCAATTTAGTCCAGTTCTGATAATGGTATCCATGAGAAAACCACATAAGTCTTAAATTTGCATTAAGTACGTGCGCGACAAATAGATGAATAACTCAATAGTCGGTCTTTTGAAGTCGGTTTTTGTTTTTTGTTTTGTAAAAATAATGTTCTTGTTAGGCGACTAGCTGCATTCTGCAGCTTTACTTGTGCGATAAAAACGGCGATTGTGATGTTACTGATGAAAAGTAGTAATTTCCTTTTCATACTTTACATACATATTTTACATACACTTTGTCAGGTGTACGGACAAAGTGTATGTAAAAAAATATGATGATTGGTTTAGTGACGATTTATGACGATGGTGTTGATTATCGTTAAAACGAGCAGGGCCCCATTCTTGGGTGCTCGAGATTATCTCCGTCAGTCTCACTCTCATGACATTTCTAATGAGAGCGATAGTGACCGAGATAATATCTCACTCGCCAGAATAGGGCCCCAGGTCGAGCAGTCTTTACGTTTTGAGTGGACGATTGAGTGACGAGTTAAATATGAAAGTGTACATAAACATTACCCAGTCGGTTGTCCAAACAGTGGCTTAGTTCCAAATACTTGTCCTGCCCCAAATGCAGACGCTGAAAGAAAAAAGGCATGAATTGAGGGTAGTTTAATTTTTTTAGATTTGTTTTTATTTTCAAATTTTCTGTTTAATGATTTTGGCTCAATTTTAATGATGTCACTTAGACTAAACATCTTTGTCAATATTTTTGGCGAAAGCCCAAGAAAATAGTTGCCACCGACGCAAAAAGAGGGGTGATATAAATTTGACCGCTAAAATTTGTGTGAATCAGGTGAATCGATGTGAATACAACCTTTTTAATTTGAAAGCAGGTTTTCTAGCGGATATTTTATCAAAACTGGTGTAGCCGTTTCAATATGTGTCAGTATTTTTAAATTATAATTTACAATCAACGCAGAGATGAGCTAATCTTTGATCTCTATATTACGGCCTGACGGCCTGTTTAAACAGATTAATTTAAACATCTGTTCTGGGTCTGGGTGTTAGCTGTTGTCCTTGTCTTTGTGTGTGTTCCATGGCATCCCCGACACAGGATTTATCCTAGGGGGGGGAGCTATGAGTGTGAAACGTTTATTTATTTATTACCTTGATTTTGAGGTTGGGATCCAAACCCGGGTGAAGGAGAGCCGAAAGCTCCCGCCGACGGCTGGCTGAAACTGCCTCCGGTCGTCCCACCGAATATCGACGATGCTTGCGTTGTGGCTTGTTGACCTAGACAATGGTCACGGATAATGGTAGGCAATTCAACGTTTTTCACAACAATTATTATACAGGGTTATTCATAAAGGGTATGCTAAGCCGAAAAGGGCTCACAGTACTCACCATCATGAACAACTTTAACTATGGGACCAACCCAGAATTCGCGAAAAAAAAAATCAGCTGTTCCATACATTTTGTTGAGTGTCATTGACATTTTTCTTTGGAACAGCTGATTTTTTCGCGAATTTTCTGGTTGGTCCCATACTAAAAGTTGTTCATAATGATGAGCTGTGAGCCCTTTTCGGCTTAGCATACCCTTTATGAATAACCCTGTATATCGTGAGTATTCCCGTGGTATAACAACTAGCAAAAGACCGTCAAGCCTATACTCTACCGCCAAGAATAACGCTTATAAATAACAATCATGGTGTGACTTGGCAAGCCGGAAAAAAGAAAACTGCGTTTAAATTTCTTACCAAATGCGCCAGAACCGAATCCATTGCCAGCAGTATTTCCCGACCCCCACAAATTGGTAGCGGGTTTCTGTCCGAAGGCCGCCCCGCCCCCGAATATGCTGCCCGCCTGGGCTGGTTGCCCGAAGGCAGTTTTACCGAACACGTTGGGACTACCACCGCCGAACACTGAGCCAGATGAACTGAAAAGCACAAGAATATTATAAAGAAAGAAAGTGATCCTGCAAGGGTTCTTTTTTCTGTTTATGGTACGCAATCCTAAAAAAATAAATTTATTTTAATATCCTATTCTACTCGTAATATTAAGAATGTCAAACGGTAACATGTTAACAAAAAATCAATGAATAGTAGAGTTTCTTACTTTCCAAATATGCTTCCAGGACTAGGTGTCTGAGCGTTAGTAGTTGAAATACTAGCAGCCGCGAACAAGTTGGCTTCTCCACCGCCGAATAATGATCCGCCGCTTTGCTGAGTCGTCGCCGGTTGTCCGAATATAGACGCCTGGGTTGTCGGTGTGGGTGAACCAAACACAGACGCTTGGGTTGTCTGAGTGGGTGTACCGAATATGGACGCTTGGGTTGGCTGTGTAGGTGTTCCAAAAACAGATGTTTGGCTTGTCAGCGTAGGTGTTCCAAACACCGAGTTAGCTTGAGTGGGTGTACCGAAGACTGACGCTTGTGTTGTGGCGGTCGGTGTCCCAAATATGGACGTCTGAGTTGTCTGTGTCGGCGATCCGAATATTGAAGCTTGTGTAGTTGTTGTGCCTCCGAATACGGGTGTTTGAGCAGTAGGTGAGAAAATTGATGAGGACGTCGGTGCTCCAAATATTGACGCTTGCGTAGTCGCCCCAAATACAGATTGTGCTGCTTCACCGAAAACCGATGACGCCTGATTTGTCGTCCCGAATATAGAAGTAGCTGTTGGTGTAAACGCGCTTGTAGCGTCTGTCGATGCGAATGTGGCTTGGGCTGAGCCGAATACTGACGCTGCCGATGAAACTGTCGTCGTTGCGCCAAACACTGACGCAACGCTTGGAGTTGCTGTCCCAAAAACGGAAGCAGTAGTGGTCGATACTACGCTAGGAGTTGAAGAACCGAAAATGGACGCAGCAGTGGTGGTTGATGCGATGACAGGTGTCGCAGAGCCAAATACAGAAGTGGTAGTAGTTGTCGATGCCACGCTTGAAGTAGTAGAGCCAAAAATTGCAGCAGTTGTAGTTACTGTTGCGATGCTAGGTGTAGTAGAGCCAAATACGGACGCAGTTGTCGATGGTGACGTTCCAAAGGCTGAAGTGTCCGTTCCAAACACGGGGGTGATCGTAATCGAACCTAAACCAAAAACAGAAGCGGTAGTTGTTGCTTCTGAAGCTGGCGATTCAGATACCGTCGGTTGCAAAACAGGCGCTGGCTTGAAAATCGATCCCCCATCATTCATCGTAGCTGCCGTTGCGAAACCTGATGAAGCGCTGAATATAGATTGGGATGTCGATACAGGCTCAACGATTGAGTCAGCAGAAGTCGTCGCTAATTTATTAGGAACAACTTGAGGTTGAGTAGTGGGGGCTGATCCTTGCCCAGAGCTGTTTCCAAAAACAGCTGCCGGTGTAGATGTAAAAACGTTTGTAGGTGGCAAGAATGAGTTTGTCGTTTTGGGCTGAGATGCGGCAGCGGCGCCGAAAATAGAGTGAGCTGACGGCGATGAAGGTCCAGACTCAGGCGGGGTTACAGGCTCAGTCTTGACACTTGGAGATGATCCAGCGAACACCATCTGAGGTTTCGAAGCTGAAAAGAAACAAGTAATTATATCTAACTTACAAAGTGGAAGAAACAGAAGTAAAAACTACTGTTTTATTATTATTTGAGGTAGTTATTCATTGGGGCTGGACAAACAAGGACATTTCAATATGATCGCTATATGGTTAGGGTTAGAGTTTACATTTCATGTTTCAAGGTTCGTTTGTCCTAGATTGTTAATATGACTTACAAGATGTTGTAGTTTTTGCGTTTGAAACAGCAGCATTAGACTTTTCTGGGCCTTTCTGAGTCTCAGTCTTTTGCGGTGGCTTCGGTCCACCTTTAACAGAATAGTCCAAATTAGTATTATTATTGTTTTAGCTGCATGTATAAGCCCGTTGGATGGAGGATAGTTAAAATTTAAAAAATTATGATTAAAAAAAATAAAGAAAGTATGTATTTGAAATATATTAAGAAACTAGCTGACCCGGCAGACTTCGTACTGCCATACAGTACTTCTCTATGGTACTGCCTAATTAAATATAAACACTGCACAAAACACTATTTACAATTTTATACTTATAATATATTACAATTATAGGTACGAATTTGTTTCGTGTATCAGTTGACAAAAGCAAACTCATCCATGAAAAAAAAAACACTGACATTGACAGTTTGTTGTTGTTTCAACTTTTTATTAATTTGATATGACTTGGAGTCAAATCCTTCGAAATTTTAAAACAAATGAATGAACTATTCGATTTCGTTTTCTTTTTTTTGTTTTATCTGTGCTCCAACGCACACTGTTTTGATAGATATGATTGAATTTGAACTTTGTACAGAGGTAATAAAGTGCAAATTGACTCTTGGACGTTAGGAACATACCTACATTGCTTAAACAACAGTGAGTGCTGCAATTCAATATGAACTTTATACAATAGCAATAAAGCTCGTTTTAGTTAGAAAACGTTTGTATGGGAAAAAGAAAAGGGCTGTTTTTAGGGTTTTTCAATATTTCTGAGAGATTTTCTTAATATTTTTTTCCGTAAGAACCTTCTCCTAATAATAACAAATACAACAAAAAAAGAATTAGTGAAATCGGTCCAGCCATTCACGCGTGATGCCGTGACCAAGGAAAACGGGTTTCATTTTTATATATATAGATGATTAGCTTAATTCATAAATTTTCTACTTTGAAACATGAGCCCTATATCCTGTTTCATACAGGAATATTTCATTTATTTGTGTGTCATTACACATTATTAATATTTTTTCCACCATTGGTATTGCAACAGACTTCGATAAGTAGTTTGTTATTGGAAATTTCGCTAAACGTGTCATAGATATAAGACTCAGTTTCAAACCAGTCTTAATTTTTCGTATTGGAAGTGTTGCTTACTTGAAGTAGAAGGACCACTGGCTTCATTTGGCGGCGGCGCACCAAACACAAAACCTTTATTGTCCTGCGAGCTCAAAGGCTTCGTTTCTTTCTTTTCAGTCGCCTTTGACACGCCCGGAACGGTTTTTTCTGGAACATTCTCTTTCACCTTCTCAGCTGCCTTTTCCAGTGGTTTAGTAGGAGGTTTTGGTTCTTGTGATGTCTTCGAGGTGCCTGGTAGGGGCGTGCTTGAAGCTACAGGCGTTTTCATACCGAATAGGTTGGTCATAGGTTTTGGGGCTCCCGTATCTTCTGGTTCGCCAGTTTCGCTGGACTTTATGTTCGAGGTGCTCGGTTTAGCGTTTAATGTCGTCTTTGTTTCGGGTACAACAGGCTGGGGTTGGACTTTGCCGAAAGTGTTTTTCATTTCGGAGGCTGGTTTCGATGTGAAGACTGCGGTCGGAGCTAATGACGGTGTGGGCGCTGCTGGTTCTGAAAAATAACAAGCATTTATCTGGCTTTTGAAATATATTTTGAAAGTATATTATGTATAAGTTGGTTAATCATAAGCAAGGCTTTGCAACTTTGCACTGTAGATAACAAAAGGTACCTCGTCTGTATAAAATAACTAGCTGTGTCATACAGACAGACTGACAGACAAATCTCGCTGTCTTGTCATAAGGGTTATTCCCCAAAGGTGGTTCAAAACCCTAAAAAGTAGCAAAATAGGAAATTCAACTAAATACTTAAAGGTCTGTAATTTGCTTAGTATTGGGTTGTAAAATTTTGAATTCAGTTTTAAATTGTGCTGTAGAGATACAAATTATTCAACAACAATAAAAACAAACATACAAACTACACATAACGCAGCATATATAACAAACTTACGCGCAAAAGCAGTGGGCGTACAAATCTTCTGTCCCATAAAAATGTTGCTATTGTTCTTAGCATCCAAGTTGGCCTGTCTGTTGGTTAGTACGTCTTTGAGCACGCTCTTCGTATCAACAGCGGGTGTTTCTGCAGTAGCAGGCGGATACTCGAACGGTTTCGAGGTGGGGCGGGGAATCACCGGCTGGGGCGCAGTCACCGCTTGATTTGGTTCTGAAATGAAAAAATATATGTATTTGTAACATATTTGTTTGGAGCCGTGGTAGCTCAGTGGGAGAACCGCCGCTTCGCATTCTTGAGGTGGCGGGTTCAAACCCCGACTCGTACCAATGAGTTCTTTAGGACTTATGTACGAATTTACATACCACTGGCTTTTCGGTGAAGGAAAACATCGTGAGGAAACCTGCATATGTAGTTCACGCAAAAAGGGCCGATTACCGGCCTAGTTGCGGAAAAAGAGCCCGCTCTTTATCCTTTAACATATTTGTTTGATCTTTGCAAGCGACGTTTGGAAACCTACATACGTCCGGAGAAGAAATTCAATGGCGTATGTGAATCCACCATACCTCACTTGGCCAGCGTGGTGCAATACTGTCAAATTACCCTTCAGGGTAGACCTGTATTCCAGCAGTGGGAGGATTAAAGATAGAAGTAGTTTTTTTGTATGTTCAGCTATTACTGCTCCGGCAAAGGTCGAAGACGTTATTCAGCAAAACACAGTTGTATCATATTTTGAGATTGTACACACCGCCGGTAATAGTAAGCAAAAAGAGGGTAGCAAAATAGCTCCATTTTTTTTATACTCGTATTTGTTATCGTCAAGCGATAGAGGCCACTCTATCATACCGATTCGTATTGGACGCACCTTGCGTCCGTAGCTACTCGCGGCCCGCACGTAGCGTTATAATCATCACAAAATAAGATGCCCGTTATGACGTTTGTCATTGCGACGTAACTAGTGATGTCACCATACGACTCGGTACTCGATACTCACGATAAATCAATTCAAGTTTGTATAAGTATTTGATCGATTTGATTTTGTATTGTAAAGTACATTGGATTAAGGTTACGATTCGAAAATTTAACTTAAACTTGAATATTATAGGTATATTGAAATGATACGATATGGTGCGAGATGTCAATTTGTCTTTAATTTAATATTTTTAGTTACAATAACATTCATTCAATCACAAATAAACAAGAAAAAACGAAAGTGATTGAATCTTCATTCAATAATTTTCTTCGGATGATGAGCCAAAATCAGTTAAGCCAAAGTCAGTTGAGCTATCGTCAATTAATTGATTACAAGTTACAACACTAATATTTGAACAAAAAAAACTAAACTGAAATCGGTTCAGTGGTTCGGGCGCTATGATGCCACAGACAGACAGACAGACAGACAGACAGACAGACAGACAGACAGACAAACAGACACGTCAAACTTATAACACCCCTCTTTTGCGTCGGGGGTTAAAAAAGAAGACTGAGAACGTAACTGTTTTTGAGAGTTTCGTTATAATTTGACATTACATGCTACCATAAAGTATGCGCGAAAAGCGTTCCAAGTTACATTCTACGGTCTTTCTCAAGTGTCAAAACGGGCATCTTATATTGTGACAACTATAGTGTAGCATAACTTCTGACGTAAAATGCACGCCTGACAGGCTTAAACGGCATACTCTTTTCTATCCAATTCTCGCTACGTATTTTACGTCAGAAATTGTGCTAGGCTTACAGTAAATTGAAAACGGAGAGCAGCTAGGTTTTTAATTTTTGCATTCTTTTGTTTTTTCTATTTTTTTTTTGTTTTTGTGTTTTTTTCTGAGCTTACCATCAGTAAACAGAGTACGGACGACGCTCGCAGGGCCGTGCGCCGGTTTCGCGTTGCTGACTGGAGCGAACGTAGCCGCGGGTGCTTGCTTCGGTGGCTCAGGCTTCGGTTGTTTTGGGGCTACCTTCACCATTTTAGCCGGTGGGGGCACTGAAATATTAGAGTATACTCACAGACTTGTTTAGATATTTGTATGTTACTGTAGTGGTGATTCAGCACTTTTTTTTATGTAATTGAGTGACGAGACGAGCAAATCGCTCGCCTGATGTTAAACGTCACTTACTATGTATGCAGTCATGTCACAAAGTTAATATGAGTATTCTAGGATAAAAAGTAGCATATGTGTTAATACAGAATTCTTGTAAATCCGTTGAGCCATTTCAGAGTTTCGGTTACAAACATACAAACTTTCACTTTTATAATATCAGTGAGATGAGATTCTAAAAGGTAACAAGGCATTTGAAATTGTTACGGGAATTTGTGAAGCTTACCCGAAGGCAAATGGTTTGCTTGTATCGTCACTTTCTTGTATTAGAAACTTATTATTATTATTTTTTTTAATGTAATTGAGTGACGAGACGAGCAAATCGCTCGCCTGATGTTAAACGTCACGTTTGCCCATAACAGATCTGGGCCACCCAGAATTTTGAACTCGCAGAATTCAAGACCCTGCGCGGCACAGCACTGCGCTCGTCACCCTGAGATATAAGTTGTTTAATCTCCCATTTGCCCTGTAATTTCACTGGAAACAATGCCCTTCCAACCGGAACACAGTAATGTTTGCACATTACTGCTTGGCGGTGGAATAACTGGCAAAAGTGTGGTACTTTCCCAGGCGGGCTCTGCAAAAGAGCCCTACCACTACTATACTACTATTACTATTATACTTACACGATTGAGCTTTCGCGGCCCTTTCTCTTTCTTTCTTTTCTCTGGCCATCTTATTGTGGTTCCTCATCAACATCTCCAAATGCTGTGTTAGTTCAACGTTGCATGGTTTCACTTTTACCGTCTTATGATTTGTGAGGGCTTCTTTTAGGGTGTCCACTTTAGCTGGAGTCAGCTGTTGACGCTTCGGCTTAGATTCCGTTTCTAGGCTCATGTTCAGAACGTTTTTGGTCAGCTTTGATAGAGGATCCCTGGAAGAAAAAATTGTTTTATATTGAATTTTTTGTTAATGATTTAGTATTTGTTTTTTGTTTGACATTTATACGGGGATTTATAAGGAAAGAATATGCTAAGCAAAAAGGGGTCATAGTACTCATAGTTACTAAAAACTTTTAGTATGGGAACAAACCTATAATCACGAAAAAATTATCAGCTGTTTCATAGAATCATATCAATAACTTTTAACAAAATGGTCGCGAATTCCGTGTTGGTCTCATAGTAAAAGTTGTTCATAATGATGAGTACTATGATGAGCCCTTTTCGGCTTAGTATACCTTTTCTCGGCCTAATCACCCTTCGAGGGTAGACCTGTATCCCAGCAAAATTCAAAATTCAAAATAATTTATTCAAATATGGGTACATCAATGTACACTTATGAATGTCAAATACAATTTTTACGAATAAATTAATACACAATAAATTAAATGTCAAAGAAAATAATATTATTAGAATGTCAAAAATTATGTAAAATAATTGCAATGTCAAAATATCAATGTATAAAATAACTACAATAGTAGGTATAATCAGTCAAGTATTATTATTACAGTCTAAATACAATTTACGTAAAGAGACTTTATCACAGATGAAGTCTTCAATTTTGTAGTAAGCCTTTTCAATTAAAAAGTCTTTTAAAATTCTTTGAAAATCTGTGTCTTTCTTATTTACTAGAGTAACAGGCGAGGAGGCAGGGAGTTATAAAATAGTACGCCGTTCATTACAAAAGAGTTGCCAGTTTTGGCTAATCTAATTTTAGGTAGAACAAGTTTAAACTTGTTCCTTGTTATGCTAGTATATTGACTTCGTTTGTGATATTTATGAATATTTTTACGCACATACATAATGTTCAAGAAAATATACAAACATGGTAACGTTAAAATTTTCACCTGCGCAAAAACTTGTCTAAGAGATTCTCTATAACCTAGCCTATAAATAGCCCTAACAGCGCGTTTTTGTAAAATAAAGATGCTATTTACGTCTGCTGCATTACCCCAAAGCAATAATCCATACGACTTAACAGAGTGGAAGTAACTGAAATAAACAATTCTTGCAGTTTTAATGTCTGATAGTTCTCTTATTTTCCGCACTGCAAATGCTGCGGAACTCAATTTGTTAGACAGTTCCTTGATATGTGCTCCCCATTGAAGTTTGCTGTCAACGATAAGGCCAAGAAACTTAGCATCCTTCGACAAAGTAAGTTGATCGTCGTCAATAACTATACTAGGCAAGGAAGGATTATTAGTCAATGTGAATTTAATAGCTTTCGTTTTCTTGGCATTTAGCATTAAGTTATTGACGCTAAACCACCTATTAATTAAACTAAGCGACAAATTGATTTTGGATATATCATAGTTTTTTCTATTGATTTTAAATAACAGAGATGTTTCGTCGGCAAACAAAATAATTTCACAATGCTTACGCGCTAAGAAAGGCAGGTCATTAATATAGACTAGAAAGAGGAATGGGCCAAGAATTGAACCCTGAGGGACCCCGATTGAAACGTTAGCCGACTCCGATCGAACCCCATTTATGTCAACATTTTGGGTTCTACCACACAGATATGATTTCATCAACATTAACGCATCACCTGTCACACCATAGTGTGAAAGTTTACATAATAGAATTTCATGGTTCACACAATCAAACGCTTTCGACAAATCGCAAAAGATACCTAAAGAATCATGCTGAGACTCCCAAGCCTCGTAGATGCTCTCTACGAGATTCGAGGCTGCGTCCACAGTTGAACAGCCCTTAGAAAAACCAAATTGCTTATTAAATAATAAATTATTAATACAGAAGAATGAAGCTAACTGATTTAACATTATTTTTTCAAATATTTTGCTAAGACATGGTAAGATAGATATTGGTCTGAAATTACTAGCTATGTTTTACCTACAAATAAAACATTTATTAAACATACTTACCTAATTCGAAACCTAATTATACATGAGAGTAGCGTGCTTGACTTTCGTTCTGTGCTAGTCGTGCTGTGATTGGTCCGCTCGCTCGCGTCCGTTTGCCTCGTCCAATGAGCGCCGACTCCGCCCCTTCCGCCCCTCTATCGTCATCCGTCCGCCCAGGTAGTGCGATGAGCGCAATTTAGCTTCATTGGTTATCTCATGTTATGTTCACCAGGCAGAGGTAGAAAGTATTAGGTTTCGAATTAGGTAAGTATGTTTAATAAATGTTTTATTTGTAGGTAAAACATAGCTATTAAACAACTGTACCGTCATTCGAAACCTAATTATACATGAGAGATGTGTTTGTTATCGCCTGGTGTGACGGTGACGCCAATGTGATAAACCCGGTTTTTTAATATTAAATAAGAGACTATTTTACTAAGATAGGCAACAGTTGGAATATGAAAACGATATCGTTTGAAATCACTGTCCTTATTTATTTTTATCCATGAAGTAGTTAGTAATGACATATAATCATTTATATCTATGATAATTTACTAGTAATATCATAACACAATCATTTTTAAATCAACAATAGTAGTATTGCTATTAATTATTCATAGGTTCGAAGTAAGTCGCAATTGATCTAGATTCTGAGTTGGAAGGTATTACTTCCCTACAATAATACTTCTTGAAAGTGTTTGCTGATTTCCAGTTTCCTCTTGCCAGTATGTCATCGAGAAGGAAGTTTTCTGTCCAGTTCTTTGATGCAACTGCGGATCTACAGCTGCCAGGTGTAGCATCAATATTTGCATCTTTGAGGATATTCTTCACCCAGCCTGCGATTATGGCGCGCGTTGCCGGTTTAGGTTTACCATAGGTATTGATAAAAAGACTATCAGAATTCGCAGTCTCTCTTCTTAGTTGTGACAATCGTATCAGCTCAGTGATCCAAAACACTGGATCCAAATTATGGTTTTCTTTGTTTCGTAAGAGTTTCCAGCCAGATTGTCGCTGGTTTGCCTTGTCGCTTTTAGAACCATATTTAGGCCAAAGAACTATACTGTTTTCAGATATTCTGCAGTGATCTGGCGAGATGCTGAGGAGGGTCAAGTCGTGTATTCTTCGTCCTGAGCATAGGAGGAGAATTGTCGCTGTGTGCCCTGAACTGGCATAAAAACTCATTTTCTCGGAAGTTTTCTGATTAAGGTGATCAATCAAGGTATCGACGTTCCAGATAGGAGACTTTTGTTGTTTTGGGTTGGCTAATGATATTGATTTCAGGATTTGTTTGACTAGTGTATGCGAGCTTAGCTTATTAAAGTCATTTGGGTTGCAGAAAGTCGATACCACGGATTTATGAACTAGAATGGTACTTAAAGCTAATCTTTCCTTTTGATGCAAATCAGCCAAAAATTTCGCTAGTTGTGATCCGTCAGGTTTCCGTGGGTTGACCGAGTTTCTAGTGCACCAAGAGAGCCATCTTTTCCAGGCTGGCCGATATGTATTTAGAGTGGATTGTCTCGAGCCGGCTGACAGAAGTGTTTTCTGTTCTTCGTTCCAGTCAGTTAAGCTCTGATCCCACCCCCACATCTCCAAACTTCCAGAATCATTTCCTTCACCTTCGGTGGTGGGCGACCGGTGGTAGCATCTATTAGCACCTCTGATAAGTTCTTGATTGTGAATGGGGGATTTAGCGCTCTGTTCTTTAAGTCCGGTCTCCAGTACACTTTTTCCCATCTCGGTACGACCATTAGATAAATTCCGCTCGATTTGTTCAGTTGGTTTAATATTTTTGGTATTAGGTGTGGTGGTGGAAACACCCAAGCTAGCTTGTAATTCCAAGTTAGTCCAAAAGCATCGTAACAATGAGCTTGGGGATCTGATCGGTTGATCGTGCAATAATTGGGGATCACATGGGCCCGGTGAGACGCAAAGAGATCGATCTCTGGCTTGCCCCACTTTTTGAAGATCATGTCCGTTATCTTTGAGAGAAGATGCCATTCCGGACATGGTTTTTGGCGAGATAGGTGGTCCGCATCTGTGTTGTAGTTGCCTGGTAGGTGATATATTGTCATATACACGTTGTGCTGGTCTAAGATTTTGAATACCTCTTTGGCTAGGTTCACTAATGTTTGTGATTTTGTACCGCCCTCGTTGCGAAGGTATGACACCACTGTCCTGTTGTCGCATTGAATTAGCAGTGCACTGGACTGGAGGTAATGACACTGATCTTGTAAAATTCTTATTATAGCTATCATTTCTTTTTGATTGCAATGGAGGTTCTGTTCTGATCTCAGCCAACTTCCTTGAAAATCCTGATTGTTTAATTTGCCACCCCACCCCCTGTCGCTCGCGTCTGTCGTGAGATAATGTGATGGCGGTGGATGGTGTATACGAGAGCCGATTTTGTAATTTTGTAGCCACCATTGTAGTTCCTGTTTCGATTTTGGATTCAGTGTAACAGTGGGGGCTCGAGACTTTATTAAGGCGTTCGCCTGTACTTGTAACGCTCGATAGTTCAGCCGTCCCCTTGGGACAACAAAGCTTGCGAAGTTTAACGTTCCTATGAGTATTTGAAATTCTTTGAGGTTGGTCTCCTTCGACCTTATTCTGGTCTGTAGTTGGTGTTCGAGTCTGGTAAGCGACCTTCGTGGTAATGTTTTCGCATTGTGCCATGTATCCCATTTTACGCCCAGGAATTCTATATCCCTCTGGGGTTTCAAAATCGACTTTTCTCTGTTTATCTTCCAGCCAAGGTACTCGAGTAGGTTTACAGCCGTTACAACGTGGTTTTGTAGTGTGGTTGGATTCTGGTGGGCAAGGAGGAAGTCGTCCAAGTATACGATTATTCGTAAGCCCTGTTCTCGTAGCTTTTGAGCTATCCAATTGCTCAGTGAGGCAAATGTTTTTGGAGCTGAGCTGAGGCCGAATGGTAGGCAGGTCATTTCGTACATTATGTTGTCGTAAATCAACCGGAGAAAGCATTGATGGCTCCGTGCGATTGGAAGATGAAAATATGCCTGGTGGATGTCGATTTTGGAAACCCAGTCTTCCCTCTGGAGAAAGTCTGGCACTCGGTGATGGTTTATTAATCTGAATTTGTCGGTGGCGACATAATTGTTCAG
Organism: Alcis repandata; assembly: GCA_949125135.1. Classification (NCBI taxonomy): domain Eukaryota; kingdom Metazoa; phylum Arthropoda; class Insecta; order Lepidoptera; family Geometridae; genus Alcis; species Alcis repandata. The sequence continues at coordinate 6,393,151 of OX421230.1, read as the reverse complement.
GTTTTTCAAATTGAAAATTGGTCTCATCGTGCCGTCGCTTTTTGGTCTGAGGAACATTGATGACACAAAGCTTGGAGACTGTTTTGCAATTCTTATGACACCTTGAGTGTGCATATTGTGAATGATTTTCGTCATTTCTAAAGAGTAAGGTATCTGCGTGGTGTGTTTGTTCGGCAGATGTAAGGGTGGTTTTGTCTTGAAAGGTATGCGGTAGCCACTTATGATGTTGAGAACGTAGAGCGGAGCTCCGAGCGTTTTCCAACGAGCGTGGTATATTTGTAGCTGACCGGCATAGAATGGCTTCGAGTCAGAATCTTTGATTATTTCCTCTCCTATCCCGGTGGGATGAGGGGGAATTATTCCTTTTGTAGGGTTGGTCGTTGTGTCGTGTTCCTCGAGTGTAATTCTGTTGTTTAGCACCTCTTCCTCTGAAGGCGTTGTTTGAAACATATTTTTTAGTGGTATTCCGATTCGTTTGGGGTGCTGGCCTTCCTTGAAATTTCTTATGCTGGTTATTTGCTGGTTGTGAAGGACCAGGAACGTTCTGAGGTTCAGAGGTACGTTCTTTATGAGCAGCGGGAGCCCAGAAAACATTTTTGACGCCACCCGCTTTTTCAAGCACCGAACTGAATTGTTCGCTTTCGAATAGGGTAGCACACGAAGGCGGAAGTTTCCTAAGTGCATTTTTATAGTATGGATCTTTTACTGCCGTCAGTATGGACTCACGCCTACTTTGGATTAGCTCAGCCCTGTGGCCACATACTATTTGGAATATGTCACTTGTAATTTTTGAGTACTCGCCGTTTGAAAATATTTCGTTCAATTTTATATTGATTTCGGCTGCAGTCAAACCGGAGCATTGTATTTCACTTAAGAATCCTCCCAAATCAGATTGAAGAGCTTCTTTTTGTTTAAGCAAAGCGTAAGTTAGCCCTGCAAATACGTTTTCCATTCGTGCTGAAAATTTAGAAGTATCGTAGCGCTTAATTTCCTCATTGGAGTCCAGGCTTACGAAACCGGGAGTATGAACGTAGTTCTTCTGAGTATCAGAGTAACGAACACTATTCCAATCCGGCTGCTCAAAGTGTTGTAGCTCCTTGAGCTGTTCTAGATAGGCCGACGAGGTATGAGGAATTGTGGGTTCTTTGGTCTTTGTCTTTACAGACCAATTTAATTGCTGTTCGCAAGGAGATTCAGAGTGTTGAACTGCCGGTGTATGGTTAGGTTCTTCATCGCTAAAATCCCTGCACGTGTTTGGGTCTACATCAAGGCTAAGATAGTCGTCGTCATAGTCAGGGCGATAGCTACTTTGATTGTTGCCTTTTAACTGCGATTTAATTTTAGCTATTTCGGATACTAGTTTGTCCAACTTACTGTGTTTTTTCCTTTTATTTTTCCCGCGTTTTTTATTTCTGGTATCGTCTGATGAACTGGAGCTTGATGAACTAGAACTTGATGAACTAGAGCTCGACAGTTTCCTTTTCCTTCCTTTTGGTTTCCTTGTAGTAACATCTGCGTCCTCGATAGTTGGAGCTGGACCTGTATTACCATCCATTTCGAAATACTAAAATAAACGTTTAATAAGATTAGTAAGGAAATAGATATTTCTATGTTTTAAAAACCGAACGGTAACACCGTTTAGACAAAAATTAAAATAATTCACTAACCCGACGCGGTCCGTAAAGTACGACCGCTTTCGATGAAAATCCAAACGCCAATGAAGCTAAATTGCGCTCATCGCACTACCTGGGCGGACGGATGACGATAGAGGGGCGGAAGGGGCGGAGTCGGCGCTCATTGGACGAGGCAAACGGACGCGAGCGAGCGGACCAATCACAGCACGACTAGCACAGAACGAAAGTCAAGCACGCTACTCTCATGTATAATTAGGTTTCGAATGACGGTACAGTTGTTTAATAGGATCTTTCTTACTACCACTTTTGAACAAAGGTATAATCTTGCTACACTTCATAAGATCGGGGAACTTATTACTGTCGACACTGCAGTTAAATATATGGGCTAAATAAGGAGCTAAGTTATATATTATTTCAGCAACGAAACAGACTGACAATCCCCAGAGATCTTCCGATTTTTTTGCTTTGATCGATTTAAATGTTTTGATAATAGTGTCACTTGAGACTTCGTGGAATTTAAATTGGTTTGGGCTGGCAGCAACATTTTCAACTAATAAATGAGCAGCTTCCGTACAATTGGTTGCCAGTGATTCAGTGGTTTTATAAGGTATATCTCCAAAAAAGCCTAAAAATTGATTTGCAATATCTTTTTTATCACTAATTATTTCATTATTTTTCTTAAGCTTGTATTCCGATTCTCGACTTTTGGTTTTAGCAGTTTCCGTTTTTATGATAGACCAAACAGTTTTAGAGGTATTTTTTGACTGCTTTATTTTGTTAAGTATATACAAGGTTTTTGCATATTTGCATATCTTTTTAAAAGTTTTACTGTATTTGCGAACATAATTTATCAAACGGTTATCATTACTCCCTGACTTTTGATTGTAAAGTTCATACATTTTATCTCGACTAATTCTTATACCTGGAGTTGCCCATTGATTGAAGACTAATTTTACGTCAAGTTTTTTGCAAATAATGGGGAATGTGGAATTAAAGTTTCGTATTAGAATTTGGAATAAATTATTGTAAGATTCATTTGGATTATTGCTAATTTGTAATTTGCAGTGGGAGGATTAAAGGTTGCATATATATATATACCTTTTCTGTTTAACTACAAACACGGTTTGTGAATACTTACTTATTGTTCCTAAACGGGGTGTTTCTCAGAAGCGAGGTGGATTTGGTGACGGGACCCACGTCGCATTCTCCGACGGTGCTTTTCAGAGTCCGCAGCACCGCTTGCTGCCTGCCCAGTATCTCTTGTTGCTTCACTAGCGGCTGGTAAACGTCATCCAGAACCGGTCGGATCATGTGTTTGGCGGGCCTGTGGAGATAATTCATACGAACTTAGAAAATAACTTGAACCAACAACAAAGATAATAACAAAGAGTTTATCTGTCTATCTAACCAATATACCCAGACGCATCTTTTTGTTGTTACAAACTTTTATTCGTCTTTTGTCTGGAAGAGATCGCTCTTAGCAATAGAGCCGCCAATTGTTGCACTATTTTTAAACGTTATTATGTTTTGACTTGTAATTTTGGTATGAAAAGCAAATGTTTATCTAGCTGTCTACCACTTAATAAATAGCCTGGTAAAATTAGACATCTGACCTTACATTAATTCCCACCCAGCTGAAAATTGGTAGGATTGTTCAGAACACCATCATAAATGAAACGGAATTAATGTAAGGTTACTCCTATTTTTTGGTCTAATTTGCCCGGATTAAAAGAAGTCTGAATGTAAGTGATAAATAAAGTTCAATTTGTTGTTAATCAGATCTATGATCATGTCATGTTTGTCTATAGTCCTTACTTGTTATTCTTTTGCTCTCGAGAAGCCATCTCGTTCCATTTATAATCCAGTGCTGCATGCGCTTGCGCAAGCTGAGTCTGCACGTAGTAGGCGAGTTTCTTGACTGAAGCCACGCGTTTGGTCGTGAGGGGGTCCGCTTGAGACCACTGGTGAAGGTTTTTGGCACTGTGTAGAAGAAAACGACATGTGTGTAGATATCTATCAATCAAAGAAAAGGGCACGACCGTTTTGTTTGCGTTCTTTTTACGCCTGAATACTAAAACATTAAATGAGGTGGGTTGGGTATGAAGGTCTCAGGTCACCTATAGTCAAAAATAAAATGAAAAATCATTGAAATGGGAACTCTATATTCTGTGTACGTACATTCAAAATTTAAACAACTTTCTAAGGCACTCATGGGCATATTTCCATTGCATCTTGGAATTCTGCCTAGGTCATTCTATTGGCTAACATAGCGCAAGTTTGCAAGTTCAGTAATATATGACCACAGGATAGGATACAGGATAGAGCAGTGTTTTTCAAATAGTGAGTCACGACCCCTAAGGGGGGGTCGCAAAGCTTTACTCAGTTAGTCCCGGGCAACATAAAAAACTGTGTTTAGGTTCTACACTACAACAAAAATAAATAAATTAGGCGATGGATGAAAATGGAATGAAAATTCCCAAATTTAAAGGAAATTATAAACCTAGTTTTTTATATCACTAAAAATTCGTTTGATTTTAGTCTTAGAGATTGGCTAAAATTGTATTATTTATTATTATGAGCCTGTCGTGTCCCAATGTTGGGCAAAGGCCTCCCTACCCTCTTTCCATAAGTCTATCCTGTGTTATAATTAGCCCGTCTTCCCGAAATTGTGTAACTTGTAAAGGGATCGTGAAATATAGAATGACTTACTCTGAATGCGTCCTAGCCTCGGCAACCACAGCGCAGGCCCGCACCAGTTCCAGTTTCAACTGAACGATGGCGCCTCTGAGGTCTTCCATCGAGCATTCTTTCTTCAGCTCCTCAGTGTCCAGAGATATGCCGTTAAAGTTGCTGCTTATGATATTTATGTCGCGTTGTAACTGTTAAACATGAGAAGGTTTTATTGTATATTCATTTATTTTAGCATTGCACAACGTTGCTTAGGTGGTATGATAATTACACGATTATATTTTGGTTTTATTCATTGTGTCTTCGCCTTAATAGAAACAATAAGAAAAGTGTTATTGGACACATTCTTAGTAATTAGTTACCTAGAAATTTAAGTTAGATTTAAATTACTTATTATAGTTGAGGCTAGATTGTAATTTTATTAAGAAATGTTCTTTTGCCACTTCTTTAATAATAGAAAAATCTTATACATAAAATTCTCGTGTCACAATGTTCGTTCCCATACTCCTCCGAAACGGCTTGACCGATTTTTATGAAATTTTATATGCATATTCAGTAGGTCTGAGAATCGGCTACTATCTATTTTTCATACCCCTAAGTGATAAGGGTTGTCCACCCTTAACATTTATTTTTTTATTTTTTGGACAAAATTTTTATTTTTTTACTTTTTTTATAATGGGCATTTAAAAATACATACAACCCTAAATTTTCACCCTTCTATCACCAACCCCTATTAATTTATATGGCAAAACAACGTTTGCCGGGTCAGCTAGTAATATATATATTTTGGTTTTATTACATACTAGCTGTGCCTGCCAGTTCAACCCGCTGTTCTACTGCGCAGAGAAAGTCTTTTTAGCTTATATCCCGCGAGAAACAGACAAACATACACAACACATGTATTTTTTGTACTTCTAACAACGTGCATGCAAAATTTCATAATTCTAATTCAAAATATTTATTATCAGACACATATTAGTCCACATCAGGCAAAAATAACAATTATTACAACTAACACACACATTTAAGAATTTCTTCGTTAGTCAGTACATGAACCATATAACAATGATTCACGTACTGACAGTCAAACCTATACGAAAATACGCTTAAGATGGTGTTGGGGCTGTCCCGGACCCTGCGCGCCAGGGATGTGCACCGCTTCCGCATTGTCGTATAAAAACAATTGGTTGAGTAGTTAAGGCGTGAAAGCGTAACAAATAAACAAACTCACCCTTGCATTTTTAATATTAATTAGGAACTACGATCTAACCACAAAGCTCCTTAACTCTACGCAATAAGACTCATAGTCCTTTATTACTTACCCGCGCTTGAGTCTCCCTTGTCTTCACCATGAAATTGTACAGCTCCGTTTGGAAATCGTTGACTTCCTTGACTAGCATGTTCTTTAGTTCTTGATTCGCTTTCGCCTTGTTCGCTTTTTCTTGTTCTGCTTTCAAAGCGGCGTTGTCTTGAACTGGCTTGGGAGCTGGCGTCTATGTGATCAAATCAACTAATCAAATAGACTGCTGGCTGATAAAATGTCAGGTGAAATAAGTGAATTTCGTTTCATGGACAAACATTTATGGTATTTTGCAGATACCGAAAATCCCCGGAATCCCAGTGACTTTTATCCCGAAATTTTCGAAATTGCAAAACGACCTCGATCTAAAGTTTCGCGAAAGTTCTAGCGGTGAGCGGGCTTCTAGTACCCATAATTATGAAACACTTTTAGTATAGGACCAACCCTAAAATCATAAAAAAATCAGCTGTTCCATTCAATTTCTGGAGCGCCATTGACATTATTCTGTGATTTTTTTTCATGATTTCAGGGTTGGTCCCATAGTAAAAGTTGTCTCTCCCTCCCTTCCTCTTCTTTTCTCTTTACCCTTTATTTATAACCTTTTATAACTAGTAAGTTTGTTTTATCGATATGTAATACGTTTGCTTTCTCGATATGTTATTTTTATTATCTTACCGCGCCAACTGGAGGCGGTTGGAACGGGGCCCCGGGTACAGTTTCAGTGACCAGTCTTGGCCCCGGTTGTTGATTGGTTGAGGCTAAAACATAAATATTTAAATGACACTTCTTCCCAGAATTGAACGATTGATTGACATGAAAGGCAGATACGTATACGTACATACTGTTTCGATCATATTATACATAAGTTGGATAAGGGTGAGACGACGATGACTCAAAATTAAAATTCAATTCGGATTTTTTTTTAATATAATCACAGCCTTCCAGTCCAGCCTTCCTTTGCGTGAGGCAGAAGATCGTGCCTTATGGCGTTCTTTAGGAGAGGCCTATGTCCAGCAGTGGTCAAAATCCGATAGGCTGCTGATGATGATGATGAGCGTTCCAGACTGGGTGTGGAGAACCCATGTCTTGGAAGTCAGTCAGTTTTCTTTTTGATTCATTTACTTAGTTAAGTGGAAGTATTTATTTAGTGATGAATACAAAATACTAACTCACAATTTAACATGTTTGTAAAATGTTTGTTTGTAAACATTATAATTATTCTTGATTCTTTAGTTCTTGAGTTTACGTTATTTTTAAGTATTTAACTAAAGTTGATAAGTATTATGTAATGAACATAAATGTATGAGATAATTCGCATTAAAAGAAGTCATGATAAGATCTGGAAGACTTTAATATTCAAAAACACAACACAATTTCCATCAAGCGCTCAATCCGCTGTTCTTGCTTAGTTATATAAAAAACTTCAGACTATAATCTATATTAATATAGCGGCTCGTCCCGGCTTCGCACGGGTAGACACTATAAATTGAGATCTTAAAAAAAAATAAAAAAAATCTAAAATCTATCCTATCTCTTAAGTTAGATCGAACTGCACACAGTGTGCAAATTTGATTGAAATCGGTTATGTAGTTTAGGAGTCTATAGCGGACAAACAACGTGACACGTAATTTATATATATTAAGATTATAAAGAGGAAAGATTTGTATTTTTGTATGTTTGTGTTGAATAAACACAAAAACTACTAGACCGATTTCAAAAATTCTTTCACCATTAGATTGCTACATTATCCCTGAGTAACATAGGCTATATTTTATACCCGTGCAAAGCCGGGGCAGGTCGCTAGTATACTATAAAAGACTAGCTGCGTCCCGCGGTTTCACCCGTGTTTTCCGGGATAAAAAGTAGCCTATGTGTTAATCCAGACCATGAACAATTTTCATTCCAAAGGATGATGGGCACTTCGTCCCCGGTGTTGTATCAAGTCATGACATATGTCATTCGAAAGAGCATAACAATAGCATTATTTAATTATATGACACCAACCCCGAGTGACGTGCAGGGAAAAAGATATGACGGTTTTTAGATTCCAAAAAGTGCTGTTTTTTTTTGTTTTATAAAACTATTTTATCGAATTTTATTATCGTGTATGCATTTTCTGTGACTATTTTATCACTCCCTTATAACAATTAGATAATTATAGTTTATTTACAAACGTTTTTAAGTTGTAATTATTTTAATTTTATACTGGCACATGCCAAAATCCTTACATTGCTGATTATCCACAGTTTTTGTCTGAATAATGCCATAATATAATATCGATTTATTCATATTATCAATATTTGAAAAATTAAGCGAACTCACCTGTAAGTGAAGTCTGATTAAGATTATAAGTAGTCTTGTCGAAGGGTTAAAAGCCCGAACCTTTCGTCAAACTAGTTTGTTTTTTTAATTATCTCTCCCTTTGCCAAGACAATATAAAAGCGAGCGAGATAAACTTTAAATAATGGTTGCAGATAAGAGTAAAGGCATAGAGCAGAGAGCAATCATAGACTAAATGCTGAGATTCTTACTTTTTAAATGCGTTTGACTTTGAAAATAGTGCTCAATTAGGCCTTCTTTGCAGAGCCAGCCATGATTTTGGCTCAAAACATCACAATACTGCTAATGGTGTGAGGTACTATCGATAAAATCGGCTGTTTCGACATTATTGATGTTCTAAAAAATAATTAAGAAATCTTATTAAGAATTGTATTTATTGAGAAGGGTAGTCGTGCTGAATCTGACTACATGCCTATCCCGATCATATTCATACTCTGCAAGACAACATACTATGGAACAAGCTCCTGGCGTACCGAGAAGCTAATGACTTCGTAAGTGACTGGCAGTACGGATTTTGCTGAAACTGGTCTACTGGTGATCTTACCACTCACATCTGAGAGACTATCGAAAACATGAGGAAGCGTTCATATCACCACCGACAGAGTATGGTAACAGAGCTAGTTTTAGTAGGTATAACCCCACAAAAACCCCCTTGATCCGGTTGCCCCCCAACGCAGCCGGTTATTTTCTTAAGGTTTCCCCCAGTCTCAAAAAAAAACTATCCATAATAGACTATCCATCAGTAACACTACTTTCGAACGTGTATCTTATACTATACCGATTGCAAAAACTCGTGTTTTACTGTAGGTATTGCTTTATTATTCAATAAAATGTCATAGTGCGCATCAAACTTAACCAGGTTCGTACCGCCTCAATCGAAAACTGCCATGAGACAAGCTTATGCGCTTGACCATGCTTCTCTCGGAGGCTGGATTTTTCATCCGCTGAACCGCGCGTCGGATATGCAACGGCAACGGTTTGTCGTCTGCGTACCCAAAAACACCAGGCAGACAATTATAGTGCACAAGTAAAAGCGCTGTGGAGAGCACCGACCCCTGGAGAACACCGGCCTTGATATCTTTTAAATCAGATAAAGAACCACCAATGACCACTGCTCGAATCAAATAATCCCGCTGGAAGTTCGGTAGCCATGCAACCAACCAAGTGAACAAGCCAAACAAAGGGAGCTTGCTTATAAGGCTTTTATGCCAAACCCTGGTGACAGCTTCGTATGTTTTTCAGAGAGAGCATATTCAGCTACTGGATACATAGAGCGACTGACATAAAATGTATTTTATCAGACAGCACTCATAATACTCTTTATTTCTTGCAAACTATTGCCAAAATGACTTCTACGAGTACATGTTCCTTACATTTTGTCGAGTTACCTTTACCAATGTATTTGAAAGATTTTCAAATCCTATAACTATAGCTTCTCTTTTAAAATAGAGAAAGAAACTCGTCTACTGTAAAAAACAACCAATGGCAGATAGACCAAACAAGCACTGAGACGACGGAGTGTCATTGACATTTTTCTATGGAACAACTGAATTTTTCCCGAATTTCGGGTTGGTCCTACAGTAAAAGTTGTTCATAATGGAAATAATGCCTACTATGAGCCCTTTTCGGCTTAGCGTACCCTTTATAAATAACCCTGGATTCAATAATAAAAGTAATTTTTGACATACATGTTAATAAAATTCCTTAAAATAGCCTTAGAAAGCAAAAAATCAGCATTTTTTTTTTAATCTAAAAACGATCATATCTTTTTCCCTGCACGTCATTCAAGGTTGAGTCATACATTTAAATAAAGCTAATATTATCATCTTTCAAATGACATATGTCACGACTTGATACAACACGGGGACGGCGCCCATACAAAAGTGCCCATTCTCCTTTCATTCACCCGTTTCACCCGTTTCGTTCACCCGTTTTTGCGTGAAAGAGTAATAAACATACATACATCCATACATTCTTACAAACTTTCGCGTTTATAATATTAGTAGGGTTGTCAACTTACCTGTAGTGGCTTGAGGCGTGAAGCTCGGTATCTTGATAGTAGCGCTGGCGGTGACCGAGCTAGCTCGAGGAACGGGCTGAGCCGCGGAAGGCTGAGCTGGTTGTTGTTGTGGTTGTACTGATGGCTGTTGTTATAATAGGGACAAATTTAATATCTCATCTACGATCTAGCGTGCAAAAACATGCTCATGAATAATCCACTCACACGTCCAGAGCTGACGTCTCTATACCCCGTCTTACGTCCGGTTCGCAATGAGCGCCGAACGCCCGTTACCTTGTTTACCAAAAATATTTAAGCTGGTTTTACAAATACATCTAACTGATTTTTTAAGTGTTTTTAACTGAAATTGTTTTATTCCTAACTCAGCAAAACAAAAAATCTTCTAAGCTATAAAAGGCTACATGCTACTTTTTGGTAAAAATTAATATAATAGGACTAAAGGATACTAAAGTATCTACGGACGTAAGACACAATTTTTGGATGTTTTCGTATCCACGGTTGCGGAAGTGAGTAAACTATGTTAGTAGATCAAAACCGTAAATCCAGTAAGAAATAATTCGGTTGGGAAAGAACTTGGCTGAATAAAGCTGGATAAAAGTTAGTTAGGCGCGGAATAGCAATTTTAAAAAGCAATAAAAAGTGTAAATGTTAGAGCAAAAGCATTTAGGCCTTTTATTCTTTGATAGGCTTGTTTGATTGCCATCTTGCCTGAGTAAGAAATGATGCGGTTTACGATGGAGCACGTTTATCTAGAAAAAAACCGGTTCAATCTCGACTTGATGGTACCTAGTTTTGAAATAAATAAGTATACACACCACTGGCACTGGTGCGGCAGGAGCAGCGGTCGGAGCCGGTGCCGGTGCGGCTTGCACTACTCCAGGAATTGCACTGTGAAAAAAATATTAGATTTAAGGATTATACTCATTAATCATTATTAAATATCTTTTAAAGGGATATCTAAAGTTGGACACGATTTTTCATAGTAACAAATCATACTCAGGAAAATTCTGGCAGGATTTTTCTTCTTTTTCTACAATGGCACAGACCAACCTCCACCGTTGTCTTTCTTGCGCTCTAATTCATTGGAAGATCAGATAAAAAAAATCAGGCTTTATCAATCAGCAATGGTCGCAGAGAGTTACAGTTTCATCCATTCTTTCTTTACGTAATCGAGAAAAGGATCCCCCAAAAGTCAAAGACACTTGCACTTTCCTAGACTATGGAAACAACCAAATAAACATAGACAAGGCTTGAGCGGGAAGCGTCACCAGTTGCGGAGGGGTACAAAGCTGCTGCATCGTAGCCTTAAGGTTGATCACGTTGAATATTGTGAGAAGGATCCCCCAAGTGTCAGACACATGCACTTTCCTAGACTAAATTAACAACCAACCTAGTCAAGGCATGAACGGGCAGAGTCAGCAGTTGCGGAGGCGTACACAGCTGCATCGTAGCCTTAAGGTTGATCACGTTAAATATTGTGAGAAGGATCCCCCAAGTGTCAGACACATGCACTTTCCTAGACTAAATTAACAACTAACCTAGTCAAGGCTTGAGCGGGCAGAGTCAGCAGTTGCGGAGGGGTACACAGCTGCATCGTAGCCTTTAGGTTGATCACGTTGAATATTGTGAGGACGCCATTTTGCGAGACCACGTGAAGGAGTGGCATGTGGGGTAAGGTCTCATTTTCACCTGGAAATTTTGAATAAAATTGATTTATCTTAATATATATAAATTACGTGTCACGTTGTTTGTCCGCTATAGACTCCTAAACTACTTAACAGATTCAATCAAATTTGCACACCGGGTGCAGTTCGATCTAACTTAGGAGATAGGACAGCTCACATATCAATTTATGGTAAAAAAAACATGAAAAATTAGAAAATTTAAAAATACTTAAACCATAATTTAACTTTAGCGGTTTGGACAATGTAAACTTTTTTAATGTAACATTTGACATAGAATTGACGCAATGGCTTTTGACAGGACAACGTCTGTCGAGTCAGCTAGTAGTAATTTAAAAAGCTAGCAGCAACTAAAAAACGAAAGCAAACAAATGTGGAATAATAAATAAATGAAACACAAATATTATTTTCAAATGGTACTGATGTGTTGTTAAGGCATATAATTTATGAGTAATGGAGTGCTTTCCATGTGTGTAAGTACTGTATTTTATAATAGTTTTTGGCACATCAAATTCAATCTGTAGTATTAAAAATCATAAACAAAATGAAACAGACACAAAACTTTGATGTCACATATGAATGATAAGTAAACTTACCCCAAGGCAATTGATGTATGGCACAAGTATCAATACTCAGTCCGACGGGATAGTTCTCCACTTTCTTGTCAGTCAATGGCAGCTCTGGCCTCGCTTCATCAGCCTTTAAATTTAAAACAAGCAACATATAAAATTGTTTTTTTTTTTCTTTAAAAAGATACCCTGTGAAGAAATTTATTATAAGATAGGATAATATCGTATATGCCTGTAACTTTATAAAAAAGTCTTTGGCAAAAATAAATTTTATACCTGACACCACTGCAACCAGTTTGCACCATCGGCCGAACCAAGGGTTCCTATTCCCATACTATTTGACGATGCCGTCATTATGATGTTCCTAAAAAAAAGGAAAAATTTTTGATATATACCTTTAAATTTTTTTTTGTAAGAGGTTTAATTTTCTACTCACCATTGTGCTAGTCCTTGCAAATAGTAGTACCAAGGTCTGGTTGTACCCATACTGTAGCAAATGTCTTCGTAAGAGAGACAAAACGGTGTGCCCGTCTTGGGCGTGTTTACGATGGTCACAGCTGAAAAAAATAGGTGAAGAAATTTGAAAACACGACAAAAAATTCAAAATACGGACGTAGTTTATTCTTAGAGCCTATTTTAGCCGAATCCCACCAATATAATAAATGTGAAAGTTTGTGTGTGTATGTATGACTGCGAATGTTTGTAACCATGTCTCTGTAACTACTACACCGCTATTGACGAAAATTTGTTTTTGACGTGATAACGTCTTATAATTCGATGGAGCCGGGTGCAAGTACGAAAAAAGATGACGTATGTGCCGTTACCTCGATGAGGCGTTACCTCGCTCTGAGTGAAATTGTGATTTCCTATATTCTATTATATTTTCCTATTTGTCAATTACTTTTGTACCTTACTTAAATATAATAAAATAAAATTAAATAACATTAAATAAAATAAAATTAAAATTTTCTTTTGAAAAATTAAACCATTATAGCAGTATTTTCTTATGACGTTGTCACGTTCAACTATCGTCAGTAAACCGACTTTACAAAAAACCGTTTTTTTTTTAGATTTATTTTGTTTTGATTTTTTTGAAGTTGTCATATATTCATTGTCACTATCACCATTTCTCATCACAGCGCGAGGTAACCCGCGGGGCGTAACTAGTCATCAACATTTCTACCTGGACGACTGTCATCCGCTGTATTTCTGTACACAACAGCAAACTGGAATGTAGATATCCAATGGATGGCCATGGCTTCGACTGGACTGCCACCGAACAGGTTCGGAGCCGGGAACAGCTTGGCCGCAGTCAGCTCGGGCTTGTACTGGATTATAGTTCCATCACTGTTGCCAGTGACTAGCTGCTTTCCTTTCGGGCTCCAACAGATGCACCTGTGACAAATTTATAATTGCACTAGCTAACCCGACAGCCATTGTCTTAAATTTTCTAATGTTCCACTCAACTTCCTTAATTTTTCTTCTATAAGAACCTTCTCGTGACAATAATTAACACAACACGAAAAGAATTAGCGAAATTGTTCCATCCGTTCACGTGTGATGCGATGACCCAGGGAAATAGAGAGATTTACTCGTATTTTTGTATACATGTTTAGATAACATGATCTTTGTTTCTTTTGTACGATTCGCTAAAACTAATTTGGTTAACAGATCAAAAAACGCTGGATAAGTCATCCGTTTCAAATATAATGAAATGAGATGTAGTAATTTTTGGGCTATCAAATTAGTAACGTTTAGAGAATGGATAGGATTCTAAATGTTTTTTCTCACAATACATTAAAAGAAAGTATGTGGGATAAACTTCAAACTAAGAACCCTTGGCCAACCTTATGACCATTGTTTGTGCCTATCTCTAAAATGTTGTTATGGAATTGTAATTTCTAATTGTAGTGTCAATAGAGTATTATTGTATACCTTTGTGGTTTTGTGGCTACTTTTTGTGGTAAAAAACAAAGAAATTGGAAAATGCAGAGAGAGGCTAGTAAGAAGTTAGATTATAAAGGTGAAATGTAAATCTTAATATATATAAATCTCGTGTCACAATGTTTGTCCTCAATGGACTCCTAAACCACTTAACCGATTATAATAAAATTCGCACACCATGTGCAGTTCGATCCAACTTGAGAGATAGGATAGTTTAATCTCAAATTATAGTCGCAATTTTAATTTATTGCAAATTATATATATACTGATAATTTTTACTATAAATTGACAAGTCAGCATCAACATACTACGGTTGCTATAGTTGCGCAATGGCTTTTGACAGGACATCGTCTGTCGAGTCAGCTAGTAACATTATAATTCACAACTCTTGAGACAAATCTGCATGTCCTGCATCCATATACATATATGACCATACAAAATAGACCAAATAGACATCTTATTTCTTATTAGGTTAGGTCTAATTTTCTTTACTTACCTAGCTCTCCCGGACACTTTTTTAACGTGCCCACTCTTGACCATGCAAGCCATCAGTGAGCCATCGGAAAATGCTATGACAATCGATTCCGGAATGCAGGGGTTCCATTGGAGGGCCGTCACATAAGATGGTTCTACCTCGGTTTGGGTGCAAAACGCTGGTTGTATATCCTAGAATAGGAAATAATAGCAATTTACAGAAAAACAAAATATTGTTATTGATTTTAGTAAACTGAGTTAAAATTTTTTTTATTGTTTTTCTATTGATTTCTTCTAAAGATGATGTCAGGTTCTATATTTTAGTGTAGATTCAGCATTAATGTAATAAAAAAGCACAACATCACAAACAAAATGCTGGTGCAGATCAAATCACCTCCTATAAGAATTATTCTAGAATTATACAACATTGTTGTTTTACTGTTAACATTAATTTTTCAAATATGAGTTTCGTTGCTGTTTTTAGTAAGTTGATTTATTGTTTTAGCTGTTTTTTGTTGTTCTTTTAAACCATCAGATAGTCTTATCGTAAAAATATTATTTGTAGTATTGTAATACAACTTTGCAAGTAACTTTCAATCTATAATGTTTCACCTTGTAATTACGGTGATTGCAACACAGTTGAATCATCAAGAGGTATTTACTTAAACAATAAGGTGTGATAAGGCCTGTTACATTCAAACACTTACTTCTTTTTGGAAATCAGCCAGTCTATACACAACGATGAGCTTGGCACCAGTGACAGCAAGCTGCTCATTGTCGCAGCTAACGGCAATGTGGGTTGCTTTCTCGTAGAGCTTCAATGATAGATGTTGCGGCTCACAGTCTTGGTCAATCAGTTCACTTAGCTGATACACTGAAATATGAGAAAATAAACCTTAGAATGCATGCTTAAAACGGCACCCTTTGTTTTATCTAATGATTTGACAGTTATCCTGTAGTATTCCATGGTTAACACTTTGACTGCGGGAAACACATACCCTGTGTTTTCCTTTGCGCGTAAAAAACAAGGCGTTTGACTATTAGCCGCGCCTGGGGCTAGCGCATGTGATTACTCGCCGCAGCCAAAGTGTAAACCATGTTGTACCATTTTTGAAGCTACATTTGACAACTCTAAAATGATTTGTCAACATTATCTGCCTGGTTTTTTAACCGACTTCAAAAAAGGAGGAGGTTATCAATTCGATTTATATTTTTTTTTTATGTTTGTTACCTCATAATTTTTGACTGGGTGAATCGATTTTGATGATTCTTTTTTTTAGAAAGATGACGCTTCCCATTTCAATTTAGTCCAGTTCTGATAATGGTATCCATGAGAAAACCATATAAGTCTTAAATTTGCATGGTCTTTTGAAGTTGGTTTTTGTTTTTTGTTTTGTAAAAGTAATGTTCTTGTTTGTGTTAATGATTGAGTCCAGGAATAAGTGCCTATTTTGATATATGGTGTAGTGTAATTTGAATAATGCTTGGTTTATGTATTTTTACAATAAAATGCCTATTGGATGAGATAATCAACACCATTTAATATTTGGTTTGCAGCAAAATATAAAGCTGTTTTGGCAGTAACGTAATACAGTTCATAATACTTGTATATGTCAATTGAAGAACAAATAAAGTAAATATACAGAAGAAGTAAAATAATTAAAAACAAGCATAACATCCTATCAGTAACAGTGATAAGGCTCTAGATAATGGCATAGAGTAGAAACAATGCAGTTAGCAAAATTTAGTATCTAATGAAAAACTGTTAAATACAAACCAAGAACGCAAGGAAAGACGCGACCGCGAGCGCGTCACGCTTGTAACTTACCTGATGAAGGTCACCAAATGTGATCAAAACTAGTCGTTTTAACGACTTAATTTTTACGTGAGTATTCCCGTGTTAATTTTTACAAAATGTGTTAAAACGTAGTTTCCATAGTACAAAACAAGAAATAGGTAAGTTTAATTACTCTTAAATAATGGTTTATAACTAGTTGCTTACCAGATAGAGTTGAGTCAGGCACTGCAACGAAGACTAAGCCATATTTACTGCTGCTGGCTACCAGGTTATATCCGCGGTTGGGAAGCGGATCATTTGTGTTGAACACTTTAATTTTCCTTTGTAGCTTGTAGAGCAAACTCTGAGAATAAAGAAAAGTGTGTGATGAACCTGAGCATAACCTAATAGCTGTATTATTATGAAGGCAGGCTCGCTGATGTATTCATATTGCAATAATCAGCAGGAATAATGCTATGTTTGTAATAAACAGTCGAATCAATAAATTTAAGGTGTCGAGATAAAAATAGGAGCTAACCGGTTCGTCAATAGTCTCGGGCCCGTTTTGGACCTCCATGATGAGAGAAATTAACCACAAAAAGAATTTAGGGAATATTAACAAACACGATCAATACAAACAAAATTTACAATATAAGCCCAATTTTTTTTAAATTAAGTAGAAAAAGTGCAATTTCCAAACAAATCCGATCAGAATTCGTTGGAGCAGTGAGTGACATTGACACCAGTGTTGCCAATTTCAAAAATTTCGATTCCCTAGATTCTTAATCAAAAGTCGCTAGAAAGTCTATAGAACCATCCACGATTTTGTCTGGGAAATACCTATAATTTTGTCGGGGACAGAAAAGGCGGTGTCGAATGTTAGGATAGGTAAAAAAATTAAGTTAATTATTGGAGAACTGGACGTATATAATAGCAAAACTTAGATTTGAAAGAAAATTGGATGTGTTGCTTTTAATATTTTTTGAAAAATACAGAGCGAGGGTTGTTTTAATTTGTACTTCAAAAGTCACCAGATATGTCGCTGAACAATTTTTGTCGTCAAAACTTTATTTTAGTCGCTAAGACTTGAGCAAAAGTCACCAGTTCTAGCAACTAAGTCGCTAAATTGGCAACACTGATTGACAGTCTGACAATCGTGGACAGCCAATGCGTTTTGACAATGACATTAGCATAAAACTGACATTGAATATGACAGTACATCAACAGCGAAGCTAATGTGATCAAACTAGGGATGGCGATTCTTTACGAAAAAGATCGATTTTTAAATCGATTCGAATCGTAGTCTAATGAATCGATTCACGAAAAAATCGAGGCCTACAAAATAGATTCTTAAAAAATCGATCTTTTTTTCAAGTTTGCGTTTACAATGTAAATTTGTATCAATTTTACTAAAAACAAGATTAATATTGCAATTAACGATATCTTATCAATAAAATCAGGGAATTCAAAAATAGCAATTATTTTTATTACCGTATCAAACTTTAAGATCAACTATAAAAAAAAATAAGTATTTATATATTGTATTAGCGGCCTTACTAATAAAAAAAAGATAAACATCTGTGTAACAACTGTATAACTATACAGTGAGTAAGCTATGAATAGGCGTTACACACTCCCTTTACTAATAATCCGTGGGTAAACAATGCATATAATATCAATTCCATAAAACAAAAACCACTGGCAACTTTCGTCAGAAACGTTCGAAAACATTACGTCATTACTAACAGAGTCTTAGTATTAGTTCTAAAAACGCTCATAACTTTGATGCAATAATAGTGAAAAATATAAACTTTATTAAATTAACTATATTTTTCGTTCTTTAATTACTGTTTTACTTTCACTTAGCCATTTAACTAATAAAATATATTTTTATTACTGATTTAGTATATTTCTTACAAAAATATACTTATGACTTATTTATTACAAAACTTAACATTTATAAAACTTTATTTAATAATATTTTTTTATTTTGCATTTTTATTTAAACCATGTCAATTGTGCCAATAGAAGACATCACCAAAAAACTAAATCACCAACAGTAGACAGTAGTAGACACCTACCTGTGCCAATAGTAGACACAGACACACACCACACTGAAGTCTGAAAAAAAATTTACTATCAATAAAATTATGCGAAAAGTAATACAAAAAAAGAAATTTATTTATTTGAGCCTCAGTTACACAAATATCTTTGTCGTTTTCTAAAAATAAAGATTTAGATTGATCACACTAACACACACAGCCTACCATTATCATGATTTCGATGGCTTTTGGTGTAATTTTCTGGAAATGCAGAAAAAAGTGTGGCACCCAGGGCAGCCTGGGTGCCACACTTCTATCTATCGTGCACCCCTCTCTGTTATTGTTACTCACTCGACTAAGTTGCTACCTGAACGCAAACTAATAAGAAATTCTGTTTGAAAGTAAATGTAAATGACATACGAGTACAGTCATAAGTGTCGAATTGTGACCTCATTTTCTGAAGTCGGTAATAAAGAGTAGGTAGCTACTCGTATTTATTTATTGGGTATGTGTTCCGGAACGAGTAGTAAAGTTTTCTGGAAGTATGCTCTGGCTGTGCGAGTGAGTCGTCGTTGTCACCCCTTAGTGCTTAGCACCCAGGCGACTCCCCTCTGCGCCACTACTGGTAGGTACAGAGATAAGCAATAAGTAATCTGAATTTAAACTCAAGCCTTTTTCTAGCCACAAGTAGCTAGTCCTAAAAGGTAGGTATAGTAGCTAAAGGTATAGTAGGTATAAAAAGTTATTAGAACAAAAATATTCGTACCCTTCGACGTTGTTCGTAAGAAGTTTGTGTGACAAACAACGAAATATGAAACGCGGTAAATCACGACATGACGGCCTAAGCCTCGAACACATTCTCTGTGCTGGAGACATAATTTACACAAAACTATGTGATCTGTATAACTTGTGCCTTAGATACTCATTCTTGCCTGACAGCCTAATGAAAACTATTGTTGTCCCGATTGTTAAAAAAACAGGCAGTTTAAGTAGTGCCGGAAACTACAGACCTATTTCTTTAGGGACTGTAATAGGTAAAATTTTTGAGCGACTGTTGCAGCCTTTACTGTCGAGCAACATTTGTATAAATGACGCGCAGTTTGGTTTCCGACCAGAATTATCAACAGATTTGGCTATCTTTAGTTTAAAACACACAGTTAATTATTATGTCTCACGTGAAACGTCCGTTTATGCCTGCTTTCTGGATCTGAGCCGCGCATTTGATCTCGTGAATTTTATTATTCTCTGGGACAAACTTTCCGCGACTCGGGTCCCGACTGCAGTCATAAGCATATATAAATACTGGTACGGAAACCAAAACAACGTAGTTAGATGGGGCGACATGACCTCCAGTGAGTTTAGACTGGAATGCGGGGTCCGCCAGGGGGGGTTAACGTCTCCGGATCTTTTTAATGTTTATGTCAATGATCTGATTGAGGAGTTGAGAAGCACCAAAATCGGATGCCATATTGGAGACGTGTCTCTGTGTGTCAATAACTTTAGTTATGCAGATGATATGGTGCTTCTTTGCCCCTCAATCGACGGCCTGCGGAAGCTACTAGCTATATGCGAGCGATGTGCTATTAATCACGGACTAAAATATAATGTGGCCAAAACAGAGATGCTCGTATTTCGTGCAGGTAAGGGTCCGGAGGCGGTGCCAGACCTGTTTTTGTTAAACTCGCCAGTTAAGGTTGTCAAACAATTTAAATATCTCAGGCACATCATGACAGAGGACATGTCGGACGACCTGGACATGGAGCGGGAGAGAAGGAACCTGTCCATCAGATGTAACATGCTCGCGCGCAGATTTGCTAAATGCTCGGATGAAGTGAATGTTACCTTATACAAAGCATACTGCATGTGTCTATACACATGCCAGCTATGGGTAAGGTACACCAGATCGGCATATACCACCATAAGGGTGCAATATAATGATGCATTTCGCATCCTTATGAAGAAGCCCAGATTCTGCAGTGTGTCGGGCATGTTCTCTGATGCACGGGTTCCTGATTTCTTTGCGGTTATTCGATCTCGTATTGCGTCTTTTTGGGACAGAATACGGAGATCGAATAACAGCATACTGCAGTGCCTGTCAAATAATTTGTGCTGTCCGATTTATAGATCATGGATCTCTGTCCACCAGAACAAAAACCGCAAATAATAGTAAGGTTTAAAATTGACTGACTTAAGTACTTAAATTTAAGTAATTCCTTAGATTAGATTTTATTTTATTTTATTGTATTTTTATGGGTTATGTTTGCCTGAAATAAACGATTTTATTTATTATTATTATTACAAACATCGATCACTATACTTAATGCGACAACAGAGATGTTTCAGTTGCCCAGCAGACCTTGACGCGCCATCTCGCTCGCTCAACAACTCGTTCGTTTTAACATGTTTGAAGATAGGAAATGAATAAAGTTATGAAAAATCGCAATTGGTTAAGTTGCAAAATAATATCACAAAACTTCAACAAAAGAAAAAAATTAGGAGCCGATTAGAAGTGAAATGACTAGTACATAACTAGTTCAAACGAATCTACACTCTCTATTGTGCTTTTTGGATATTACCGTTTTTTAAACGCCTCATTTTAAAGAGACTCGTTTGTACACTTAACACATTATTTAACAGGTGGGATTAACGACATATTCTTGGCTGTGTACATATTGGCTTCGGGTTTTTGGCCGTAACTGGATGACTTGACAAGTCGATATGACATAAAATACCAAATTTATCCACACGCCACCTATTGTTATTTTTGTGAATTGTGCCATTCCTTTGGCGGTTTAAAAAAAACATGTTTAGTTCCAAAAAGTCCAATAGATGGCGTGTGGAATCTGATGTTTTTATAGTAAAAGTTGTTCATAATGATGAGTACTATGAGCCCCTTTCGGCTTAGCATACCCTTTATGAATAACCCTATATTTAACTGTTCCAGGCCTTGTGCTACAGACCCACCAAATTATTTAAAAAAAAAGTGGAGTAGATATCTAACCACCATATTTTTATAAAACCTCTACATTACATAAACACTATTGAAAAAATATCTTTCTTTTATAGTATTCAATAGAAAATATACATATATTATCTATGAAAAATGTAGGTACCTACCTAGTTTCTGCGACGCCAAGCCTGCATGCTGACAATTTTTTCATATTTACATCCATTTTATATCGAATATCTACTTACCTTAGTAGTGGTAGGGCTCATTTGCAGAGCCCGCCTGGGGAAGTACCACACCTTTGCCAGTTATTCCACCGCCAAGCAGTAATGCGCAAACATTACTGTGTTCCGGTTGGAAGGGCATTGTTACCACTGAAATTACAGGGCAAATGGGAGATTAAACAACTTATATCTCAGGGTGACGAGCCCAGTGCTGTGCCGCGCAGGGTCTTGAAATCTGCGAGTTCAAAATTCTGGGTGGCGCAGACCTGTTATGAGCAAACGTGACGTGTAACATCAGGCGAGCGATCTGCTCGTCTCGTCACTCAATTATATAAAAAAAAAATACCTACCTACGTAACAAAGATTGATAGTTAGTGCAAGGTTTGGTTCAGTACCTACTGAATATCAGTGAACAACTTAGGTAGTAAAGTATTAGAAGTTAGCTACATAACTAGGCAGTTTTATGAAATGAAATGTTACAAAAGAAAAAATATTTTTATTCAACTTCAGGAAAACTCAGAAACTTCTTTATAAACCATCGGTGAACTATTTCTGGGAAAGGGAGCTTCATGAGGCTGTAATAAAACATGTATCTCCATGACTCAACTTTGTAAAGTTCTTTCGGATCATCATGCGTTAGAGCTTTCATGAAAGTTTCTATGATGTTTTCATCTTTTAACGAATCAAATCTGGAAGCTTGGGAATTTGCGGAGGCTAAATAGTTGGTCAGAGTGGTGATCTGTTTCTCGTAGAACGACTTTTGTTCTTCATTCAAATTTTCGATCATAGCCTTTCCGTAGGATACTTGGCTGCCGATGATATTGCTGGATCTTATGAAGCCGCCTGAAAATGAAAAATTACATAAACATTTGTTTTTAAAGTTTTATGGAAATAGGATAATTTTCCACGCAGCAAAATTTATAAAATCTTAGTAATATTGTAAAAGGGAAAGTATTTTTGTAACTAATGAACGCTGAAACGGCTGAACGGATTTACATGAAATTTGGAATGAAGGTCGTTTATGGTCTAGACTAGATTAATACATATGGTCATAGACTGCTTTTTATCCCGGGAAACGCGGGTAAAACCGCAGGACGCATCTAGTAGTTAATATTTTCTTAATCGATGTAAATAGTCTTTTGATTGAGTAAGTATACAGCTAAGAAGCTGTGTTTTAGAAGTAGCTCGATAGATCGAGCTACTTTCGGCTATACTAGCGTATTGTGGAATTTCCACTCCTATTTGCAGCTCTAGCACCGTGTTATCTGGTCATTTAGAACCAGCTTTATAAAGAAGCCGTCCTGTGCAGGCACTTAACAGCATTGTTTATGTAAAGCTAGTTAATCACCGGGTACAAACGCGAGAGCCGCGACTCCGTGGCCGCTGTGCTCGAGTCTCAAAGCTCTCGTCCACGCGATCAGGCCAGCCTTGCTCGCGCAGTAAGCCCCAAAGCCGGGCAGTGGTTGCAGCCCGCAGTGGCTCGCTACGTTGATTATACGGGGCTTTGATGCGGGACTCTGGAAGTTGATGATTTTGGGTGTTGCACTGAAATTAGGTTTTATCTATCTACCTATATATTTTATCTCTATCCTATGCAACTTTCTACCAAAATATACAAATGCGAAGTATGATATTTGTGTGTGCGTGTAAATGTTTGTTTACATGTATAGTATAGTATAGTATAGTATAGTATAGTATAGTATAGTATAGTATAGTATAGTATAGTATAGTATAGTATAGTATAGTATAGTATAGTATAGTATAGTATAGTATAGTATAGTATAGTATAGTATAGTATAGTATAGTATAGTATAGTATAGTATAGTATAGTATAGTATAGTATAGTATAGTATAGTATAGTAGGTATGTCCGTAACTACAAAACCGATTTTGATGAAATTTAGAATGAAGATAGTTTAATTTCTGGAATAACGCATAGGCTAGGTATTTTTCTAACTAGTCTAACTTAACTAACTAACAAGCCTCCTTAGATGTAAATTTATTTAGGAATGTAGCCATCAGTGGGCGGTAAAGGGTGCATTGTACGCTGTAGATATTAATTAACCATCATCGTTTGAAGATTTCTCCCTAGTAACACAAAAAAGGTATTCCTTAGTAAGGTGCGTTCATTTATAAATTAATGAAGAAAATTAAGTTTAATAACCTGTGCAGCGCTCTTCCGAAGGTCCGGCAGGAAGGCTGAGGCAACCCTCATTGCTCCAAGAAGGTTCACATTGACCATGCTCTGGATCATGTCTGGCGTCTGCCACTCAAAGTTGCCTATAGTCATCACTCCGGCGTTGTTTACTACTGCGTGGAGTTCTGTAACAGTCCATATGTAAAAAAGTAAAAAAAGCCACGGAAAAGTGCAAAGTAGTGAACAGAAACCAGGCGCAAAGACGAACCAAAACCGAAACGAAGGAGTTCAAAAATGGATCAGGTGAGAGCTTAGTCGGTAGTAGTATTAAATAAGCCCACCGGCCCATTTGTATGAGCGAGCCAAGTTGTTTTCACAGATTTTGAGCAGGGAAATACAAAAATACCAAAAGTTTGAAAAAGCGTCCCTAGCACGTCCTACGCGAATTTTCGCTTTTCCGAGAAGGATTGTTGTGTAAGCAAATAGGGAATTCTGGTCTGTCCTTTTTATAGTCCCGTTGTATGTAATCCACACAAAAATCAGTCTGTGCATCCAACTTCGAGTCAATTTATGTAGGTGCTTAGTGTATTCACTTCAGCTATAATAATTCCTAGCTATGTACCTTTGTAATAAAAGTGAAAGTTTGTGTGAATCTAGAATAGGTTAGGTTATATAGGTAGGAATAGGTGTATCTTAGTATACATTCAGTCAAAAAAGTATCGGGAATGGATGATTTGTTTTGGGTTCCAAATTCAAATTTTTGTTTTTATTGTTGTTGTTAGATTGGCACAACTGTTATCCATTTTGGCGCGGAGTTTGAGTTGCGTCTGTCATTTAGATTAAATATGGTGCTGTTTTTAGTTAGGTCATGTCTAGTGTGTATTACGAATTTTATCATGGACAAAAACATCGAACAAAGAGTTTGTCTTAAATTTTGCATCGCCAATGGAATTTCGTGTTCGGAGTCACTAAAAATGTTACAGAAGGCTTACGGCGAATCGACTTTATCAAAAACACGTGCTTATGAGTGGTACAAAGCGTTCAAAAGCGGTCGAGATGGTGATGGAAGATTTGCCTCGCTCTGGTAGGCCATCAACGTCTGCAACTGAAGTTAACATCGCAAAAGTGAAGGAAATAGTGACTGAAAATCCTCACTCAACTTTGAGAGAGATAGCCGCTGAACTTTCTGTATCTCACGAGTCGATCCGTACCATTTTAAGTAATCATTTGGGTATGAAACATGTTACCGCTCGGCTAGTCCCAAAAGACCTGAATTTTCTCCAAAAACTCAATCGCATGAGAGTCGCTGAGGACATGCTAGAACGGGTCAATTCCGACCCAACATTTATGAAACGCATTGTTACTGGTGACGAGACGTGGGTTTACGAGTTTGACATGCAAACTAGTTTAGTAGGCACCCGTTTTCAATCGGTAGGAGACATAAAGGAGAATTCGAGGCGAGAACTCAACTCAATTCCGGAAACAGCGTTTAAAAAATGTTTTGATGATTGGATTATTCGTTGGCGTAAGTGTATCGTTTCTGAAGGAGCATACTTTGAAGGTGATAAAATAAATTTGGATGAATAACAAACATTTTGTGTATTATTGATATTTTCCCGGTACTTTCTTGACAGAGTAGTATAGGTATTCGCACTCCATAGTGGCTCAATGGATTTCAATAACCAAATTTTGGTATTTCAAACGTATCAAAAATAAACAGTTCCTTACTGTAATGAGGATTCTCTTCCAAAAGACCATTCACGTAGTTCCGAAACCCAGCAACACTTTCTGCGTCAGTAACGTCTAGCTTGTAGGGATGTGCTCGAAGCTTCTTCAACGCTTCGGCCGCTCCAGTATCAGTTCCTTGGTACATTCCAGCAACAGTGATGATCCCTTCTCTTGCGGCTCGAGCAGCGATGGCCCAGCCCAAGCCGCTGTCACATCCAGTGATCGCCACCACTCTTGTTACTGACATTTATAGGTCCTGGTCCTGTCGAAAGTGGTGTTTTTAACATGGCTAAAGCATACTCACCAATTTTTGAGGAAGTTAGGTACATGTGTACCTATAGTGTTTATATGTGTTTCGTATTTTTTTTTAAAACAAGCATGAGCAAACTAAAAACAAAGACCTTAACTTAACTTTGCACCATAGTTCTACCTACGTAATACGAGTAACTACCTACTTGTTATGAATTGTGTTGTGTTGCGAGAAAGATTATTTCGGGCACAAAACAATTCTGAGAACCGTGTTTCGATTTTAAATGGACCGATCCATTTAAAATCGAACTTTTATTTTTCAGAACATGAATAGGCGGTTAATTATTCGGTGTTTTTGTTTTTACATTGAAGGTACATTGATTGAACATATTCAACGAGCAATAAAAAATAATTATAAAATAAAAATAGTTGCAATAAACGTACCTTACATTGAAAACCTAAAAACAATTCAGATCCTAAAACCCTCAATAACTTTTGAAATCATAAATTTTAATCTAACATTTTAAGATAAGCTAGGTATGGTAAGTAGGCATATATTCTTCGTCACATAAAAAACACTAGGTAAGTAAGTATAATAAAACTCACCTTCAATTCTAAATTCCCTCGCCGCTTTCTTGTTCTGGGAGTCAGGTACGAGTAAATGGATTATCTAGCTTTTCAAAGCAGAATAAAACCCGCTAAAAGCACACTGAAAGGCTTTGACTGGTTTTACCCGGCTAGAAGTACACAAACGTTAGTGCAAATACGAAGACAAGCAGCTACTGACGTCGGGAATCTTCGCCTGACTTGTTGCATATGAAATGGGTTCGGATTTCATTGCATATTTACTAGGTCTGGACTCAAGGCGTAAAAACAACTTGTTTACTTAGCTATCTGGTTTAATCCAGTTGCATGGGAATTGCTGCAGACTGTGTAAGTCTGTTTCTTAATAATAATATGTCAGTGTCTTTACAGGGTTTAAGGAAAGGGTATGCTTAGCAGAAAGGGACTCAGTACTAATCATTATGTTTTTTTTCCTTTGGAATTGAAATTCATTCATTGAAATCGCGAATGATAAGCTATTTCACACTTTGTCGAGTGTTATTGATATTTTTCTATGGATTTCAGTTGTATTTTTTGCATCTTGGGGGTTGGTCTCATATTAAAAGTAGGTTATACTTAATGATCAGTACCTACTATGGGCACATTTTTATGTTATTAAGTGACGAGACGAGCAAATCGCTACTAATTACCCTTTCCGTACAACCCTGTATACCAGTGCTCAAGCGTATAAGTATCGTATCGAATAATTCGATATATTTCAGGAACCTACCGTACCTATGAGTATAGATGAATAGTGAGAGAACTGTGAGCAGCTTTCATGGAATTTTAGCAGCCGAAACCATTTTAACTCCGAAATAGCTATGTGTTGAGAACCTACTTAAAATCATAAAGGAAAAATCGGTGAGATGAAAAGCGAGGCGAACAAAATACTTTTGATGTTCTTGTTGGCGGTCAAAGTACAGAAAAAAATATTTAAGAAACAAAGTTATTGGTAAATGAATTCACGAGATTTTGAATTTAAAGTAGATACGAGTATAACACACCTAAGATGAATAATGTTTTGGTAAGTAAGTAGGTATATCCATTCCCAAGCATAGATAACTATTTGTATTCAGTTGAGCTAGGAAACATTTTCTAGTGGCTTTCCTACTTGCTTAGCTTTATCTCTAACACTATAAGCTACCTACAACTTTCTATAAAATCTTCGTACTAACATAATTATAATACCTACAATCTACATACTACCTACTATTATAATTATATTCTGTGCTAATACAAGGCTACACGGAACAGCTCCTTTCGGCTTACACCCCCGTTCCGTGCACCTCAGTGTTTCTCGAAGATTATTATTCTATTCATATACCTATTATATGCTTACCTATCACCCTAAGCAGTTAGATCCGATCCAAAGAGAAGTCAAGCAGAAATACAAGATTGTTTCCGTCCAATAGGTCTAATCTCTCAGATGGGTATTCGTGCTGAAACAATTCTCTTTTATTGTCGTCTCTTTGTCGAATACTTCGACATTCTGATCCTGATTCTGATTTAGTTCTAACGTTCTAAGTTTCAGATCAATTCATAAAGATTTACTGTTCTATTTAAGTCTACATATTTCGAACTAGACATTTAATTTTTAATTAAAAATTCTTCGCAAACCTACCTAAGTTATGGAAATATTTAGGTAAAGGTACGTAGTACGAGTACATTCGTAATTTTTAATAGTCTATGTTAGTTGATGGCTATTACCAACTATTATAGACTAAGAAATGTACCTACATTTGTGTGTTGTCTACGCTACTATTAATCTATTAATATGCTAGGAATCGGAGCTGATTGTGAAATGAAACCCTAATTAATCAACTATAGTAATAATACCTATTCTGAAATGAGAACATATTTACAGATATTTACTTCTGTAGAATCATAATTTTGAAGCTTTACATTTTGTATCTATCAGTGATGCAAGGTTTTCTAAAAAAAATATAATGAATGTTACTTATCATAGGTAACATATATTAATCTAACATATTAATTATGACATAGGTAATGTTGTATTATTCAGCGCAGCTTGACTGTTGGGCAATGGATTCACTTCTCTCCTTCCATAGATCTCTATGAAAGTTATTAAGTATTTTAATTGGTTTTTTTTAATTAAATATTTTTGTAACAAATATTTACTAAATATACAATACCAATCATCACCAAATACAGCACGAAACTCGTACTTAATTATCCATAGGATTCCAAACAAATAAATCTAACTTATCAGACTTCGCCGGCTTAAAACCGTCGCAAAAAAGGGGCAGCAATTTATCAGCTTTCGTCATTGATCCCTGGTTTCTAATATCGGAGTACATCCACGATCTCTGGCATCGCTTGTTCGTTCCCTGGCTCAAAATTTATGTTAAATCAATGTGCTAAAGAACCCTGTAGTTTGTAGCAGTATATCAAAATAAGTTGAGATTTTGGTAATATTTATGTAGATATTTTGTTTTATTGTATTTTGTTTATGTCAAAATAATACAAATTATGGTGACAAAAAATATAATTTTATTTTCAAAAAAATTGTCACAATATTTTTAATACTATTTATGTTAATTAAATCCTAAAAGTTTACCTTTAACTACTTTATTCTAGCTACTATTTTTAAGTGGCTTGTTTTTTTTTTTTTTTGCTTTTGTCTTTGTCTTTAGTTTTCATTTAAGTGTTACCTTCCCTAGTTTAGGAACTAGTTAGTACAAATTTGCAACACCCCAAAACGTATGTAAAATCAATGCAGCGAGGGCCGAGTCGTAATTTACGCACCACATCACAATTACGCACCCCTGGGACCAGCAGCGGAACAAACATTTTGCCGTTTGCCAATCTGTTTTGGCCATGCTATTTATATTAAAACACATTGGATTTCTATCATGGTTAGATGTATCACGTGTCTATAACTTGCAGAATTTAAGTCTACAAAAAACTCATGGTATGTAGGAATAAATAGAGAAAAAGTTTTAGGAAATTCTACAGTTTGCAGTTCACAGTTGCACAGACAGACTTATACAGGAAAAATAATCTCGTAGAATCCAACCCTACTTCTACGCACATGTCAATGTTTTATAGTATATTATGTATGAGGATGGTGTACTGTATGGACCTACATGTCATGTCATCAGCCTAAGTACGAGTAAAGTAGGTGCCAATCTACCACAGCGAAGATTCTAAAAATCACTCCAATATATTTAGGTTAGGTTTCTTCCGTATCCTCGGATCTTTTTTACGGAAAAATCCGATCAGGCCCGTGCAAAGAATAGCGGTCATTCGACGGGCACTTTTAAAGAGAATCGTCCCCTCGGGAAATCTTGGACCCTCCCCGTAATAGTGTTTGCTCATTTGAGTGTTCTTCCACGGGATTGTGTGACGACATTAATGGGGAATCTGGATCTAGGAGCCGTGTTAGTAAAGCATTTATGGGAGGGGTCTGCGTACTTATACCCTCGCTTGTTATCGTCGTGTGGCTGTGACATAGGCTGGCAAGTACCAAGCCAGACATAGCTAACAGACTAAGCTCCTACTGCAAGAAATCTTATCATAAAAGATACCAAAATACAACTACATTTGCTATGATGTTTTTAGCGATAGCAATTACTTAGAAAAAGGTTTATACCTATTTCCAACCCTGGACGAACCCTATTTTCCAAAAATATTTAGTGATTGCTTCGGTAGGTACATCATAGTTCTACTTTAGTGTCTTATGAGGTAAGATTTCTTGCAGTGGAAGCTTAGTCTTTAACTAAATACCGTCTCTCAAGTCTAGAATGACGATAAAGGGACAGAAAATAAACTAACTGGGAAAATCCTAAAGTCATTGGCGAGCTAAGTACCTAAGTACATTGGATTTCGAACTAAATTCACTTGTTTTCAGTCCTCCATTAAATACTGCGTATCAAAATTTTCCACATCTTACTCCCACTATGAGGAAAAGATGTCGAGCGAATTTCTTATCCGTTTTCTCGCTGCCATCTCTATTTTCACTCACACAGCCCAGCCTTGTTTTTGTGTTACTCTATTCACCCTCAGAAATCTGGCTATCTCAGTAATATTTAACGCTAATCCTCAGTAAGTAAGTACATCAAAACATACCATTAGCGCTCCAATAACAAGATGTTAATATA
The DNA here is from genome assembly GCA_949125135.1 of Alcis repandata. Lineage (NCBI taxonomy): Eukaryota > Metazoa > Arthropoda > Insecta > Lepidoptera > Geometridae > Alcis > Alcis repandata. Next base: position 6,362,673 of record OX421230.1, on the reverse strand, counting down.
ATTTCAGGCCTACAAGACAGACCGCCCCAGTTTCCCACGATCCATCATCATTCGTCAAACGCGTCTGCACGCAATTTCGGCTAAATTCACACTCTGATAGTAATTAAGTTCTAAGTGTTTTCCTATCATCTTGGCGTAAATTGATTTCTGCAATTTAGATCTTGTTACTAGGTACCTACTGTGGAGCTGAACTGTGGGTAAAGTTTCAGTGATTATATGTTAATTGAATAGACCTTATACGGTAACAAATGTATCAATAATAAACCTACCTACATAATATTTGATAAATACCGTCTGTTATGTTATTAATTTCAAAGTTATTTTATTGGTACTTCATTTGAAATTGTAATGTAACGGGTAAGTAATATTTGTGTATACACGATTCCAAAACAAAGGTAGATATGCAATTGGTATTCCACATTCTCTAACTAGGCACAACTTTTATTCAAGACTATGGTCTTGAAGAAAACAAAAGAGAGAGAGAGAGAGACTATAGAGTCTGTCCCTCAAAAATATTGTATCCAAAACTACCTACCTACCTAATATAAATTGCCAAATTGCTAATATCCGCAATTCCCAATAGCTCTGAAGCACAATAGTCCTAGCAAAATGCAACGACAGCGTTATTTCGCAACCCGAATATTCAAAGCTGTATTTTTCAATTCATAAGTTTATTTCCGCTCGGCGGCATGCGAAATCTAGTGAATTCTAGTGCTCATATAGAACCCTGTGGGAGCAACATGACGCTTCATTTCACTTACTAACTATTGCCTGGTAAAGTGGAGGGTTTAGTTTATTGCGTTTGAAGGTTCTACGTAAAGCGCAGGTAATAAAAAACAGTTCCATTTTTCAGTGAGAATTTTAATTTTCGCTGCACTGGCGAATATTGAGTTTATCGGTTTACATTTATACGTATGGGATATTGAGTTTTGATTTTCAATAAACAGAACGGGAAAGCTTATTGAAGTGAGTGTTGAAAACATATTTTCGGATGCGTGTGCTTTTTAGAGACTTAGATTTTTATCAAATAACACAAACAACCCTATCAAATAAACTATCCAAACCTATAAATAAATAACCAATTTCGTTTTGGATTCCAGAATAAGAATTATAGACAACACAATTTAGATCAACAAATTCATAAGGGCACAAAACATAAACACTTCAAAATTGTCCAGTTAACAGCGCAAATATCATCAGTAAAATTTTAGGGAACCAAAGCTTCACTCTCCTAGTTTCTAATAACTTTCCGTATCCAGCCTACATAATGATAAACGTTAGTATAAAGCGACGGAACCGTGGTCCCACACGGCGAGTCAGCCCTCTTTCCGCTCACGATTCCGGTCACATAATACCTGCCTCTGTACAGAACCATTAAAGGACCGCCAGAATCTCCCTTGCACGTATCCTCGCCTCTCTTTCCCGCTGCACACAAATGCTTATTAGTCAGCTGTGGGTAGTATCTCTTGCACTCGTTATGGTTTACCAAATGCAAGGAAGTTGACTGCTTAATGTTAGAGCTGTAAGGACCGACTCGGCCCCAGCCGGCTACTTCGAACCGGAGGTCTGAGAATTGAGGCCCGTCGATGTTGATTGAGGGCAGGCAAATGGGTCTAATATATTCTGAAACAATAAATAACAAATAAATTTATCTCATAAAAATTCCCAGTTTTCCGTAAAATCCGCTTATTCACTGATTGCCAAAAGGTATTATATCGTTTTTCGTTAATAGACCGGGCGCTAGAGGTAGTTGAGTATGCATAATGTGAGTACCGAATTTCGCCAACGGATTTAAGTGAAGAAAAGGTCAAAGAATAATAATGTGGATCTTGCCGGTCAATTTTCTGGTCCATTTTTTTTTTACCCCCCCTCTTCTCTTATTCGTAAAGGGAATGTATTGAGTACATGATATAAAATCATTTTAATGATTATTTTCGTAATGATTTATAGTTTTTTCTAATGGTAAAAGTCAGGATGGATTCTTAAATAATAAGAAAAAAACTAAAATTAAAATAATATTTTTTTTTATTAAAAAAAAAATTAAAGTTACAAATGAAAAACTAGCGAATTCAAGCATAAATGTATTAAAAGTAGGTAAAAAATTACTCATTTTTATTTTGACATTTGTTATTGATGCATTTACATAATGAAATACAAAACAATTCTGATTTTTTGCAATTACAAGACATTGTGCGACAATTTGCAGTACATTTACATGGTGGAATTAATGACTCTGGTAAAGACGGCTTCGTCATTTGTCGTGGATGGACGATTTCGTACAAACAGCTCTCATGCCTTTGGGAAACTTTGACCTAAATAATCAGCAATTCAAAGAGTTAGATGCAGTTTGCACATATTTATTTTCGAAGAAAAAATTATCTGCTGATGAACTCAGATTTATACTGATATCTCAAAATATAGGTTTTAATTTCAATTTGATGAGAGTGATATGCACTTCAGATGCTTTGCATTTGCATTTACTAAGGGCTACAGTACAAACATTTATATGGAAAAATGCTCATCAAACACAATTACCACCCATTGATTATTGTGCATTTGGTTACGAAAAGCTCAACGGTGACTTACGTCCATCCACGACAAATGACGAAGCCGTCTTTACCAGAGTCATTAATTCCACCATGTAAATGTACTGCAAATTGTCGCACAATGACTTGTAATTGCAAAAAATCAGAATTGTTTTGTATTTCATTATGTAAATGCATCAATAACAAATGTCAAAATAAAAATGAGTAATTTTTTACCTACTTTTAATACATTTATGCTTGAATTCGCTAGTTTTTCATATGTAACTTTAATTTTTTTATTAATAAAAAAAAATTATTACTTTCATTTTTGTTTTTTTCTTATTATTTAAGAATCCATCCTGACTTTTACCATTAGAAAAAACTATAAATCATTACGAAAATAATCATTAAAATGATTTTATATCATGTACTCAATACATTCCCTTTACGAATAAGAGAAGAGGGGGTAAAAAAAAAATGGACCAAAAAATTGACCGGCAAGATCCACATTATTATTCTTTGACCTTTTCTTCACTTAAATCCGTTGGCGAAATTCGGTACTCACATTATGCATACTCAACTACCTCTAGCGCCTGGACTATAACGTGGCGACGATTAGTGGACGCCCCCAGTAACAGTCCGAAACGTCATCATCCTTGGAACGGTTTTTTAAAACCCACTGATTGGCTCTACATAATCACTAGGTAAATGATTGCTCCAGTTTAATCAGACCTTTTTGAAGTCTGAAACCCATCTGCATAGTCGCAATATCAAGAGAAATATGGATTTTCCTGCTACCCGATAGCAATTAGTAACAGGATCTAGTTGACGAGCGTCTTTGCCTCACAAGATGCAGTGTACACGACGACAAGCTAATGTTTTATGTGATTTATGTTTCAGGAAGGGTGCAGTAATGCAGTTATAATAATGGCAAAATCTCAACTAATATTATCAAGAAGCAAAGTTTGTACCTACGAGTATGTATATTTGTAGTGGGTAATCTGTGAAACAATTTGTCCGATTTTAAAAACTTTTTCACTAATGAAAATTTTAATTTTCCATGCGTGCTATATAGGCTGTATTTTACTGCGCCAAATCACCGGGAATGAAATCCAGAAAATGAGCCATACTAACTACTGCCTATACTTGAAACTTATTAAGCTTAGACAATGTCCAGCCTGTTATATTATTTGTACCTACTTAAAAAAAAAGGGAATGGTTATAAAAACAAGAATGCCATTTCTAGGCTGGATTGAATTGTCCTGATTTATTATAGGCCAAAATAAACCCAGATGAGAGAACCTAGACTGAGTCAACCAGGTATATCGTTGTTTATAATGATGAGTACTATGAGCCCTTGTCGGCTTAGCATACCTTTTATAATCAAGTATCTATAAACTTTACCTCAAGTATTCATGCCTCATAATACTCTAAGATAACAATCTCAGTGAAGTTACTTGCTAAGTTCTCCCAACAAGTCATTTTAGAACCAGACACTTGAGGACGCCCCAGTACCTAATTACCTCGAAACTTGGCTTGAACTATTTTCTTGAAACAAAATGCTGTAACTAGGTCTAACTAGTTTCAATAGCTTTTGCGCTTCAGTTTAGCCGTCCTAGCCAAGTTGCATTTCCATGACATGATAGAAAACAATGGCAATGTATGGGAATGACATTTCTGTCATATAATATAGAATCTACAGGATTATTCATAAAGGGTATGCTACGGTTTTCAATACATTTACGGTAAATGTATTGAAAACCGGAAAAGAAATTCTTACCGCATTGACCTGTAGTTTCTCAAAGACTTACCAGTGTAAGGAGCGGATCCCCGAAGCCGTAACAAAGCTATGTCATTCACAAGGTTCTCATTTTCATACTCGGGATGTGTGATGACCTCTTCAGCATACATCACTATGTTATCTATACATCTTCTGCCATTCCTTGTTGATTTGCAGTCTTTGGGGAAGGAGTTCTTGTCGTATTCCGCTAGGTTCACTTGAACACTGAAAAAATGAAATTTGTTTTTAGTTAAAATATTTCTGATACCTACATATTATATTAGTTTTATTAAGAGTTTGTAAGTAACAAGCATTATAAGCACTTCAAATATTGTGCGATAAATAAGCAATATAACTAAAAGGAGGTCCGACCCTCAACTTAAAAATCTTTCAGATTGTCTACGGAGTAACCAGAAGCAATACCTACAAGCCAGGGTCGATTTCAGGCAAAGCATATATTATTTAGCATCATTATTTGTTAAAAATTTTCAATGAACATAATATTTACAATTGAAGCTAGGTGGCCAAGCACCTACGTAGGTAGGTATATAGCTTGTCAACTATACAAAAAGCGTACTTTTTTTTTTAAACGGTTGTGTTCAAACTTTTAAAAACTATAGATGATGTTTTTGGAAATCTAACTAATAAAGCCATAAAAATGTAGGTATGGGTAATAGGTATACCTCTTCACAGATGCTCCTTTATCATAAACGCAGTGTCCAGCAGTCAGCACATATCTGGCGCTGAGGAGGCCTCCTCCACAGTTGAAAGAAGCTTCTTTGTTCCCATAATCGAAGGTGGTTAGCAGGAGAACTGTCCACGGGTATTGGTAGAGCTCTGTGGCATGCCCTCCTGAAAACGTATTGAAATGCCGATCGGCCTAAATGGAATAAGTAATTTAATCAGATCGCTAAAAAAAAAATTGGTTTCAAAGTTAGATTAGAATTAGAAAGTTGTTTTTGACATTATTTGACAGCAAATTGGAAAAAAATAAGTAGGTACAGGGCTAAAACCAAAGTGCCGGCTAAACCAAAAGAAGCTCATAGTGCTGGGAGCAACTTTTACTACGCGACCGCATTTAAGTGCTACGTATATTTGGACAGAATTTTATGCTTAACCTACTGCAACCTATTTCAGTCTGGACAAGAATGTTGGTCTTACTTATAAAGTCTGCTTAAAGTTTGTCAGTTTGTTTGCTTAAAATTCTCTGACATAAAACAAAAATAATAAAAAAAAACATACAAAAACCAGACAGAAAAATTGAAGCAGTGATTAAATATAAGCACTTAAGCAGGCTTTATAATTAGGGCCCACATATCTTACGAATTACTTTCTTCTTTTCTGATACTACTTTACTGATACTTACGTTCTACTTTTTTACAACTTTCTTACCTGAAATTCTGTTCTCTACTGTGACATTAACTTCATTTTCCGATATTGCTCGTTTATTTCTCCAAATTGGGCGTGATCTAGATGTAGTCGCTCTAGGATTAGTATAAGCGGGCTTTTTATTCCAGTCTGTGCAAAAAGAAATATGGTGAAAGCTATAGAAAGAAGAAAGAAAGAAGGAGTGCGTGTTTTTAGATGTTAATCTATTCTACTTAGCTACAACAAACACCAATACAATTTTAGTACTACTATGATGAAAAGAGCATTTTGATTGCAAATAAGTAAATTCACATCTATTTTCGATTTCTATATATGAAGTATTAAATGCCAAAAATTTTAATGCAAAAGCAAGTGTCAAAATTACTATTCTATAAATTTTCAAACTAAATTTTAATACGTTTCCAGTAGCGTATAGCAAATATTATATAACTATTTAAATGAAAACGAGCTAACTATTAAAACTATTTTAATAATCTAAACATAGCCAGCCTGTTTTCAGTTAGCAAAACGTCTAGCTTGGCCAGTTATTGGACATAGTTGTCCAATCAACCAAACTCCATAAGCCAATGAAACTAGTAAGCTTATAAAAGCTACATTAATAAACCCGCGTCTACAATGTCAGCATCACGCTCCTATACAACCGTAAACCGCGGTACAAAGGTTAAGTAAAACTCAAAGCTTTTAATATCCGGGTTGGGTGACTTAGCATTTTGCTTTGTGGTGTCGAAGGTGAAAGACGGTCGGGCTTACCAGTAATCCTGTCATCGTCAGCTGACTGCCGGCCGCAGCAGTCACCCTGGGGGTCCGGGGGAAAGCTCGTTAGACTGCATTGACCGCCGCCGAAGTTGCCTGCCAAGTCGTTTATTCTAGGTAACGTACACATAATGCAAGCGATTCTGAAGGCTTTATAGTTGACAGATCTAAATTGACTCATGTTGGGGTCTTCATTTAATAGATTGTAATGACAAAACAGTTTTAATTTTAAGTTTAGATTTCCAGGGGAATAAAATTAAAAATTATAAGGGTTTTGTTGATTGCCTGTTCAGTATTAATCAAATTTTAATTAGTCTTAGTAAATATTTAACAGTTCTTCGGATTTATGACACTTTTCATGTATGCTATTTCTAACCTAAACTTCCACTTTACCTTCTTCCCTGGTGTTATGAAAAACAGTTCAGTAATTTATACAAGCAAAAAAAGAGATAATTTTGTGATGTTACAGTAATATCACAATGAGCTAGTTTCCATTTGTGTGGTGTAAAACAATCTTTGATTTCATTGTGATTCTACATGTAAAGCCTAAACTTGAACATAAGGAATTAATATGAGCCTATCAATTTAATGGGCAAGTGTTTATATCCAGCTACCTAATAAATAATTGAAACCAACTTTGAGTCGACATTCATTTCAACAATGAATAGCGTAGCGAAAACAGTGAGTTGCTGTTACAACTTTGTCACAATTCGTTGTGATAAAAAATGTGAACAAATTTTCCCTGTCTACAAAATAAACTTACCTTGGTTAAAGGAATTGGATGGATGTTCAGTGTAGTACGGATTACGGCTGTTATAATCGTAGCTGTTGTCATTTCTTCTCTTTCTCTGATCACAATTATTGTTATTGTAATTAGGGTCCCATGGGTTACTTGTGTAAGGTCCATAATCATTATTTTCAGGATAATATGTCGATGGTCTTCCCATGTTGTCAGGAGGGAAGTATTGATTAGGTGGTCCCGTATTTTGAGGTGAATAATATTGATTGGGTGTTCTAGTCGTACTTTCAGGACCATAATATTGCGGCGGTCTTGCCATATCGTATCCAGGAGGCATATCTTGAAAAGGTGGTCGGGCCATGTTTCCAGGAGCACCAAAGTCATTAGGTGGCCTTGCTATGTTTCCTGGAGGATAATTTTGAACAGGTGGTCTAGCCCCGTTTTGTGGAGGATTATATTGATTAGGTGGTCTGGAAATGTTTTCGGGAGGGTAGTTTTGAACAGGTGGTCTAACGTTATTCACAGGAGGTTCGTATTGATTAGGTTGTCCACCAATGTTTCCGGGAGGATAATTTTGTACAGGTGGTCTACCGTCGCTTCCAGGGGGATTATACTGATTAGGTGGTCTGTCTATGTTTCCGGGAGGGTAGTTTTGAACAGGTGGTCTAACGTTATTCACAGGAGGTTCGTATTGATTAGGTCGTCCACCCATGTTTCCGGGAGGATAATTTTGGACGGGTGGTCTAACGTTATTTTCAGGGGGGTTATACTGATTAGGTGTTCTGTCTATGTTTCCCGGGGGGTAATTTTGCACAGGCGGCCTAACATCATTCCCAGGGGGATTATATTGATTAGGCGGTCTGTCTATGTTTCCAGGAGGGTAATTTTGAACAGGTGGTCTACCGTTGTTCACAGGACGTTCATATTGATTAGGTCGCCCACCGATGTTTCCGGGAGGAAAATTTTGAACATGTGGTCTAAATTCGTTTTGAGGGGGATTATATTGATTAGGTGGCCTGAACACGTTATTAGGAGGAAAGTTTTGAACAGGAGGTCTAGCGTCATTCCAGGAAGGATTGTACTGATTAGATGGTCGTCCCATATTTACAGAGGGATCAAATTGGACGGGTGGTATTACTACGTTTCCAAGAGGGTTACTACCAACAGGTGGTCTAGCCTTGTTATCAGGGGGATCATACTGATTAGGTGATCTACCCTCATTCCCAGAAGGATCATTTTGATTGGGCGGTCTATCAATATTTGGTGGTGGGTTATTTATATCAGGTAGATTAACTTCACTCCCAGGGGGAACATATTGGTTAGGTGGTGTAGCCTCGTTTACAGGGGGTCGTTGTGTATTTCCTTCATTTTGTTCTTGTTCTGGTCTGCCGTTCCAGTATGTTCTTTCAGTTCTAAAGTCACTGTTTTCTGGATTTTGCCAGTAGTCTTTGTTATCATAGTTTCGAGTCCTGTCTGGGTACCATACGGTACTACCATTACTTGGTGTAATTTGATTGTTGTTATTGTTTGCGTTTGAATTATAATCATCCACATTATGATTAGAAGGACCTATGTTTTCTTTGTTATCATTTTTACTTTGAGGCCTCCTTGTACGATTATATTTATCATAATAATAGTTATTGAATTGTTCATTATTTGGATAGTCTGATGTGTTGTTATTATCATACGTATAGTAAATTTTATCATCAGGTTTGTCTTTGGAATTATAATTGTTGATTTTGATGTTTTCACGCTCGTTGTTGTCGTTGTTGTTATTATAATAATAGTTATCGACATCAATAGGTATTGTGGGGCGTAATGACGATTCGTATTTTATCCAACGTCCATAATAGTCTGGTTTCTCAACTCCCCATACATTATTCGAACAGCATACCTGAAAGGTAAAAGTATGGCTTCGAATAAAAGTGTTTTCTCCGAAACGGTTCCATTTATCGTGCTTCTGACAGTTTTGTTTTATTGAATGGTTTAATCGAAAAGTAAACTTCCTTGTTGATTGTAGTTTATTTTATTGGTTAATGTATAGCCACGGTATTAAAGTTTAATTGCGTGGTTATTTTATGAATCGATTTAAAATGACATTAAATATCGATCTAGTGATTAATTGACGTAGACCAAGTAATTGTTTTCTGGGCCTAAATTTTAACTACTTTCATTGATTTACCTAAAAATTAAAACTTTAAACAAAAACTTAGGTTGTTTTGAAATTAAATTAAACATCCACTATAAATTACTACGTGTAGGTATAGTTTGAGGCAAATATAATTTCTCTAGCGGCCACTATAATAGTAAATAAGTACGTTGATAATAATCCAAACACGCAATAAATTTAGAAATTAAGTTAAAATTTATCTTTACAATTATTGCATCTACATTACTTTGAAAGTAATATTTATTTGAGTATAATATAATATGATTTTTTTTATATGAATAACACATTGAATCTTTTACTCGTAGGAATGAGATATAGTCGATTCTCTAAAATTTTTAGGGTTCTTCTCTTCAAGTTATATTAACGGAAAAATATGAGAAGACCAATCAACAAGTTCTTTGCTTTTCTTGTAGCTACGTGGCCAGACTCGTGTAAAAAAATTACATAAGGCGAGAAAAACGTTAGAGTAGAGGTATTAAAGTAAATTTACATAATCTCCTTTGGCAGCAGACGCAAACCCTGCAGGCACTTCAAAATCATCGGTTTTCGGGAAAGTACCACAAGGGAATTTCTCCATCCATAACAGCTGATCGGTTACGTTTAGGTTCTCGAATAGAGGGCAGTCTTGTGTCGGTACGCATGTATCGCAGAGATCTGGTGAGAACACAATATATCCATGTTATGTGACTCCATAAACGCAAACTTTTACTTGCAATAACGTATACTATCACTATTTTATAACGTATCACTAGCAACTATAAAACACAGACTGATTGAAAACAGTTAAGAAATGGTTATTCATCCAGATAGTAACCGACCGAAATATCACAATTCCCAGCCATGAGCTAGAGAATAAAATAAAAATTCAAAATACATACTTTTTAATATTTCAAATGCGCTTAACACCACTTATGTGTAAAAATGAATGATATAAAATTAATCGATAAATCGATTAATCGATAAAAACACTTGCCCAAATTAAAGCTAAAATTATGTTCAGAATGAACTTAAAACCTAAATTACGCCTTCCAGTCTCTTAAGCAATACCTATAGATATTATAACTTAGCTACCAAAGTTACTGATTATATAATTTGATAAGTTAGCTCTACTTGTAAACGACAGTAGCTTTAGCTAATGAATATTCAATCATAATATACCCATAAAATGATAAGGAAGCTCAAACACAAACGTAATCGTACCTTGGGGAACCGAAGCCGATATAACTGTTACTGTTATAAAATAAACGAAGACACACTTCATAGCTAAGTTTCCACTTCAACACAATGGTAACAAATGAGGAATCAAATGAACAAAGTCTAGTTTTGTAATCAACTACCTTAATGACAGAAGACTGATAAGTGAGGTAACAAAGAGCGTCGTCGATATAATAGGCACGTCAATTAGGTACCAAATGCCTGCCTAATTGGTTGTAATTGTCGGTCAATGGAAGAAATATGTTGGTTTTTACTACAACTTAATTGTATACAGCATTAGATTGATAATTAAATGATTTTGATGACGATGTCTCGATGCCAATTAGGAAATTATGAAGTTCTCGGAATGGAAACAATACTTTCGCCGCTGCTGGTTTTTGCTGAGGAAAATGTTATGATGATAACGAGGAAAATTATTAATGTAGTAACTTTAAAGTAGATAATAGGCCCAAGTTTGTAGGCTTTTTAAGACAGATTTAAATTTTCTAAAACTATTGGCATCCTTGTCTAATGGCTTGCAATGATAAAGACAGATATATTTTTAGTTAGTTTAGATCTGTCTTAAAATGCTTTCAAACTTGGGCCTAATGTCTGTATGAATCGCATAATCAAAGCAAGACTATTCCTAATATGATTAGTATGATTTATTACATGATTAAATTATAAATTCACATATGAATTTTTCAATTTAATAAATGAAATTGAATTTTCTATCAACTTTGGATTTATCGGAAAATTTGCGTGTAAGAAAATTAGCTTGTGTATAATCCAGAGCAAGTAACTCATCATTCTAGGCAAGCGTGCGAGATAGTGGTCAAAATTAAATGCAAGCCAAAATGTATAAAAAAAAAGACGTGTGCCACTCGGGGACTGCCGCGGTAAAGCTATTGCATAGCATTTTTTATCAACTTATGCAATTATAATTATAATTATTTCATTAACCAATGCCACCTAGAGGCGAGTTGCTGAACTAAAGAGACAAGCGTGATATTTCAAAAAGTCATTAAAAGTTCTGCTACTCATCGATAGATGGCAAAACTAAAAAGTGTCACCGCTGTGCCTGTCGGAGTGGGTGGTCTTAGGCTTATGTTATTTTCGTTACAGAATTTCTGGATTCGGCCTCCACGCTCAAGGCCCGCGATAGAAGCTATGCAATAGCTTAAAAACAAAATCTGTCCAGCCGGGAATTGATCCCAGTACCTATAAAGTAAGTAAGGTATAAATGTCTCTATGTGTTACAAAAAGACCCGGAAAGTCGTAGGTTCGTTACACAGCAGCCCGCTTCCTTCAAACGTGCGAATATTTGCAAAATAAAGAGATGTAGTACGTTATTCTCATGATACATTCTCTTGCGTACGCATCTTTAGAATACAAAGGAGTTCGAAATAAAGCGCGAGCTACACTATAAACAAAGCTGACGAAGTTGTGCTATGCTAAAATAGTGGCAAGTATTTTTACAACTATTGTATAGGTGGGTTTAATTTAGATTCGGTTGGGTTTTGTGAATTAATAAACTAAGTTTCTTCGCGATAATACGATTAAGAGGATTTTTATTGCATAATCTTATTACACCATGTGTACCTAATATGCCTACTCTGTAAACAGAGAAATCAACAGTCCAGTCTATCGCCCGATGTTTGAGTTAATTAGTTTGGTTAATAGGTCAGCAATTTAGCAGAGAACACTGATTAATCTACTGTTTAACTCGGATTTAATTTACGTTATTATATTTCTTTTAAGTTATCAAATACATTTAATATAATTATATCGATAAATTATGTTTACATGAGACTTAACATATCCATATTATAGAGCAAATAACACAACCAACGGAAAAACAATTTGAGATGTCACTCGAACCACTGTAGAGTTCAGGTGAAAACACTACTTGCGGTTACCCATGTGAAGACTGACCGTTTCGTCCGTTGGTTAATAGTAGCTTTTAATACTATAAGTCTTTTTGAAATCTGTTTACAATCTCTTCGGCCTGTTTGGCTCAGCTGTAGTGTATCCGCCTTATAAGCCAGAGGTCCCGGGTTCGATTCCCGGCTGGGCAGATGTTTGAATGATGAATCTAAATATCTGTTCTGGGTCTGGGTGTTCGTTGTCCTTGTCTTTTTGTGTGTTCCATGACATCCCTGACACAGGATTTATTCCTAGTGGGGGAGCTATGAGTGAGAAACGTTGAAACGTTCTTCATGTTGGAAAAATTGTTAAAAAATACGCTATGATTATAATTTGATCCATGTATTAGCTGTCGAGACAAGAGATCGCAATTCATTGCCTCTTTGAATCATGAAATAAACGCAAATCCCAAGTCGATGATTATGAAGTACAAATTCTTGGTAGCTTTGATGGTTTATGTAAAGGCGCGTCGCTTGCGCGTGTATTATTCTACACACTACCACAGACACTACACAAAACTTGGTTTCCACACACATTTTTACAGTAAAGCTGGGTTTCCTGAACGTTTTTCACCCAAAACTTTGCAAAACAATGTTTTGCGTTGAAGGTTTTATGTAGTGTGTAGACCAGAACACGGGCAGGAGACGAGCGTCAACTGTTTTTGTTGATATCTAAACCTGAAATGTTATGAGCTTGAATGGAGCATACTCGTCTTGTCAATTTTACAAGCAAACAAAACCTACATTTTCTTACACATGTACGACGTACGTAGCAAGAATCTTGTACAGAGCACATTTAGGTATTAGGTACTTGTAGGTACATATCTCGCGTCTGAGAGCACTGGCTGCCCTCCAAAAGCTACAGGCTCCGGTGTTGTATAACATGAACTTGTAATTGAAGATATTAAGCGTTCTTACAATGTTATTACTCTGGCGTGTTTCTAATTTTGTTGTCTGCGTTGTTACATTTAATTTTATGGGTTTGTGGGAAGTTGAAACGAATTAAAAGTTTCAATTTCGTCGCTTTCGTACGCTTTATTACAAGCACTTAATTTTTTATTCAGATTTCAGTTTATACAATAAAATTTAATTATAGATATATTTCATTCTAACCCATATAGTCCCTTGACTGAGCGGTTTTATTCGTGTTTGTTTTTCTTTCTGTTACAATAAAACTTTTTAACAACGCAATAAATGAATCGATTTCTTGAGATGAAATTTTCTAGGCAATATACTTAGGACTGATATGGGATACTATTTATCTCACAAACTTGCAGAAAAACTGGCGCCTTAACATTACATACAACAGCACAACAAGATAATAACATGTATCTATTACGGCTAGTCACCGTAGCCCACTGTATACCTACCTACAGTAGAGAATATCATACACTAACTCTATACTACTACTCTATACTACAGACCTAAAGTCTACACATCACTGCACCATACACGCGTACCTTCCCAGAAGCCGTAGGGTAGCACCCCAGTTTCTGATACGTTTAAGAACTATGATCGATGTTTCGACACGTACAGCGAGGGCGATATACCTCATTTATTAACTTTTGTTGTTGGGGTAAACGAAAATATATTTTGTTTTGGTTAGTTACACAGAGAACGGTTTCGTAACAGAAAATAAATAAGAGATCTATCTAAAGAGCTTCAATTGGCCCATAATAATGCTACTAATATTATAAATGTCAAGGTTTGTATGTTTAGATGTTTGTTACTCAACCACGCAAAAACGGCCGAACTGATTTAGATGACTTATACTCTTATACTCTGCACTGGATTTTGATATAAGGCACTTATTATCCCGGAAATTTTTGGTTCCTGTAAGATAGCGGGTTAAACCGCGGGGCGCAACTAGTATTTCCAAAAAAAAATAAGGAGTTTTTAATCTCGTCTGATTGATCAGCCATGTTTCTGTGAGCTTGAAAGGTACAAGTATTTAAGTAAATACTTACCTTAACCGAAAAACGTTCTATTTTCTTTCAACTACTTTGATCAAAGTTAAACTTTACAATAGGTACCTATATTTTTTCTAGAAAAGAACAGATCAAAGTTAACGAATCAACCCGTACTATTGTGTTCCTTGGCAAAGGTAAACACAATCATCAAATACTCAAGTTCACATTCGGAAGTAACTCTATTACAAAAGTGAGTCGACACAATAGGACAGAACCCTTTTCGTATTCCGTAAACAATGGAAGCCCTTCGGAAACCTCCATCTACTTTCAGCCACAGTTGTTTCAGTAAGAATATTACAATAGGTACGTGAAGATAGTGTTAAATTTAAGCTCTAAGTTGATCCAAATTATTTGAGTTAGGTCGATGGTTTAGTTATCTCGACGATTTCATTTCATCGCGAGATTATTAAGACTCATTGATTCATTGACATTGTCCTGTCCATCTAAAGATTGGCTGGAAGACATCGCTTAAGGCGATAAGAACGCCCTTGTACTACTAAATCTAATTCTACTTCGTCTTAGTTTTATTTTTGTTCAGTGTACAACGAAGCTATGCAAATATTTTTTATTGATCGTAAATAAATAAAAAAATTGCCAAGTATTTGGTATTTTGGTTTTATGATTTGGTCTAAAAAACAGTTTTCGATTTCAGATTTCGGCAGGACTGAATGTCATAATCTGATTTTCAAAATGTATTGTATTGTATGAACTTTCTTACTGTTTAGATCAATACTCTGTGACCGGATCCCATTAGATCCAAGTGCCACTTATCGAATCGAACGCAACCTGAAGTTAATTGAGAGAAAATTGAAACCAGATACTTTCTGAGAGCCTTCAAAAGTTGCAACACTCATCGAAACAGTATTTGTAGGGTGGAGAGCACCCTACAGTGCGACCAACTTATAAAAATAGCTGGCCAAATGGTGGAATCAAAATTGTCCTTAGAAGCCTATCAGATTTGTTCGGAAAACGCGATGGTAGCTCCCCGTTTCGAGTCCGTAGATAAGTTTGTCGCATTATCCAACTAAGGATTAACTTTTCCGCGTGAGATCGTCCGAGATATAATATTGTGGACACTTGAGAAACTTCGGAAAATTAGGAAAGAGGTAAAATTGATTTTTGTGATGGAAAATGATTGGATATTCTTAACGGCTTCATAATTTTCTAACTTTTAATCATAAAAAGTAAGAGGGTACATCATGAAAAGAAAATGTTGATAGCTCAGAGGTGGATAGGTACCTATAGGCAGATAGGTTGACAAAAAGTAGATTTGTTCAGATTCTTTTGAAACCTTTTCTTGGAAGATGTTTGTTAAAATCAATTTAAGTAAGTATTTACCTTGAAAACTTTTTGAATCAAATCGAATGATACTGGCCAGATAAAGTGCCCAAATAAAAATAAAAACGAAACAAAAGCCATTCCTACTCCTTTTAACGCCTTTTTTACTTCAAATGTTATTATTCCTCGACCCAAGATAATTTCATTTCATTGTTCCCGACAGCTTTTAAAAAAAATCTCGATCCTTCTTTGCTGATATTACCTAAGTATAAAGCTTTGTGGTTTCCACGAATCTATAAGATGAAAATCTTTGAGAAAACTTAGCATTTTTTGCGAGGATTCTGTAGTGTCTGGTCTATTATTAGCTTTGGTTTGAAAAAAGTTGAAGAAACGAAGAGCAATAAGAAATACGCCATTCGTTCTGAACTACGAGTATGACTATAGTAATAAAAATATAATGACAACTTTAATTAAGTGGGGAAGTAACGTACAAATGCAAAAGCATATCTCTATGTTTGTTACTTCTTTATGCTGAAACAGCTGATTGCAATTTTGAAATAGTTTTACATCCTCGTTTAACACATAAACTAATTTTTACCGTTTTTAGTTTTTACCTGTTTTTCACTATTGCGCTGGGGAAACAGCGGAGCACAGCTAGTAATTAAAAATAAATAAAATAAAAACAGTGGTGGTATTAAATAGTAGTAAATAGTTGTAGTATAATAGTAGTTACTTAGTAGTAAACGACTTAGGGTCAGAGACTATTATTATTTTAGACTAAAATATTTTAGTCTAAGACCATTATAACATTTACATAGGTACCGACAAAAACAGAGCGCTTATATCAGCATGGTGTCATATTCCATAGGCGTGCCGCGAACGAAATTTTCTACATAACTTTTAAATTATGCTAAGTTAGATCCCTACTGATTCGTAAGCAGGAATGTTAATGAAATCAAATTCGGATCCTTTTATGCGCATATTTATAGCTCCGTTACTTGCTACATGAAGCCACAAAGGAAGATACGTTAGGTACTGGTCTAAGCTAAGTGTTTCACTATCTGTGACGCATCTAAAAAATACACGTTAATTAGTAAACAGATTGAAAAGACCGCGGTTTTACCCGTGAGATTTACGAGTAAAAAATGGTAATGATGATTGAAAGTTTTTTGTGTGTTAATCCAGGACATAAGCTATCTCTGTTCTTAATTTTATCATAATCGGTTTAGTAGTGACGGAGATACGTGATAACAAACACACACACATACGAACTTACGCATTTATAATAGTAGGAGCACAGGCGTCATTTTGATCCAACTACCTTTTAATTCAGTTGCAGCTGGTTTCTCTCAGCACACATTTGAAACATCAGGCTTATGATAGCAGGAAAGCAGAAGACATGCATGATACATGGTGACGATGATAATGAACGATGTTTTTACAATTTTAAAAGTACACTCAGAAAACCTAAAGTACCTGATTCACCTAAAGTATGGAGCATACCGATAATCACCAAAAAGTACGATGATTAGCACCAGTTTTTACGGTGACAACTATCATAATATGGTTGTCAGCCTATAAACTGGTGCCAGTACTAGTTTTCCGTATGCTCCGTACTTTAGGTTCACCATCGGAATTTCGATGACCATTTTTCTCAGTATAACGTATCTTTCTTATTAGTTAATCACAGTCTTTAAAATATAAATTTTACAGTTTGGCAGCAGCTGTGGGTACTCGTACGTCGACATATTGCGTGCCACGGACATCGGCAAAAAATGGTCCCAGTACTAACTACGATGGACTTTATTCGAATTTCGTTTGGAACCCTCTTTTTCCTTTTTTTATTTTATTTTGGGCGTAGTCGTTTGCAGAGACACGTCAAGAATTTGCGGGAATTTTCCCGTAGAATAGTTTGGTAGAAATGTTAATTGAATTGGGGTTTAGAGAGCGAAATGCCATGCAATGTTTTTTTATTATTTTCATCTTACAAATACAAAATGAATATAATTCTTAAACTGAAAACGCCGAACAAATTTTTTCTTAGGAGTCTTTTCTTCTTCTTGTGATATTTAGTATGGTTTTGACAAACATATCTATACTAATATTATAAAGAAGTAAAGTTTGTGTGTTTGTATATTTGTTAAATTGTAAGGGGTAATCTCGGGATCTACTGAACCGATTTTAAAAATTCTTTCACCAATAGAAAGCCACATTATTGCTGAGTGTCATAGGTTATATAAAAAACCGAAAAATAAAAAGGCTTTTACGTGGTAGTCCGTTTTGCAAAGTGAATCGGAGAAAAAACGGTCCGGACGGCGCGCGATGGCTTCGGGTTTAATTAACATTATGCCCAACGAAGTGGGCACGGGTCAGCTAGTATATTATAATGGTCTAAAAATAAGGTATATTCTATTTTAAAATAACAACGGTTTCTGTAGCGTGAGCACAACTTTTGTTTTCTGAATAATAAAAATGTTTGGTATTCTAAATGAATATGAAACGGATACTCATACGCCTCTATATTTCATACGAGCGGAGGTAAATTTTATTGACATCCGTATTTATAAACTTTATACAATTGTTATTGTTCCTCTACATATTATATTCATTTCACAATAGGATTGTTTCTCTCTAATAAACACCAATACTTGTGCTCATAAACTCCCGCGATTTATGCTGTTAATTAAAGTGCTTAACATTATAGCACAGTATTAACACATAACAATGTTAAGCACATTTATTTCATAAACAATCCACGATATTGGATTTCATAAGCCCAATTTTAAGCTTCTAATATTCAGCGTCGATACGCGCCCACACCTTTGTTATTTATGTACGCAATTTTAATATTATACCGTTTTCACACACCATAAAGTGCGGGTCGTAATTTTGAAACACTTCTGTATTCATCTCGGTCTGAAAGGCCTCCTTGACTCGCCTACTAGTCGAGTTCTTGCGCTTTTTACGTCGCAGGTACTTTGTTTCGAGAGCGTTTGTCACAAACGGCAGCAGGTAACAATGATCTTTTGAGCGACGCTGGCAGCTAGCGTCTAGCAGCCGACTGCAGCCGAGAACCTGCGCTCTAAAGTCTCGGCCGTGCTAAGGGTTAAGTGCTCTTTTAAAAAACTGCAGAAAATTAGACGAGGAATAATGAAATGCTCGGTCGGCGGGCGCGCGCTGCCTGAACGTTCCTTTCAGTATATTTCAGTCCCATATCTTTAGCGTAAACACCGCGCTTTCACTGCATAATAAACTCTGTGAAAAACTGGAAATTTCACAAAGAGTTTACTCTATTCAGTCAGATCATCTTATCTACTGAGCTGCCCATTTAATTAAATTCTAGATAAAGTGATACTCATACAGACGAGTGTTTTAATTAAAACATCCTTTGAAATTTTTTACGGTTTATTTTTGCTCATACTGTTGCTAACACGCTTCAATACTCGCATGTCATTGAATGAATGACAAAATATTCGCGATCGTAATTCAGTTTTATGTATATCCCGAATTCCCGATGCTCTTTATTAATATTTTCGCTTATACCAAACGATCCGTTTTACTTCCGCTCTTCAGTAAATAAAGGAGATTACATTCTTCTCGCGGTTATAAAATGGGTATAATAAAACATTATGCGTCCCTACGTTGGGGTTATTTGTGGTTGCACTTCACCCGAGGGCTGTGCGCAGGCAATAAGGCAAGAACACACTGGCGGCGCGCAATAACGTCGCACCAAGTTACGGCGTGACAGATACTTTATGCCTGCGGTTATTTCGGAGACGCTACTACATACAATGCGGCTTGTTAGCTCGATACCACAAGGAATGCAGTGTGTAACAGACTCTAGGGAGGGGTGCAAATGAACTCCAATGCTTGTTGGCTATGATATTTGCAAATCTTCAATAATAAATGCGTAGCCGGCGAGGGGGATCGTGACTGACTGCTGTAGCATTCGTTATCTATGTTTTGCAGCCCTATTACTAGCTACGGTATATTTGTCTACGTCTGGTCTGCTTTAACCAGAACATTCTGTCCTGTTCTGGCGTGGAGCCACATGTAAAGCTTAAACTGCAGTTCTCCATCAGGTTGGATGTGGTAAAATTTAGTTTATGTTTATAAATCTGTTACATTTACATTTCAATGCAAAATAAAACATAAAACGCAATTAAATGAATTACGCAAAGACTTAAAACATTTAATTACATTATATTATGTGCCTATATACTTGTAAGATCCGTTTTCTTTATCATAATAATAACTAAACCACTCCAAAACTCTCCTTTCACCCATGATACCTACTTACTGTAACGTATATTTTTAGTTCTAGACACTTTAACTAATTAAAGTGAGCATTTTAAACCTTCGCATCAAATAAGTCTTAAAACTCGTGCAATGAAGGTTTTCAACCCAAAACAGTAAAACAAAAGGAAGAAGCAGGTCGTCATCTGTTTTATTACCGCAGTGTTTGTGTGGAAGGATGTTTGCGCTAAATTGCACAAAGTAATGCGATTAAATTTAAGAAAACAGTGTAATTGCGTCGCGTCGTTAGCCTGAAAGTTCGGTTTACGAGCGGGGCCAGCCAGCGGTGGACCGCAATCAAAATGTTACCGCACTTGGACCTCGATATAGAGATAGGCGAAATGCCTTCATTCAAATATGAATCGATTTAACTATTTTGAAACATTGACATTTTTGATATTTTCAAAATCTAACAATTTGATTGTTAGATAAAATATAAATCAAAATACGTTTTTATATATAACTTAATAGTGTGAATATCTGAATTTTCCTAAATTTTTCGGAGGCAACCAAGTATAATTAATTTGCAGAAAACAACCAAAGTTTCTTCTTATAATACATTTTTTGGTAAATAGCTCACTAAATATTTTATAAAATTTGTGAACTAATATAAACGCGACCCATTTGTTAACGAACCTCTAAACACTCACCTGCTTACAAAATAAATGCCAATTATTCTAAAACACAAAGCTCATCCAGAAAACTCTCTACTTCAGACTCACCCATTCACTACTAAGTTTAGAGAGATGGATGGCTCCATTTGGAAGTACAGGCCTAATTGTAAGTTCGGATGCTGCCCCTGGCCACGCCAGAACTTATGGTTTGTTGTCGAACGAGCCGACCGGCGAGCCAGCCGAGCCAGTTAGGGTAAAGGGGAGAATCAGCCACAATGATGAATTGAAACGTAATTACTTTAAATTGAACTGTTTGTTGGTAGAGTTTAATTGTATAAACTTTACAAATTATGTGGAACTCTGATTTAAAACAGCGGTTTATTGGAGTAATTTTGAGATTACTAATTTATTTGAAAATAATTACTCATGTGATAAAGAGAAATTAAACAAGAACATTATTTTAACGAAACAAAAAACAAAAACCGACTTCAAAAGACCGACTATTGAGTTATTCATCTATTTGTCGCGCACGTACTTAATGCAAAGACTTATATGGTTTTCTCATGGAAACAGAACTGGACTAAATTGAAATGGGACCAAATGGGAAGCGTCAGCTTTCTAATAAAAAAATTATCATCAAAATCATTTCACCCAGTCAAAAGTTATGAAGTAACAAACATAAAAAAAACATGCAGTCGAATTGATAACCTCCTCCTTTTTTTAAGTCGGTTAAAAATAATGTACGGACGTGAAAGCGAGAATCATAATATAAGATTTGAAATAAACAGTTGCTGACGTGATTTTAGTTTTAATACGATTAAGCGTCAAAAAAAGCAAGTCTCATACGCTAAACTGCCGTACTTACGCTTGTCTAAATGTCCAATGTCCATATCAGCTTCAGTACCACCCAGAATTTTGATTTACAGTTACAAATACCAAACACATTTGCTCTTGCTAAGCAAGATTGCAAGACTGCGCATGTACAATAACACCAAACAAAAACCAGCGTCATTGCATAATTAGGAAGTACACCAATACATTATCTATACACCCTAAGGTCACCATCTCGGCTCGCATTCATCTCCATAGCGGGTGTTTCGTAGATCCAAGGGTCCACTACACGTCAGGACCTTCTTGAGGTCCGAGATTTATACCTTGACCCCAACCATAAAACAACGCCTCGGGCTGTCTTGGTGTCCCAAATAGAGACATATGGGACCGCTTTGATTGTTCCTTCGCCTGACTTTCGCAATTAATTCGGTGCGTTTTGGTTGCGAGTTGGTAATAAATGCTGAACGCAATGTTGTTCGTACGTAACTTTGTTAACTTTTATATTTAGAATATCCAGATGTGTGACTTACTTCTGTTTAAATTAATTCAGTAGTCTTGTCTACAGTTTCAGAAATACTGATTAATTTAAAGATAATAAACAGTTATTCGTTTACTGAAATAATATACTGAGTTGTTATAATAGTGATGTTAAGCGCAGCCTGCAGACTTAAATATGTAATAACAAATAAAATGAACATAATCTAATTTTAACAAAATATCAGTAGTTTTAATTTTTTTATGTTCTCAACTATTGAATAACGTAATGTTGTTCAACAGAAGTCATTGTAGTGCGACCAAGGCTTTTAGTAGTTATAACATGCTTTTATTCATCTCAACAATTGGATAATATTTCAGTTTACCACAAGGCATTGTAAGCGACCAAAGTTTGAAGAGATGGTGAAGCCACATGAAATGATATATTCGTCTAACTTTAACGAGAAACTGTCAGTTTTGTTGAATTAATACGATAGCGGGTCTCACACTCAACCCTATTCCTTTATACCTATTTAGTGATTCGGCTCTACTATACCTACTGTAATATGTCTTTTACTGGTATGTATTGTATTATAATTGGTATAGTACTTAGTGCTCGTTGCGTAGGTTGATTAGCGTAGCTCGACTAATTGACCTACGCTATGAGCACACAGATTTTAACACTTAGGTGTTTGTAACTGATCCCCAACGTAAAGCGTGAATAAAAATAGGTAAAAAAAATTTTTAAGTTAAACGGTTTTATAAAACAATAAAAAAATTAAAAAAAAATGTACTAAAAACCAAAAAATAATAAAATAGATACAGTCGTGGGAATTATAAACATATGCATAGACTAGACTAAAATAAAACCGTGGGGCACGTCGTTCTTGCCCCACGGTTTTATTTTAGTTAGTTATAAAACCGTTTAACTTAAAATTTTTTTTTACCTATTTTTATTTTCTAGTTTTTAGTTTTTATTTTATATAGTACATTGTATTATACTGGTTGAGCACTTTCAATTGATACCCATATTGATGGGATCGATAAAACCTACGTTATCCGCCATTTTGTAGCGGCCGCCATCTTGTATTTCAATTTTGTATAGTATATTGTATTCTGCTTGTTGAGCCCTTTCATTTGATACCCATATTGATGGGATCGATAAAACCTACGTTATCCGCCATTTTGTAGCGGCCGCCATCTTGAATTTCAATTTTTTATAGTATATTGTATTCTGCTTGTTGAGCCCTTTCATTTGATACCCATATTGAAGGGATTGATAAAACCTACGTTATCCGCCATTTTGTAGCGGCGGCCATCTTGAATTTATAATGATAATGAATAAACATAATTGTATTGTCACCAAAATCCAAAGTGTATACAAAATTTCAGATTAATCGGTTGACAGGAAGAGGGTGAAATTTGAATTACTAAATTTGACCCAAGAAAGAATAATAAATAAATAAAACAAACGGGGTGAGCTAAATAAAACCGTTTAAAAAAGCAACGGCCGGTACTTGTCATTCTTAGGACGGGTGACCATGGGTGCCATATTATGCAACAGAATGCCACCGTAGATAGGATAGCACTTAATATTAATTTCAGGCCCCGTTTGTTTGTAATAACGCACACGCCAACACAGGCTATTCAGGCAGCCTAAAGGTCGATTCACACATATCAGTGAAGTCACAGTTCCGACACAGTACCGGCACAGTTCAGTATCAGTTCAATTCACACATATCATATCAGTACTCAGTTCACGGAGCTTCAGTTAAAACGTGTCCGTCGTCAAGTATCGTGATTGTTGCTATGGCTCTGTTCAATACTGCGGAGCTAGCAATGATGAAGAAGACGAGCAGCATCAAGAAAAAAAGAGAAAATGGGTGCATGGAGCATGGCAATTAAGAGAGACAGAAGGAGAATTCATGACATTATACTACAATATTTTTCTTCTTTTTTAATGCCGCGGCGTCCGTGATCCGACAAAAAATATCGTCGTCAACGAATACGTCCGTGATCGCCGGTGTCGGCACTTACACTGAGAGCACTGTGTCGTCACTGACACTGTGACACTGACAAGTGGGGATGCGTTCATAGAGAATGTATGAAAGAATATTTCGCACTGTGCCGGTACTGTGTCGGAACTGTGTCGGAACTGTGGCTTCACTGATATGTGTGAATCGACCTTAAATGTTTTGTTCCTAGCCACTCGGCCTTTACGAGCTTACTGAATTTTCCTCAAATTTTATGGGGTTAAATAATAGCAAACACCTCTCTGGCAAAATTTAGAACTCTAGTTTTTGTAAAGCGTCCACGTTTTCATTTATTACAGCACCTACCCAGCCACCGTCACTCGAATAGGACTAGTTTGACACTCCAATCACGAAAATTGCCCCGGACATATTGGGCTCTACCTAAAAGTTTGTGATTCTGTTGCTTTTTGGTTTGAAATTTTAGCTATTGGATGGCTTTTGAAAGGCTTTGGTGAATACTGTTCCAGAAAACTAGCACGGATATTCAAAACAATATCATAAAGTTTGTTTTTTTCTTCACATAAAATCCACGGTGATGGTTTACCATGAGGCGGCCCGTTTACTTGCTTACCACCTAAGGCATAAAAAATATGAATGAATCTGTCTTAATTCGTCAATGTTGGGTTAGCTATACACTGTTAAATGTCTTTAAATAATCCAGATATAGAAGGTCCCATACCTACACTAAACACAGCTTAGTAGGCACTGCTTAAAATGCTCTCACAACTTCTCGCAGACGTGAAATGTCACGTGCGAAAACAGGACAGAGATATTAAGACTGATTAATAAGCAGACTTTAGAAGTAAGACCCTATAAGTCCATAAAATTAAGGTTGAAAAATAAAAAAAGTATCTACATTTTCCACTTCACCTTTAGACAAACTTCACTTTTGAACAAGTGTAAAGTAGCTGTCATTCGTCAAGCTCGTGCAAATGCTCAGAGGTGTTCCGTACCCAGAGTTAGCTGCAGAACGTGACAGATAACGTTTGTTTCCAATTCCTTAGAGGCTGCAGCTACATACGAGTATTTATTTCTTTACAAAGAAAGAAAGACGTACAGTTTGTTTGTTTGTTCTTTTGGACCGATATAAAAATCTTTTTACTAATGGAAAGCTACACTACCCCTGACTGTGAAATATAGGCCATTTCATAGCCCCAAACCTAGTCGAAAGCCAAGTACCTTCAGACACGAAGTCCCGAGCATCAACTAGTGACTAGCCTATGTATTTGTAAATAAAAAGCATTATACATAGTTCAACACAGTTGTGCGCGCGGCGCTATGTGTGCGTGCGCTTGTAAATAAATACAGCTTTAAGTTGTACTCGTATGTGCCCATCGATCTACGATTCGGTGTATGTGCCACACATAGCGCTACGCGCACAACTGAGTTGAACTATCTGTACCTGACCTGACTGACGTCTAAAAGAAAAGAACGATAAAAAAAAATTGCCAAAAAAAATTTTGCGGTTTTTATATTGTTTACGAGAATAGCCGTGGACACTAGCCTAGTGCTTTGCAAATTCCATATATTTGTTGCAAAAGACGTTCTGAACGTTTGGACGTTTGGTATCATGTGAAACAAATGGTTTATACGAGTATCATGTGGGTTATTCCAATGCCACCGCCTGGATCTGAGTCTATTTTGTTGTCACATTTAAATATTCTACGGATCACATTCATTTATTCATTTCTACATTAAATAAACTCAACAAGACTGTTTCATAAATATTTTATCAGGTATCTAAATTCACGGGCTTGGCATTATTCGCGCTTTTTTATCTTTCTACTCAGGATCAGTTTGAGGTTATCTAAATACATTATACTCAATGACTTTGCCTGATGCTTACAAAGAAGAATGAATTACTTGAGACTATAAAAAAAGTTTCACACTCATAGCTCCCCACTGATTTCCCTGTGTCAGGGATGCCATGAAACACACACAAAGACAAGTACAACTAACACCCAGACCCAAAACAGATATTTAAATTCATCATTCAAACATCTGCCCGGCCGGGAATCGAACGCGGTACTTCTTGCTCATATAGCGGATATGCAACCACTAAGGTAAACAGGTCGTCGCAGGTATAATGGGCCCAAATTTAAAAGCTTTAGTTGACAGATATAATTTTCTAAAAGTATTGATGTCTTTGTCTAATAGGTTGAAATGACAAAGACAAATATATTTTTAGTTAGTTTAGATCTGTGAAATAAGTCTTCAAACTTGGGCCCATTATTTAATATTTTGCTTACTTTGTAAGAAGCCGGTATTTGGAACCCAAACTATCATATAGTTATCTAGTTTACAATTTAGTACGACGGTGCTTCAGTTTTAAGGTAAACCTAACGCTGAAATAGTTTCCCAGTCTAGATTGTTTTGCTTAAGTATTTCATATTCAGTTACCTTTCCACAAAGTCAAAGTACGGAATTAGAGGTACAGTCGCTGCTTGATTACTAAACGTGGCTGCATTATTAAGTGTGGTAACTAACCTATTTACTTACAGTAAGTACCTACTTTACGAACAGTTGATAATATGCGTATTAAAAACGAATAGTTCGTAATACGTAGAGCTTACACTCATAGTTATTTTGCAAAACTAGCTGTACCCCGGGGTTCCACCTCCATTTTCCGGGGTAAAACTAACTTTCACACAAAATTTCACCTAAATTTGTCCTGTAGTTTTTACGTGATTGAGCAACAAAAATCCAAACATACAAACGTTGACATTTTTAATATTAGTAAGATTTAGTTACTTTCCGCTTTTCGCCACAAAATAGTAGCGCGGGTTCTAATTCGATTGGTCCTAAATAATTGATTTGAACCGGTATAAAATATCTTAATTCTCAAAACACGTGCCTTCAACATAATTCAATGAAATAGCAGTAAACGGTAAAGCATTAGTAAATATGCTTTCTGTGCAAACCGGAGAGCTTTACTCGCTACGAAATACGGAAACTTAATTGCCTGTGAACTGTGAATCAAGTAGGTACTTCTAGGAATAGCGGAAATATAACTGAACTATTCCCCCGACCTTAAATAGTTAAGGATCTGGAAACAGATGGAATGCTAACTTCGTGATTTCCCAACCCGCTGTTGCCCGCATGATGACCCCATTTAACGGGTTTACCCACGAAACACCTACATCAATAATAGATAACTTATAATAATTGCGTTAGGAAAAAGAGAAAACATAAACCAATAAAACTAATTGAACTTACAGTAGAATAAACTGGACTACATTAACGACACAATGTTACAGAAAGTATTTTTTATTCATCTTCTATCTTGTTCCATCGTCGAATATTTTTTCCTAAAGCCATTTTTAACTATTTTAATTTTTAGGTAAAGACATTTAGGCATTTCTACGTATAAACTATATTTCCCTCAGTGCCATCACAGTCTGATGAATGATGATACATATTTAACTACCCAGCTTTTATCCCTAGCTAACTGCCTAGCTGCAAAGAGCACGTTTGGCCTTCCCTTCTATGCAGGTCCGTCTGAGCCTAGCTCATGTAATTTCCCCCGTGATTCGGACATCGTTAGCGCCTATTCATGCAAGTGCTAGGAAACTAATCTTTGGAAAATTCTTTTTAAATCACATAAATTGCTTTTGGAGGTATGAATATAGACTTGATTAACGTATTCTGGACTTACATTTAGTATATTAATCTCGGAAAATTTTAAAAATACAGAAAAGTTAAGAGAAAAACCGTGGGGCATATACTTAGCTATTTTACAGCCGACAGAACCCTTTGTATCGCTTTCTACATTCGCTAATCGTTTACGTGGAAGGATTAAAGCCTTGTTTACAGAGCAGCCAAATGATCTGGATAGTTGAACGGGGGCGCCACAATCAAATTTAATACACACAAGACCAAAAGTCTCCGATATAAAATTTTAGTTCCCTCATTTAGCTAACTCTATAGTTAAGTTGGCAGGTTTGTAATGATTGAGAAATTCCACGGCTGATATTTGTGTGCTCTGTCACCTAGAATCCTCTATTCGCGAAATTCGGAATATTTATCCCACATTACACAAAATCCGATATCAAAGAGTGGTTCAATGTAGTAAGGGACGCAAAGGGCACCGTTCCCCTGGAATCTCTCTGATGTCGCACAAACACATGGGACTTTAACTATTGCCTACATATTATTAAGAAATTCTCAGCAAGGCATTTTAGGTGCCTTTAAAATTTTAAATATTCCACAAGAAAATTAAGTTCAAAAACGATTATTGTTTTAGTTCCTGACTTTATGTTCTCGAGAGGGCGCCATAGTTAATTTAATGCAACGTCACATATCATATAACCAGCAGACAAACAAGACGCTTCCAACGATACCTTATATTTGTCTTATTATGATTAGTAGTCTAGAAGTTATAAGTAAACAGAAAAACATACATAGATAGGTACACACCGGTCATAAAAATAACCTACCCTTTAGTTTCCGCCATAGTCGGGAAAAACACCCCATAGATTTCCCAGATACTAAACCACTTGCACGGACTAATAATAAAAATATGCAGAAAAGCACAACCTTGCTTATACCTACTCGTAGGTACCAAGGCATGTTTTTCAGTTGTTTAATCGGTAAAAAGCAATACACAATCGTGAATACCAGTTATCGGGAAATTAGCTCCGTAACGTGGTTTAGACACGATTTCCTTTCGTTCCCGCACAGCGCTCTAACGTTATTTCCTTCCAATGGATTTCCTGAGCAAAGCAATTTAAAAACCCAAGCTTTCAGCCTATTTATTGGAGACACTAGTACTTTATGTACTGTACAGTTTTGGAATAAGCAATTTTTAATTTTTACTAGAAAAAACTTCAAAGAATCCAAAGAAATTAGGACACTAAAAAAATTTACCTAACCCATCGATCTAGTATACCTACCTAACCTTACCTAACTTTCAACCTTACCTATTTTTTGATCTAATATGTCAAAATATAGCTTTTAAAACCAGCAGTTCAGGAGGTTGTTATAATGTAAACAATCTTGTTGTCAGATTCTTTTTCTAGAGTTACGAGTTAATTAATGTTAAGACTTCCTCGTCGCTGTTGACACTAGCCAAACGCTAGCAAGATACTTGGAATCTATACATAAATTGCGAGTTTAATTGCTTCATTAGAGCAGTTTCACACGGCTTGGAATGCGCGGGATATGCTAGTGTTGCCAGTAGTTTACAATCAACGGTAATTTATTCTAGTAAATGAATCAATGTACCTAATTTAAAAAAAATAGTGCTAAGACTATATCTATGGTAACATTACATTGATGATGATTATTCTAAATTGCTTTAACAACAAGCAGATGTGTATCAGACTTTATCTTTAGTGTGGTTACAGCGACGAATTACCTGCAAGAAAAGTTTAGCTTAATATTTTATTCTACAAACAGTAAAAAAATATACTTAAAACTTACTAATTTATTATCATAGAGTACGATCCTAGATCTTTCTGTTCCAGCTATTATATTCCGTATCATAAGCATAACGTCACTCCACGAAACCACAGGCGGTCTCCAACTATTTACTTTGCCGATTTGTGGTCTCCACTTTAGAACTCGACTACCTCAGTTTAGTATTTAGTTGGGACTTTAGATTTAGGAGGTTAGCTAGAAATATATTTAGTAGAAGATGAACTACCGTTCTTCAGTACATTTAAAGCAGTCCGCGCCTCGACTCGTCTAATTAGATAACGAATTAACATCTTGACAGAGCTCCGCTTGTGCTCATCAGCTTTGAGTTTGGACGCCGTGTCACAGATTAAGTGATAGGTTGTTCCGTTTGCTAACCGATGTCGAGGCTTAATTACAAGATGGGGTTTATTTGTTTAAATTTATATGAAGGAACTTTACATTGAAATGAAGTTACGCGGAAAATTAATCTGTCAACTTTTGCTAAGATCTATTATATGACTTTAGAAGTGAACGTAAAACGATTAGGTGGGTGGTATCTGGCTCTGCCATCAGAGCATAATAAAAGCGTACTTACAAAAATGGACCGGGTTCAGATGTCGTGGGAAGACGGCTTTGACTAACCATCAAAACGAGACGACTGAATAAACTACGTGTCCTTTGTAGATAGAAGCAAGACTTGCTAAAGCAAAGCTAGTAAAAATCGGGACAGTTACTCCACATGACTAATATAGTAATCATTATCATTATGAGCCTGTATTACCCCATTGCTTAACACAGGCCTCTCTTCTGGTAGGTACCTACACTGAGAAAAATTTCACCTAAAGTACGGAGCATAGGGATAATCACTAAAAAGTATGATGATAAGCACCAAGTTTTCAAATCATAATAGTTGTCATCCTAAAAACTGGTGCTCGTACTAGTTTTTACGATGACAACCATATATTATGATAGTTGTCACCGTAAAAATAGCT
Source organism: Alcis repandata (assembly GCA_949125135.1). Classification (NCBI taxonomy): domain Eukaryota; kingdom Metazoa; phylum Arthropoda; class Insecta; order Lepidoptera; family Geometridae; genus Alcis; species Alcis repandata. The sequence continues at coordinate 6,332,313 of OX421230.1, read as the reverse complement.
GCTTATCATCGTACTTTAGGTGAATTCATCGGAATTAAGATGGCCATTTTTCTCAGTGTACATAACTCATCCCGACCTTGTGGCAGTTTTCTTTTAGTTATATCGTCAACCCAACGAGCTGCTGAATTACCGACGCTTCGTTTCGGTACGCGTCCACCAATCCGTCAACGTTTTAGTCCACCTGCCATCTAATAAATCATAATCACTCTGCCTGTCTACATGTCCTGTCCAACTCCATTTAAGTTTTGTGATAGTTGTCGCAATGTCGCGAAACTTAGTCTGACGCCGGATTTCGACATTTCTCACTCGTGTTTAAACATGCATTTTTTTTCAACCGTAATTACTTACGAACCTCCGGTTTTATACGAAGCCGAAGGAGTAGCGAGCTTTCTTAGAAAAGGAGCATCGGTACATTTTTCCAGAGCTACTGGAGCCCGGAGCCTGTAGGTACTAAGGCAGCTCACCGAGAGAGCTATGCTATTCCCAGATAGAATTTTCTTATGTTAAAGAAAATAGTCAACGAGACAAGAAGTATTTTCTAAATAAATTCCACCAACGTACGTCATTTTTCTGAATAAATTATATGCAGGTACTCGTAAATTGAACGAAGCAATCCTTTGCAAACAAGCACTTAACATTTCAAAAAATGTCGCTGTTAGACTAAACCTTTGTGAGTAAATATTCTAAGAATTTACCAGCAAGTTTTTAAGAGTTCCAAGTATTCGTGGGATCTTAGGATTTTCTTTTTATTTATTCTACTTATCGGTACAAGCCCTTATATTGCCTTGTATTAATTAACGATTTAATATCGTTGAAAAATGTAATATTTCTGTCACAAATAGCTTAGAAAATATGAGAGAAGCCTCTGAATTACGTATTAGAGATCACACTGATAACTAAACTTTAAAGCGACTGTTGGTTTGTTCCATTTCATTTAAGAACGAGACGGTCGAGCTAGTCTCTATGAAAATTTATTAAAAAGAGGTGAGCTTCTCGACGATTATTGTTAACTAACTGCGTCACGCGCTTTCACCCGTTATCCTACAGATAATGTTATTTTTCTGGGACAAATACTAGCCTACTGTTAATTCGACTATAAACTTCCTCTATACCTAATTTAATTAAACTCCGTGAAGCCATTTTTGCGTGTTAAATAACAAATGTCAAAAAACACAAACTTTCACATTAAAAATATTACAGACAATTTTACAGGTAAAACTGGTAAGTCGCGGGTAAAACCGCGGGGTGCAGCTAGCTTCCAATAAATCCCCCGCTTAGAACCACACGTCTAGACACTCAGGAAGAGGCGTAGAGGGGATTTGTCGCGTGAACAAGGCTTCTTGGTATCGTACCGAGGATGGCGGAAGAAAAAGGACTTATATACTCGTATACTAAGGGTACAATACAAAATGATTAAAAAAAATACTTTTATTGTGTGGTCATTGGTGTTGCACAGCTATACTAAATTTCATCTCAATCGCACACCGGGAAATAGTTCTAAATTCAGTTGCAAGATTTGGCCGCACTGACAGACATACTAGTACTAACGCGGCAAGTTAAATAAAAGCTTCTTAAAATTTAGGCGTTTCAACAAAGTCTTATGTTTTTTTCATTCTATTCGATGGTAGGCTTGCGTTTCTCGTTTGAACACTTTTATGCCTTAATTGTCTGATGGTTCTTATGCTGTTTCCGTATTCATATAAAAAAAACTCTACCTTTAGATCTGTCTGTTAGTTATTTGTTCACAAAAAACGGCTAGATACCAATCTTGATGAAATTGAACAATTAAATAAAGTGCAATATGACATATGGAAATGTTTTTTGTCTACAAACGCGAAAAAGTTGGAAAATTACGAGAAACACTAAAGGGTGAAGTAGTAAATAAAATGTTTATTTGTTTATTTACCTAAACTATACATAGATAGACATAGACATATTTATTATAATAATAGAAGTATATCTTTAAATAGCTGTGAGGTGTAATTGTGAAGAAATAATTATAAAATATTTAAAGTCGGACCGCCTTTTGAGCACATCTCTTTTTCTATCAGCAAGGTATCTTTCGTAAAGCCTTGTGGTATAAGGTTTCATGTGATCTGCAGTTTTACGATAATAGCTTTTATTACAACGTATAAAAGTCCTACTGTATTGCAACGGAAGCAAAATAACTCGGATTGCTGTACCATTTGCACGACGCACTTTACAGCAAAATGCGCTAAGCCTTTCATGTAGACTCAGTGAATGAATTGTTAATATAAATGCACCTAGCTGTGATACTTTTATACGTATCTTCATTAATATTTACTGCATTCTGCAATCTGTAGAACCTACGTGAAAAAACCTTTTCTTTCTTCTAATTTGCACAAATCTCGTTTCTACGATCTCGTAGCAGTGCTACGCGATTTAGTCTCCGGATTTGAGCGATACAGTCTAATTTAAGCCCGTCACACACGTAGCTATAATATATATTAATATGCCTTGCTATAATATGAATTAGTATGGCTTGCTATAATATATATTATAGCTCCGTGTGCGGTCACTTCAATATTTGTATTGAAAATATATCGTAATATGCCTCGCTATATTTATATTAATATATATTATAGCTACGTGTGTGACGGGCTTTATGTAGTACTTTCTTTTATGTAATACTTTTTTGAGAATCTTGAGCAGAGTTGATGGTAAAATGCATTTTTGTCTTAATAAATGTAAAAGTTTGTAAATTTGGATGTTTATTATAGACAAATCTAACGACACAATGTCATGTCATCGTCATCATATCGTCATGTTATGGCCAAAAGTAACGTATTATTTAGGAGCAAAGGTGAGAGATTTGCTCGTCTAGTCATTCAAATAAATTTATATAAAAATCAAAATAGGTTCAGCGGATTAGTTTAGAAACATAGGTACACAAACACAATATACATAGGCACGGATATAAATATAGATACAGGTCAAACATATAGTTTGACCTGTTGTTTAGCTTCGCAGCGATCGGGTAAAAAACGCTCGAACAGTTTTCATTCATCCAAAGCTCAGACTCGCAGACTCGCTCTTGGGGCACACTCCGACAGAACTTGTTGATATGAAGTTGAACGTTTCTGTATTTTTCATCCTGTCGCCGACAGGTGCGCCTGACTATGATTTATAAATGCAATCAAAGAACTGGCTTCTGTCGCAAGGATTTATTCTTTTAACGTAAATACGTGGAGATATTTTATATAAGTACGTTATTAAAACGCTTCGATTGAAATGTTTTGAACTTGTGATAACAATAAGAAAGTAAAACAACGTTTCCATGACGCCTCCGGTGTTACAGAAGACACCGCCTCAGGTATTCATAGAAGACGGCGAACGCTTGTCATCAGGCAGTCCGTAAGCTTGTTTGTCGTTTTTTTGAACCCAAAAAAAACCCAAGTTAGGTACACCGAAGATCGATGCCAAGTCATGACAGATGCGTCGCGACGGCCTTAACATTATTTAGACACCACGAGTAGACGAACTCACTGTATAAACCACTTGAACTCTGTTTATTAAAGTAAGCTCTTCTAACAATACGATTAAAAACTAATGGGAATATTTTTCCAACCCTTTTCCTTAACAACGGAATCCAAACATCAAGTCACATTTCAAAAACTTGTTTACTCTTTAAAACGGAAATCATTCGGAAGTCGTGTCGAATTGGGAACAAAGGTGAATCCAATATTCGGGGAGAAATATTATACAAACAAGGGAATCGAATATCTTCGTTCATCTGATTTCGGCCACTTTCGAACAAAACACAGTAAGTGAAGTCTTAAAAAAAAAAAGTTTATTTTCATCACTCATCCATGAATCTATGAATCTCTGGTATTCTACTTTGTATTGTATTTATTCGAACTTGATTTACAAGAACACATTATTCGAATAAATCAGAAAAAAAACACATTACGTATTAGATTAAGGTTTTTTGTTGTGTCTAGTTTTTAACTTGAATACCTTATTTTAGCAATAAAATTAAAAATAACATTATCTAGGAATTGCCACAAACAACTAGACGATAAACGAAATTCACGGAAAGGTAACGGAATTCATTAAACGAATTGTTATTATTTTTGGTTATCATCGAAAATTTGTCAAACGTGTCTTGCAGTGTTTTGGTCTGAAGCAGCCGTGATTTCGACGTAGGTAATAAAAAGTGGGGTGAGTGACTTGGCTGTCTCTAGCGACGCCTGTTACCATGTTTACTCGAGTATTTGGGTATTTTCGACGCGGATTTTGATGTCACGGTGATATTTAGCGGGAATAAAATTGCGCTTTTCTGGTTTGTATGATGCCTCAGATCCTCAGAGCAAGAGGTAACGAAATCTGATATTAAACATATTGTATTGAGAAAGAGGATTGTATTATTAGATAGATACTTTATGATTACTTATATTTTGCTTGTAAAGTTAAGTGACATAAGTACCTAAGTACTACACACTACATTTTTGTTGAACACAAGTTAAGTAATATTTGTCATCCGAAGCAATTGCTCAGTAGAGTTTATAAGTACCAGTAAGACCCTATACCTTCCCTATATGTTATTTAACTAATAAGAAATATAGAAGTACCGAACCCAAGTTTGGATGAATGGGTCTTACATTCATTAAAATTTAACACAACAATAATTTGTTTAACCGTCTTTTGTTGACATTTAACTTATTGAATAGTTGTCAAAAACATCGGCTAAACATTTTATCGCCATGTCGAGTTTCCGAACTTCGGTTTTAAGCTTGTCGGACTTTCTCGAACTTTGTTTCATTTTATGACTTAAATATAATAATTCTGAGAATAGTATACTTACGCTCATTTTCCCCGAGAAAATAAGTATTTCTTATTAAAGTTTTTAGTTTAATAAGATTAAAATTCTAAGCGGCGCAGACCTGTCATAGGCAAACGTGACGTTTAACATCAGGCGAGCGATATGCTCGTTTCATCACTCAATCACATAAAAATATATATTATATATAATAATTATGTGTCGCACCAATTCGCAACTAAAACGTCGCCTGCTATTTTTCAACCCATAAAAGCTATCATCATTTTGAAACTTCTGAATTGAAATCTCCTCGCAGTCTAAGTAATAAGACAGTTGTTTTTCAGAGACATTTCGAAAACTTAAACTGGAAATCTCGGCACATTCAAAGCTCATTAATGAAGTACATTCACTGCACTTCCGCTGCAAATTAAACGAGAAAATGGAACTCTTAAAACTGTTCTTTGTTATTGAAGATGAAAGGGTACTGCCAAAGTAGTTTAAACAGCTAATTTATCTACCTTGGGGTTGAAGGAAAGAAACTTCGAGATAAATTAAGTACATTATTAATTTTTCTCAGGTTTTCGATGAATACTAACGTGATATTGATACTACGTAAATGTAATCGAATTAATTAACAAAATACATACCTCAATAGCAATTAACCATTCACGGACTCGGGTTATGTGTGGCTCGCTTTTGACAGACATTTTCACGTTCTGGTTAATATTAATTTACACGCTGCGCCCCGTAGTTTCAGCCTTGCGTCGATAATGAAATCCTTATCAACGCATATTCAAAAATCCTTATCCAACCTTATCATTATCAACGTATCTATATTAAAAAATGTATAATAAAATCAGTTAAGTAGTTAAAGCGTAAAATCGTGACAATTTCACTTTCATTTATGAAAGTTAGCATAGGACTTCCATTTGATAAATGTATCAAGAGAAATTCCGTCCGACTCTCTGGCTAACATAGACATCAATATATATAAAAGTGAAGGTCGTGACTGACTGACAGATCAACGCACAGCCTAAACCGCTTAAGCTACAAACGTGAAATTTGGACAAAAGTTTTATATCAAAAAGCGGACGCACACTAAGAAAGGAATTTGCCCAATTCAACCCTTAAGAGGGTGAAAAGGGGTGTTTAAGTTTGTATGAAAATTATTTTTTTCTTTATGCTACGATTATCAAACTTTGCGAATATACTAAAGTTAAAAAAATAATTGACACCTATTTCAACATTTTTTAAAAATCAACCCCTAAAGGGGTGAAACGGAGCAATAAAGTTTGTATGAAGATTTTTTTTTTAATGCTGTGGTTATGAAACTTTGCAAATATACTAAGCTAAAGAAAATATTAGACACTTATTTTTTTGTTTTTTGAAAATCAACCCCTAAAGGGGTGAAACGGAGTATTGAAGTTTGTATGGAGATTTTTTTTTTTGATACTGTGGCTACGAAACTTTGCAGATATACTAAGCTAAAAAAAATTATTGACACTTATTTTTTTGTTTTCTGAAAATCAACCCCTAAACGGGTTAAACGGAGTGTTGAAGTTTGTATAAAATTATTTTTTTCCTAATACTTCGATTATTTAACTTTGCTATTGTAATAAGCTAAAAAAAATATTAGATACCTGTTTCATTATTTTTTGAAAATCCACCCCTGAAAGGGTTATACAGATAAAAGTGAATGTCGAGACTGACTGACAGATCAACGCACAGCCTAAACCGCTTAAGCTACAAACGTCAAATTTGGACAAAAGTTTTATATCAAAAAGCGGACGCACACTAAGAAAGGAATTTGCCCAACTCAACCCCTAAGGGGGTGAAAAGGGGTGTTAAAGTTTGTATGAAAAAAATATTTTTCTTAATGCTACGATTATCAAACTTTGCGAATATACTAACGTTAAAAAAATAATTGACACCTATTTCATCATTTTTCAAAAATCAACCCCTAAAGGGGTGAAACGGAGCAATGAAGTTTGTATGGAGATTTTTTTTTAATGCTGTGGTTATGAAACTTTGCAAATATACTAAGCTAAAGAAAATATTAGACACTTATTTTTTTGTTTTTTGAAAATCAACCCCTAAAGGGGTTAAACGGAGTGTTGAAGTTTGTATAAAAATATTCTTTTCCTAATACTACGATTATTTGACTTTGCAATTGTACTAAGCTAAAAAAAATATTAGATACCTGTTTCATTATTTTTTGAAAATCAACCCCTGAAAGGGTTAAACAGAGTGTTGAATCAACGCATCAACATCAACAGATCAACGCACAGCCTAAACCGCTTAAACTTCAAACGTCAAATTTGGACAAAAGTTTTATACCAAAAAGCGGACGCACACTAAGAAAGGAATTTTCCCAATTCGACCTCTAAAGGGGTGAAAAGGGGTGTTTAAGTTTGTATGAAAAAAATATTTTTCTTAATGCTACGATTATCAAACTTTGCGAATATACTAACGTTAAAAAAATAATTGACACCTATTTCATCATTTTTGAAAAATCAACCCCTAAAGGGGTGAAACGGAGTATTGAAGTTTGTATGAAGAATTTTTTTTTGGTGCTGTGGTTACGAAACTTTGCCAATATACTAAGCTAAAAGAAATAATAGACACTTATTTTTTTGGTTTTTGAAAATCAACCCCCGAAGGGGTTAAATGGAGTGTTGAAGTTTGTATAAAATATTTTTTCCCAATGCCATGATCATTTAATTTTGCAGATGTACTAAGCTAAAAAAAATAATAGATACCTGTTTCATTATTTTTGGACAGTCAACCCTAAAAGGGGTGAAACGGGGTATTAATTTTTGTATGGAAATATTTTTTTTAATGCTACGATTATTTAACTTTGCAAATAAAAAAATAATAGATACCGGTTTCATTATTTTTGGAAAATCAACCTCTAAAGGGGCGAAATGGCGTGGTAAATATAGTACGGAGAGAGAATTGTAATGACTCACTGACAGACTAAACCGCTGGTCGTAGAAATTTGAAATATGAAAGGTGTGTTTGTCTTGCTGAGTAAACGTGTACCAAGAAAGGATTTTTTGGAATTCAACCTCTAAAGGGGTGAAATAGGGTGTTAAAGTTAGTATGGAGAAGCATTGTTTTTTGACGCCACGGTATTGAAACTTTACAAATATAATAAGCCTAAAGAAATAACGAACACCTATTTCACTACTTATTTTTGGAACATCGACCCCTGTGGGGGTGAAATGGCATGGTAAAGATAGTACGGAGAAAGAATTTGTTTTGATGATAACTCAATGAAACTTTACAGATATACTAAACTTAAGGCGGGTAAACAACATCCGGAAAAAATCCAAAACCTTCGAAAAGTCACATCCTCGAGGTGGAACTGCTAATTATCTCGAAAACTAAAAACATTTTTACCAAAGCGCTGAGACTAAAAAGTCATCAAAACCTCGGACCTTTTTGGAGCCATTAAAAATAACATAGTCGCCTCAAAAACATGGCCTCCATATAAACTTTGAGGGTCTATATCTCCGAAACGGTTGAAGATGGGTGGGTGTTTGACTAAATGTCATAGAAGTTAACAAGGGCTACTTGATGATGGTGGCGAAAATCCAAACGATTCAAAATGGCCGCCATTTTTCAAAATGATTCGAGGGGGCTGACTTATTGCATCCAGGGGTTTTTGGGGTCCCCGCTTCCATTGTATGACACTTTACATGCTCTCAAAAAAGAGGGTTAAATTAATTTTATCCCGGAAAAATTTTCGGTTCCCGAGGTATAGTCCACGCGGGCGAAGCCGTGGGCGGAAGCTAGTTTGTTATAGAAAGAGATCACGCACCAATCACATTATTTCTCTCCCAACTATCTCACAGCACTCCAGATTGTCTTCCAGGCCATTTAACTAGCCTATCCCGTCGACCAGTTTACCCTGACCCCTGCTATCTCCACCACAATTAATTAATCACAAGTCAGGTGAGGTCAAGTAGAATGGTTACTCTTACTATACTCGTACAGGGTTATAAAGAAAGGCTCTGCGAAGCCGAAAAAGGCTTATAATACTCATGATCATGAACAGCTTTTACTATGGGACCAACCCTGACATTGCAAAAAAAAACAGTTGTTCCAGAGAAAAATAACAATGACGACAAAATGTGTTGAACAGCAATTTTTTTTCTTGATATCAGTGTTGGTCCCAAAGTAAAAGTTGTTCACAACGATGAGTACTATGAGCCCTTTTCGGCTTAGTATACCCTTTCCTTAACCCTGTATAAGAAAGACATTCCTTCCGACTAATGTTCAGCACTAAATTGTAGTGTTTCTGCTCCTGTGCTACTCAAGTTGGGTGATTACTTTTTATATCTTCGTTGTGCTTCGCTATGACCATGAATATAGGAGATTCATAAAATAAATATGGAAAGACGATTCCGTTTGTCATAACTCCTATTACGGAGGAGCGTTCTTTATTTTGTTTTCTTGGTAGTCAATGCTCTTAATAAATAAGATGAAGGTCAGTTTAGCACAAAAGAAAAAATTAAGCTGATGGGTACGAGAAAATTTTCAGATTTTTGATACCTGCAGCAGGGTTGGTTACTCCGTGACGAATTGTCATTCCACTGCTTCCACACTTCAAATATGTTTGACTCAAGGGAAAGACTATTTCTGCCTGCTATTTGCTGGGGGTGGTGTAATAGATAAATACTGGAGAGGATACCGCGGTAACTGGACTGCTTGGACTAATTATATTAAATTACTTTTTTAATTAATACTTATTGCCATGTAACATTTTTGTTATTAGTACAAACTATGAACTAAGGTATTCAGTTTTAGTTTACCGCGTTTAGGTATAGGCAAAAGCTAGTAGTAAAAGATGGTATGCGATCAAGAAAGCCGTGACGACCTGCGTTAACATTTCATTTTTAACTCGTTACTGTTCTTTTTCTTCTTAAAACCGATGATCCTAATTTAGCTGCCAGTAACAAAACTGAGAGTAGCAACATATTTTCTTTTTACATACATTTAAGTGGTACTTTATACCTCATTCAGCGTATTGTGGACGACATTAACGAAGTAGAAGCAGCCATAATATTTTACGACCGTCCTGTTGGCATTATTAACCCTTAACGCATCCACTGGGTCATAATCCACCCATAATAAACTTTTACCTTCATTATTATTGCCTTTAAAACATAATCTTCACTTTAACGTAGAGGCATGTTTCACCGTTGGAGAAATGAAGCGGGTTTGAAAGCGCGCGCTGCGATTGATTTTATAAAATGTTAAGAATTTAGTTTTATAAATATGATTTAAAAAAAATAAAAATTGCTTGACTCTGAAAACTGCTTAAAGAAACTATACATATCAGTAGGTATTGTGGGTATAGTTGATGCACGTTACTTCTTACAAGCGACTTTACGTGGTGGTTTTAATTTTTTGTATTAAAAATTAAAGCAATCTCAAAAGTTTGAAACATTTAATTTTGTGCATTAAAATAAAAAAAATATACACAGACTGTAATAAAATTAAACATTGTTTATGGTTGACTACTGATTTAAAAAACTTGACTTAACAAAGCCTGATTTTCAAAGTTAAATTGTGCACTATTATAAACAAAAAAGTCCTGTAATTAAAATAAAATAGCCGAAATCAAGTTAAAATTACCATCAGGAACTTTGAAATTAACAGAAATCACAAGAAAGAAGCGTAAATAGTATTTAAACTCTTCAAAAGGCTTCATAATGAAGTTATCCGGGACCTCAAAGGATCTTGTTTACGCCAAACAGTGTATTTAACAAGTTACCTACCGCTGTAATCAGTCCACTCTCAGAGATCTCTGTAACCCGTTTAACGGTTACCGTAACAAAATCTACAACGAGATTTACAGGAAAATACCTTCCGGGAAGTATTACGAGTATGTACTAGCTATGACTCGCAGATTCACCCACGCTATGATGAAGATAGATAAATCTTTGTAAATGTGCTTATGTGTTATTTTAGAATTGAAACTGTCTATTTTCCAAATTTTATCAAAATCCGTGTAGTATCTGTAGTTACGGAGATACGTTGCAACAAACATTCACAAACACACAAAACTTTCGCTTTTATAATATTAGTAGAAAAGGATTTCGGACAAAAAGTCTTTCCTGAGCTACTGAAGAGACCACACTACCCTGGGGTATCTATATTTAGTGAACGTGCCCCTAAATTTCATTTGAGCAACTAAAATTGAGTAGACATAGTATGTAACATAAGTACCTACCTGGTAAAATGGGGTGAATAACCTCAGGGGTGAATAGATACAAAACTAAAAATGATTTTCTACAGACAATAGCCAAAAATTTCGAAAAATATCAAAGAAAGGTGACAGGGGGTGAAGGTTTCGAAACTTTCGTACTTTTTACTTTCGAAATATTTGACTTTAGTCCGTAGAATAGTTTTGTATCTATTCACCCCTTCGATTTTATTCACCCCGTTTTACCGATATCTAAAGTCTTTGGCTGCTGAACTAAAACTTAGTACTTGAAATTCACCTAAAAACACAATCTGGCTTTCTCAGTCACGGTCACGACACACCGTCTAAGCACTTAGAAAACTATAGTATACAGGGTTGTAAGGAAAGGGTATGCTAAGCCGAAAAGGGCTCATTATGAACAACTTTTACTATGGAGCCAACCCCGAAATCGAGAAAAAAAAGTCGGTTGTCAAATACATTTTGTCGAGCGTCATTAACATTTTTTATGCAACAGCAATTTTTTTTTCTAGATTTCAGGGTTGGCTACATAGTAAAAGTTGTTCATAATGATGAGTTCTTTGACTCCTTTTCAACTTAGCATACTCTTTCGTAATAACCCTGTATAGGTAGGGACTAGATTATTCCGTAGCTAAAACAGCGGATGCTCGTGCTCAACACTTTTCTCCCCAGAGGGCGCTCTTATACTTTATTGACATTTACTTTCTGAGGGTAAACAGAGAGACACCAGCTGCCTGCCACTCGCCGCATAATACCATCCACTACTGCCAGCCAAGGGATATTATTTATTACCGCACCGATATTTTTCTTGAACCGTCAAGGGAATTTAGAGAGCGTTATTGGGTCAGCGTGTCTGGGATTTTGTTTTATGCGATTTGGTTGAGGTGCTAGAGGTAAGTTATCAGAAAATGGAACTGATCTACTGACCTTTTGACTAGAGAAGTATAGAGAAACGTTTACTTTTCTGTTTGCTACCACGAGTTTACCTTTACAATTGAAATGTAATTTCAGAATTGTTCATTGAAAAATAGTGAGTCTCGATTACAGAATTAACCTTATACTATAAATGCACGTATTAATTTCTAGATAGGTGAACTTCATCGTAGTTATTATAATTGCCATCAGTCAGAATATGATCAAATGTAGGTAAGTCTTTTTGAATAAAAAAAAACATCCAGTTGAACAAATCTGAACAAAATTCACTACTAAGTATACTGGCTATCCGTCTGACATCTCAAGTTCTTCTTAGGCAACTCTCTGCTTAATCTGGCTTATTTTATCTGAACTGTAAACAAACTTTTTAGAGTTCTTAACAGCGCTACGGAAGTCGGGTAGCTTTACAAACGTACCTACTTGACATCAGACCCGTTGCGGGTCATCCGTGGAAGAGATTGCAAGAGATTGCAAGAATGGTGCAAGGGAGAGGAGGCCTATACCCACCAGTGGTTCGATACAGGCTGACGATGATGATGATGACTTGACATCTTATTCTACAACTATTATTATCCGTGATAATAGAGAAATGAGAATAACATTTCAAGAGCTAAAAGTTATATTTTTTTGGTTTTGCTGAGTCAACAGATAAGTTAGTCGATCTTTATAATGTCTATGGTTCGTCATCACGTTCTTTTCTTGATCTGTTCACGTACACGTTTAATGGTTGGCCTTCAGCTTCTTCTCTGTCGGTTCTTGTCTGTCGAAAAAGTTTTCGGCAATGCTGGTTTTTAAAAGCTTTTATTAAACTTGCAATTTATGTAACCATGTTTGTTAGGAATCTTCCAACTCAATTTTGAACCACTTCCCGATGTCCGATTGAGTTGAGATATACGCGTAAAACTCCAATAACAACGCAATTAAAACTCTCTCTCTTTTAGCTGTTCTTGCAAGCCCTAAGAATAAATAGCCTTTACATTTTCAGAAAACTGCAGAGACGCGAGGCCAAGATACTTTGTAAGTATAAGTAACTGCAGACTCGAGTCATGTAAAACCTTTGTAAGAGATGCACTTTCAATGAGTATTAAATTGAACTTCCAATAGTTTAAAGTACTTATTTCAAATGGATATTGTACTGCAGTTCAATGAATTCATTACACACTTACTACACTCTCGAAATTAAAGCTAAATTCAGTTACAACAAATGAATTTTTAAGCTCAACACGACAGTGCGTGTTAACACAAAATATGTGACCATTTTAAACGCTTCGCTTTTACTTTGTCGAGGAAATGAGGTTCAGTCTCAACAGCTAGCTTCAGCACTAAAGTTACAATAGAAGGTGCTGAGTATAGGATCAGTTTTGCAGCATCGCATCGTCGACGTCGCTATTTTGCTACTGTTATTTCACTGCTCGAAAATCCCCGGCAAGTCGAGGTAGAACAATGTGTCCTGGATTAAATTCGCCGAGACTCCAGCTAATGCAATATGTATCAGCTCTCAGCCCAACTACTAACCGAAGGATCTAACAAAAGGACATATTCCATTCGTTATCTACAACGTACTTTACATAGGCAAATAATTCCGAGTGAAGAGGAGTTTTTGTTCTCTATCATAGTTATGATGAAAAGCAAACTTTCAACTGCAGATTGTTAGATTATAGAGTGCATAGTTGTAGGTAGCTGTGCTGGGTTATATAGGTAGGTAAGTGAGTAAAATTATACACGATTATATTTATACCTAATAACGTTATCCATAGAATGTTTTGACAAGGTAAAACTTGTAAAGTTGTCATTTAAATGTTGTATTATATAGGTACTAATCTATCTCCGTTAGTCTAAAGCAAACTGGATACCACGTTATTGTACATTATTGTGTTACTATTGTTGTTTAATGCTTCTGCTACCTGATCGCAATGTTCTTGATAGATCAGTCATGATCGTCATGTGGTATAATTATTGGCAGGGCAGATGCTACGTAGTGTATTAACATGGTTGTGTAAGTACATCTCAGATCAATTAGGCAGAGACCTACTTCTAAACAACAGATGGCCACCATCTGTTTCCAAGTTCTGAACAGGCTAATTCCATAAAGTGACGATTCTAATATCTTCAATCGAAACCAGCCGAATCGCCCTATTCAAAGCAAACGCGGCCTGCTTGAGAACACTTGGCTCGGGCACAAGTGGGACAGTTACGAAGCAGGCCATACACATGGCGACACATTGGAAACTTGAACTATACGGAAACGAATACGTAGATAGCGAGTAGTGCTTTCGAATGGATCTTCGTGCACGAATCGACAAAATATCGGAAACTTGCCGTTAAAGTGCTCTAGGAGAGTCGCGACGCCTCTCGAGTGGCCAATCTGAGTCGCCTTGTGTACAAACGACCTTACGAGTAGTTGGTTTATATAGATACAGTGTCGATATAATACCCCCCCGAATGGGTTCCCGCCTTTCCGTGGCGGGGGGGATAAGTAGCCGGGCACTCAGCCCGGTGAAACGAAGAGGAACCCGAGGTGGGGCCTTCCGCGTGTCCCTCTGGCAGCAGAGGGCTGATTAGCAGAGGGCACAGCGGATGAGCCGGGGTCTGAGCGATGGCTCGGACCACTAGGGGGGTTTTCCTTGTGCTCCTCGCCGCGTGTGGGTCGCGGTCGGGAGTGCAAGGAAAGGAGGAGGGTCTGAGTGTGGTGGACGCCGGGGAATGCGGCGCTCCACACTTGGACGGTGGCATTGCTGCCACCGGTGACGAGTGTGGAGGACGCTGGAGGAAACGGCGCTCCACGCTCGGGCGGTGACAGCGGTGCCACCAGGAGGGTTTTCCTTGTGCTCCTCGCCACGTGTGGATCGTGGTCGGGAGTGCAAGGGAAAGAGGAGGGTTCCTTTTGCACCTCGCCGCGTGAGGTTTGCGGCCGGGTGTGAAAGGAACGTGGGCTTAAGGCGGGGTGGGTGGTGCTAACCACACTGCCCACCACGTGCGAGCGAGCGGGGCTGGGGAGCGAGAGGGCGGTTCGCCCGTCTCCTTGCTCCTCGGCAGTGGGGTTGCCGGTAGAGTCGGGGGACTCTCCCGGCCTGCACGACCCCACACTGTCTGGGGGGTGATCCTGGGGAACAGGGTCACCCCGCCATGGGTGCAGGGGGCCCTAATCGGGCCCGTCGCCGGGGCAAGGTGGTCAATGCTAACGCGACACCACCTTGCCCTACCAGGCGGACGATGAATTCCCCAGTGGTTTTAGTGGGTATGCCGCCACTAGGGCGGAGACTCCCACATAACCACCCTGCCTCCCCCGGGGCGGGCGTGGTATCCATAAAGGATTTCCACTGGGTAAACAAAAAAAAAAAAAAAGTGTCGATATAATACTTTTTCATGAGTCTAGACGCATACAATTTTCTAGAGCTGTGTTGAGGTTAAGCTTCTCTTTATGAGCTTTCGCAATTTAATTCCACAATGTTTTATTGTGAGTTGTAAAATGAAACAATAACATTTTAATGAGCTCTGTACCTATGCCAACATTATAATTTAGTACAAAATTTATCTAATAGAATAAAATAAAGCTTTAACGCAAACCAAATAAATTACAGGAAAAATCTAAGACTAAGTAGAGTCACATTCGGTATTACAAGGGTGGTCTTATTGCCTAAAGTGTTTTTTTCTAGACAACATTTGGATGATCTGGACTGACAGAATTTATTTATTTTTAAAACTATTAGAATTGGAAAGATGAGAGCGGGAGCTTGCTTTTCGCTTTGATTTTATGACGAGGTTTACATTTATTACGTCCAAACGTCCAAAAGGTTTACATTTGTTACGTCCAATTTACCGATTGTCTACTATTACAGGTACTTAACGTTTTTGTATAGCTAAGTATCATATTATAGTATAAAAAAAATATATTTAAGCAATATTATACGAACTACTCTTCTACTTCAAAGTTTGGTTTTTCTTCCGTGATTTTCGAGTTCCCAAAAAGTTTTCGCGACTCACTATCCATTTGACGGATTGAAATCTATAACACCACGGGGATTTCCGTTGTTTTCTAACACCCGTTGTTTGGCCTTGTTGTGGTATAACGTGATATGTAGAGAGTAGTTTCAGCAGTTTTTTTTAAACTTACTTTTGCGGCAATAGAAATTGCAATATAAATAACTGGAATAGGCAGAGATAAAAATCGTTTTGTTTGTTAGTATTGTGTTTTAGAAGTCTAGTTTGAACCACTAATATTATGCAAAAGTTACTTTAGTACCTAAGAAAATACTGTTTAAACATTTAAAACGATTAAGTATTATTTGGTCTGAGTCTGGGTGTTAATTGTCCTTTGTCTTTGTGTATGTTCTTTGGCATCTCCGACACAGGGAATCCTAGAGGAGCTACGAGTGTGAAACGTTAACTACGAACTAACTAGGTGCTATTTTTAACTTTTATTTTAACCTTAATATAATTACATTCTGAATTAATTCTTGACATTGCCTTAAAATCTTAGTTTAGGCGATGATGTTTGGTTGCTTCAAGAATTACTAGAAGTGTAAAATATCATTCAATTCATTCAATTCAAATATCATATTATAATCACATCATCAAGATTAGAATGCGGTCTTTAGGCTCCAAAATGGTTTTCCTAACAAAAGCTCTGTCTTAATTAATTAGCCCTCAAACACAGCCTTCCCAGGCCTACTATTCCAGACCGGCAATATATCTAGACACATTTCAGGCCGGAGTCAACTAGGGCAGTGTAACGTTCATTATGCGGCCATTTAACGTAAATTAGGGCGGGAAACTAAAATAGCGGTCCATGTTGCGTGCCGCTTGGCATCGAAATGTGATAGAACCGCCGCTCTGCTGCCAAATTGCTCTTTGCTCTTATCGTGGATTACATCGGTGCTGGCCATGCAGGTCGTTGGTACAGAGGCAGGATCTGGACGGTTACAGACTTTTAGACACGTAATTCAGGCAGTCAGCTAGATTATAAGGGTTAGTTTATCTTCCCTAGGTTTTCTCAAACCTTTTTAAATAAGGTTTGGTCTAAGGCTTTCAGAATAAATTTTCTCAATTGAACCTACATCCCTACCCTAGCTTACAGGGGCCAATTTTCCCATGCACTCACACGAAGATTTTCTCTACAATAACTGGTAATGGCTAGATTATCAGTAGCACACGCACTCACAAGCCATCGCTAGAAATCTTCCCTACGTATTTCCGCATTTTAAATTTGAATACAGACGACCTCTTGAGACGATCCGTGATTTGCGAATGACTTATTTTTCCTTTTTGTTTAGGCGCCTACATTTTGTACGCTCACGATATGCTCTTTAATCAAGATAGAAGCTAAGAGACTTGACTTTTAACTTGCATTAAAACACTAATACAAAGCTCAAAGCACGTCTTGTCTGATAAAAAACCTGCTTCAACAATTCTTAAAATATTTGAGCTAAGGCTTTTAATATAGATTATCAAAATCCCAAGCTAATCCTGTCATGCAGCTGTGACGTAGCAATTCCCAAAGTATTCCTGCATATTGCAGCAGCTTTATTTTTTATAACATTGTGGTAGTTTCCAGGCCAGTGCGCTTAAGGGAACCGATGACTTGGAAAGCATCGGTCTCCCCGCTCGATTTCCACTGCAAATTGATTTTTATATGGACCGAGGACGAGAGCCGCGGCGTGTTTGTCGTTGCCAACTTTGTAGACTGAATATGCTGCTGTTGTACCAAGATTCGGATTGACATTTCAATATTGTATTGCAGAAAATTACTTAAATTCGTGGATTGGCTTGAAAATCGACAGATTGGCTACAAATAATGTTTAGTAACTTTATTAAAAATAATAATTTACTTTGTTTTATACTTTTTTAAGCCTTTATCTATTGATCTATCTCACTACTTCTCTTCTTGATACATACATACATATTATCACGCCTCTTTCCCATTGGGGTAGGCAGAGACTACATCCCTCCACTTGCTACGATCCTGACATATGTCTTTCGCTTCTTCTACTTTCATAAGTGTTTTCATACAAGCTCGTCGGTTGCGGGTACTTTTTACGTGGCCTTTACTGAGAACGTCTTCGATTTGATCGTGATACGTTCGCCTACGTCGACCTCTACCAGCTTGTCCATTCACACTCGCCTCATAAATCTGTTTCGTCAATCGTCTTTCATCCATCCTCTCTACGTGTCCGAACCATCTCAGCATCCCTTTTTCTATCTTTGTCACTACATCTTCTACCACACCACAACGTTCCCTTATATCCAGACTATTTTGTTCTACCAAACAGTGCCTTTGAAATACTGATTGCAATTTGTTAGTGGTTCGTTGCTAATTAAACCCACGAGTAGATAAATTATTCAAAGCCAAGTTTATCACTTACTAACCAGATATTTGCTCGTACATTCAATTATTTTAATGCATTGAACGGTAGCGAAAACTCTTACATATATCGCTAGTTGTATCCCTACTAATATTATAAATGTGAATGTAAGTTTGTTTGTTACGCTTTTACGCGAAAACTACTTAACCGATCATCATGAAATTTTGTACACATATTTATGGAGGTATTAGAAGTAACATAGGATAGTTTTTCCTTTTTTTAAACGCGGGTGCAACCGCTTGCCGAAGCTAGTGTTCTATAAAAGATGAGTTGTGCTACACAGTTTCACACGCGCGGCGATTAAAAACAGTGATAAAGAAATGTGTGTATGAAAAGTTATAAGCTATCTTTATTCTTATTTTCTCCAATTCCTACCAGCCGTTTCAACGTGAAAGAGTAACAAACATATAGCAAACTTTCGTATTTTTAATACAGACTGCGCTCCGTGGTTGTGCCCACTATCTTACAAGAACCGTTACATTTTCTTGGGTAAAAAGTAGCCCATATGTTAATCCAAAGTATTAGCTACTTTCACACCAAAAATATCTTCCAAATCCATTTTTGCCTGGTTGAGAAACAGACAACCAAACATCCTACTACATCAACTTTGACATTTTTAATATTTTTTTTTTATGTAATTGAGTGACGAGACGAGCAAATCGCTCGCCTGATATTAAACGTCACGTTTGCCCATAACTGGTCTGCGCCACCCAGAATTTTGAACTCGCAGAATTCAAGACCCTGCGCGGCACAGCACTGCGCTCGTCACCCTGAGATATAAGTTGTTTAATCTCCCATTTGCTCTGTAATTTCACTAGAAACAATGCCCTTCCAACCGGAACACAGTAATGTTTGCACATTACTGCTTGGCGGTGGAATAACTGGCAAAGGTGTGGTACTTCCCCAGGCGGGCTCTGCAAAAGAGCCCTACCACTACAAAAGATTAGAAAGATTATTAGCAGGATTAGTGTAACTATTAGTCTATACTTACGTAGAATGTAGACTACATTTTCAATACCACCAGCCCTCGCCCAAGCTTAAAATCGCGCAATTTTTTGCTCCTCTACAGCGTTTATAAAAATAAAACTAGTACGAAGGAACAGGACGAATAAGTGCCGAGGAACATGCATGTCTTTTGACGTGAAGCGGGACAAGCTTCCTACAGGTATAATCGTTGCTCGTTTTACCTCCGCTTCGCAAAACGACAGGAGAGAACCTAAATTCCCAGATTTTTCATGTCGAAATATGAGTGTATTTTTTATTTAAACGTACTTGGAGCAATCGTTTATTCGTTCTCGTGTATTCTATGCCGACAAACAAAGCTAAAAATGAAGCTGGGAATTTTCAAAGTAAAGGTAGCGATAGGTAGATAGGTTATTTTAACAGAATTTTTATTAAAAAATGTTTCTTACCTACCTAACTAGAATTTTGACACCACGCTTACGAACTTACCTTTTAATATTAAACATAATATAAGGTTCAGCAAAATATTCCTTCTCTTTTTTGGGCTTGTTACTTAACTAAATTTATGGCTCGCCTTTCTCTGCCAAGTAATTTAGTTTTGCTCAAGCTCCTTCAAAACATTTTAATAAGGTACAATTAAGTATAAATGGGAAGATTTGCCACTTTTTTTGCCGTGGAACGCTATTGCCTCAATTTTATTGAGATAAGTTACAAACAAGACAAAACAATAAGAAAATTAATTACCTAGAGCCATACTTCATAAGTTTTCGTTTTTAGCGATGAATTCCAGTTTTTAGCCATAACAAAAATGTCAATATTGTTAAAATGAATTTTATCTAAGCCGCTTTATTTCCTTTTTATTTATTTACAACTGCTTATCACACTAACAGCAGTGCCAAGGCGTATGATAAGTCAATTAAAAATAAATTATATATTTTTTCCTAGTTTCCTCGTCTACGACGCGACTTACCTACTGTGATCAACACGTCATGTATAGCGGAAGGAAGCACATTGAAAATCGGTGTGTATATATAGGAAAAACGTTTTCGACATTATTTATTGGATTAAAAGCTTTCCAAAAAAATCCCCTGTAATAAAAATCTTTCCTCAAAGATGATATTCCCCAAAATCTTGTGCGTATAATTGACGGGGCCGCCCCGAGGCTCAGGGTAAAACGTATCGAATATTTTCCGTGTAGCCCCACAGGAGTCGGAAATGCAATAAATCATGACCCATTGTCGCGTGGGGCCAATTGACGTTGATTTTTCTTCTGTCGTGTGCCGTCAGCTTTCGCCGCTCTTTTTTGGTGTTTGTGCTGTTTGTAAAAAAAATATTGCTGTTCACGGAATTTTGGGCTGTTAGATAGACGGTAGATAAAGCAAGATGTTTATCGACGTCGAGTTGTTTGTTGTCTAACTAGTTGCATTTTATATCTGTCCTATGAATGCTACATTCGTTGCAAAAATAGTAACTAAGTATTATTACGAAGTATTATCCAGCATCTTTGCACGAAAAACTTCGAAAAACATATTTTTCCAAAGACGAGACATATGTAGATCGATTTTTACCCCTGAAAACTATCTGATAGCAAATTTCATCAATTTTCATCAATTTTCATGATCTCAAAAATATAAAACAAAAAAAATATTACTTTAGTATTTTACCATAAGATTTGTGTAAGTATAATTTGTAGTATGTTAGTGTGATTACTTGTATGTAGCTCTGTTTAGTACTTATAGTAATTGTCTATGACAGGGAAACTGAAACAACATCGTGGATTATTGTAAAAATTGTGATATATTTTTGTTAAACTATGAATATTTAACTGTACAAAATACACGGTGTTTCTAATTTACATTTAATAATAATTAACAAAAATTAATAATTATACAATTTATAACATTATTCGATGGCCGGCGACGATCGATCGTTTGTTAGTGCCTTCCTTAACTTAACTGTAGCAAATTGTTGGGGCCTGGAAATAAAAAAAAACCTGTTAATTACAACATATAAAAATCGTTTTAAAAATGCGTTTCGGCTAAATGAACTTTATATATATCTCATTTTCTGTAATTTATTTTATCGCCTATAAATGTGATATTCCTAATCACTGACAGAGCAATTAATTTATACTCGTAGCATGACCTTGTCGGACGTTTGAAATGAAAGGGGTTAATTAATCTTCATAAAACAAAAGTATATTTATTTCTCAAATATTGCGAAAATGCCTAATTGTTTTTGTTGTGGCTGCTTAATTACTAATATTACAAGACGTGTTGAATGGACTGAAAGTGTTGTAAGATGAAAATGAATGACTCCACTATATCATTTAAAAATACTATCCTTGTTACAGTACAAAACAAATTCAAAACAAACCTTAACTCTATTTGTAAACTGCCTGTTCCCGTCCCCACAAGTCATACCACGGACCGAAAGTGTGGCCTTCTTCCGGCAACTCAGCTGCTTCCGCTGGCTTCTTGAGCAACTTGGTACGAGGCAGCAGCTGCGGCCTCTGTTGCTTCAAAGCCTCGTTGAACTTCTGATCGTCGGACTCACTGTACGGACCCTCGCTTCGACGGTCTATGAATCGCCTCGCTTCAAGTCTCGCTTCTTCTTGACGAATCTTCGACTTTTCAGCCTTCTTCGAATCGGTCTCGTAGTCATATCGAGACACACGATGCTCTTGGTCGCTAAAGTATGAAATGTTAGACTCGTAAAATCTGTCCTCTCGGCGTCCATTATGGGGCAAAGAGCTGTCGTCGTAGCTTCTGTTAATCCTATTCCTTCTCTCTTTAGTTCTACTTTCGAAGTCTTTCCTCATAGGACGTCGGTCTAATGAGTAATCGATTCTTGGCTCTCTTTCTCGGCTTGCATAAGATCTAGTGTCCTTTTTGTCTTTCGGATTTCGAATTTCAGCTTGGGGGTATTCTTTTTTAAGGGTTTTTTCGTTTTCAAAGTTTGCCTGTCTTCCGTTTTCAAAGTTTGACGGTCTTCCATTTTCAAAGCTTGGCTGTCTTCCATTATCAAAGTTTGGCTGCCTCCCATTTTCAAAGTTTGGCTGTCGAGATTTTTCTTCGCTTGACCGCTTTTTGTACTTTAGAGTTCCTTCATCATGTCCATTGTAAGCATCTTCGCTGTTAGCATTATTGTTGTTTCTTTCGATAGGATTACCATACCTATCTGTGGGTTGCTCGTTGTCTTTGTACTTTAGAGTTTCAGATGAAGCTGAGAACGTTTTGATTTCCTTAGAACTGTCTTTGAATGTTTTAAACTCCATGGTTTTAGCTGGGCTCCTTTCGTGAGAAGAACTTTTGCCTTTTTCTGAATTCATAGTGGCGCGCACATGCGGTTTGATTGGAGCAACTTCAATTTCTTCAAATTCTGGCATGTATGCATTCTCTTTACGTTGTTTAATCTTCATTTCATCGTCGTCATCCAAAATTGCCTGCCTACGACGTCTGTCCAACTCTTGCTGCTTCTTCAAGGTCATATGATCATCTACTATGATGCAATCATATGGATCGGTACTTGAAGCAACAGATTGGACATCTGAACTACTATCATTATCATATCTTTGCAAAATTTCCCTTCGTTTCACTGTTTTCATAACAAAACCTTCACCAGTCTCATCATTGTAGAAACTGTTTTCGAAATTGGTTTTTATAGTACTCGTGTTTGTCAAATCTGAATGTCTTGACTCATTCCGTTGACTAAAATCTTCATGCTTTTCTTCAACGATAGATTTTTCTGACGTGCTCTTTTTATTAATTTGATTCTGCTGATACCCTTCCATACTTTTGCGATTTTTATCATTGCGCTCTTCGTTTTGTATCGAACTTAAGCTTTTAGCTTGACGTATTCCACCATTTGGCATTTTCATTTCCTTTCGATCAATAGTTTCTTTTGTGCGTGCTTGTATGTTTTCAATTTGTGGTGGAGGTGACTTTTCAGGACTAGCTTGTGTACGAACATCGGGAATTTCAGGAGCAGGTCGCAGTTCCTTCTTAATTTTTCCAAAGAGTTTCTTTTTGTACTCGGGTACAGTATCGACGATATCGCGATGCTGCCATAGAGACATCCCTTCCATTATCTCTTCAGATGTTGTACGCCCAAACTTCCAGAAAGATTTGGTTCTCTTAACTTTTTGAGAATCTTTATCCATATCCAACATATTACGTAGCATTAGTTGCTGGTCATCAGTTAAGTATCCGTTCGCATTCGGCGCTTTTGGGCCTCGCTTGAGGCTTTGAGTTTTCAACATGTATGCTTTATGATTGATAGCTTGCTGAGCTGATTTACTACAAAAACAAAAAAATAAAATGAATACTACTGCTACTAAACAAAAAGCAACAAAACAAAATAATATGAGCAAGTACAGTAAAAATGGTATAAATAATATTAAGTTAGCTATGATAGATACCTGATCGGAACGCGGAGTCTTTGAGCTTCTTCGTCGCTGTAGTCGACATCTGGCTGTGGTGGTGGCTCGTTAGAGAAACCAGAGTCATTGGAGCTGTGCAGGGATACGTTTCCAACGGCACCGACAGCAGTCACCACAGTCTTGGCTGGACCAGCTTTGTTCTGGGTCATCTGAGAAAAAAAAATACAACATAAATTAAATACTCGTGCTTAACAAAAATATTTGGTTAAGGAGTTTTTTTAAAATAATATTCTTACTTTTACCTGAGAACGCAGCGGCAGCGTCTGAGGTCCGAAACTCCTCGTTTCAATCACCGCATGAGTGGTGAAGCTTGCTGACGATGTAGAGTTTTTGATGGGACCAGCGCTTGCCTGAGCTGGTGTGGACGCGTGGAAATTGGCGCTAGCTGATGTGCTCAGAGCGCTTGGGGATGGTGCTGGGAGGGTTGGCGGTAGACCAGGAGAACCGGTGCTTAGCCGACCCTAAAATAAAAGTGTTGATTAGATTTTACACTCTTTAAATCATTACAGGAGTCTACATAGAAACCGTAGCATGGTGAAACCTAGCACTTTTAGCACTAGACTATCTATTTGGTCTCATATTGGTTGGTAAAAACTGATAAGCTCATCTTGAATTAAGTCAAGCAAATTGTAATCATACTCCGTGGCATGTTAACAATAAATTATATTAGCATAGTCAGCTTGGAACCGCTTTTTTGTTCTGCTCAAGACAAACGAAACCTCTCTCAGCAGGCAACGGACTGAGTCTGGATGAAGATGATGAAAACGTAACATTATTATGACTGCAAAGTTCCTTAAGGACTTTTAAAAGCTTACCTTATTAATATGATGCGCAGTGACAGTATCTCCGAACATGCGCGCTGGAGGGTGGTTGTTGTGAGAGTGCACGGTAGCCGTGACGCCGGGCTGCGCGTGCGCCAGCGGGGCCGGAGGCGGCGCCTCATTGGGAGTCTGAGCGACGCTCCAGCGAGCTGGTGATGTAGAACTGTAAGGGGAATAGAAAGATATTTAAATGACACGGTGCTGTTGAAATATGCTTATTTTATCTTGGGATGTTGTGCCTCTGACGTGAATAAATAAGGAAGGCTGGACTTTTTAGAAGGCCCAATGTCCCTATAGTCTCTTGTGAGTCTTGTGACTACTAAACAGCTGAACCGAATTTGACGAATAATATGTAGTACCTAACTGGTTAAATTGTGTCATACTATATTAAATGTTCTAAATCTAATATTTACTTTTTTCCATATTTCGGTTAACAGGTTTACACTTTTTATTTGTTCAATTTTATTACATCATATTACTGCAAAATGTTGATTGTCGAACGAATTTTAGGCGCACTTCCACACGAGAGCTGGCCAGTTTATCAAGACAGGTAAAAAAAGCATCTGCTGGTTTTATAAACTCTTCAAAACTCACAAAAAATCATCATCTGCGTCAAGATCGGCATATTCAAGTCCATGCCACGACCAGCTTCCATCAGAGGTCTCTTCCAAATAAAATCTACGTACGGGCTTATAAATATCCCACATAGCTGTTCGGTTTCTTCCCATGTTTTATCACAAGTTCACGAGTTTATCACAAACTTGGTTTACTAGTCACAGCCTATCACAGAACTAGTAAACTATATACTGACGAGTAAATATTTCTTACTGCCTAAATTAATTATTGAAGCGTTGTTGCAACTAATTTCCTCGAGTTACTATTATCAGAGTATTGGAAAGTGGGTCATTTCCTTTAACTGCATGCATAAATACTGATTCAGAACGAAGTGATTGATGAGTGATTTGAAGCAAACTATTATTTAATACAATAAGTACCTACATTAGGAAAATTGTGTATTGTTAGCTACGCTCTGCGGTTTCACCTGCTATCCGACAGGAACCGTTAAATTTTTTGAGATAAAAAGCAGCTCTCATTTTAATCTGGAGTATAAGCTACCTCCATGCCAAATTTCATCCAAATCCGTTCAGCCGTTTTTGCATAATTGAGCAACAAGAATACACACAAACAAACATACAAACTTTGACGTTTATAATTTTAATAATAGAATAGTTCTTAGGTTATATTGCAGTAAAATCAAACCACTCAAGAGTAATTTCATGCGTTCTTGAACGCTTACGATAACACCACCAACCGGCTTACTGCTGTCAGCGGAGCAAAAAATATGGCGCAAATGGCACTTTATCTTACTAGGTTATTGATGACGATCTAAGAAACTGTTCTCACTGCGATCTATGTGTCTGATAAATTTTGTCGTACGGTCTTTGATTGTCACAGTCAAAAACCGTAGCATCTACACTCGATCTAACATGTACTACATATCGATGGCACTATAGCAGGGACTCTCCGTTACATATTTAGGGCCTAAATACTGCTTAAGATAGCCACTATTTAAAATGCTCTGACAACTTCTCGCTGAAGAGAAACACCACATGCGAAAACAAGACAGAAAACCTTAAGCAGTGGCTAAGTAAAACAGGCTTTATAAATAAGGCCTTTAGTGTATATTTTAAATAAATCTTAAGTTATTCTTCATCATATTATTTTCAGAGTAAATATTTTTTTTCCTAAGTTTTAGTTACCGAACCAAATTTAGAAGAGCCTATCTATAAGTTTTAGCCACGCAACAAAACTTAGAAGAGCTTATCTATAAAGCGTCTTCCGACATCTGATGCAGTTGAAACGGGCGTTGCTATGTGCTGCAGTTGTGGTAATTCGCGACACTGCCACTAAGTGGTGATTACTAGAGCATGGATTTTGTAGACAGCAGTCAGGCTTCGTTTTTGTGCAATAACTTATTATGGAGTCACGATTCTGTTCATTTTTTGCAACATTGAAACCATTTTATGCTGTTCTATCGATAAGATTGTCTTTTTACAAAACACTTTCTATAGAAATGAATATTAGGTAGATATGTACCATCTCAGACTCCAATAGAAGACCTATTATAAACTTGTATAACTGTGTGTTCTGTGTGGTATATTCAAATGACTTCAAGGTCAGGTTAGGTCCTATGAGTAAACTGGTTAACACGTACAGTCGTACGTGTTTCTCTTCCTCTTGCTAGGAAATGATACCGTTCTATTTTTATATACCTACCTAAGCTGTCAAGATTATTGATGAGGGTAGATAATTCAACTTCCTTGTTTACATAAAACCAAACTACATTATAGTGGGCTCAAATTGAAACTAATGTTTTCTTATTATGAGCCCGACACGTCCTAATGTTAAGGCAAATGTCTCTCTGCCCCTTTTCCATCGGCCCCTGTCCTGAGCTGAGTGGTAGTTTTGGCTCCAAAATCATGCGACATGCGGCAAGTTTCCGACAAACTGCAATTGGTTCAATCTAATCCAATGGGTCACACCACCGCCTAAGATATTTTGTTACAGTTAACTTTTGAACTCTTCCTCACTATTAACTTACCTAGCAGGCTCGTCGTTAGCAATCGGCTCGGTATAAGCCAGCGGGAACCACCCAGCGTGGTGGGTCCTCAAGTTTTCTCCATACTGCCAGCCTTTGGTCCTCTCCCCGAGCAGAGCCAACATATCTCCTTGTTGGAAACTCAGCTGGTTGTCTCCAGCGGCCGCGTAGGCGTACAGAGCTCTAGCCAGGGGCGGCTCTCTGGGGGTGCTGGGGGGTGGGGCGAGGGTTGATGGGCGAGTCGCGGTGCGGACGTCATTATCTATAAGAAAATGAATATTCTATAAGTTATATATTTATGTGATAAACTGGTTTCGTGCAATGGAGAAAAGTAAAGAAATTCAGTGTTTTTATGAGGGTTAAATATTTACTTAATCAAAAATTTCCGTGCAATACAGACAATATCAATGCAAAGTTAAGCGTTTTCAGAGACATTGAATAATATGGTTTAAGTAAGTTAGAATAAATGTGTACCGTAAATAGAAGCAAATAATTTAAGAGTAACACAAAATAACAAGACTGAGGTTGATTAATTTCAAAGATATAGTTTGGTTGGAGAGTCAGAAGAGACATTGATTTTGGCGATAGGCCAAGCTTCCGACGTAAGCTTACTCGGAGTTTGTCGAGGTAAATCCAAGTTGATATACGTGTAGCTTGTATAATTTGTATAGGAAAGTGTATTCAAGACTTGATACTAGGAAAGGTGTAATCATCAAAAAGATTCTTATAATATCCAAAACGGAAGACACTAGATTTCGCGACACAGGTCCTCCTAGTGCGAAATCTAGGGCTCAACATTTGTATAAATATATACCTTTAGATTCATTTATTTATGTTAAGCCTATGTTATACAAACTGTACCTCTTATGATAACTAAATAAAATAAATAAGTAATTACCCTGGTCACCATTCATAGAGCTAGCTTGCAAGTTGAAGTCAGATTTAGCCCTGGACAGTCCTTGCGAAGGCGAGCCGAGGTCGCCTATAGATCTTACGTCCAAGCAAGAAGCGTCAACCGATCGTGTCTTCCGTAACTGTGATCCGACGGAGGCGCGGTCATCATCATCGCCAATCCTCGGACTGGCGTATACATCTTCATCAGTCCAAAATGACACTTGCTGTAATAACAATGCAAAATTAAAATTACATCACCAAGATACTTTCTATCTCGTTTGGAAAATAGGAGTGATCAGTTCGTACATAACAAGTACCACCTGTTTGCTTCAGCGGTAGTATATCCACCTTATAAGCCTGAAGTCTCGGGTTCGATTTCCGGCCGGGCAGATGTTTGAATGCTGAATTATAAAATCTGTTCTGGGTCTGGTTGTTAGTTGTTCTAATATTTGTGTGTTCTATGACATCCTCGACACAGGTCCTATCCTAGTGCAGAGCTATGAGTGTGAAACGTTTAAAAAAATAATAACTACAAAATTGTTTGGTTATCACATTATACAACTTTAATAGAGGCGGATATCAACAAAATCAAGATGTCCATAAAGGAAAATAATGTTTCTCGCGCCTCAATGATAATAAATATTAAGTGAAACTAATGTCAACCTCTGGGTCAGTCACGTACGCTATGTTTTTACGAAAGACTGTTTTTCCTTGACCACGTCTTCGCTTTTCACCAAACGAGATAGACTTCGAAAACGGACCCACTGGGAATAAAAAAGGAATCAATAGTTTTTCCTTCACGTGATTCCCGAAACACAATTTAACGTCTTCTCATTTTAACATCGAACACCCTTCCGATTTATCAGGTCATTCTTCCGGAAAAAACAAACTTAAATGGGCAATACGCGATATAAGAGCCCATAAAATAATTTTACGTTAGTGGCGACAGATTTTTACGATACAGGACTGGAGACGACGGCGTTTTATTAAAGTTGGAAACACTTTGACGTGAAATGAAAATCTGTCAGAAAGTTTACAGGCGTGCCTCATTTTCCGAAGTTCAGGCCTAAATGGGTTTGACGTAATCCTAATAGCGTCCCATTTTGTAAGCTGCTTACATGCTTGTTATGTCATTTTTCATATCAAGAGCGAGAGCAAAAGTCAGGCCAGAGTTTTGTGCTGCCGCGTTTAATAATATTTTCCTGCTTAGTGACGAATAGGAGCCATTCTCGTTAGAGTGAGAATTATCACATAAAATATGTGTTCATTGGTATAAAAAATAAGTTGCTCAATAGTCTCTTCGTCATCAATTTACTACTAGAAGTAAGCCTCTTCTAGGCACGGTACTTAGCCGGATTTTCCAGTGGTCTTCCCTATATTGTAAATACGTCATATCATAGGGCTGTTTATGCTACATTTGTCTATTTGTGGAACACGACCTAAATCCCAATTGTTACAGTGTCTACGACAGTCATGCATGATCACCACAACTCAGTACTGTGAATTAAATTACTGGACCCTGAAAAGGAGATCAACTCACCCTCATCCTGCTCACGAACATGGCCTCAACATTCGGTGGCAAATATTCCCTGGTTCTAGAAACTTCGAGCCACTCGTCGAGGCCTGTGTTGTAAGAAGCAGCGCCGGCGGCGTGGTACGCCAGCCAGTGCTTGGCCAGAGAGCATTGTCGCTCGAGGACGAATCCGTAGCGACGACGCTCTTGCGTCATGGCCTGGAAGAAAGGTAATATTTTAGTTTAGACATTAATATATCGAATATTATGGAGAGCAGTAGTCGAATCTTATAAACTTGTATTTATAGGATTGGCCAAATGAAAGACACAATCAATTTTATATAGAGCTTCTAGTTTGGTTCAGAAAATACGATTATAACTCTTCCACTAAATTCTACAAAAACTTGGTAATCTCCAATACAAAAAATATTTGTTCCAACGAAATAGGCACAAATATTTGTTTACTCTAGAAGGCACAGCCATAAATCACCGAAGTGTTTACCGCGTTTCAATTAATACAAAAATAGAGTAAGTATTTAATAATCGAAACTACTTACATTTTTCAGGCTTTGTTCACAAAAAGTGTCCAATTTAGTCTTTTCCTCTTCAAGTATTTGCATATTCTGCGAACAAAGAATAAATATACTCGTTAAGTCTTAATCAAGACAATGGACTGGAGTTGTTAATTCGAACTTTTAAGTACCTTCATTTCTTTGTCCATTGCTGATCCAACTTTGGTGACGTTTGTTTTCTTCTTGCGTTGCTTTTTGATCGTGGCAGCGGCTTTGCTGTAGCTCTCTGAACGCAGCTTGTGTTGTTGGAGGAATCTTTTCTGTTCAGACTGTAACAAAAACAAATGAAATAATGATTTTGCTCTAATAATGTTAGCAACATTAATCGATTTTCAACGTGTCAAAGAATGAAATATCGTCAAATTAAATTGGTATTGTCAAGATTTTGTTAAAATAACCTTCCTGCGAATTCAATTCTTTGAAAAAAAAAAAAGCATCGGAATCGTCTCTTTCATTTATAATGTTTTTGATTTTGCTGAAACAGTCTTTGTATATTAAGCTAGCTAGAAATGGCAGAATGTAACTCTACACTGAGGTGATGCAGTGAGTAGGTCAATGTGGTAAACATTGTCCTATCTTTACCTAAGCTAAGCTAGTTTTAAAACAGCGAAATGACTAGTACTTATTGTCCCGGGTGACGAACACATTGCTGTGCAGGGTTTTGCACTTAAAGCCCTGTATCAAGTCCCTTTGTAGGTACCGCTGTAATTTTGTAGGCAGACATAAAGCTAACTTTGAGACTCGGTTCTTTCTCGTCTCGTCACTTTATAGCGGAAAAGAAATAAAAAAGTGTCTATTTTACAACAGCCAAGTAATTTAGTAGCTTTTATTATGCATTCGGTGATAACTTTGAGCACATGTGGTGAAAACCTCAATTATTTTTACGACGGTAAGTAATGTATTATTTACGCAATAAAGAACCTACCTACACATTCATAAAACTGTATTACCTTGTCTGTTTTCTATGAATTTGGAACGTGGCAATGTCTTTGTTTGTTTAGTCGAGAATATAGTGAACACTGACAAAATAAGATAAATACTTAGTGTCTTTGCTACACACTAAAATACTTCCACACTAATGTAATAGCAAGTGTACCAACGCGTCGCTTTTACTAAAATAAAAGTATGATCGAGTTCTCGTATACGCCAAAAAGTTTTGCTTTATTGCATTCAATACCCTGAGTGTGATCATGACGCGTAATCACGCACCGTGATCCCGCAACGTGGACCCGCTGCATGCATACACACGTCGCGTGGCATAACGTGGAGTGGCGTGTTTTACGTCTCATTCAGCGCCACGGCTACTGATTTTCAAAAAAAACATATACATATGAGCAGTACGAGCCGCTCGATCGCGCTGTGTTTGATGAAGGATGTTCTACTTTGCAGTACGCGTGGTCGTAAGTAACTCCTCAGTCTGATCTAAAATCAGTCACGCGCGCGTAACTACGCGTCGTGATCTAACTAGGTCTCATCTCTCAGAAACTCGTGTTGTCTTCTAATCTCGGCTGCAAGGAACTCTACTTACATTGTTCTAAAACAAATCCCAAACTTTTTTCTACGGACTTTATCCCATCTCTATCTAAAGTATCTAAGCTTGTTCCTGCCGGATCCTTTCCGTCCGTAAAACAATTCTCGGAAACCGTGGGTACATATAAAAGGATATAAAGGGAAAATCTTATTGACTGACCTGTACTACTTTCGTATCTTTTTCCAGATTAGTTTCCAGGGGGACCAGTAGATCCACGTAGAATGCCTTCAGCTGAAACAAATAAGTCGCGGATTATTGTGTTGGGACAACCAACAAAGGTTCCGTTCCATTGGAAGGGTTGAGGTAAACAAAAAGGCGGATGTATTTTGTTTGGCGCCGGAACTGAGTTGTTTTGAATAACCTGATGAAGAATGAACGCGGTTTGACTGCTAACTTTGAGGGAAGTAATAAAGCTTGTTGTCTGATCTCTATTCAAGTACTGACTTGCTTGTTTACTTAGTTTTTTAATAGCATATTTGGCATTCCTACTTGTGTATCAACATTTTAACTAAGTAATTTATTGTTGTGTGGGTCGAGTGGATGCGGATTTTTTTTAGAGGAAGGCAATAATATAGTCATTTAAGTGAGATATGAATGTTTTAATTTTTTTAATTTTCATAATTTGATAAAAGTTGATAAAACATTAATAAGTTCGAAGCAGAAAAAGTTTGGTACTCTAGCACCAAATTTTTGTAGGGAATGCCAAATAAATTTTACGATGTTTGACAAAAAATAGTTTATCCATAAATACTGTGTGAAATTTTATAGCTATTTGGTCACGAATAACTTACTATAGGTAAAATGGTTATTTTAGTGTGAAATTCAATATGTTAAATTAGTTACCGACAAATACTATCGTCGTATTATAGATAATCAAGATCATAATATATCAGATGCACAATAAATATTTCCAAAGCTAAAATTAAACTTACAATATTCATCTGCTGGTCTTGTATCTCTCGATAAACCTCGACGACCTTCATGAGGGCGGTTCCTGCAAACAAATCGGTCAGTGGGTCTCGCAGTTATCGTACTCCAGCACTTGTTACCTACAGCAAAACTTGTATTTTACTGCACAACTTGTTTTGGTGTCAGAGGGACATTTAAAACTTTACGACTTTAAAATGTTTGAAACTTGAACGTAAATGGGTCGTAATAAATTATTGCGGTATGGCACTTCGCTTGTTATTTATTGTTGTGTTTGGAATGTAGAGACGTTTTCATTCAGCTGAAAATATAAAGATGGTTCCTTTTTTTAAATTCAAATGTCTAATTTGTATTTGAAACTTGTGCATACCTAAACCAAATATTCACACACAAATTAAAAATTAATCGAATTCCAAAAAATAATTAACATAATATAGGTAATTATTTTTAGTTTCAAGGATGCTGGTTTGAATCTCGAAATCCACATGGCTCTACTATAATATTACTCGAAAGTTTGTTCAAATTGGTAGGTTCAAAACCACATACGATATCAAGCTGTTTTTAACTAGATCAAAACTAAGGAGAGCCAACACAAAACAAGACTTTTTTTGTGAATGACTGAATGTTGTTGCCTACTGAGGCCAATAGCAAACAGGCTACATGAAACAGCGTACCGACAGAGGTGGCGCGTGCTGATGACGCTGGGCCACAAGACTTACTCGTATCAAAATACTGTTTAAATTTACCAATGTCCGCGCATCCTCCCCATGTTCCCTGCTGGGCCTGTCGGCCGAGCTTGCCCACTGCATCCACGTAAAGCCTTGAAGCTGCTGCGGCACCTACAAACAAACAAACAAAAAATTTACATTAAAACAACAGATATTTAATCAAGGTCTGGGTGTTAGGTGTGCGTGTCTTTTGTATTCCACGGCATTTTCGTCGGAGGATCTTTAAATGAATAGATTTGAATAGTTATTTTAATGTTATAATAGATTGAGTACTTTTGTAATATTTTTCTATTCCATACAAATCATGCACGGCAACGTAGAATCTTTACTCAAATTTAATATTTTCACGGGTAAAAGATGCCGTCGACACACGGGGCCTACTATTAAATCCCCTATTCATTGCCCGCCACCGTCTGTGCGGGAGTTTCACAGACGGTCACCGTATAAAAGAACCCTTCCATTCATATTTCTGTACAATATAATGTATAGGTACAGGCCTGTAGACGGCGGCCGTGACTCATATCACGGAATATGTGAATCTAACGTCATACGTACGTACGTATGTACGTCGTGAGGTTTGCATAAAAACTGCATAAGCGACCGAATGAACGCGTTTTGCCTCGAGATGAATAGAATGGC
This sequence comes from Alcis repandata, assembly GCA_949125135.1. NCBI lineage: Eukaryota > Metazoa > Arthropoda > Insecta > Lepidoptera > Geometridae > Alcis > Alcis repandata. The sequence goes on along the minus strand of OX421230.1, from coordinate 6,298,378 downwards.
CGATGTCCTAGTTTGTAAGATTCCATTATGTAGATATTATAAAACATTACGAACCCTAGGCTATACTGCGAGACTTAATTACTGTCATTTGGATATTTTTTCGCAAAGTTGCAACTAGTTAAGATCATTTAAAACGTTCTCAATTCGTTAATTATGTAAATGGGAAAAAAAGATTGAATATTACTAAGTTTTATAGAAATGTATGCAAAACATGATCTTATTATATCTGATGAATTAAGTCTGTGATGAAGCCAGATTCTTGCGCAATCTCGGCTTAAAATATAATACTCGTATTCACAGGAGTTGATATTACACAATATTAAAAGATTCCTTCGAAATGTCACATTAGCCAGCATTATTATCTGCTTATGTTTTGCTTGCGGCTTCGCACGACCTCGCAAGTTCATTATCATCTTTTGAGTTCGATGTTAAATAATTCATCAGTTTTAAAACTTCTAAAAATAGAGTAGATAGGTACCGGACTGTGAGTACAAATAAATAAGACATTATAATAGTAGGTACTAGTTTCATCCCGCGGTTTCACTCAATATCCTTTACGAATTTTTAACTTTTCGAGATAAGAAGTAGCTTATGTGTTAATTCAGGGTATAAGCAATTTCCATTTCAAATTTTACTCTAATCAAATAACCCATGTTAGCGTAAAGAGTAACAAACATGCACGCACACACACAAAATTTTGGCATTCATAACATTGACGTCATATAGCATGATTATTTACCTACCGTATAAATAATGTTTGCAGGCTACATAATTAATAATACAAATAGGCTCAGCTAACGTACAGAGCAATTTAATTGTGAGCAAAGTATGGCTGAATAAAAAAAAGTTTAAACACAATTACACACATTTGAACATTCAATCCATCCAGAAAACGAATAGATAAAGAAGCTACATCATAGGATGTAGATTTTCCAATACTTATTCCTAACATTTATCAGAGATGAAAAACATCTTTTGTTGAATTGAAAAATAGAATAATTCACAAACTATTAACAAAATAAGACTTTAAAAGCCTTAACTTAGTTTAAGATACTTTGATGTAAAATTCCCAAATAGGTACGACTTTAAACAAGTTTGTCATTTGAATTTAGGTTAAACGTTTCATGCATTTTACCTCCATGCTCAAAAAAGGCTACACAAAATCGCTGTTCATTTAGGCGCGGCATTTTTTATTGGACGTATAAAATATGCAGCCAAGTTAAGTAAAAAATACTTTAGATTGAATTTATGTATTGAATACTAAGACTTAGATTCCATTTTCTTAAGTATATTATAGAGAAGTCTAACATTGAAATATCATGCAGTTATTTATTTTTCTGACATGGATATGATTATGGATATTATACAAGCATAGCCAAGCCAAGTATAAAATACAAATTCAAAGCACCAGGCATGCCAGTGCAGTAATAGCACTCGTAAATGGCCTATTTTTGTTCCGCGATAAAATGAAATTAGCCACAAAACATCCTCAAAATAAAGTAGGAGCAGGCTAAGAGCCATACATCGTGCACAATGCCCAAGTTTATTGCCTCTATAGCGCGGGCTATAATACTCTAGATAAGCCAACAGAGACAATTTGGCACAAACTACGCCCCAGTTTCCGCAGCCAAGCAAGCGCGGAACACCGAGGTTTTGCATATAGATGCGCCTATTTGGCTTACACTACATAAATTAATTGTATACGTTCCACTGAATTCGCATCACTCAGATTTATGCACGTGCCGCCTCGGGGATTTCACTTTCATATTGTGTATTGTATATCTTTGTACGTAGATGTGAAGATTGCATTCCCTCTCGTATAAAAGGCGTTGTCTAGACTATCTTCATAAACATGTCCTTTTCTCCTCTATAAACAGTTTGGATGGCGCATCGCATTTTCATTTTATGCATTAGAGATATTTCCTTTAACTTTTATTCATGCGTGTTCTTACCGTGTAAAGCTTTTAGGTACGCCTTGCCAGCTGTTATCATCTGCCGAGCACCTGGATTGAATTTATCCAGAATGTTCTGAAACAAAGCAAACAAAAGTTTAGTCTCCGATGATAAACGAAACTCAATTGAAAAATGTAACAGGATTCTGCAACATGTAACTCAATCAGCACAGGCACTTGATTTGAACAGAAATTGTTCTGATTACCTAACTGAATGGAATAATATTACTATTTCGGAAATTGAATTGCAATCTACCGATCAGTTCATTATTATGCAACTCGAATTGATAGATTTTGTGAAATAGTTACGTATTTTATTAGCTGTTGCAGAAGATTATGCGTTTCAATTTTGAGTCTGTTTAACCAACAGTCAGATATAATTTTGCAAGTAGGCATCAGTAGGCACGATAGAAAATGAGGACTTTATCCGTAAACAGAGTTCGTTGTTGGAATGTGGCCTTTCAAGGATGCTGCTCGGTGCGGTTTGCTGGCCTCGTTCCCGAGGTGTGGCGGCTCCGATGACGGCATTCCTCGGCAAATATCGCAGACCCACTTCTTCACTAACCGCCTTAAAAATTGCTCGTTTCTCTGCATACTAAAGTTAAATCCTACATCGAATACAAACTGTATTCATGTGAGCTTGAATACACGACATATAAAAAGACAACAGCAGTTGGAGAAAAAGAAAATAAAACGCTTCCGTATTTGCAAAAAGCTTAAGAACACGTACAACGGAGAATGCACACAATGTCTTTTTATGGGTTAAATTTTAGGACAGCTACACTTTATACTACTTCATTACAAAATTTTCGAAATGGATATACTATTTACTTTACTAGGTCAGCTTAGAAATACATTATAAACAAAAAAAACTACTCATGTTGTTTCAAAGAAATTGCTTCTATGTCAGATTTCACAAGCAATTCCAATAATTCAAATTTTTGATTCACGATATATAACTACAAGTTCATATCTGTCCGGTGTCCATACTTCCATAGATATAATGTAAGCATTTTCCTTTGTTACCGCTGCATAATATCCTGGCACAAAGCTACTTATAGCTAGAATTGGGTTCCATGACCCCGCCATTAAAGATTCTCCATCGTAAGCATGTTAGGGTCCAGTGAATGCGTGCCGCGTAAAATGGAGGAATATTCGGGCCGTCCTAATCCTCAGGTTATAGCCACATTACAAAAAGGCAATGCATTCCCCTAACACTGTTCCTACCTACCGACATGTGCGTCCTCTGTTTGTGCGAGGGTAGAACTACGTGCTAATGTGTTTTACGATCTTGCCAACTCAAAATTTTTACGGACCGGATTTGTGTAATGGCCTCTGGTGCTTAGTTCCCTGTTTGTTAAAGAGTCGTAAAATTTGTCATTTTGAAATATGTTTAATGTCCTTTAGAAAAGTTTAGTGGTTCATCTTCAATATTCTTTTGCGATACGCGAAAATTTTCCACTTTATTTACTCACGCTCGCACCGATAAGAACTTTAAGCACTCCTTAAAAATTAAAAACACTCAAATTTTTATTTCAAATTGCCTCAACGAAGTACAACACGAGATACCCAATAAAATAATTACCACGAAATTGATGTCCGCCGAGCAGAAAATAAGCCGCGCAATTACTCAACTCAATTTCGGTTGTTGTTCAAAGAATTTGGTCCCTAAGCCAGAATTATGGCGCCATTATTTTTGATTTCCATAAATAGACGTCACTCTCCGAAATTAATGTCAACTCCGGAGATAAACAGTTCGTTGTAAATAAGTTATCTGTCGCTATCTCTGCTGGCGTTCAATCGAGACGACGACTATAATATATGGGCACAGGGCCGCGGCGGACGGAAGGCAATTTTTCACCGGATTCAGTACCTTTTTAAAATACCGAAGAAGCAACACTAAGAACGTACAGCTATAGGTAAGAATATGGCATAGGCTCGCTTATTGCCCGCGTTGAGAGCGTAAATCTTTTGAGGAAAGTATACAGGCGGTCCGGGGGTGAAAAATAGATTCGCACTTAGAAAAATTAAGCAACTGCTAGGGGATATTGTAAAGGGGAAGTGACTTGTTATTTATTTTGCTGTAAGCGGGCGCAGTGGGTGTTGAGAGACAGTCATTAGTGTACAGCGTTGGCAATTTGTTAAACCTTTCAGAATATTGAAGAAAAAAACAGACATAGAGGTCGTTGGCACTTCAAACAATTTAGCAAAAAATGTGAAAGCCATCGACCCAGGACAAAAACATCGTATTTGCTGTAATACGATTTGAATATATTTTGTAGAAGCAAAGCAAATAAAGTACGTTTGAATTTCTAAATTCGATTAACATTCCCCACTAACTAAATAAACGCTAACTTTACCTCTATTCAAACATTAAGCAAATAGTATTAAACGGTATCAGGCGAGCGTTAAAACGTTATGTTACCCACTTAAACCAATTGAATCCTTAGAAGAGATATTCCACAAGTAGTTTCAAAACTTTTATTCACGAAAGGCAAACTATTTTTAGGGTAAGCCAATTTCCCAGTTCGGGGAACTCGTCCACAAAACGTCGTAGCCAGTAGATAAATGTCGCGGTCGATACTTGGGACAGAAACTTGTGAAATGCTAAAAAAGTTTTATCTTTCCACACCGATATTCATAGTTTGGCAAAACGATCTATTTTAGAGAGTTTTGGAAACTTGCCGAGAACATTGTTTTAGTTCTACAATTAATATTAACGATGCTAATAATAATGTGCATGTAGTAATATAAATTATTTTTGTTTCAAAACTACCACAACGTTTTTAGCGCATGAAAACCCAAAATAGCCGGCAAATTTTGCTAGTGACGCAAAAATACAACAGTTTTTTACAGTTCCATTATCGTTGGGCCATAAATCATAGGGTTGTATGCTAACTGCTTCAACGTAATACTGGCTTATCCCATCCTCTTTATTTGTAGGGCACGTACACCACGACATTCGGTACCAAATTGCCTCAGGCAGACTTCGTGACGCTCCCTGTTCCCTTTCGTACCCTTTTTTGGGACTAATGCTCAACGCACACGTACGATTTGGATCTGCGGAAAGAAATAGGGTATTTAAATTCATATGGGACTTTGCTTCGACGCGGTCGTTTTAATCAAACTGAGTAAATAACGCTAGAAAGTTACAGTCGAACAGATGTTGCCGAAAGCCGGTGGTAATGTAGTTTTCACAGCTTTCCACGTTTGGAACTTTAGTCGACGTTTTTAAAGGCTTGCATGGTTATGAAATTAGAAAGCTGAAATGTTACGGCAATAGGTAACAATTGTTATACAGACGTGGGTGAAAAGATATGTTGTATTTATTGGTTATGGAATATAATAAAAATGTGTGCACGACAGAAATTCGATCACGTAACAATAATAACGTATCGAATTTTTGCTCGACAGAAATTTCAGTAAATAAAATGCTGGTTATTCGTACAATTTAATTTTATCAATTTCTACACGGTTGCTGAACAAGCATTCATTAATTTAATGACTATGAAAATTGATAGTAAAGCTGAATAATTATGTAGCAATTTTCACTGATAATTAAATTTTGAATCGCAACAAAATATCAGATTGCACACTATCGATAAACAAATAAGAAAAGCATAATTAAATACTAAAAATAATGTGTGTTTACATGTTGTTTGAATTCTACTCCGATTACATCTACTTCCGATAAAGTTCAACAACAAACAGTAGCATAAAACCTTAGGTTTCATGGAAAGGTTCCTTGTTTTACTATAAACCGATAAAAAGCTTTTCGCAAAGTGTGCAGGAACAGGACGTAAGCAAAATGTTTGCTCTCACTTGTTGCGACGCGAGTGCCGCTGTTTACAATACCCTGCCTGCAGGCAAACTTTGTCGCCAAACAAAAATAATGACGGAAACATGTAATGCATCTCTCGTAAAACTTGCAATTGTTTGTTGCATTCCGCTTCAATGCACTCGTAGAAATAACAAGGATCGTAGCAAAATAAAAGTTGTTATTGTGATAATACTTTGCTTGACGTTGTATCATTTTATCTATCTTTGCAGCTTTGTGTACCGTATTTAGTTACAAGAAATGAAAGAAGAACTAAAATGTGTAGGTAGATTGTGTTGTTCCAGTAAACACGGAAAAGAAAAAGATCTGAATCAAAGAAATTTAATGAAATAATTCTGTAGCAAAGTCGAATGCAGTTTCTTTGAGTACCAGTAATTTACAATTCATTGGAAATAGAGAATGAGCTAACTGCTAAATTCCAATCTAAGCTCTATCTTTGACCGTGGGCAGAGTTCTTAACGCAATCACGGCGCGCAATTTGTTACGGATTCAACAATGCACCTCTTAAGTTCTTTGCTAGGTCCAAATAAAAGAGTCTCCTTTAAGTTCGCTAAATGAAGTCGACTACAAAGGCGGAGAGACGTAATTCAAATGAGCGCCGCGCGGCCTCGCCAACCGCTCCTGGCTTTGATTCCGTACTTTCAAAAGTTTAATTTTTGCAAAGTTTCACTTGCAGGGCTTCACAAATACTCTTAGCTCGAGTTCGGATCGAAGTTTACCAGCTAGATGGTTTCGTTAAAAGCCGATAATAGGTTGTAGAAGTAATGAAGCAAGAATTATCTGATCAGCGCGGAGGAAAGTTTAATAAAGTCGATTGAATTAAGTAGCACTGCTGTCACATGTAACTGCAAGGCCATCAAGCTGTCTATTTGTCTGTTTATGTACCCTTTTAAACTGTTTATTTCTGGCTATTGTTTAGCGTTATTATTATGTAGATATATGATACCATTCACTGTCGTTTATTATGACAATTTGAACATACCAAGGTCGGTTTTCCGGCTACGTTTCGGTTGGTTCATAACAAACTTTGTCGTGACAAGTTGATTATTATCTCAAAGTTTTTCGACATAATAACTAAGATTAATCACCTACACCTGTTGATGTCTGTAATATAATTACCTAAGTAGATGCAAAGCTTGAACATGTGAAGTATCTCATTTATCTCATATATTACACGTGATTAACACGTTAACTTCCTATTTATTTCTTACATTTATTTGTTACTTGAGAAATATTTTGTACACTCTTACACGTATATAGCTAGTCATGTATAACATAAAAATGTAGAGATATGGATAATAGAGGTATAATGTATTTTATTATAGCTCGTAATACTCATACATTCTAGAAGTGAGCGGAGACTGGGTACTTAATCTTTAAATCTCGGTATACATCATCATGTCGTCATTCCAGGCTGTGTGACTGCACTACCGCATTCCTAGATGATTTATCTCTATAAAATATTTAAAAGAAACATTAGAAGTATAAGCCAGAGAATCAATCAACGACAGGTTGACATTATTAAATATAAATACTTATTCGTTTCTGTACATTATCAATTATAATTGGATCTTTTGAAGAAATATTACTAAAAGCATCTAAACGTTGTTAAAAATTCTATAGTTGTGCTGATATAACATCAAACCAATTCATTTATGAAAAATACTCAACGAAATGTGGCTCATTCATTAAATAACAAAGCTATTTGAAGAATGAATTTTAGAAAAGGTACAATAAATGATCACCAATTGTCTCCCGTTTAATGAGAGGCTTACGAACAAACGAGACCAAATTTCGGACACATTTTATTTCAAATATCTGCCCACTTAATTCGGGATCAATTCATCACTTGCGGTTTTTAATGAAACAGCCGCAACGAATTTCGCAGTGGTACGGGAACGTTGTAATTTGCGGTATTGTGCGAGAATTTACGGCGTTTTTACAGTAAATCTGATTTTTAAAGCGAATAAAGTAAGGCATAAAACGGTAGTGAAATCTTTAAGTTAATGGAATCATATCTCGATTTATAGCCGCGATTATGGAGTAACGTAATAAAGTAGAAAGTAAGTTGATGAGTTAACTGAACTGCAATCTTTTTTGCTCTAGTTGTTCGCGTTCTTGTTCTTAGATGTAATAGTATTATCTCTTACATTTTGGGGCTATGAATAACTTTAATATTGATTGTAGAGTGTTAACTTATTAGGCTTACTCGTAAGTGGTACAAGCTAATTATTTAAAAGCGCATTAAATTATGTAAGCGTCTGTGATATAATGTGCTGCGTATATGGTAAAAGGATTTCGTTAGAATAAGGTATGCTAACCTACTTTTTTTAAGACTAAAACGCAGTATCCGACTTTATTCTTCTCAGTATTCAGGGTGCCCACAAGGCTTTCCGTGAGATATTTTCACCGCCCATGAGACACTGGTGCCGAGTTTGAAGGCGCATTTAAAATTTCTAAATTAACTAAACCGCGTAAAATTCCTAACTATCTTAAAGCAAGTTTGAAGGTACCACTTTAGGAAATTTAGAAACGTCAAAGTCAATTTTACGAAACGAATGAACGAAATCGACCTAAACTACTCAATTTAGAAATTATAACTTGATTCGGTAGTTTGAAGGTACGTTTTTATGTCATTTTAAAATGATTTAAGTTTATTTTTAAACAAACTTAGGAAGCACCATTTTGAATCCTGCTTAAAAAAGTTAAATTTCAAAGTGAGTTTAAAACAAGTAATTGAGTGTTTTTACTTACAAAACAAATTCTTTGCAAAGTTAAGCACAACGAAAAATGTATGAAAACCTGTAATTGCCCATTAGTCTTTCCTGTTCAGTGCTACATGTGATCAAAGTACATACTATTTTTCGAATAACATCGGTAATAGAAAAGTGTACCTCTGCCGTTTTGGTGTTTTTAGTGGGTTTCTATTGAAAAACCTTAATAACTTTAAACTTGTCTGGAATTTTAACCTATATCTTTAACTTACCCTAGGTAAGGATTTCGGAAAGCACTAGGTCTAGTACCTTAGACCCAGCGCTTTAAATTGCTACAGGGAAACAGAATAATACACTACAAACTACAGTTTATGAATACTTCTTGCTAATGTAATTTACTGTGAATTTTATTAAAATAAATGTGTATTACAAAAAACAACAACTTTTTAAATCTTAGTATTAATATTCTTGGTACTAGACTGGTCAAGTCTTATAAAACAAATCCTTTGCAAAGTTAAGCACAACAAAAAATGTATGAAAACCTGTAATTGCCCAATAGTCTTTCCTGTTCAGCGCTATATGTGATCAAAGTACATACTATTTTTTGAATAACATCAGTAATAGAAAAGTGTATATCTACCTCGGCCGTTTTGGTGTTTTTAGTGGGTTTCTATTGAAAACCGTACATCGTAGACCGCATCATTGCTTACCATCAGGCGAGATGGCGGCGCAAGCCTATTTATGACTGAATAAAAAAATAAATAAAAACCTTAATAACTATAAACTTGTCTGGATTTTTAACCTATATCTTTAACTTACCCTAGGTAAGGATTTCGGAAAGCACTAGGTCTAGTACCTTAGACCCAGCGCTTAAAATTGCTACAGGGAAACAGAATAATACACTACAAACTACAGTTTATAAATATTTCTTGCAAATGTAATTTACTGTGAATTTTATTAAAATAAATGTGTATAAATGTGTACAAAAAATAACAACTTTTTAAATCTTAGTTTTAATCTTCTTATTTTATTAGTCATTCACTTTTGGTAGACTGGTCAAGGTCTTGGTTGTAATATTACTAGGAGGCTCCTCACTGTCATCGATAGTCCGTCTTGGAATACTTCTGCATTCCTGGCGGTTGATTGCGTCGCAAACACACTGAAGCATGGTGGCCTGTGTGGCATTTTTTATGAGATTGGTCCATCGAGTTGGTGACCAGATCGGGACTGTGCTTGCCTTTAACACGGTACTGCACTACGAGCCTCTCCATCGAATTCTCGTACCTGGAGATATGCCCACAGCACTGCAGTATTCGCACTTGCACAATCGACGAAAGTCTATCTTGTATGTGAAGTTCCTTGAGAATAGAATTGTTTCAATAGTTTCTTTTAGTATTTTTAGAACGAAATAAACTTTTCTGTACATAAAACACTAATATATGCGATGTTGTTGCGCTTTCTTTGCCATAACTTGTTTACACCATCATTGAACTGGATTTCGTTTTCTTATTATTTTCATTGCACTGAAAATAAAAATAACATTTAGCTAGCAGGTACGATAAAATTGAAAACATTCAGTATGCAGTGAAAGATAATCACATCTTACGAGTATAAGCACAGATCACAACATTGATGTGAAAGGTTTTATGGTTCGGTATTATTTTCTGATAGAGCAAGTTAATCCAAGGGATACGTATAGTCTTCAATATTTTCTGGACTTCGAGGAGCTAAGTCTTCTTTAATGGGATTAGCTTACCTTTATTTGAATGCGTAGTTATTTTACAAGTTCTTTACTCCATCAGCTTTCTTGCTTTGATACCGTAGTTTGCTTTGTTTGTGTGGACAACAACGATGCTATTACACGATGCGGTTAATAAATAATAAAGCTATTCTTAAATTATCTTCTAATTTGTAATATTCCAAAAATCCAAAACAATGAAATCAATCGTATTGATAATACGATATGGCGAGTGCCAGGTTACAAAATTCAAAAACCACCATTTTTATCGAGTAATTCCATTTGATAAATTTTTGTCGTGAACCAAAACAAAAAATATTTATCAACTTTTTCTACTACAGAAAAGAATGCCTTCACTAGACAAGATTTTTATATGAATCCAACAATTTCTTGTACCTACGTAGTGATATTTTACAAAAATTGAACCATGTGCAAGCAGAGAACACATTTTTACATGATAATTAACTTATTACGTAAACATAGTTAATTCAGGAACACACGAATACTTCTAGTAAAACATTAATGTATGAAGAAAGATAATTACAGAAAATAAAATTAAATAGAAAAATCGGTTAAGAGCTAGCAATATTCGCGATTTCGTTCAGCAAAATTCTTGATTATCTGTGGATGAAATCCAACGATAATCAAGAATTTTGAACGAAACTAGAACGGAAACCGGTCTTTTTTCACAACTTTATTTATCTGTGAATTAAACTTAGCTGAACTAAACCGATTTAAATTCCGTTCAATTTAATAGTTAGGTGGTGCCTTCGAACTTGCAATTTTTACACCTGTCATTTAAATTTAAGTATTTTAGCAGATTTAAGATTTTTACGTTGCGCCCTTCAAACTCGACACTACTATACGCTTATTTTTGTCGGTTAAAAAGACTGATCTCAGTGACCTTAGACTCAAACAATTTGGCCTAAGAATGAGGAAGTATCATGTTACACCTGAATTAAAGCATACAGATGGTTTTTGTGCTATTTTTTCCACTCTACAAAGCACAGAGAGAAGCCACGAGCTACGCATTTAGAGTTAATCCCGCCAAGGAACAATCTCCGAGCCGCCGCTACCGCATTCCGCGTTTTAGAACCACGGCAGCTACATTTAAAGCCATCGAATTAGCATTAGAAGGCAACGTTGCTCGAATAAGTTGGAGTAAAGTTGTTACTTCTTAAAGGGGTATTGTAATTTCGCAGTCGTCAATTTTGCTCGCTATTTATACGCAGAATTGTAAAGGCGTAGAATAGAAGTGTAATACTTAATTAAGTAGGTACTGATTGGCGAAAATAAAATTAGACGCCATCCGTTTATTGATGAATGCTTGTTTAAAATGTTGCGTACTGAACTACGTACTAATCTATCTATCCTTCACTTATCTAACGCATAAAAAGGAAAATCAATAGCCGTGCGTTGGTTTCGCAAAAACTTGAAAACAACTCGACCGATCGGAATTCATTCTTTTTTCGCCTCAATACAGAGGATGTTTAGGAAAAAAACATTTTGGATGATACATAGTCCGGGTAGTACCAGGTCATATAGTGATAGATAAACCACACGTAAGGTAAATCACGTCAGTCTTCATAGTATACAGATAACCTTTAAAAATCAGTCATAGATTACAAAACATTTTTATGAGAATTTTGTACTAATTTATTCAAACGACTTGTTACACACACCAAACCACATCATACATACGTAAAATACTTACATAAAAATAAATTTCCGCATCATAAAAAACGAAGATATTTAACTGCACGTCGCAGATACATGACAGAGCCAAGTAAATTACCTACTTTATAAGCATAGATAAATTTACCGTCTCCAAGATGTAGGTAAGGGTATTACAAAATAAACGCTCATTCCAATTTCTGAGTAAAAGCAAAGTGCCGCAAAAGCTCCTGACTTGCTATGTTTACTAACTCTGTAGGCTTGCACATTGAAGAATATTTTGTAAAGCCATTTCAACTTATCTATGTAATAAATCCGAATTAATGTCCTTTATTAAATCCCAGATTGCTGAACTCAAAACGTCCGGATTCGTTTTCTTAATCTTATTTATCGTTCCAAAGATAATCAGATCCAAATTTCCTTTGCATACCGCTCCAACAATTTCAGAGGTAGCAAATAAACAATAATAAAACAGGTAAGAAAGAGAGAAGCTCCCTTTGTAACTCTCATCTTGCATTCTAAATCGAGAAATAATAACAAAAGTTTTCTTTCACAAAAACTTTGTTTTCGAAGTGGGTTTTTAGTCTCCGTTTTAAATGAATTCCGGCGTCTAGGAAGAGTTTCAGTATAATGAAATTCTTCAAATATCGCTCTCGCTTTAGGGATTAAAATTCAAATAATTGCGCGTGCGGTTTTCTGTGTGCTCAGCACACGGTTGCAGCTGAACCTAAATAATGGAATGCGAGAAACGCTCGCAGAGCCTTCATTTTAATAGCTATTTGTGAATAAAACTAACAGAATGCAGAACAAAGGCTTTAAACTCTAATTAACTTGATTTTTGTATTTTTGGGTTATCAAAACTGATTTTAAACTAACTTACAGACGAGCCAGAGACTTTGTACTTTTAAACATGTATAATATTTTCAATGTTGCCAGATCTAAATTATATTACGGTATGCTAACGAGAACCTTTTAGTTGCCTTAGATCTGATAACTAAATTTAAAATTGGATTTGGATAGAATTGGCTGCAATATTTGTTTTAATAATCATCTTTCAGCCATTTTCATACTACAGCACGTAATTTAGCTACATTTACAAAATAAAGTAGGGACATGAGTAGAGAATCACCCACGTTTGCTCTGAGCTAATGCGGAGCTCCGTGTCAAAGGGTGGCAGCATCGTTAATTCCCGCAGCCGATTCGATCTAAATCAAACATCCAATTTTATGCCGTTTCAGAGCGTTGTTAAATTGAAATTTGAAGCGTAGTGAGGGCATCCGAGTGATCCGTAACTGTGCCGGCTATTAACTGCCTCGAGCACGTACGGTTTACAACCTGTCGTGCAAATATTTATCCACATCGGATTTACGTGCACACCGTGCGGAATTGTAATCAGCTTTGATTGGAGCTCACTTGGCTCGCACTGAGTCTAATGATTTTAGTCTGGCCGAATGGTATGAAGTCGAATGTCAGGTAAAATCTTTATTCTAAGTTCGTAATTCTTTTATCCCTTTTTCGACCTGTGTCGTTGGTATAGCATGTACCTATCAGTACTTTTTTAATGTCATGTCCAACTTATGCATTTACCCGTCTCGTGTCAGTGTATTGCAAATAATTGAAATCTTTTTTAGCATCAATATTTTCTTAGACTATAATATCTTCTATGCTTTTATATGTTTCCAGTCATGCTCATTATGCTCCTTGTTCAGAGGTTCTCTCAACTCTTGACTCTCTATGACTCTCTCAACGTCATATCTTGTCGCAAGAGCTTTTAAATGTTTACCTACTTTGAATCTTTATTATTAAAAGTTAGTACGTGCGACGAAGCTAAAATACAAGTTTATTTTTGTCTGATTACAAAATACATCAACCTCGGATAAGTGCATTATCGAAGCGGGTTTTACGATAATTCGTTTTCACCTCGGCTACGGGCACTAATTTGATATAACGTTTTCATTCGGGTGAACTGCTAATAATTTGATTAGAACGCTTTACGAAGCGCTAGCTTTCACCGCAATAAGTTAGCACTTGTTAATTTTTTAGCTAAATATATCTCGTGCCGATGTTTTTGTTGCTCAGCAAAAAATGTTTGTGGAATTTGGGCGCTGCTAAAGCATTTGTCACGGACACCGCAGGCGGCGCGGCGGCAGACGCGCCGTCTTGCAAATGGAATGAAACATTGCTTTGACTGCAAAGCAACGTTCCACCAAAATGTTTCTCTTTTAGCGAGATTTTCTAATTTAGCTATTTTCTACAAATGTGACACAAGCAATTTCTAAACGGGTGTGGAGATAAAATAACACTTGTGTGGCAACTTACCGACTGTGTAATGCCGGCGCAACGCAAGCGAGTCTCTCAATGACCTTTCTCGCGCAGAATAGCATTTGCCTCTAGACTCCGCTTTGTTCTGCCTTGCCGGTATTGAAAGTGATAGTGACAGCCATACCACACCTACCTACCTACTTAAGAAATTCCTAGCTATGAATGTATTCCACGGCAAAAACACTCAAAGTGTCACGGAACCGTCTCCAATTCAGATTTCATGGCAATTCGTAGATTTCGTCCACTTTATTTAGAAAGTTACGGAGACAATAGCCGAAGTGTGATCGTTATGTAAGCAGGTCATTGATATTTGTCAAGTTACTGGCTAGAGAAGAAAATACTCGGAAACCAGAAACTTCTACATGCTCAGAATACCTAAACATTAACATTTTGTAGAACACAAAACAAACGTAAAAACAATCACAGGCATCAGAGATCATAAATCGTTTTCTAACTTAATTTAAATAGATGGTTAAAAATAAACGTAATTTCCGTTTACAGAATTGAGTTTCCCGAAACGTGAAACCTGCGTTTCTTTAGCGTATAATTAGCGAAATAATTCTCGCTGTTCTCTGACGGAGGAGCGGTGAATATCAGCTGCGCAGGCAATTATATAAATGACAATCAACGGTACACAGATGTCAGGAAGGGAAAGTCGTGTAATGTAATTATTACATAGATATAGCACGTTAGCGGAGCAGTGCGACGCGGCGGCCGCCTCGGGCGGAACGAGCAATTAATCGAATGTATTACTCCCTTAATTAAAGTAGGCATATAAAACATGTTATGGCTCAATTACATATTGCAATTCCGAGGGTGATGAAGCTGTTAACACTTCTGTAAAGCAGTTTACTATTATAAGTTCTACACTTACTATCAATTTTATTATCTAACTAAACTATAATGTTAGGGTGAATTAAATAGATAGAATACTAGGTCCCGGGTTCGTTCCCGAACGGACAGATGTTTGAATGATGAATTTAAATATCTGTTCTGGGTCTGGGTGTTAGTTGTCCTTGTCTTTGTGTGTGTTCCATGGCATCCTCGACACAGGTTATCCTAGTGGAGAGCTATGAGTGTGAGTGTGTGTGAAACGTTAGGGGCTGCGTCCCGTGGTTTCACTCACTGTGCTACAAGAACGAATCTTTTTAACCGACTTCAAAAAAGGAGGAGGTTATCAATTCGACTGTATGTTTTTTTTTTATTTTTTTTTTTTTTATGTTTGTTACCTCATAACTTTTGACTGGGTGAATCGATTTTGATGATTCTTTTTTTATTAAAAAGCTGACGCTTCCCATTTGGTCCCATTTCAATTTAGTCCAGTTCTGATAATGGTATCCATGAGAAAACCATATAAGTCTTAAATTTGCATTAAGTACGGGCGCGACAAATAGCAATGAATAACTTAATAGTCGGTCTTTTGAAGTCGGTTTTTGTTTTTTGTTTTGTAAAAATAATGTTCTTGTTCGGGATAAAAAGTACCAAATCTTTCCAACCATTACAGTAACAAATACACACGCACACAAACTCACACTATCACTCGATCTATGGTATTATTAAAGGTGATAATGATTATCATGATTTAAATTTACAAGTTAGTAATAGCTTAGCTTCGACTAGTGTATCTTATATCAGCGTTTTTTTTTACCTCGGTGTTAAATTCATTTATCTTACTCAATTACGCTTTTTGAAAACTACCTTCGTTCTCTCTTTGTTTTAGCTCAACGAATCATAAAATTTACCGCTACAATTTTCACTGGAATCCAGAAACCAGACGGGATTCTTTCCGGAACGTTAACTTTAATAGAATATTCCCGAACATCAAAAACAACTACTAACGCTTATCTGTATTCTAACATCTCGAGTCTAGAGCAATAAGCATTAATGTAATTTGCGCAAATATGAAAACGGCGGAGTTTGCTCTTATTAGTTGAGCGTCAGTGCTCAGAAGGGTGGCCCTTAAATACATACAGACGTAATTACATTGTATTCGACAGCATCTGTTTCCTTTGGAACAATTTTGTTTTACCAAATCTCAGTATTTATATTAATTACTAGTTGCGCCCCGCGGTTTCACCCGCTTCTTTTCTTTTAAGCATCAACAAATATTTTTTTCACGCTTTTAAACCACCCAAAAAAAACAAATATCTAAGTCGTTTCTAAGTTTGTTTCAGCGAACTAACGAGCAGCGATTGATTTTTATAGAGGTACGAGTATATAAGAGGAGTTGAAGAAGCCTAACTTTTATTTAACTCGCCATGTTAGTATGCATACCTATTTGTTAGAGTCTGATCTCGTAAGCTTTAGAACCATTTCCTGATGTCCAATTGAGTATATCAGTGTAACTTTGATGAAAATGCAACAGAAACTTTTTTTTAAATGTAAATATTGTTATTTTAGAAATTTACTCAGAGTCGAATAATTTTGTTTGAATGAGAATCCTGCAACAAAAACTATCTTAATATATATAAATCTCGTGTCACAATGTTTGTCCTCAATGGACTCCTAAACCACTTAACCGATTATAATAAAATTCGCACACCATGTGCAGTTCGATCCAACTTGAGAGATAGGATAGTTTAAATCTCAAATTATAGTCGCAATTTTAATTTATTGCAAATTATATATATAATGATAATTTTTACTATAAATTGACAAGTTAGCATCAACATACTACGGTTGCTATAGTTACGCAATGGCTTTTGACAGGACAACGTCTGTCGAGTCAGCTAGTTTATTTATAAGTTTACTGAAGAGGATTGTTATAGCAGTTCTGATGTTTACGCTCGAATGCTGTATAGTACAACTTTTCTAAAGCTTATGTTGCTGTTGAAACATTTTTCAATTTGTGAGACAAATTTGATATAGATATGAGACTTTTAACAAACCGACATTTTTCTATCACAATTTTATAAAAATATTATACCATTGCTACAATTTCTATAAAACAGAATACTTATTATATATATACTTATTACTTATACTTATTACTTATTACTTATATACTTATTATACTTATTATATTTCAGAGGCCGCGGGGCCATTTTTGGTAAAAAATGGCCCCGCGGCCTCTGAAATATAATAAAATTTATGTCTGTTTGCAGTAAACCAACTGTCACACTGATAAAAAAATAAATAAAAGGATGGACTTACATACTGAGCTTGATTTATAACGCTCTTTTTAAGACCGTAAACCATAGCCCGTCAAAATTTAAACAAGTTAATTCAAGCCCCAAAATTCCAAGCAATTCATGTGCTAAAATAAACTTATATAGAAAAATATTGTTTTTAGAATGGAACAAAAAGCAATAAGTTATTTTGGTTCAATCATTATTAACACTCACGAGTAGAGTTTTATTTAATCAAATATTTTCCTTACAAAATGTTTCTACAAATTGCATAATCGGCATTCGTGCCAAAAAGAAAATCAAAGCCGTATCTACACTTGCTAATGGTGCGCCTTAGTCCTCTGTTTACCAAATCCAATTGGGAATTAAGGTGTGTTTCCCACCTCCGGGTTCGAAAAAACACTGTTTATTTTCCACAACAAAAGGGAGAGCTTCACCGAGTTAACGGGCGTTTATAAAATAAATTTTCGGTGTTTTTGCAAAGGGTGTTATTACCCGTCGGCGTATTCTTAGGTACAGCCATTGTTGTTTAATCTTTTGTACAATTGTGCTTGATCTCTGAACAGCTGGCGTCTTCCAGCACCCGAGCGAGGCAGCCTCCGAGTAATCTTAGCTTTGTATTAAATTTTCTTGACAGGATATTGCGATCGGTTTTAAATTAAAATCTAGCTAAGCTCAGAATAGCTAGCCTTGTAGCCAATAAGCTAGCAAAATGTTTGAGTACGAACGTGACGTGAATTGGCAGAGTTTGAAGTGAGCGGTAGGAATAATATCAGAAGAAGCAAACATTGGTCAAGATTTCAAAAACACTGTTTTATTCCTTAACAACTTAAAATAAATTTAAGATTAATGTAATTACGTATTCATTACTTTAATAAACTTAATTAAGTACACAAACGTAACTACTCATTTATAGAAAAACTAGCTGACTCGACAGACGTTGTCCTGTCAAAAGCCATTGCGTAACTATAGCAACCGTAGTATATTGATGCTAACTTGTCAATTTATACTAAAAATTATCGGTATATATATAATTTGCAATAAATTAAAATTGCGACTATAATTTGAGATTTAAACTATTCTATCTCTCAAGTTGGATCGAACTGCACATGGTGTGCGAATTTTATTATAATCGGTTAAGTGGTTTAGGAGTCCATTGAGGACAAACATTGTGACACGAGATTTATATATATTAAGATGTGAAAAATAAAACATGCGATTCCAAATTATTAGTCGGAAAAAATCTAGTATACTGCAATTAATACTACACAATAAAATAATAGCTAGCAGCACCGCAAACCCTTAGTGTCTCTGGTAGTACTTGTACAAAGCCAAGATCTGCATTCGCTCCTAAAATCAGACCCAAGCAGCAAGACATACAAGCATTTGAATATCCGTCCTAAATAGTTGCACCTATTCGAAGTAATACAAGTCACTTGTCTATAACAAGAAGCTATTCAGTAAGCTTGGTGGTGTGCCAATAGAAGCAATCGTATTCAAGTGTACACCTGCATTCCTCGACATGTCATTAACCTACCTGGCCATTGCTTGCTGCCGTCCAATCCATACGCACTTTGAATTTATGTAACAAATTCTATGTAAATGAAACTGTGAAAGCCCATTCATGGCGTGTTTTGCTTTTTGGTTTAACTTTGATCGGCAAGAAGCATAGTCTAAATAATTTAAACTAGCTTAGCTCTGCAGTTGAACCCGCTTTTTTTCTGAACCATCCCTGAGACAAACAAAAGACATACAAAATCGGTCGACTCATATTTGAGTTTTTGTTAAACTTACGCAAAGCGATTTATTTTTATATCAATACTATATCTAATAAAAATCTAAGGTCAAGTTTGAAGTGGGTAATCTCTGAAACTACGGATTCGATTTAAAAATTCGTTCACCAATGATAAGTCCAGCTATTTATACCGTATAGCATCAAGCCTGCGAGGCCAAAAGAAGCTCCAAGCACCAACTACGTACACACAAAACGTGTATACAGGGTTATAAGGAAAGGGTATGCTAAGTCAAAAAAGGCTTTTTTCTGATCTTCTCTGATTTTTTTCGCGATTTCCGTGTCGGTCCCTTATTAAAAGTTGCACATAATGATAAGTACTATGAGCCCTTTTCGGCTTAGCATAACCTTTCCTTATAATCTACTCAAAAGCTACTCTTAATTTTCAACGAAAATTAAAAATCTAAAACCACATAGTCATCTAGGTTATTCTGTGTTATTCCAATGATCGATAACAGTGTAGCAGATACAAGTACAAGCTTTACGACAATATTGAGTTAAGGTATCTACCGTATCTTGCCATCTGTAACATGATGTTGGATCCAATCAGTGATATTGCTTTCGCAGTTGATTGAATTACCTAACGTTAAGTACGATACTGTTACCCTCCCTTACACAGGAGTCATACAGTCATACACGTGTATTGCGAATCGATTTGTTTCCAGTATTTATGGTAAGAGTCTTCACAGTAAGGAGGTACTAAGAGCAGTTTGGTAGTTATTAGTCTATCTTGGTAGTGTCTTACGATACAACCTTGGACTCTCGTACCTTGGTATTCTAAAGAAATTTAAACTGAGCATACTGGAATTTTCTTTTGAACAAACGAGACACGGTCGGTTATTCTCTCGACTGAAAAGTACGTACCTACCTAATAGTAGGTAACTAGATACAATTTTATTATTCAGACGTCACCACAACGTACAATTTTCACTATATTAAACCGCTTAAAACGCGAGCGGCATCACCAAATTTCGTTTTACTGGCTTAAAATTTTTTCCATCAAAAAACATCCTCTCATTTCGTGTAGATTCTTTTTGTAGCGAGTCGGTGAGCGGTACTCCGCAGTCCTAATAACTGTCATCCAGATTTAATATCACATCTCCCATTTTGTACGGGTTCAACCGGGAGGCAATTTCCTTCCTAAAATTGTATTTGGACGAATACGCGTAAACTTAATACATATGCGACCCGAAAGACAAATTTTATTTATATTTTCTGTGAGCGCCAGATCCAGTGATGTTCCTCCCACTGTTTTTACGACATGTTTTATATTGATGGCTTTATGTCGGCGTTTTCGGCGGATCGCATAAAAATGGGTATCGCTGTATCCGCGGCAAAATGGTGAATCAACACCAATAAATATGCTAAGTTCATTACGTAAAGTGTGATAAGAAATGTAATACACGGAAGTCGTAACAAATTCATCCGTCCACTTTCACCATGGATAGGAGACCGGGGCGGCCTACCTGTGATATAAATTCGGAAGCCTCAACCAATCATCGGTATTGGTTTTTCTTAGGGGATATCCGGGGAGCGATGAAGTAGTCCCCTAGCAAAAACTTATGTAAATAGAGGAATGGTATAAGTAGTAAGTTATTCAAGTATTCAGCCGTCAATGGGGCCGATCGTGATCGTTCTGCCTAACAAATCGAGCGCTCGGGGAAGGGGCCGCCGCCGTTACTCAATCTGACTTCCTAGCGTTCTGAGAAGATTCTTTCTATGTCACTTATATTGAAAGGTTGGACATTCATTCTGAGTATTTCAATTTTCTGGAAAATTGGTTCAATTTGTCAATATTTTCCTTCCTGAATTTCAAACGGCGGAGTTACAGAAAAATGTATTATTTGAACAAACTTATCCGAGAGCGTCCATGTTCGTTTGAAATTGAGATAAAAAAGCAATGCCGGAATCATAGAAGCGTGGAATTATGCTATCAAACATCCTGTTTCATAACATTTTGCAAAAAGTACAAATATTTTTCAGAAGTTGCATATACACAGTACACAACAATTTGTATTAAAGTACCTCCTGAGAAGACAATAAACTACATTTCCTACTAAATTACACGGAGTCTTTGCCAGCGTAGGCAGCATGGCGAACTCGGCCGTCTGCTGGATCCCAAGGGATGGGAACCTAGCCATTCTTATTCAAATAAGTGGGGGCAGCGATTTACTCAAGGGAGCCATGACAGCATGTGCATGGTCTAAAGTACACACTACAGTCCTTGCCTACAATAGGAAAAGGTAACAAGACGGTTTTCGTATTCCAATCTTTTCAGTGTGCCGTCTACAATAAAATAAATCTGCAAGCCAATATATTTCAGGAGAAAACGTTTGAGTGTAGAGTTTGGACTTTATTCAAATTGACTTGTACGAGTAGCTATTGCGTTGGGCATAGGTAAATGTTTAGATTCTTGAAAGCTTTTTACGAAAGATATTCAGTAGATATTATTATTATCAGTAGGTAAATGGAACCAATATTATCCACAAATTAAGCGTAACAGTTCTATTAGAGTGTCCATTATGACCGCTATTACTATACCCAAAGGGCGAAGCATTTTCCCTGCATAGCACTTCCTGTCTTTGAGTGAGGCGAATCACGCGATGCGATTATAGGTGCTGACACACAAGCAAACACTTTGAACCTTATATTTTTGCATTAAGGGTGGTTTTAGGACAAATTTAGGCTCAAAAGTTCACACGAGCTATCAACATTCCCAAAATGAAAGACGAAAATTTACATTTGGCCGGTTTAATGTCGCGGAGCAATCTCATTCTGTGGAGGAAGCAGGGTAACAGCGAACCAGTGAGCTTCGACCTCCAAAATATAATATTTCAGGTGCTTGATACGCGATAGGTGGGTCTGCGGATAATGGTTCTGTCAGATCAGTTACGATGCGACGCACGATATCGCAACGAAGACAAATGTGTCGCATATTACCGACGCTGGTATTCATAACCTTGACTTTCTCATTTTCTTGAGACAGTGAACCGGAAAGGTGGTAAGGTAAGGGGATAGTTATGGGTGAATATATTACGGTGATTCAACTGAATTACGTGATATCTTCGAGAGTTCTTAGGGGAGCAGGTGATTTTCAATTCGAACGCATTTGCTTTGAATAAAATTTTGGGAAAAAAGAGAAATTCTTCAGCTTTTCCATTAGCTAATTGAGCTGTGAAATATGTTTTCGTTGTTGTTTAAAGATAAGGCAGTTCTCCCCTCACGCAAACAAATCTTATTGTTCCGCTTCATCAGTAAACGTCGACTAACTTGAATAATTTAAAAATTATAAAACGCGAAAACGCACAAAAGGAAGCGAGCCGAGGAAGGGCCGATGTTTCCTTTCGCGAAGTTTGTTTTTTTTAATGTCAGTCAAGTGATTCAAAGACCACGTAATTGTGCTGTTGAGGCGAAATGTCCTAATTTTCCCCCTCGCGTTCCGCTAAGTGACAGAGAAGTAAAAAAGTGGAAAATTTATAACAGTCACGTACTGCATTATCACAGTTTCGTTTTAAATTTTGTTTTAATTTTGTCTCCATTTCCATAATTTAAGGTGGACAGGCGCTCGGTGACGTCATTAATTTTGGGCTTGTTTATTCCATGGAAGATTGGTATTTATGTAAAGTCGATTCTATTTACTATATACAAATTTACATGCTTTTTAGATATTTGCATATCTCTAAGAATGTTGTGTAATATTTATTTGTGGTATTTGGCGCTTTAGTGGCTTGTTAAAAGGGTAAGGGACTTTATTTACCAATCAAAATAGTATACACAAACTAAAACAAACTACCTAAACTACTAGCTTACTATACAAAACAAACAGTTGTATTACCTGTGGGTAATTGACTATTGAAGGTCTAAAGATTAAATCGCTCACTACCAGTTGCCTACGTCTATTACACTGAGAAAAAAATCCGCTAAAATATTGATGAATTCACTTAAAGTACGGAGCATACTGATATCACCAAAAATAACAAAATTAGCATCGTTTTTACGGTGACAACTATCATAAACTGGTGCTAATCATAAATCAAAATCATCATGAATAGGTGAATTCATAATTTTTTTAGCGGAATTTAGATGCACATTTTTCTCATTGTAGGTATACACCCAAGACTAGCACGAACCGTGGACCAATAATTATCTTTCTCCCGTTTTTATCCGCGCGTATGTAGATGTGACAAAGATGGAATACAGATATTTTGTCTTTTTCCCGTGTGATGAAAATGGTGGAAAGGTAATTTTTATTCACGCACGGCCCATGCTAAGCCTGCAAAACTATTACAATTACATTAAATTACATTTATTGTTACATTTACGGTACTATTATACACAATTATTTTTAAAATCTAAGGATCGTTTGAATTCCATCTCACTACAGTCATGATACGAGTAACTAATGATATGGTCCACAATAAGGCACACTTGCTGGAAGAAACCGATTTACTCTCGACTAGAAGACACCCAGATTATATCTCAGGGAACACCCACTCAGGCAGAACATTCCAAACTCTAGCGGTTCGCACAATAAAAGTCGAATCAAGCTTATGCTTTAAAGGCTTGCGTATCTATAACAAACCTTAATTAAAATTCATTCATTTCTTTAAAACCATTTCTCGTGGGAAAACTTTCCAAATTTGGAATATAAATTTTGAAAAGGTCAAACAAAATATAAAAAATATGTTATATAATAGATGTTTGGTGATATATTTCAGTTTATTAGTAATCGAATTTCTACGCATTTAACGAATAGCTTTCACCAAAAAAACTCTATAATAATATGTTATTTAAATTCAGAAAAGATTTATGGTGTCATTTGTGACTCTGATTGATTTATAAGTATCGCTTTTTGAAAAGCTTGTTCATTAAGAAATAGGTTTAAAAACCTCAATTTAATATATTAATCTACTTTCAAATAGTTCATCATGTTTGAATTAATTAACTTCTATTTTAGTATTCATTGACGACTCATCAGCATATCATACAAACATACTAACTAAAATAATAGCCGATTCGTTCCCTTGAACTTTAATGAAACCTTTATTGACTTGCTCTGTCTATTAAAAGGTGTAGGAAACAATTTACGTTATGTTCTTGATAAATATTATTGATGAATTCTACAAAAATATAAATGTACATATATGAACAATTTCGAAATCAGATAGTTTACATTTATTAAACCAAAGTCAAATAAAATTAAATACAATGTCACTATTTAAATCTAAAAAGATTACGTCAACTTATCCGTACCTTCTCGCTCAAACGTAACAATTCAGGCTAACGACTATAGTATTATATTTAATGTTAAAATAAACATTTAAATGTAGAACAAGATATTATACGTAAGATATGCTAAAAGGATTTCCTACATACATATGTATAGGTAAGTAGGTCCTACGGAATAAACTAGTTCTATTCGAGATTTATGTCCAAAGATAAGGATTCACTTAGATATAAAAACTTTATGGCAAAATGTCCTGTTATTGGCAAACGATAAGAAAAGGCCTTCTTTTACACAGGCCTAAAAGAAAATGAGTAATAAAACGCTGTTAAAATCGTTTTGTCTATTTACCTGGCTAATAAAGAGTTCTAAAGGATGTAAAGTAAACTGGCTGGTTAAGAATCTTGTTTGATATGTATTTTGTCCAAGCTCGTCCCATTAGCATTTTGGGCATACAAAGAGGGAAAGTCAGATTCTTTGGTATGCGATGAATAAACATATTTTTGTAAAGGTAACGGTATGAGACGGAATAATACGCGTTGTTTTGATGAAGGTATTTTGTTTGTTATTTTTGGGCCACAAATTATTTGCTTAACAATCCTTTTCTGAATGAGATTAGTTAAGGGAAAACCCAGAAGAATTAATAAGTTATTTATTCAAAGTATTAGTAAAATAGATATGTTAAATTTAATCTGTCGAATCAGATAAATAAACCTGCTTGTCTAGAGTTAGTAGGCTGGCTTATTTATGTAGTAGTAGAGTAGTATCGACAGTTTGTTTGAATACTGATTATAACTTTAACCTTAAGTTACCATTTGCCACTCAAAAGTCCAGTTGCAAAATGATAAAGTTCGAATAATTCAAACTCACCTTTACTACAATCAAAAAAGATCAAGATCTTAGCAAGCAAAGTAGCCAAAAAGCCCGAAAGCCTTTTACTCGTATAATTGGATATGTTTATTTAAGTCTCATATAGCATACTCTACCACAGCGTTAAAGTACCTTAAATAATAATACTCTTCCACTGATTTATAGTAAGTGCCTTAAATATAATCGTAAGTCTCAGTCTCCAAAGTTTATAAAGAGAAATCGAGAATAAAGTACCGAAATCGTGCAACTATCCGTTATTCTGTGACAAGATACCGGCGTCAAAGCATTCTTGAGCTTGGGTCATCAGATGGCCTTGACATTAAGCAGGTGGGCTCAAGTAGAAGAATCTTCATTAATTTACTTGTGAGTTTTCACCTTTACATTTGACTTTTTGAAGAGGAAGGTGAATGATTAATGATCACATAACAGTTGTTACAACGTAGCTAAATTGTTTTTATTAACAATAAAAATAAACTTCTTTATTCCCTTTGTAGGATACAACAACTACCTGAGTTAAAATAAAAGTTGATTGTCGAGTATTTATCGGACCTATTTTTGACGGATGTTTGAGCTAGAATAGAATATCCTACTCTAAATTTATTTTTGAATTTTTATTTAAATTATTATTTGAAAATCATATTACCTCTAGAGTTGCAAAAACAGTGCTCAAATGACTATTACATTTATTTATCTATCTATTCTCTCTTTCCATCAATTAGCCGTCTCTAATTCTCTACAGATAACTTCTGGAAAATACACGTAGCTTTTTGTTTCCATTTTCTTTTTGCTATTTCGACATTTTGGCCTAATTCTACCTCTTTTTTTATGTAATTGACCTCTACAAGCAGTGGGTTCACATCACATTCTGTTTAATGAATTTAATTTATGTTTTCACCTTTTTGAGGTATTCTACTTAATGTGCGTTTTTATTAACATTTTTTAAAGGTGAAGCGAAGACCGTTTTTTACGTTTTTAGATTATTGTCTTATAAACCTGCTGAGATGTGGACTTAAAGTTGTTTGGTACAGTATTATTATTATTCGTAGCTATTTGAATATTAATTCAAAATTAAATCAATATTTATTGAAGTTCGGTTACTCCGATTAAAACAAGTTCCTACATTGGACGGATCTTGAATTTTTGAAATTGGATTCTTCATCGTAATTTATTAAGGCTCCGTTCCAAGTAGCTGAGACCCAAGGGGTCTTAGTCTATAGCTGCTAAGCGTTTTATGAAAAAGAAAAGGTCCAGTACCTACATAGAACTTTTTCTGACAAATGAAATGAAAAGGGAATTCAATTAATTTGCAAACTTGAGTTTCAAACAATCACCTCATTCTTCTCGCTGGTTTTTTAAAAACTTCCTGAAAGTTTAATCATTCTTTCAACTTTCCACATCAATGGGAAAATTCATTTAGTACTTTAAACTTTCGAATTAAAACTTCAGCAAAAGCTAAGCAGTTAATAAAGGAAGTTGGCTAACTGTCCTCGTCACAAATTATAAAAGTAAAAAAAGTTTTTGTGAAAAATTATCATCAATTTTGCCAGTTATGAAAGAAAAGTCATTGATCAATTATTCTATTCTTACCTTGTAAATTCCGTCGACAAGTTTCGTCAACTCCTCTGTCTCCATCATGACAGATTAGCAGTCAATCGTGTATCAATATTGCACGTGACCCTTCATCGGGAAACAAACAATCCAATCGCACGAACAAACTTCGATTTTAACACTAGCACTCAACATTCACATTTCAATGTACCGACACTCGATTGATCTCGCTCGATAATCGAATCACTCGACCAAAGTCACTTTCGATGGCATCTGAAACAAACAAAAGAAAAATAAAATTCCAAGTTTAAATATTTGACACGTAACTTAAAAATTTAAACAAATTTCCCGCCAGTTTATACTTTTTAAACTAGAAAAGTGGCCAGCAATAAAATTTTTTTTTAAGTTTTTTTATGCACCTGTTTATCTGCGTGGCAGAGAGCGTGCGTCCGGTTCGAGACTTGCCAGTAGATAGAGTCACCTATCGCCTCGCCTTGATACCTACTCACGATGCTTAGAAACTTGCAGCGAATGGTAAGATCGTTTGGACCCACTGTCTGATCCGAAGCCTTGTTTACGTTATGTACCTGCATTTATATTTAGACACGATAAGTTTTGTGTGGGTCGACAATTAAATTAGAGTTCAGTGACATGATAAAATGTTGTCATTGGCACTTAAAATTACCTAAAGCAGTTTTCTAGCAAGCAAAGTAATACGAGTTATGTTTTGCGCAATTCAATAGAAAAACCAACAATTCGCCTAGCCTTATTATAACCTAGTAACAGAAAACGAAATCTAAGATCATGTTACAAGTACGCATTGTCTATTAATTAAACGCAACATAATATCATAACAAAGTGTCAACAAAATAATTGACTACAAAACTAAATCAGAAAAGTGTAGAAAATATTTGTAATGAAAAAGTGTAAGTAAATATTTTCCCGACACTATATATCCGACATCCCGACATCCCGACAATAATTTGGCACTAACAAGTCCGACATGACCAAATTGAGCCTTGTTCGTGACGAAAAATATTAAAAGCCCATTACGAAAGTATTCTTATTTCAATGCCGTAACCTCAATCAACTAAATGCCTACATGCAATTTGCGTGGCAGGTGTTACTTACCTAGGTACAAAAACAATGGCCCACTGAATTACGACCAGTATTGCCAGGTAGTAGTTACAATTTCTCTTAGAAATGGAACATTTTATACGTACCTACAGCGAGGATATGAAATTCTAACGGAGTCCGTGTCCGTAAAGTGAAATATTGAATTTAAACTAGCAAACCTAAAGTAAACAGGTACTTTCTAGGTAAACTAGCTCTATACTACATCGCATTATTCCTTAGCCCCAGGCAAAATATTCTATTTTAAGTTTAAAACATGCTGTTAAATTTATTAAGCATTTTGCCAAGAAAAGTTAAAGTTAACATTTAATTTTTATAGGTCGGCATACTCTTTATAAACTATACAAATACTTAGATATTTTTTCTACTTTACTTTAGTTTATGAAAATTCAATTGAAAATTGTGAATTGAATTATATTTGTTTTACATATTTATAGGTAAATCGTCCTTCACGCTACTTGAAAAAGCACCCATTTTTTAAGGAGAATTTTGATCTAGCAGCATTAAAGTAATATAACTTTCATTTTCGCCACCCACCGCTACGCTAACTACGTCCAAAACTTTGATAGACGCCGACGCAATTAAACGACATTTGGAAATAATCACTCAATGAATAAAACACGCGCTTCCAAACTTTTACTTTTACCCAATTTCAGATTTCTTGGGGTTCCGTTAAGCTTCATGACAACCGTTAAGAAGTAAATAGGTATATTTTTAAGTCATTCAAAGTTTGAGAATTATGTTTGTGTAGGTGTACGCTCAAAATACTTGTTCAAAAGATAACCTTTTCCATAAAATTTTACATACATACCTCCCGAATATACCTATAGGTAATTTGTCCATTCTAAATATTTCTAAACAATAGTGAAATAACGGGTCATTTTAACTAATAAAATCCTATCAACCTATCCTATATCGTATTTTATCAAATAGGTTTTCTTGGATCCTAGCCTATCCAAGAAAACCTATTTCAATAATGCGGAACACCTATCACTTGAGACTGACTCTCACTTACCCGCTCAGCCTATGTAAATAGCACATTAAAATTCCGACTAAATGAGAGATGCTGTGAATCTACATAATTACGTAAGAGCTTTATGCACTGAGTAATCATATGCATAGCCGCTTGAGGTCGTTTAACAGGTGATAATTAACAGGCTGCGATTTTGGATACGTAATTTTATGGGCGCTTTAATTGATCATTTGAGCTATAAATGTTCATTACTATCATTATGAAAATAGATAAAAAAGTACTAATGCTAATATTAAATTAATATGCATTGGATAGAAACGGATTAATTGAGAAAAAGTAAACAGAAGTTTTACTATTGACCTTAGATCACCCCATCCTTATCTTACATCTGTTTTCTTTATGTAGATACTAGCTGACCCTTGCACTTCGTTGGGCATAATGTTAATTAAACCCGAAGCCATCGCGCGCCGTCCGGACCGTTTTTTCTCATATTCACTTTGCAAAACGGACTACCACGTAAAAGCCTTTTTATTTTTCGGTTTTTTATATAACCCATGACACTCAGCAATAATGTGGCTTTCTATTGGTGAAATAATTTTTAAAATCGGTTCAGTAGATCCCGAGATTACCCCTTACAATTTAACAAATATACAAACACACAAACATTACTTCTTTATAATATTAGTATAGATTATCTTCTTATATATAAAATTCTCGTGTCACAATGTTCGTTCCCGTACTCATCCGAAACGGCTTGACCGATTCTCATGAAATTTTGTGAGCATATTGAGTAGGTCTGAGAATCGGCCAACATTTATTTTTCATACCCCTAAGTGATAAGGGTTGTCCACCCCAAACATTTATTTTTATTTTTTGGACAAAATTTTTATTTCTTATATTGTTGCTTATGTGGCATTAAAAAATACATACAACCCTAAATTTTCACCCTTCTATCACCAACCCCTATTTTTTAATAGTCACTAGAAATAATTTTTATTTTATGGCAAAACAACGTTTGCCGGGTCAGCTAGTTTCTTCTAAAACTTAATATGTTATGATATTTGTTTGAACATTTAACTAACTTTTACTTCGACTAAATGACTTGACTTTTTTACTTTAGTTTCTTTGTCTCGATTTCTCGTCATGAAACAGCAGTTTAAGCAATAAATCCTCGAGCGTCGAGCGAAAGAAATTTATTTCGAGATACTGAAACGAAACCGGCCTTCAGGAAAAGGGTCTGGAACTATCTGGGAAGTTTTTTCGCGGCACATGCCTTGGAGAAAATATAAGAGACAATTTCTGAGTGGATCCGTAACTTCATTTCGAGCACGAGATTTGCGCCTCGCTTTCCGTACCACCTCAACCCGCCACCCTTGCATATGCACCCATGCGGGGAAATTGTTGCCGACCAACGGCTTGCCGGTACTTGCCACTTTTCTTTCTTTTCCGGCACCCCTGAGGCGTAACTTGGCGTAAAGAAACACGCGCGACGGCGCTTATTTCCCTCGAAACTTGTTTAGCCCGGATCGAACCGGTTCGATCTGGATTTGAGAGTTGGAAACCTCGTAAGTAACACGACGGCTTTAAAACTAAGTGGGAAACGGAGATATACATACATTTACCGTTTTCTTCAAACTTGGGATGAAAGTTTGAAACGAGTTTTTTCAGTCATGATTTATTTACTCACTTGAAGTACTTAAATTTATTACGTACATGCACGTACCGCATATAATTTTCATACGTTGACGAAAAGCTCACGATGGTTTAAGCTTCAACATTACAAGCAACTTTGTCCTAATACAACTCCCTTCAGCACCTCAACATTTACCAGTAAACTTTAGTTAACTGTAGAGTTAGTAGAAGTCATAGTACATGCATAGGGTTAACGTGTTTTGCATTTATGTGCCAAGACAAGAGGCATGGAACGACGCAGAGCAGTGTAGTGGAGCTAGCAGAAATCGGTCTCGCCGTCGCCGCCGCGTTTCGCTGACGAACCTTGTTATCTCGAATATAATAATATACGTCTGAATGTGAATAGTGCATAGTGCAGCTGAATATTCATGTTCGTATTCTTGTCTGACTGCGAACTCCTTGTGGATAAATGGGATTTGTATTTGAAGATCGCTTCGTTCGTATTTGAGGATCCGACGTTCAGTCAATGTTAGTGCTCATAGCATGCTCTTAAGGTTTTTCCTTTCAACGTACATCTCTATTTTCAACCTTAAAGCTCAAATATTTTATAGATCTTTACTCATTTTATAATTTTCTTTCAATTAGAAAATTTATTTAGCCTTCTGATTTTTAAGATTTAACTTGAAATACAAAACATTAATAGTTATTCGTATAATGTTCTTTGAGTATTTTTAGAACATGATACCTATGTACTTTAAAAGCTCAAACAATTCAAAGTTAACAAGTGAAAGAAGTTCACTTTTTAAGTACTTCGTATTTTCCTCCCTTTGATTTCGCTTCACAGTAATTATGTCCAAAATGATAAACGTAATGAAAAATGAGAATTTAACTACCCCAAAGCACCCCAAAAGTAAATTGTAACGTTCAATCAGCGATACACAAAAGCCCTATAACCCTTTTAATGACCAAATGAAAAAGCAATAACTACGTTTTCCGTACGGAATCAGTCACCTGTCATAGGCAGATGTGGACCTTGCACTAATGAGATTGCAGCCACTCCAGGGAAATCCGTATAATGCAGTGCACCAGGTTACTGTGATGTATGACGTGAATCATGTCACCTTTGGCATAATGAAGTTTATCGGCCGTGTCGATTCCCTGTGGCGAAAATGTTTTACCTCAATTTAAATAACAACGAGAGTTTCGAGAACCTAGCTATCCTCAGAGGCATAGCTAGCATAGGAGACTAAATTATTTCATGCTATATGACTCCATGAACTTCGTATCATCTGAAATTGTATTTTTGCATTGAGCTCCTGCGTACAGGCGAACAAAACAAAAAAATTACAAAATAGTTAAGCCTTTTTCGTGTTTTTGTATAAATATAGCAGAATATGGTAGATAGATAATACTTATACATGTATTTCTTAATAATGTGAAATAATCGGTATATTTTTTATTTAATTTGGATAATTTGGTTGCTATGGTGAAATCTAAAGTCATTCATGAGTGCGTTTATGACCATTTCAGACCCAAAGAATAGGAACCCCTGAAAGCAAAGAAAGAGTTAAAAAAAATTATGACATTCTCAAGAACAGTCAAGTGAAGCCGGTTTTTTGGACTTTAGTGATTTCAAAAAAGCTCTAAGAGTAGAATACTATCTCGTTACTTATCTTGCTCATTAAAAACCTCTAAAGAGTATTCACTAGCAACTGCTGCGCTGTGTCGCTTGATCCGACTATCGGAACAGCTTCAAAGTGAATTCCATTTTATTTACCAGACAGTCTGGTGCGTTCAAATCCGCTGGTAATAAAATCGGCTCGGAATCACATGTCAGGAGTAAAGGGGGAAGTAGAGGTGGTAATTGTTGCAGTTATGAATAACGCTGCGGTAGTCCGCTGGGCGTGGCTACTAGTGTGCGTTTGACAAGTAGCGAAATTGAATAGCTCCCTATGCCGTGTATGGTTTCTTTACACTAGCCGATATACTCGTAGCTGTACACTGAGAAAAATGTCCATCTAAATTCTGCTAAAAGAATGATGAATTCAACTAAAGTACGGATCATACTGATGTCACCAAAAAGTACGATGATTAGCTCCAGTTTTTACGGTGACAACTATCATAATATTTAGTTATCACCGTAAAAACTGGTGCTAATCATCGTACTTTTTAGTGATATCACTATGCTCCGTACTTTAGGTGAATTCATCGGAATTTTGATGGCCATTTTTCTCAGTGTACGATAGAACAAGTATTGAAAGATGGTAATTTAGATTTAGACTTTTATGACAATGAGTCAGTCACCTAAAGCTATCAAACTACGCTGAGGCTTTAGCGGTAAAGTCAGTTGATCGGGTTTGTCGCGAATATTTTTTTGCGTTGACAATTAGGTTGAGTTAACTGTTTTTGATTAAATCTACTGAGATTTTTTTTAGTATAGTACTTATTATGATCGTATTTTAATGTTCTACCTACAAGCCTGTTTATAAGATTTTAAAGATCATTTATACGTTTGACGTTTGTATTACAAAAATACAAATACCTACTCCCAAAACAAAAACCAAACCAAAAAGTAACTAATCGTATCGGTGTCGGGTACTCTGATGACGCCTGATATTGCGAGCCGTGTGTAACTAGCTATAGAGTGTAACTAGGTAAAGTTACAGGATTTTTCCCGTTTGAATAAATTTTTCGAATCGTTTTTCCACCTCTATGGAATATAAAAATAACAAAAATGTTTCTGGAAATTCAACACTACCAGAATTTAGTACTGTATCAATGTTATAAAGACTTTTCTTTTTTTTCTTTCATTAGCATTAATTCATTGTATATTTCAAAGCATTGCCTTTGTCAGTGGAGTAATTTCCAGGCTTGGCAGTCTTCTGCTAGTGCTTTTACCTCCTTGTACAACATGACATCTGCCTTCTCTTTTATCTGGTCTAAGAATATTGTCCTTAGTCTCCCTGGTCCTTTCTTTCCAGGTACCTTTACCTCTATGATTTAATGGATTGTCAGGAAAATATAATACAAGAAAATACATTGATACACAATATTAAGATATTTTGTGTCTAATATCTATTATTTGGAACTTTTATCAGAAGCTTTCAATTTTTCATGAAATATACTTAATTTTTGTTTCCCTCAGCAACAGATCCTAACGTCTATATCAGTTAGGAATCTAAGAAGGTTTATGCCTAAAGCTTATTTACTTGATATTAGATATCTTCTTCGTGGAGTTAAAAAAACTGTACCTGCTCAAACTGCTCATAGATTAATACTAAATTTACAATACAACAAGCACGTAGCGAGATGATGATTATATTGGTGGCGGCAATCCCCCCCATCTCTAGAGTTTAGACAGTTTTGGGCCTAAACTGATTTGCGCCGCGTCAAACTAAATCAACCGTTAGATGCATCGTCGCGACGAAACTTGTAGACGCTTTTTACATGTCACGAGTAATGCTGCGACACCACGATCAGCGCACCCTCACCGATGCGATTGTTCAATTGGCGAAAAATTGCGCCGCGGCTAAGCTCGCGGAAAATTGGCGATACGGTTAATATTCACCCGAAACCGTCGGCTCACGTGGCAACTGCAAATAACGAGCAGACAACTCCGTAGATTTATGCTCTGTCGTTTTAAGTGATATATGGGCCTCAGCCCGTCCGTCCCGTCGATCTGTCCAAGAGTATTTCGAGTAACAGTTTGTAGCAATCTGAAGCTTTACATTCAAATTGGGCGGTCGGATCTATCCAATTTCCGACGGTTGAAAATATCAGGCCTCTGAGCTCTAGCGCGCGGGCTCAAGACATCGGGTGTCACAGTTGAAGAATGGTTTGTTCTCCAATGGAACATTGACTATAAGGCTGCGAGATGGAATGTATAAAATTAAGCCATTTATTGAGAATTAGTCCAAATCTGACAAGTGTAGTCATGTATTTTAATTTGAATAAAACTATGTGAATTTCAAATTTTTAGACCCCAAGCTATTTTCCTCAAAATTGATGAGGTGAAAACTTACAAGGTTGGCTAGCCAGTTTCCACCTACGCTTCAATAAAGTGGACAAAATAAACCTACTTTTCTACCTACAGGTGCTTTCATCTTATTAAAGTCTGAATAATAGGATGGCAAGTTCTGTGGGAGAAATTTATTAAGGCGGCCCGAAATGGGCTTCCCTTTATTTGACACTCACCTAATAACGTAATCGACGTCGTCGCCGCGCCGTCTAACAAGATATATGGCAATAATCAGGGTCCATAAAGTACGCGATATCTTGACAGGCCTGAAGTCTCAGGTAAGTCTAAGTAACTTTTTCCGGAGCGTTAAGCCGTTCGTCTGAGGAAATTGGTGACAAAAATATTCCAGTCATGTAGGGGCCCCTTGTTAGCGCGAGGAAAATACAAGAAAATTCCCCTTTCTGACACGGCTTGTTCCTTAAGACGGCTCGTCGGTGTCCTCTAAGTTTTTATGACACGAGCGAAATTGCCGAAGTCTCAAATTTTATGTCAATAGATGCAGCTGCGTACGTGGAGACGCGGCTTTTTTATGGCCTCATGAAAATGTAGTAGGGCTCAGAGAGGACAAAACGTCGAAGATTATGTAGGCTAGATAACACTAAAATTTTTACGGGTTGTCGTCCTAACTGTGAAGAAGTACTTTGATTAAGTAATGCCTTGTTAAAGTAACTGTAGAAGTGTAGAGTCGTTGCGATTTTGGCGTGTTTCCACGGCCTACTTGATTTTCTCCGAATTTTTCGCCGATTTATTTGATATTCAAATGATAGGATTTTACTAGGGATTTTTATATGAAAACTTGTTATGCGACTGGGATTACCCAATTCAGCATAAACCGTGCATAAATCGAGCGAGTGACCGGCGCGGCGGGGCCCGATTTTATGCAATGCTTGGCTTTACCGTTCTTTTTATCCTTTTAGAAATAACATGTAGGGATTTCAGTAAATGAATATTGAAATATGAGACTATTCAGAACGTATTCCTAATTTTACGATATAACTAATTAGTAGGTAGTACTAAAGTAACAAGTTTATCCACAATTTGTTCCTAAAAATCGGTTTATTCTGGTATAATTTTCTAACTCGTAAAATTATTTTAATTATAGACATTTTAAATTACCAAACGCGATATTTTTTTTTTAGATCAAAACATTAAATTGCATTAGTAAACAAATACCTACTATAATAGACGGAAAAACATAAAAGTTTTATAAAACTTTATTTGTACAGCCAAATATGTTTTTTAACTAGGTACAATTTTTTAAACTTTATTAATGTAATAAAATCATTGAAACAACCACAATAATAAACGTCCAGCAACGCACTCACAAGTGCTAGAACTAAGGTTGCTTAACGTTATAGAGACACATGTAGAATAGTAGATGTAGATGCTTCAAATTGAAAACACAGTGCTGCGAAACAAGAACCCAAATAGGCTCAAGTACAAGTTACCCACATGTTTACAAAGGGCAATAAATCACAACAAATCAAGAGTATCAAGCAAGTTAATTGCGTGAGCAACTCGGCAGATCTCAAGTAAAACTTCGTGTTCTTCACTGGTACGTTTTTCCTCATTAGGAGTTCTGGTCCTTAATAGCCGACTAACGAACGATGCATTGCCGCGAGACTGTTTGTTGCGGGTTTAAAAAGTTTACGGCTTTTTTTAGGGTTTTTTTTGTCTGAATTTAACGAGCTACTTTGTGGAGTTGAGGAGTTTCTACATCCATTACCGCGGCTTATTCAATCACTTGATATTGTTGTGGCATAGGAAAAGTGCTAGGTACATCTTTTTGGTTAGGTTCGTATTCTTATTTATTCGATGAGAAAAACCCTATTGTCAAAGCTTTCAGGCCAAGTAAAAACGTACCTAGGTATTAACGAAAGGCTTATTTTCCTTATTTTTTATGCATAATCATAGAAGTGATTTTGATGGAAATTAGATCTTTTCCGATCCAATTGCTCATTTTGATTTCAGTGGCGCTTAAAAATATTTATTTGGGATTCCGATTGCGTACTCATTAGAATTTAGATGTAAAAAAAAATTAAATTGAAAATTCTCTCAAATACTTTTTTTTGAGTTATAATTCAGTTTCGTTCTAGTATTTTTATATTTATTTCATTGGCCTGAACTACAAAAGATGTTCCAGACTGCATACAACATTGTCACATTTATCACGCATTTCACAGGGCATTCTTAATACACCTACGTCTGGCATACGACCTTCAATGTCCTTTCAAATGATAAAACGTACGCATAAATAACACACTCGATTTGTGAACAATCACGTCTATACCACCTCTGAATAACATGCCGCCAATTGAGCAATAGTACGGCAAAAAAGGCAGTCTGTTAAAATATGACGTTTATATCCATTACGGGTACTTCCGACACGTAAACGGGTAATCATATTCCGGGCAGGGACGGCATAAATCAGGAAGCCGACAGGGGCAAAAAACAAAGTTGGACGCAGCCCTAACCACGGTTTATTGTAGGCATCACATTCACTTTATTGCAACACCTATCTGATGTAGATAGCCGACCTATTTGCGTTATTAATGTTCTTTTTACTGGTGAAACAGGTAAGTTACGAGTATGACGACCTCTCATAGCCTCGTGGAGTTTCTAAAAGTTAGGCTGTTTGAACTCAGTGTCGCTATAGTTGATACTCGAACTGATATTATCTGATTGTGAATACCGAGTATGTATACACTACACGAACTACACGAACGAACTTCACGATTATATAAATTATTTTTAATGCAACTAAATAGAAGACGAACAAGTTACTTGCCCGATGGTAACTGTCATATTTGACCATTGCAATTTCAGCCAGTTTCAAATAAAAACTGTGGCACTGCACTGCACTATACCTAGGTAAAGCTAAATCTTTTTGTTAAACTGGGAACTGAAAAATAAGTTTACTGGTTGTGAGTTAAACACAGCATATCAGCTATCAACTTGTTGTTATGGCTATGAGGTTGACCTCTTTGAAACATAAACTCCAAAAATGTTAGTCCATATTTTTATGTAAGACATAAAAGCTTAGGTCCACGTCCGTAACGTTTGCTGAAATATATTGGGAAATAAGTTTCCCTTTAAAGACAAGTAGGAATACGTTTTCTTTTGAAACTAAAAATAATCCTTAGAAGCATTACATTTCCATTCCTTACATGTTTGCAATCCGCTATTAGGAACTAATAATTTTTCCGAGATCAAAATTAAGTCAATGTGTGTAATCCAAGACATAACCTCTATACCAAAACACTTCCATACTAAATGTCATCCAAATCAGCATAGCTGTTTTTGCGTGATTAAGTTACAAATATCCTAACATACAAACAGAAGCTTTCAAATGAATAATATTAACTAGGACTAAGATAAACGTCGAATCAAACTCAAAAGCACAAAATATGAAACCTAACTGTGACACAAAATCTTTCTCATAAAAATTTGGTCTCGTGCCAGAATCTCAGATTAGTCGCTCTCTGTAAAATATTTGGAGAACGTTTCACATACGTATCTAAGGAGTTCTTCCACTAAATCTTTGAAGTTTAATGAGATAAAATCACACAGAAGACATTGCTTCTTGAAGTTTATCTCGGAGTACTCATAGCGATTTCAACTTAAAGGTGAGGAAAGAGCTTTTACGTTGAGTAACAGATCGAAAGGAGCTGCGTAGCCTTAAAGCAATTATACAGGGTTAGAAGGAATGGGTATACTAAGCCAAAAAAGGCTCATAATACTCATCATTGTAAACAACTTTTACTGTTGGATCAACCAGAAATTCGCTAAAAACATCAGCTGTTCCATAGAAAAATGCTAATGACATTCGACAAAGTGTATGGAGCAGCTGTTTCTTTTTCGCGAATTCCGGGTTGCTCCCATAGTAAAAGTTGTTCATAATGATGAGTACTATGAGCGCTTTTAGGCTTACATTTTCTTTATAACCCTGTAGATACAAATATACTGCTAAAAACATAACCCCTTCTTTTCGCTGTATCATAGTCGAGTAAAACCAGCATTTTCTATCTAACCTAAAACACAGGTCGCGCTTCGCCCGTCCACTTTCACCACCTGCCAAGAGTTAAACCGCTTACACTGGACACAGATGTTGTTTCATGTTCAATCTAAAAAGCACTATTAGCAGCTAGCAGCTAGCTTCTACCTCTATAACGCGGTTTCTATCGCTTCTGTTACGAACAAGAAATAGAAAATCCAACGAAGAGACTGTGATGCAATCAGTATTATCTATTCTGAGTTACTATAATGCCAGTATTTTGTATTCTGTTCTATTCTTATTCTTTCTTTTATTATATAGTTTATTTTGTAACTCCAAATTGTAGAAATAATTATAAGTTAAAAAAACTGAAAAACACGCTTTGAACGAAATCTGGCCTTTTAAAGTGTGTCAAAATCGCGCCCAAAGAAGTTTGTTACAAACATACAAGTGAAGCTAATAAAAAGCTTTAAAAAAGACATTTAGGGTCGATACACATCTGACGGAAAATGCGTCGCGTATTATCGGTCGCGTAACGCCAGAACAGAGAAATGTATAATAAAACATCCAACCTTTCACACTCAACCGATGATGCGCTAGTGCGTCGAGTATAGTATGCGATAGTACGCGACGCATTTTCCGTCAGATGTGTATCGACCTTTAGTAATATTAGTTAGTTAGGTACGCGGATAAATTATTGATAAAAAAGAGTCAAGGCTTATGCCTTGACTTCAAGTCATAAATTATCTAAACTATGAAAAAGAAATTCATGACCATGGCAAATATAAAAACATTGTTTGCAAAAAATGTGACTGCATTTTGCAAACACATTCCGCCCTCACATTTTCTTATTAGAAGAGTCTTGTAGTAATGGATAAAAATGAAATGGTCTGTCAGCGTCGACGGTAAATCGTGTGCAGTCTGGCTTGGCCTTTAGCGCACTTTGACGATGCCGATGCACTGATGCTATTTGCCGACGGCCTTAGTGCTCAGATTTAAGGTAACTTCAGACTGTGCTATACGGCTAGCGAATGCCAGCGTGGCTTAAGCCGTGAAACTACAACGTAGAACATTATGGCAAAGTCTGAAAAGGTATTCGTACGTGTCTTGTTTAATTTGGCTTACGGCTTTGAGCTGTTTAGACTTTCGTTAGGAATTTTTATATTTCAGTAAAAATAGCCTTTTCCGGGCTTGATTGACGAAGGCAATGATGTTGAGAATAGAGCGAGAATTTTGCGAGAGAATTTTAGGGTTTGTAATTCTTGGTTCTTGGTAATTTGTAATTTGCCTTATCGACTGTTATTTTGTAATTGTAAACGGGACTATCGAGTAAGTACCCAGGCACTTTGTAATATTGTTAATGTTTGTGTGATATTTTTATTTGTATGTTTTTTATATTGTCAGATTATTATTTGAGTGTAATAAATATAAAGCAAAGTAAAAATGTATCACATTATAATTATAAGGGTCTAAAACATCTTGTTATTATCAACGTTAGTCTTGCATTAAGTTTCGTAACTTTCTACATGAAAATGTGTGAAACGAGAAAATGGTTTTACTCGTAACTGCAACAAAGTCATACGAAAACAGAACAAATGACTTCCAATTGCTTTAAACTGTGCGATATAGTCTCGTAAAGATCAATTAATTATTGTTAAGCGCTCCATGATAGCGCTTTTGTTTTTCGAATGTTTCGACTGAGTTATTTTATTACAAAATTGATGACGATTTTATGTTTATTGTTATGTATGTTTATTTTGCTAGAACCGTGATCTCATTAAGCCCCTAATTATATTGTAAATGTCAAAGTATAGTAGTTACTTTATTGTAAGTATAAGTATAGTTAGTATGTTTGGAAGTTTGTTATTTAATCACGCAAACTAATTTTGGATTAAATTTACGAAGGCAGTACCAGATGAGATATGAGCTACGTTTTAGATATCCCGGAAAATTAACGATTCTTTTAGAAGTGCGGGTGAAAACGCAGGGTGTAGCATGCTATTTATACCACCTATAATACATATATTAGAAAAGAAAAATCATGCTCGATTAAGTTCAAAATGAAACAAAAACCGTAATTTCGTATCTATTTTACTATGCGTTACGCTCTTTATCCACTAACTAACCAGTTCTCTCATTCACCTTCATTAAATTGTACATCTACGCCGATAGTTTAATGCCTGTACCTACTAATCGGATTGCGAGGCGACGCGACGCGATCGGACAAACATTAATGGAATTAAACACAATGCAATTACAGACAATGCGTTAGCGTTAAAGCTGTTATCAGCTGTATTTCCATTTAGAGCTGTAGCAAATCTGTGGATCGCTCTGCTTTTGATGGAGGATTAGTTTATGTGGATTTAATCGAAAAATACACAGAGAAAAATGCCCATCTAAATTCCGCTAAAAGAATGACGAATTCAACTAAAGTACGGAACACACTGATATCACCAAAAAGTACGATGATAAGCATCAGTTTTTACGGTGACAACTATCATAAACTGGTGCTAATCATCGTACTTTTTGGTGATATCAGTATGTTTCGTACTTTAAGTGATTCTTTTAGCTGAATATTTTCTCAGTGTATTTTTAAAAACAAGCTTTTGTTGTATTGTCATCGAAATTACACAGGTATAACTTTTAGCTCAATCGGACATCGGGAAGTGGTTTAAAATTCAGTTGCAAGGTTTGACCTCAACATTTAAACATTGCAATTTAAATAGAAGGTTTAAAAAATGCGTCTAAATGGCTATACGATCTTAAATAGCTCTGAGATTAATTCTGAGATTTGTTTGTAGCCAACATAGTAATTAGATTTGCAGTGAAGGCAAGAGCAAACTATGGACTTAGCCTCCCTTATATGTAGAAACGTTAATTAAAATCTAAAAACAACCTCTTCGTTATTTTACCATAGAAACTAACGTGGTTTTGACACATTTTGTTATAATTAACATGGGAATACTCACGTCAAAATTAAGTAGTTTACTACGACTAGTTTCGATCACATTCGGTGACTTTCATCAGCTATTCGTTTTGCCACAAAAAACGTAAGTTCTCACTGAATTTTAATGACTAGCATATCTTACTATTCCTAGAAATTTAATAAGCCATATGGTGAAAATGTCTATCACACACCAGTTCACATAATTAATTATGGAACCGGAGAAACATTCAAGGGAAATCGAGACACTTTCTCTGAATTCCTATCGAGAGACATATTGGAATCGAGTCGGTCTGGGAAAACTTTTCATCTGAGTTCATGACACTTGAGGGAATTACGTCACATTACGTTTCTAGAGCTAAAGCCTTTAAATTCAGATATCATTTTTCAGAAGGGCCGACATGACGTCGAAGCAATCGAAATCGAAAAAATAATTACGTTAGAAACAAAATAATTCTAAACTAGCTTTTACCCGCGGCTTCGCTCGCATTGTTTTAATCTTTCGATATTTTTTTTGTATAAAATGTTTTCTTTATTACTTCTAATACCTCCAAGAATATGTGTACAAAGTTTAATGATGATCAGTTACGTAGTTTTAGCGTTAAGCGTAACAAACAAACTTACATTCACATTTATAATATTAGTAGGGATTTTCAATGATTGAAGAACATTTTGTTTCTGATTAAAAAGATGCGTTCTCAGAAATTAGGACATAACAAATTATTCAGATATATTGAAAGTAGCTATTTTTTAAAATTGAGCTTTTAGTTTTGAAGCTAACTAACTAGTGCAGGTATTTGATTTGATAGGTATGGACAGCAGTTTATTGATCTTTGATTTCAAGCATGTTAATTGGCTGCACAAATTACCAATAGCTCATGTATCTACCTAGTAATATGAGATAGGTTTATGATAGGTCGGAAGGTTCGAGACGCTTAGGCAGTGTTTGCAACTGTTTTGTGGCAGGGACGGTAATCGGTTTAGGAGGCGGCTGACAGACGTGCCAGGACTACCGGCCTGCTGGGCCGATACCGCATACCACGTGCTAGGGTTGCTACTCTTGTTTCTCGATACATTTGCACAAGATGGAAAAAGATAATGAGTATTGTGAAAACCTGTTTTTTTTTTGATTAGGTATTACAAAAGAGCAATGTTTGTGTATATGTTTGTAGAGGGTCCAAAACTACGGGTCTGATTTTAAAAGCTTTTTAATGCTATTGAGTGATGAGACGAGCAAATCGCTCGCCTGATGTTAAACGGCACACTTGCCCATAAAAGGTCTGTGCCACCCAGAAAAAGCAAGAGGGAGAGATATTTCAGCAATCAAAAGCTACACTATTCCCGAGTACTAAGGTTTATATTTTATGGATCTAAACGAGTAAGATCAGCAAGAAGCATCGAAGTTCCGAGAATCAGCTAGTAAATATTCTATAACCAAGAACTAAAATGTGTCAGAGCATTACCTCCGACTTACGTAACCTATGGCTATACTACTATGGGGTTTCGGGGAATTATACACTAGAATCACATACTCAATCGGTTTTATGGAAGCTACTCACAATTTTAATAATATCACAGCACTTCACTTATTCACAATCACAGTCAGAAGACAGGCGGCTTAGCCTTTCCCATCTTCCATCTTTTATATCGCCTTCGTATTATCACCGGCACCGCCATCTTGTCGGTGTTCTCACGACTCCCCAGTCGTGAGAGTGACGCACCATCCGTCAGCCAGCCGACAGTGGTGCCACCATCAAGACGTTGGGGGTTGCCATGCTAACATTCGGCCATCCGACCCATAAGTACGTCCTCGTACTTGATTACGCACGAACACTAGTTGCCGCCATTGCACCTGTGGACACT
The DNA here is from genome assembly GCA_949125135.1 of Alcis repandata. Taxonomy (NCBI): domain Eukaryota; kingdom Metazoa; phylum Arthropoda; class Insecta; order Lepidoptera; family Geometridae; genus Alcis; species Alcis repandata. The sequence goes on along the minus strand of OX421230.1, from coordinate 6,255,020 downwards.
TCACAAATCGCCCACATCTACCAATACCAAGAATAATCTTGATAGATAGATAAACTCTTTATTGTTTACACCGGACATCACAAATAAAAGGATATTTAGACTTAAGAACCAGTGCAAGATCTGGCGACCCCATTGCCAAGAGCGATCTCTTCCAGGCAACCTTAGAAAGGATGATACATATTGAATTGAAAAATGGGGTGTGCAGTATTAGATAAAAGTGATATGTAAACCTACATAAACTGCATATACTTAGACATACATTCAAAACAAACAACAATTTAATCAATCAGGAAGAATGATCAAAACAATTTTAAATAGGAATAAGCTTATGTTATAAAACTGATCGCGCCAATTAGAAAATAAAATGTGATACAACCTGACACCACAATTTGACTCAATTCGAATGTTTATTACAATCCACTCCCTGTTTGGCAGTTGTAACATATCCGTCCCATAAGCCAGAGCACCCGGGTTCGATTCCCGGTCGGGTAGATGTCATAATGATGAATTTAAATATTTGTTCTGGGTCTGGGTGCCAGATGTCCTTGTCCCTGTGCGTGTTCCATGGCATCCCCGACACAGAAGTCATCCTAGAAGGGAGCTATGAGTGTGAAACGTTTATTATTTATCAGTCAGTACGACATCTTCTGGCAATTTGTTCCAGTTATAGACCAGAGTTGTTGTCTTGTATAGGATGTGGTTTGTAGTGTTGGTCTGGGATAGTGCGGGCCATAGCAAGGTTTTATGGCGTCTGCTGTCTTCGACATCTTTGAATGTGAAATGTTTTGTATGTCCGTAAAATTATAGAACCCATTCAGCACTTTAACGGTTTCAATCAGGTCTCCGCCCAACTGCCGCTTCTCGAAGGTTGTGAGATGCAGTGCTTTTAATCTGTCTTCATAGGATTTGTGACATGGAGCATACGGTAGCTTTTTGTTGGGCACTTTTGAGGAGGATCTTTCTCAAAGTAGAGACTGCATACTGGGAACCCATACTTCAACAGTGGCTTTATATCCTATCGGATATATCAATCCTTCGTATCCGTAATAGTAGGTAGTTGTGTCGGAAGATTCAGATTAAGAAATATTTATTGAACTACTGATAAGTACCTTGTAATTCATAAGCTATTGGTTGAAATTGTCAGTTTACCCACATCGGGAATTCAATATGTAACTCGTACACAGTCAAATAAATTTAGTAGTTTTTAAAATAATAATAATTAACGATTTCCAATTCAATTTTAAATTCTATGCATAATATGTCAAATTATTTTAATGAAATGTCAATAGTATATACCTCGTAATATCATGTCAATAATAATTCCTCATTAAATGTCAAATTTTCAATTGTTTACTTAATAATATCATTTCCGTAGATTTATCTCTATCAAGTCTTAATATACGTGATTTAATAGCCACTTCTTCAGATACATTTTGAACTGTTTATGACATGGTATATGTTTCCATAATAGGCATTATTATTATTTGTTTTTTTTCAACTTCATTTGATGTGACATCGACCACCACTGAAAAGGCATATTGCTATGCTTATATTGACTGAAGATTTTACTGTCAACATTTGCCAGATGTGACTTCCAGTTTAGATTTGCATCCTTCCTCAGATTAAGCACATGGAACCATAATTGCTATTTGCAATTCAAATATCCTTCTGACTCAAAACTAAGATTAGGTGGTTACATTATTTTCGCAATTGCAAGATTGGCTTCATTATCAACGTTGTATATAATTATGAGTAGATTAGTTTACTATTAGACATTTTAGGCTTAGCATATGCTTTCCTTATAACCCTGTATAATAATGTTTTATTTTGTGAAGTATAAAGATTTGGAATATTTTATGATATTTTCCCCCAAAATGGGGAAATATTTCTAACCAGGCATCATTTCAAGAGTATAGCTGTCGCATGTGCGGCTACGCTATGGCTCCATCTTTAGGTAATATACCTATCTATGACCTAGAGTTACTCCAAGAAAATCCATCTGACTAACTTCGACAAAATGCATTAGACTGATGCTTGGTTGATATATAAACTTGACATCCGTAAACAAGACTAATGATTATGAATAAATTTCAATACTGCAAGGTATAGGCACATCTGTCTATGCTGCTTGCCTATCTTCAAATATATTATACATGATAAACAACAGACACACGTTCCTTGTTTTGTTAAAATCACAGTATTACCAATCTGAAAATGTATTCCGGCACCTTATGCTTCAGTTACGTGATTACTGGGAAAGAGAAAAAAAAAAGAAGAAATCTCGATGCTGCGAGCCACCACTTGAAATAAATATCGGCTTCTGTTAACGGCTCACATTATGACCACAAATTGTGCCCCAAAGTGACAGCCATTTTGCCCGATTCGACCCATGCAAGAGCACTATACGATTGATATGTTGAGTCCAGAGAAGAGACAGTTTACCACCTTGCGTACAAAATACACAACAGTTAACAGGTCCTCCAAGCAAGGGTTGTGCAACTGCTGACATCCAAGTCTAGTTGAAGAGACAAGTATATATTATAATTTGGTCGGAGGCAGCAAACGATTATTGTTTCCGTACCTGAAAACTCAAGCATTAGGTGTACAATTCTGCTAATGCTGAAACTTTCATTCAGTCACTTTTGAGTTTCGATGGTAATTTCCGTCTATAGTGAGAACAAGTAGACCAAAGCACTACTTTAAAAGACATAACGATTTTTAATGGCATGAGTGGTGTAGGACCTCTTAATAGCGCGACAATCTGCAGTAAGAACAAACATTTTTAGAGATAAGTTAGTGTGACAGTACCAAACACACACATGTAGGAATCCTTGTATATTATTTGACGCACAAATCATTATTATAATACGAGTATTTGCGTGTGGTACGCAACACGAAACATGAAATCGCTGAAATATCTACCCTAACATTATAAAAAGAAAGATTTGTGTGTATACTTATATGTAACGATTATACACAAAAACTAATAAACCGATTTAGAAACCACCATTAAAATTTTTTTCACCATTAAAATTCTACATTATCCCTGAGTACCCGAGTATACTTGACATCCGTGCAAAGCCAGGACAGGTCGCTAGTCAATTATAATAGACTTCAGCGCTTCAATGCTCTTATACAAACCCTTTTGTGTCCTCCTTTTAACTGCGTTGTTCTATCAAAGCAAAAAAAAAGTTTGATTTCTATTAAGTATTCGGTTCATAGAACAATAAAAAGCTATATGCGTGACCCTTTCAAAGTTTGGGCGTAGCCAAAGTCAGAAAAAAAAATGCGAAGAAAGAAGAAGAAAACCAACTATAACTTTAACCAATCGGCATCCCCTCTGAGCATATTATGTATCTTTGCCTCCATAGCAACTAAAATTTAAGAAAGACTAGAATACTCGCCGTCACGACGAGGAATATGTTTATCGAAATCACCTGAAAATATTTTAAAAACGAACTCGGTACAAGACTCGCTCACGACGGCGCTGGTCAACAAAAGTAAAATTATGTGAAGATCACCGCAGGCACCAAAAACCACAAAAACAACAATCTCGAAACGAAACGTTGATCTAAATAAGACGTGCGAGTGTAGCCCGATGCCGCGCGAGCGTCGCCCGGTGCTGCGCGAGCGTCGTGTTGCGCTGCGCGTGTGTCGCACCGTACTGTGCGGGCGTCCTGTTGCGCTGCGCGTGTGTCGCACCGTACTGTGCGGGCGTCCTGTTGCGCTGCGCGTGTGTCGCACCGTACTGTGCGGGCGTCCTGTTGCGCTGCGCGTGTGTCGCACCGTACTGTGCGGGCGTCCTGTTGCGCTGCGCGTGTGTCGCACCGTACTGTGCGGGCGTCGTTCCGCACTGTGTGAGTATCGCCCGGCGCCGCGCGAGCGCTGCCCGGCGCTGCACGAGCATTGCCCAGCGCTGCGCGAGCGTTGCCCAGCGCTGCGCGAGCATCGCCTGGCGCTGAGTGTCACCCGGCGCCATGCGAGCGTAACCCGGCACTGCGCGAGCATCGCCCGGCGCTGCGCGAGCGTCGCCCAGTGCTGCGCGAGCGTCGCTCTGAGGTGTGTGGGCTGCACGTGTGTCGCACTGTACTGTGCGGGCGTCGTTCCGCACTGTGTGAGTGTCGCCCGGCGCCATCCGAGCGCCACCTGGCGCCGCGCAAGCGTCGCTCCGCGCTGCGCGAGCGTAGACCAGCGCTGCACGAACGTGGTCCAGCTCTGCGCGAGCGTCGCCTCACGCGGCACGAGCGTCGCCTCGCGCTGCGCGAGCTTCGGCCGGCGCTGCGCGAGCGTCGCTCTGAGGTGTGTGCGCGTCGCTCTGCGTCCCACGAAGACCACGCTGCGGTGTGTGTGCGTCGCTCTGCGTCCCGCGAAGACCACGCTGCGGTGTGTGCGCGTCGCTCTGCGTCCCACGAGGACCATGCTGAGGTGTGTCTGCGTCGCTCTGTGTCCCGCGAAGACCACGCTGCGGTGTGTGCGCGTCGCTCTGCGTCCCACGAGGACCATGTTGCGGTGTGTCTGCGTCGCTCTGTGTCCCGCGAAGACCACGCTGCGGTGTGTGTGTGTCGCTCTGCGTCCCGCGAAGACCACGCTGCGGTGTGTGCGCGTCGCTCTGCGTCCCACGAGGACCATGCTGAGGTGTGTCTGCGTCGCTCTGTGTCCCGCGAAGACCACGCTGCGGTGTGTGCGCGTCGCTCTGCGTCCCACGAGGACCATGTTGCGGTGTGTCTGCGTCGCTCTGTGTCCCGCGAAGACCACGCTGCGGTGTGTGTGTGTCGCTCTGCGTCCCGCGAAGACCACGCTGCGGTGTGTGTGCGTCGCTCTGCATCCCGCGAGCGGCGTGGCATGTCGTCGTATCGTTGTTTATATCATCGCAGTGTATCGTAGTATTTCATCGCGGTACAACATCGCAGTATATCGTCGCAGTATATTATCGCAGTATATCATCGCAGTATGTCGCCGTATTGTTGTGAGTGACTACGTTGATTGCTAAATAGTCGTGTTATTAAGGGAGGGAATTGGGTCGGGGTGCGGGGGGGGGGTCTTCGGAGTTTGCCTCTGGCAAACCTAGTTGGCTATAAGTTGAATATAAGGGACAGTTCAAGACTTTCTTCAGACGAGTCCATTGAAACTGAAACATATTTATTTATTTGCGCAGACTAGATTATCCATCTGGCTGTCACTTTAGTAAAACAAACAAATTACAACAAGCTGGCCCACATTAATGCAAACTTTTAAAACAAAAGGTTTAGTTATGAGGGAATTTTACAATCCGATTTGCAAAAATCACACTTCCACCAAACAATTGTGCGTTATAAGGAAGATCAGCGCCATCTGCTTTGCTTTAACAAGTATCTAGACACGCGGTAGCGTGTCAAGCCAAGTTCAAGTGACAGAATTGGCGAGCAGCACCGTGTGTATATTACACGAACCATTTGGAGGCACTTTTGACCTCGTTTATTTCTACAACTTTGTTTGTGACGTAGTTTTTCTCTTATTTATTTTGTTTCTAACATTGTTCAATTTTATTTTTATTTTATTTTTATTTATTTTAACATTGTTCAAGAGTGACAGTAGCGACAAAATGACAGTGACAGCATGATATAACTTTTAGTTTTTTATTTTTAGTAGACGGTAGGTGTATATCATGCATGTCTTCAAATTTAAAATAATAACATCACTCGATCAGCCATATCGTGACCAAAAATGATTTCTATGCCAAAAAAATATAATTATGAGAGTTGGACAAGTGTTTTAGGTGATTATGAGCCGACAATTTGTATGCCCACTGGTGTATTTAACCGAAATACTATAAAAAGCTTCCACTGCAAAATTAGTGGAACAAGAAAGACAATATATGTACTTATATCGTCACGAAAAGAACTATAAAAGACAGATAGAGAGAAAACGATTATCTGCGTTTCGTCTCGTTGCGCTGCGTGCGCGTTGCTGTGCGTCAGACAGGTCGCCTTGCGTTGCAGTGCGCCCTCGCTCTGCGCCACCCGAGGGTCGCGTTCAGCTCGGTGCTCAGCGGGACTGAAACGCATATTTTTTTACGCAGACTAACTATTCAGGAGGAGAACTTTTATTCTTTGGGTCTAGTTGTGATCACTTAAAATAGACAAGGTACCCCACATTAGGAAAATAAACTTTGACAAGGCCATGTGGAATGTGAGAAACTGAGAACACAATACATAAATTGTTCGGGCACTATGTTAGGCCCTTTCACATAGTTTGTTTGTAATTGTTTACCCCATATTTTTTTTTTCTTCTTAAATTTTTACAAAAAATAAATAGTAGGTAAGTGAGCGTGGCAGGAACGAATTAGTAGGTTAAAAAAAGAAAGAAAAAAAAACCGCTCCTTTTTATCCCGGTTCTGAATTGTCAGAGCATTACCTCCGACTTACGTAACCTATGGCTATACTACTATGGGGTTTCGGGGAATTATACACTAGAATCACATACTCAATCGGTTTTATGGAAGCTACTCACAATTTTAATAATATCACAGCACTTCACTTATTCACAATCACAGTCAGAAGACAGGCGGCTTAGCCTTTCCCATCTTCCATCTTTTATATCGCCTTCGTATTATCACCGGCACCGCCATCTTGTCGGTGTTCTCACGACTCCCCAGTCGTGAGAGTGACGCACCATCCGTCAGCCAGCCGACAGTGGTGCCACCATCAAGACGTTGGGGGTTGCCATGCTAACAAATGCAATGCAAGTAGAGCCTTTGCACTCGTTTTTGTTTTAAATTTAGACCGGTAAAAGTGACGCTACAAAAACAATGGCACAAAGATTTAACCGTGTTAGGGGCAGTGCACATCACGAATTCCGGGCATAGGCTCCGTTCACACGGACTGCATTGTAATAACGCTGACCCAGGACGCACGCCGAGGCATTTTGTACTTATTTCGTTGAATGCTTCGGTAAATCCACTGTCTTTTAAAGAGAAGATTAGAAAAAATATGACTGTACTATTAATCTCGATTTCAAAAGACTTTCGAAATGAACTTACTGCGATTGCGTGTAAATCAGCAATAAAGGAAACAGTGTTAAATAACGTCGAGTGATTCAAACCAAGTTTCTATGCCAAGCAATGATCACACTAACATAGTTTTACTTACTGACTTCCATGAATATCTGATCCAAAATTCAAACAGGGAAAACTACAACAAGATTTTGCAAGCAACTTTTTTCCATTTCCTCTTCCTGATATTGCTGAGGCTGACAAAAACAGATCCATTATTGTATTTTATGCATATGCGCAATTCTCTATTATATTCTAGTTTGTAGGGGAGGCGCGGGTATACGGTTATCAGTCACCTTTATAGGCACTAATATTGACTTACGTCCGTGGCCGAGCCGTTTCGAGATTCTAATGATAATTGACGGCGTGGCAGTTAAAAAGACGGGTAGTCGAACTTAGATCCTATCGAAAGGAGAAACGGCACCAATCGAACCTACTCCACCGGTATTTTATTCCGTTTTGAATAAAAATATCATCTTTTTTCCTCATCGCTTTCACAAACTTTATTTTACCCAAAGGGTGCTCGAAGCGATTTTCTTTTTTAAAACTCCGAGGAAAATTTTCGAATGAGCAGCGTTTTGAAAATGACTGCAAATAGCCCATTTGAATAGTTAAATGGAAGTAGTCTGTGGACTGGCCACAAGTACTACACCAACGCGGCAAATTGAAGACCAACGTAAATAAAATATGGAACAGCTTTTGGTCAAAAAACGTGGCTCTTGCTTTGACGGTTGGATGTCTGTACTAGTATTTTTAGGGGTGACTTTTTAAAATTAGTTTTTAATATTCGTTCATCATTTTCAAAGGTATTTGGAATTATAAAAACCTATCAATGTCAATCACTTTCCAATTGAAATCTTTCATACTTTCACAATTCCACATTTTCCAAGACAAATCGCTCGTTGTTTTTCGTGTAATTTTTTCCGAAAACAATACAGTCAACAACGGGGTTTCCATATTGGCAACCCGGACAAAATCCTACAAAACTTAGTCTGATTAATCCCGTGTTTGGATTTATTGGTGAAATAAATCAATGTGGAGTGCGACAAACAAGCTGGTACCGGCTGACGATTTTTTGTCTTCCCCATACAATTTACAACGGCTCCTGACGTAATAACTTCGTAACTCTTGTTAGATGAATATTGATTGTTATGGGATTTTGGAAAAATTGGATTTTGAAATTGTGATATAGAAGCTTATAAGAGAGTGTTGTGGTTCATATGTTTAAGGCGTGGGTTATATTTCATGACTAAGAGAGTAGGACAGGGCATATTTTTATTATTGAGCAGAATGGTGACTTCTAATTAAACTATGATTTATTGCCAGTTAATAAATAAATGTTGTTAGTCGAAATTAATACTCATGATTTTAAGAAATATATGTTTTAAAACTCTTATTAAAAAAAAGAAAATTGTTTTAGTTAATACTTTAATTTCAGTTATAATATTATTCTAATAAAACAATGTTTTTTTTTTATAATCAAAAGCTATTATATTATATTCTATTAGAATATTCATAATAACTAACACTCTAGGACGACGGTATTATTTTTAACTTCCAAAACGCAGGCGCGCCCTTCATTATTGTTTCCAACATTATTCAAGCAATTTCATCGATCACTGACCCCGTGAAGTCAAAATTATTATGTTAAGCTAATTTATTCTACCCTCCTTCCACCCTTAATAAGTATTCACTGTAGAAAGCTTTTACAACACTGTTATCGTATACGGCAGAAATTTTGTCTAGAAGCCAAGTTTTGTAACACCTAGAGCTAACGTTTTATTGCTTGATAAAAACAGAGAGAAAATTTTGTCTCTTCCGTGAACTTTGCGCTGCGCTGGGGCCTTATTCTTGCATGTGAGATACCTATTATCTCGGTCACTGTCGCTCTCACTACGAATGTGAGGAGAGTGAGAGTGACGGAGTTATATCTCACTAGCCCGAACTGGCCCCCAGGTCGTAAGCAGCTGCAGTGAGAGTACTCTCAAAATAACCAAGTTTCATTACAAGTGACAACTCCGCTTTGGTTAGTTAAAAGAAAAGTTTACCGCTTTATTTCTAGGGCATAGTTTAGTTTTATTTTCGGTTGCTAACCGTTCTGTTTTTACCGAAGTTTCACAATTTCTTGGTAATTGAGGCTGTTGATAGAATATTTTTTGCTTGGAAACTATTAAAGTAATAATAATTATTAAAGTAGGTAAGCTCAAACTGAAACACGCAAATTGATTTCTCAAATGTTTTGGGTTGGTGTAGACTTTAAAACCTCACCTTTTCCTTTTTACTATTTTTATGAGTTTTGTTTTTCCTCTCTAACTAATCTTACTGCGGAGTAAATTTCAGCATTAAGTCGATACTTAAATAACAGTATTTCCGCCCTATTTATTTAACCGTTTACACGATTATGTTTTGATTGCATTCATCCCTCTGCCAATTCCACTCGATAATATCACTAAAAAGCCTGATCTTTCAATATCCTTAATTCAGGAAATATCCCATACCCACATGCCTAACGTATCTCCCAATATCGTAAACATCAATAATACTAACTCCCCGCCCTAGAGGCGGCACGATTTTATTAGACAAAATTCAACCCGAATTTCCCCATAAAAATAAAGTGCAAATTAAATGTCACTTGCAGCCATGGGGTTCATCCTTTAATATCGACGGTCAACGTCTCTGGGTTTTATAGACATGGGACTGTAGTTTGAATGTGCGCACTCGTTTTAGTGTTGTTTGTTAAAAGATTTTACTATACTATAATACTGGCACAGTAGTAGTATAGTAACAGGAGTAGTTTTTGTCCGAGAACTCAAAGGATGGCAATATTTTTCAGATGTGGGATTGGTAGATAGGTATAGGTACCTACGTTTTTGTATCAGAATTTAAAAGATAATATCTTATGTATGTAGAAATCGTTTAGTCGAAAACTGAGCGCTTCCAATGTGTTCACGCTCACATGCAAAGTAGGTACGAGTAGGTGTCAATACACAAATTGGTCGTCGGCATTGTTCGTTCAGTCAAAAGCACGCACACAAGTAAAGTGTTGTTGAGTAGAGGGGCGTTCATTTTTAAGATTAAATGAACTTATCGTACGTGTGATGTGCATTGTGCATGTACAATTGTACATTGTACATATGTATCTAAGTTACATTGTGATCTCTTACTACCGAAACGGTATAGCTGTGTTTAGATTACAAAGTATCGTTAAAGGTATTGTCTTTTACATATATCCGAAACGTTACAAACTATTTTTCTCAGAAAGGTTTCGGTTTTACTTTTAACAATTTTTTTGTGGTTCTATCGAAGCAAATTTGGATTTTTTTTCTAATTTAATAGTTTGCTCAAAACAAAATTTAATTACAATTTGTAAGAATCATTCAATGAAAAAGTGTAGAAAAGGCTTCGGGCCGATATTTTTTACCTCGGAAACCAATCTAGGCGATCAGATAGATGAAAACCTTTAGAAGTAACAAATGTATTAGATATTTTTCAGATAAGTAAAGAATGTTTTAATCTCAATCGAGATTTAGATAGAACCCAGTCCTTTTTTATGAAGAAAGATCCTTTTAAGTAAAAAAGGTTTTTATTCCAACTTTAAACGCATTTTTCTTTGGGTAGTTTTTTTCTACGCAAAAAGTAAAAAGAAAAAGTATTAGAGAAAAAATTGAATAGGCCTGCGTAAGGAGTTTATTTATCTATTTATCAAGAAGGTTAAATTTCTATTAATTAGAAATCCAGCATTGCATGTTCGGTATCTCACCTCCCAAAACCCATTGAAACCGTAAAAATAAACTTATTTGGCACTTTTTGTCGATAAAGATCAAAACCGTAACTTATTTTGTAATTTTTTTTTATTTGGTTTTGTTTTATTTATTTATAACAGCACATTTTAAACAATCATTGCCTTAAACCCCAATCGAATTGAATTTCGTAACGTCAAATTTGCCGATCCGCTACCATACCTGCGGTTCTGTCAGACATACATATTCAAATAGTCGTGGTTAAACTTAAGCTGCCTACTCAAGGATTGACTCACTGACATAGTTTAATTAGGCGTGTTGCAACCGACGGTTCAACAATACAATGGGACAATACCCTCCCTCTTTCCTGGGTAATAATGAGTAAAAGTTACATCACGCCAAGTGCTAAGTTGAGTTCGCATGTTTGCACTTTCGAGGCTCTCCTTGTCTCCAGTCCCTTTGTTTGTTGAACGTGACTTGTAAATATTTGTGAAAAGGAAACTATTTTGCACTATGGTTATCACACAGCTACTTTGTCACGCAATCGCTTTTTCTGTGAGAGGGTTGGAGTTGGATAAATATTTTTAGATTCGGAATCTGTTTCTTTTATGTTGCTTTGTTGTAATATTTTGTTAGTTTATGCTCATTTAATGATTCTACTCAAGTAAAGTGTCCAAACATAAAAAAAATTGGAATGTTAGATTTCGGAGTCACAAATTTTAAACATCGTATTTTAGTAGATATTCATTACATTGGATCTATACAAATACCTAGTGGTAAGTATGGTAGTAATACAGTAGTAACTAATGTCATGTTTTCAAGTTCTCATCGAAAAATCTGGAGAGTCCTTCAATTAGACTTTGCAGTTCAATTAAATAAACGAAACTAATTCAAATCTTTAAAAGTTAGAAAAAACACATTTTCGTTTACACACTTATAGCAAATTTCCGGCACACTTTGTATAAATTCACGGAAACGTCAGCTATTAATTATGTACTTACACTCGAAAAGTTGACCCTCTCACCAACTCTGCTACTCCTGAAAAAAAAGAAAAGTAATTAAGTCCCCCGGAGTGTCGTTACGTGGCAGACATTTCGGATGAGATTAACCCTCAGTTATAATTTACTTAGAGGCCCTAAAATAACAAGATGTGAACAAAATACGATGAAATTTACTTCTACAGGCAGAATATTTCATCTCAAGAAGTCGGAGAGCCGAACTAAATTTTATGACAGCAACAATAATTACGTTACCTATTCTATCGTACTAATTCTATTGATATTATAAATGTGAATAAATGAGTTTGTATCAGATGTTTGCCACTCAATCACGCAAAACGGCTAAACAGATTTACATGATATTTGGTATGGAGATAGCTTGTAACCTGTATTAACACATACCTATACAGTAGGTACGCTACTTTTTATTCCGGAATATTCAACGGTTCTTGTAGGATAGCGAGTGATACCGCGGGGCACATGGTTTACTACAAAACCAAATAACATAAAAATCTATTTCAAAAGAAAAATATGGACTCTTATTTTTGTTTTTATGTAGGTAAATGTTTTTGAATTTGTACCAAGAAGGAAACTTAGACAAGAAGCACCACAATGCTGAACAATGACAATACATATCAGAAAACGTTTCCCATGACATTTAAAGATTTACAAACAACATTGTCTCTTACATTGTCAACTCTTACTAGAAGGCAAGTATCGAAAGTGAATTTCTTAGAAATGCTTCATCAACCCAGCCTGCTTTCTAAAGAAAATGTGACATCGTCATTACGTTCAATTTTCCCCGGCTTCGCAAACAATATTGCATTAATATTGTACCCTGTCACTTTGAATAAGCTGCCGACTTAAACGTGGTTAAGAAGTTCTACCCCTAGAGTTATTTCAACTTTCATTGGAATACTCCGCTTCACAGTCTATCCGTGTTCCAGAATTATTGGCTACAGAAACTGTAAACTTAATCTTAATAAATAATTATGGTTCATTCTCTAAATAAATGTATCAAAGTCCTGTCCCTTATTTAGATTTGCAACATTTTATACCGCGCCGTGAACGAAACTTGTTTTTATACACAAATATGGAATGAAAAGGTATAGGGCATTTGCATAAAATGTTGTCTGGATGCTTAAGCTTAGACTAACAGCAACATCAGGGTGTACTTAATCAGCGGTACAAGGAAAAGGCGGTCTGTACTCATATCTCTGATAGAAAAACGCCCTCTCGCTTGCCAAGTTGTAATAAGCATAACAAAAACCAAGATCTCATTCGTTTCACCTAATGCCTCTGCCGCCAGAGATCTCGCCTACACCATAATGTTCATAATGTTCGTAATACATTACACAAATGAATTCGAAGCATGCAAGGTCGTGGTTCAGGAAATTATGGTCACGACTGGCATTCCATCGATCAACTCTATTACAGGTTCCATGGCGAATATTACATACATTATGCAGCGTGAGGAAATCCTGTAACACTCACAGGTGTTTATTACGCACAAAAAAGATTTATTAACTACCAACTCTATCAACTTAAACTCAAAACTTAAACTTATCTTGAACTTGAATCAAAATTTGTTTATAGTCACGAATTTGTCATAATCTTTTTAGATGATTAATTTTATCTCTATTTAAATGGGACTTAATTGGAATTGTAATTAAGTTGGAAATTATTTACGTGCGTAATTCGATGTATCCCCAGCGTCCATTCGTCTTCCAAGTAATTACGCAGACCTAATATTGTGGTGGTATCGAAGGCTTAGATGCAATCAAGACAATCGACAATACGCCGTGAATCATCAAGGACACAGACACGACGTTCGATCTCGATACATGCAATATAATAGAGATAATTCTCGACACATCGAACAGTTGCCGACACAATCGGTTTCACTGTCTATCACAAAACATAGCGCTCAAGCTAGTACCAATCTAAAGCACTAAGAATTAGAGCCCAAATTGAATCGAAGGGATAGAAGGACACCTTGGAAGCTTTGATTAGAGCTTCACATCTCCGAGCGAGCTAAACACATTTGAAACACACCATCGGAGTCCCTAACAAAAGGCTGCTAATGAGGAAATCGTGTAGGTACAGCAGATTGAGTATCGACATTGTTGATCGAGTGAAAGTAAGCGAACAACTGCTAACGAATATGCTCATATGGAAATAATTTGGAAGAAACACGCAAACTTCGGAGAAAATAAACGTAAACACACCTAGCTAGGAGCAACATCCGGAAGGCACGTTTACGTGTTCAATGTGTGAGTACGCAGTTGGTAGGAATGCGAATTTAATTTTGAGTTGAACAAGTTTGACTGCTCTCGCGTTACGTTTGGTCTTTATTTCTTTGTCTGGAATATTGGCGTAGCTACGGAGCGTATCGAGGGATCATCTTTCAAAGACTCTGATGTTATTACTAAAACGTTTTAGCTTGTTTCTTACATTGATGAACTACAAATTCTGTGCCAGCTGAAGTAGTTTGGAGGCTTTTAAGGATATTATTCCGTTAAGGTATTCGCATAATTTAGTCTTCACAGAGCTATAACTTCGCAGACTAATAACTTTGCAGGTTAGGTAGGTACCTATAGCTACACTTTGGTAGATAATTGACACTAATTTCGCAAGGCTTTGCCTTCGCAATCAATAGCTCTTGTGAGACATGTGTTATTGTGTATGTGTAAATATTGTAAACTGCACCTTAGTTTGGTATGCAAATAGAAGCTGTATTTGTGGCTGCTGATTGCCTCACGTTTACTCATTACCGATGGTAGGGCTATTAGAACGTTAGCTAAACTATTCTACTCGAAAAAATTCAAGTCATTTTCCATTAATTAAGCATTTTTTTAGTTTACAAAATGTTATAGTAATTACTCGATTAGTAGTAGGTATTTTGTTTGATGTAACATGAGAAATTAGAAAAGTTGTGAAGAGCAAGATCGAGTTCATATTGTACAAATTTTTAATGAAATTTAGTTTTATTGATAAAACTACTAGTTTCTACCTACCTCTTCACATTTATGGTAGAAATTCGACCTTATAGTCGTAATTGTCTAATCGAACTTTTTTGCTTGTCGTTTTTTTATCTAGACGAAAGTTTTAACTGAACTAACTAATAGATAAATTTTCTGCAAATTTATTTCATATATAAAAGTGGCCTCACTTGCTATGTGGTATGAAAGAAAAAAAGAAAAAATGGCCAATGTTATTATCAAAATTGTGTAGCCAAATCAATCTCACCCAAAACAATTCTCAAGCCAAAACACGAGCTAAAAAACTCAATGAAATAAAATAAAAATTAATTAACTAAACATTCCACGTAGGTACTAGGTAGTCATTTCAAAACATCGATCGCGTAATAAACCATTCCCGTCCATAAGCATCCGTTACCCACATCTCAGTTAACCAATAAACCTAGTGGATAAAGCTTGGGAAATTTTATAATTGCGCTAGTTCAACATGCACACGTTTCACACGAGGCAGTATTACACTAAGTTGCGCACACTTACATAACAAATTGCTCCATTGTTAACTTGGATAGTCAATTTTGCACGCTGTTGCAGAAAATGCGCTTATCTAGACT
Organism: Alcis repandata; assembly: GCA_949125135.1. NCBI lineage: Eukaryota > Metazoa > Arthropoda > Insecta > Lepidoptera > Geometridae > Alcis > Alcis repandata. The sequence continues at coordinate 6,239,660 of OX421230.1, read as the reverse complement.
ATATCTGGGGAGCTTGTGTTGGTAAAACTTTAAGGGCTTTATACTTATGAGCGCTGCCAGTTAGGTGACGTAGTCAGTAACTGACCGTGCGCTTGATTTTAGTATTGCGCATATCACAATGAGTGCATTTTCACACGTACCGGTTGCCGGGTAGCCGGCGCCGGTTACCCGGCGGTGAAGTGTATGGGCATGGTACATAGCTTTCACATGTACCGGCGTTATTTATCCGGCAGGCGGGTACATTTGACACCGGGTATCCGGCGCCGGCTACCCGGCAACCGGTACGTGTGAAAAGGCACTGATGGTTGTCAATCTCAAAGGAATCTGTAAAAATTTAACAATTTTTACTAATAATTCTTAAGGCGTAGGATTTCCTGATAAAAAAAATCCACAACAATTAATACTATCTATCTCTATTTTTAAAATACTTAAGGTTCTACAATTTTCTTCTATTCAAGAATGAAGAACAAAATTTGACGCAATGTTTCTGATATTAATCGCTAACGATCTTTCTGTCTTATATTACAAAAGTAAGATTATTAATAGATATTTTGATACCGTTTTGTTCGTTTATTTCCTGATCCGTACCCCTGGTAGATAATTCCTCAAAGCCGCACGATACATTTGTTTCAGCACGGATGATTTACTAAATACACCCTTATCGGAATAGACACGGCCTCTTGATACTTAGGCTTATGTTCACCAAAATTAGACACGGCGATTATTTATTTAAGCGATGGTTATCATTTACTTATTCAAGAATTATCAAAGAAAAAGAAGAAGTCTGAATTTAATTGACTTGACGTTTTATATTTCGGAACGCTTATTTTCGATAACTTTGATCTCCCTCAATTTCCTACTCGTCGTTGTGCTTTCGTGAGAAATGTAGAATTAAATTTTCAAGACGACTAATTAAGAATTTTAACATTAAGAATGGTGTTGTATTACTGTTTTATTGTTCATCTTGCAATTTGTGTGAATAATAACATGACCTAATAACACAAACAAGATATTCAAATTTCATAAAAATAAGTACAAAAATGTTAACTATAAAATAATGGTCCTTGAAGATTGTGTTCCACTTTTTTCTATCTCAAGTAAGTACTAAATTAAGTAAAAAAGAGGCTATATTCTCTTCCAATACGCTAAGCTATTAGACGAGCCATCTGGCTTCTTGCCATTTAGAAGAAAAGTAATCTCGATCCTTTATACAAACGATTTTCGTAACTTTACGACATTGATAACAACGTAATCAGAATTTTGAATAATACAATTTTATTACAATTTTGAATAGGTATCGTTAGGTATATGCTTACCAAGGTTTTACAAAAATTGAAATAGGTAAGTAAATATAATTTCTGTCTCTTTCTTTTCTATTCGATACTGTGATTTAATAAATAATTTTGAAATGGCAAATAATTAATTTAAAAAATATATTTAAACTAGCTGACTCGACAGACGTTGTCCTATCAAAAGCCATTGCGTCAATTCTATGTCAAATGTCAAAAGTTTCATTAAAAAAGTTTACATTGTCCAAAGCGCTATATGGTTTAAGTATTTTTAAATTTTCTAATTTTTCATGTGTTTTTACAATAAATTGAGATGTGAGCTATCCTACGAGTATGTCCTAAGTTAGATCGAACTGCACCCGGTGTGCAAATTTGATTGAAATCGGTTAAGTAGTTTAGGAGTCTATAGCGGACAAACAACGTGACACGTAATTTATATACATAAATTAAGATGTAAAGTATGTCTGTCTGATATTTACTTAGGTATGGACCCAAAGCGAGTCTTGGTTTTGATTTTCGTCTTCTTTATTTGTCTAAAAATAAGAGTGGTTTAAAAAACAAATAAGAAAGACAGTCACGGTCAAATAATAAGAAAATAACATCAGTTTTAGGTGGTACGAAAGTTCACGGGGTCATCTAGTATAGCATAATAAAAATCTACATATTAAGATGTATTTCTATTCGCGGTAAATATATTAGGTACTTATCTACATATTTACGTAATACTTTTTGTATGTTTGCAAGAAAGGCACTGTTATCGGAAGATAAAATTCACCGTTCCGCTTTCGTAACAGCCCATGATAACTTATTCGAGAAGCCCATTTTGGGGTAAATTTATGGTTGATTTAACTCGTTTTATTCCGCAAAAGAACTTTCTATGGTTGTCGATGTATAGGGTAGATAGGATAATGGTGGTACCGGTTTTGAGCGTTATTTGTGAGTTTTCCTTTATGGAAATAATATAAGTAGCTTGAAAGGTAGATACTTATACCCATTACAAAAATGTAATAATTTTTCGATTGGTTTTAAATGATATGCAAATCAAACATACAATTTACGACTGAACTAAGTAATAGAGCTCAGCTCAGATGCATTAATGAGTGTTACATAAATACACTCTTATTTTTTTTACCATAAAATACTAATACAAATATATATGCAGAAAAAAGTACGTCCTGTCCCGCTCTGCTCGTGTATCGATAAAATAATCTCTTCGAAATCCAATATCTCGCAAATCAAAACTCCAGAAAAGTTTACGCTTGGCCGATTCGCTTTTTTCCTACATTATATTTATAAGTCTTCGTAAGATCTGGGATACATTGAATGTTTTCATCCACCGAAAGGCACCTAATATGCTTAAATATTTGATCAGTACTTTAGTTTCGCTACACCCAGGGTTATAGGTTACAGGGCTCTATTCTTGCGAGTGAGATAATATCGCGGTCTCTGTCGCTCTCATTAGAAATGTCATGATAATGAGAGTGACCGAGACTATCTCGAGCGCCTAAGAATAGGGTCCCGAACTAAGATTCGTGTCAGTACTTGTGTAGAGGTATTTCACGCTTCGCCCAATTTTCTTAAGTTACGATAAGAAATGTAGTTAGAGCCTTACTTCGTTTTGGGTGTACCTAAATATTGTATTTTTACACGATTATATAAAATAAGTGTTATGTTTTCATGGCTCATAGATGATGCGTGTGTGGTATCGCTGGAATCTTTATAGTATCCCGACTTCCCGAGTTAGGCAGTGTTTAGAAAAAGTTAATATAAAAAATTTATGTGTCGTTTGTATTAATGAGTTTTGTTTTCAAACGGTGCATGCTTAAACATTAGGCAAGAAAAGTAACTGATAAAATAATTGCTTTAAAAAATAAATTGATAAGTCGACTTTCACGCACTTTTACAAAACATCCGGAATAATCCGCATCCTACAATCAGTCTTTCATCTTTGTCTATCATTTCAAAAAATATCTCAGCTCAAATGTCAACTACATTTGAATTAGGAATAGTTCAGTCTAGTGAGCCGTGTCGCTTGCTTGTCTATACTAATATTATAAAGAAGTAAAGTTTGTGTGTTTGTATATTTGTTAAATTGTAAGGGGTAATCTCGAGATCTACTGAACCGATTTTAAAAATTCTTTCACCAATAGAAAGCCACATTATTGCTGAGTGTCATAGGCTATATTTATTATCTGAAAAAATTAGACCGCATAAAGACGCATTTGATCTACGTTTATCCCAAAATGTTTAAAAAATGAATGTCTACCCGTGCGAAGCCGGGACGGTCCGCTAGTTGTATATAAATATACAAATAGGTGTACATAATTGAATCGGTTCGTTTGCGACTCTTGTCACGCGCCGAACTTGTCGGAATACGTGTTTGGCAACCGATCTCTGCTATGCTGTACAGTTATCGGCGAATCAATTATTGACACGTGTTTGATAATAATCGGGCTAGTTTTGTTGGCTGTTTGTTTTGGTTCAAATAATTTGGTATTTAAGCCAATCGCTTACGTTCTATATCTCACTGACAGTTAGGTTTTTCTCAGATCATTGATGAAGGTTGGCAGTCAACTTCTTAAAGCTTCTTTATGCTTTTTTTCTTAATAATTAAGCTCAGATACACTCAAGTAGAATAATTAAAAGCTTTAGCAAGCACTGCTTAGTAAGCTCAAACTTTAATTCCGCAACTTCATCGAATCTCGCCTTAACAATATCAGCCTACCTAAGCTCGTAATTAATTAACTATGCTCTCTAATACCGCGAGCTGATGCATTAAATCGCGCCCATCCGCTCTGGCTGCATAGAACCCGGTTTAATTGCAAAGAGCACCGTCAGCTAAGATTTACCAATTAAGGGAATCGGAGGCGGAACCAGTTGCCCACTCAGCGAGCTCTTTGAGCTCAGTCGAGCACGGCGAGAGACTGCAACCCAGGAAACTAGCTACGTATAGCATCCCTCTACTGGCAACACCCGAATGTGCCACAAGAGGCCCGTCAATGCAAATAAAAACAAAAGCGGCGCGGTAGGTATTCATTTTTCGAACGACGAACAATTGTCTGTTCACTGCTCGGTTAGCCCCCTGTATCGATTTTTCCAATATTCTCTACATCACTGGCTGAATGGACAAAATGCCAAAGAAGTTACAATGAAGAAACCGAGACAAATAAATCGGAAGTCGTTATCGCGGCGAGAATTTAGACTTGTCGTAAAAAAGTTGCTGCTTCTCGAGAACAATAAAAACTTTTTACATCAATAACTGGTGGATGTACTCTTGGATGTAATTTGATGTAATTTACTGCACGCACATGATAGACATGCAAAAAAGGGGGGATATTTGCATGTGAAATGTGTATATTGATTATGTATGGAGTTATAGACGTTTTGTAGATAATCTTAATATATATAAATCTCGTGTCACAATGTTTGTCCTCAATGGACTCATAAACCACTTAACCGATTATAATAAAATTCGCACACCATGTGCAGTTCGATCCAACTTGAGAGATAGGATAGTTTAAATCTCAAATTATAGTCGCAATTTTAATTTATTGCAAATTATATATATACTGATAATTTTTACTATAAATTGACAAGTTAGCATCAACATACTACGGTTGCTATAGTTACGCAATAGCATTAACTTTTGACATTTGACATAGAATTGACGAAATGGCTTTTGACAGGACAACGTCTGTCGAGTCAGCTAGTATTGATATATATTAAGCTTATAAATTCATTATTTGTACCTGCCATTGTATTTGAATTGCAATTTTAAAAATTAATTAGAACGCAATTTTTATTTGGAGAGAGAGGCAGAGAATGAAACGAACAATTCCGGAACGAAATTCACCAATAAGAATCTTCCTGAATACTTTCGCAGTTTCAGAGCTTGCACAGTAATGAGATCAAAAGATTTCTTTCAAACTTGTTTAAATAAGAAGACTGGTACGCAATAAAAAGACAAAAGGGGAAGAACAAAGCAGAGGTAGATTAAACAACAAAAATAAATAGGCGTCACGTTTGAAAGTGATTCTTTAAACGGCTCAGTTCCAAAGTTTCTTGGGAATAACATTCCACCCTAGCAGTGAATCTTTGCCGGGTCGAATAACAAAAGTATTTTATCCCTACATTTGTTCTAATCAGACATAAAGAGTGGCATGAGGTCTCTGCGGAAAACATCCAATTAAACCATGAAGGATTGCAGCCGATTGTGATAGCAATTGTATTATCACGCCGATTACAACTGCAGTGAAGAGCTATTTCTGTTCAATAAATTACCTTTGAACTCTTTATTTTAGCGTTTTATATTATCATTTTATATTCTGAAGTAAGTAAGTATAACATAATCAATAACTTGGCGGGTGACTGTTCAAAGCTTTTTAATTTTTATGTTTAAAAATCCATTTAGTTTTTTAACTGAGGTTAACTTTGGCTGTGTTGGAAACTTACCAGTTCAAAAGTTATAGTTCAAATTAGTTTTTTAATAATAAATTCATTAATACATACATAATATATAGTAGGTATATGTATTAAGAAGTGCTTAGTAATCGTCATATTTAATTACATGGAAAGGTTTAATCAATTAAAAAATACAACTGTCTATATCACGGTTCATGAGATACAGCCTGGTGACAGACGGACGGACGGACGGACACCGGAGTAAAGGGTCCCGTTTTACCCTTTGGGTACGAAACCCTAAAAAAGACACGACGCGACTTTCCACGATGTTTCTTTAAAAAATAAATAATAATAAATACACGTTTCACACTCAAAGCTCCCCACTAGGAATAAATCCTGTGTCGGGGATGCCATGGAACACACACAAAGACAAGGACAACTAACACCCAGAACAGACAGATATTATAAAAGTTAGGTCATATGACTTTTACATTTTGTAAGCAAACCAAAACATCAATTATGCAAATAAAAACAAACAAACATCTTGAATTGTTTCAGAAGTGGACAGGAGACAATGGCATGACAATAAACAATAGATATCCAATTAAAGGAGCAGCTTGGCACGATGGCCGGTCGGCATTACGACCGTCCACCAGTTATTATGTTTGCTCGGTTTATCGTCCACTAACACATTGAATTCTAAGCGGGTATGAACCGAGCTTACCGACTTTGATATTAAAATTTAGGAATTGTATGAGGACGGGAGAAAATCATTGACCGTTCTAAAAAGACTGTGGTAAAAAGCGATCGATGGCTGCATTCTGATTCACAACAATTACTCTTTTTTTCACAATAAAATATATTCCTAAAGTCCCCATTGACCTGCCCATCAATGAGGAAGACACAGATTTAAATTCTTAACATCCCCAATTTGCCTAAAAGAGACCGCTCGTAGCGTTAAAGCAGTCACTTGTTGCACAAGTTTTAAGCGTTTTTATCACTTTGCTAGTCAATAAAGAAATAAATCAATTTATCTATCCATATGACTTTCTATTGACCAACGTGATATTTAGATTGACGAGGTTCTCCTGATGAAGATAGCCGAATGTGGTTGAAACTAGTCCTAATAGATGATTTAATTTTACGTGAGTATTCCCGCGTTAATCATAAAAAAACGTTTCAAAACCACGTTAGTTTCCATAGTAAAAAGATTTGACTTCTAATTATCTCCTACACTTGAATTCATCACACACTATATCCTTTATTCACTCGTTTCCGCTACAAGGCGCGGCGTGTTTGCACTAGGAGCTGGACGCTGTGGTGTCAGATACAGGTGTCGCGATGCAAAACGCAATAACCCTCTGTCAGTTGGGGCCAGTTTGCCCCCAACAGTTTGTGGTGCAATCCTTGAGAGGAGCGGATGGGAATAGCACACAGTATGTGCGACTAAGCCCCGATTGTAAACTTTACTTGATTTTTGTTTGGGTTTGTTTAGACCGCTTAGACATTATTTTATGGCTTGTCTTTTTTCCTTTTCAGCGAAATTACATGATTACTGTCACCTTGTTTTCACGTCTATTTGTATCACCTTTAATTGCTCACTGCTGGACAGAGGTTTCAATCAGGAAGCCTATTCGCACAGTACTTCAAGGGAAATCAATCCCAGAGTCTTCAGGATCGAGATTGACTCATAATCATCAAAAACATAATAAACAATATGATACATGTTTCATTAATTCCTACTAATAATATTATAAATATGAATGTGATCATAAAACTTTATCCTCATATTCTTGGACGTATTAGAAGTAACATAGGATACTTAAAAAAAATTGTTACGAAAGAAAAACATTTTTTGTCAAAAAAATTATCCCGGAAATTGACCGCAGGTGAAACCGCGGGCACAGCTAGTGTTACATTATAGAGTGTTTCAAAATAATGTTTCACAAACAGTATTAACTTTATTATTAAGATGAATCCTATTAATTAAGGTACAGTTTTCAATTATTTCGAATGGACCACCAGCTACTAACTTATTATGTCAATGTTTAATGAAAAAGCTGCGAACAGCATTTCTGTTTTGCAGTTTGGACGCCATCCTTTTATGTGCCAAAGCTCATAACGGAAATTTGTGTAGCAGATGCACTTCGGCGGTGACATGTTGTAACCAAAAGTTGTCAACAGGGTTGTTGACAATCGTTCGACAGTATGATCTATATTGCGGAATACGGGGAGCAGGTAAATTTTATGTGGATATGTTATAGACCCCATTGGCACAGGACTGAGGCAGATGGCATGGCGTGATAGAGACAAAAAATCCATATTCTAGCTTTGTTATTTCTACGCGTGGATAAAAATGATGGAAAAGCAATTTGTCCACGACCCGCGGTAGGCCGCCAGTGGGATTTATAAAGCAGTGGATCTTGATAATAATGAAGATGAAGTTATAGTATACATAATAATATAACGTGATAAGATGATATCAAAATTGGTTATGCTTGAATGCAGTTTTTTTAAATCAGGGTATTGTAAAGAAGATATTTAAAAAATGAATGACGTCATGCAAACGATGCGTTTTACCTTTCAACCAACCTAAGCTGTTCATCATCGTTATTACCTTACCCTCATCCAATTAAGTAGGGTGAATACAACATGTTTTCATATTCTATTTCACTCCATTGGCCATCGCAGTATCCACATAGCATATATGGCTCCCTAGAGCTCATAATTAATTTCTTCTTTCAATTAACCTTCTCATAAACATTCCAGAACTCAGATAATAAACACCTATTAAATTATTTATGAAATAAATAACATTGAAATCAACCGACAGTTTATCAGAGCATGATCTGCACTTTCAAATTATGAAACAATACGCGCTAGCCGGGTAAAACCGGTTTTGCCCAGAAAATTCAAGTTCCGGATAAAAGTGTCCCTCGCTTGAACATTGCACTGAATTCCCCTTTATAGTTGGATCGTTTTATTTGTTGGCGGGTATTTTCCGATCCCTATTCACATGAATCAAACCGAACCGACTCATTTATTTGAAACGCAGTGACAAGATACATCGATGTATGTACAAACGTATCGGGAAAGGTTTTGGGTGAAATGTCGTGTTTAAATTAATTCTGTAACAAATTGGTGTAATGTATTCTAGGAGTAGGTGGAATCGTTTACTACTAAGCAGTAGCTTTATTGTGTAAGTGACTGGTGAATCGATTTCACATCATGAAGCTTGGCGTACTTCTAACTTCAACTGTCATAACGAAGAAGATTCAAATTATAAGTCAGTTAGACAATAAGGCCGCTGTTCTTGTTTGTCTATTACCACCTGCAGCATAAAAAAGTAAACTACATAATCATATACCTATTTATATTTTTTTACTTTGAGAACCTTTCCAAAATTATTTAAGTATTATTTTTTTTAAACCTTTAACATACTCATTCATTCATTATTCACTTGTCACCCACCCAGTTGTAAGTTTTTTTAAGTCAAGTTTCTAACTCATCCAGAATTCAGTTCAAATCCGATTGGAAAAATAACATCTTAACAAAATAAAGCACCACTATAAGGTGCCTAAGCTTATAAGTTGAATTAACACTGTACACAAATAAATTCCCATCAATAACGCTGTTTCTTAGAAATTGATGAATATTCAATTCCTTTCATCACCTAAAATAATTTTCCTTAACTAAACCATGCACAAAGTTATCAAGATAAATCTAGGCAACTTCATTGAAATTTATGTTGCTTCGCAAAGGACCTCAATCCCATTTAAATTTTAATTCCGAGCACTACAAAATAAATTAGATACAAATTGGGTAGCCTCATTTACAAGAGAAACTGAGAACCCGAACGGAGCTATTTGCTTCATTTTCCATTTAAGAACCTTGTTTTATAAATACTATCTTATTTCATTAGCCTAATGAAGAGTGTTCGTGTAATTTAATCCTGTTTTCTAATTAACACCGCGTAAACTTCGGCGTATAGATAAGGTGGAAGCCTCAATAGTGTCTTCTTGGATACACAAAGTTCTTAAGGAAGTATAATACGCAAAACTTTTACTTGTTTGGTCACTGGATATAGGCAAAGTTTCATTCCTGTTGACCGGATCCTTGACACGTTAATTAGGTGAGTATGTGAGTATAAAGAAGTCTTGTTGTCTCGCATAGGAGCCGCTACAGGAAAGAGAAAACAGTCTGTAACTCGTTGCATTTCGAACGTGATTACCGATAGACTTTTTTCCAAAATTAATTAAAAGTCACAACGGAAGCCAAAGCTCGGGGTAGAACGAACGTGCTCAAAATACTTTCCTACTTTCCCCTTTGTTCTACTATTTTTGTCTGGACAGCTATTGAAATAATTCCCTAAAACACCACTTAGCAAGAAAAATGTGACGCGAAAATGTCAACTACTTTCAGCTTTAGTTTAAGGGACGAATGCAGACAAGCGGTTGGCTTCACTGAAAGCACTTTCTAGATTTACTTAAGCATTTAAACGCTCTGCATCAAATTTAAAATATGAATCAAAAATTAGTTTATGTCTGCTAATTAACGATGTCTCGCCACGCAAGTCAGATTTTTATGTTGGATTTTGAGAACAAAAACGTCTGCTGCTACATAAAATCGAGTGTTCTAATAAATTAGAAGAGACTAATTTTCTAGTCTAAAAAGCAGTATAAAAGTTATAGTTTAGTTTTAACGAATCACGCGTCACGGTCTGGCGGCTGCCGACATGGAAGCAGCCGTAAAACGCGCCATAAATAACAATAATTCACACTTTTACAGCTATTGGACTAGCAACAATAAAAATCTAGCTTAAGTTTCCTTTCTTCAGGCAAATACCAGTATGTATTAGAAATAATTTAACTATAAAATAGTTTCTCCTGCTGAAAATAATTGAACCTTCATTTAATTTTCTATTTTTAATTACAGCAGTCTAAAACAAGACATTAGGACAAACTGTCGGAAATAAGAAAGAAAATATAATTATAAAACTCAGAATTTTTTTTTATGGAAAATAATGTTGGCTAAAGCTCTTCTCTTCAGCATATTTTCCTTGCATGAATATTCATTTGTTCCAATTTCTGTGGCCCGAATTCCGTCCAGGCACTTTTTAAGGGTGAATGGATTTCACAAAGTTTACCTACATTTTTATTAATACAGAATGGTTGAGGGAAAGTGGCATAATTCATACTTACATTTATATCTGGATGTTTTCCGAAGTAAATCACGTCTTGAGACCGCGCAAGATTGTGAATTACCTGAGAAGGAGAAGTTTCTTTAGAATCACACAATTATGGACCTTATAGCCACTAAACTCTAATAAAACAAATGACACTATCCAGTTAGACTTCGTTGGTGATTTGAAATCGTAATCAGTCGTAACTAATGTGTAAACGTAAACTAAATTGATTGCATCCCTTCCATAAACAAATTATAGCGTTGCATATTCGACTCGCAGCGTTGCGTTGCGGTGACTGCCGCTGTCATACAAATACAATACAATTCATTTCACAAATTAATCTCTAATTACTATTGTTTACAGAAACAACATTTCCGATATCCGAAATCAGAATTAAAGTGACGAATCAAAATGAAATTTACAGACGGTAATCTGATTAAAGCTCAAATTGGCGCCAGCCCGCGATTTCCATCAAACCAAAATATTGCATTTAAAATTTTAATGAGTTGGTAATATGTGCAACTTTTAATTATGAACGGGCGATGACTGCGCGCGCTCATACGAAATGTTACGTAGTATACTAATTGTGCTTGTACTGAAAGCTGTGAGCGTGCATGAAAGGAATTTTAAGTCTAGATTTTGATCTGTGACGTTTGTATAAATTGCAATAAAAGCATATATTAAAAAAGTGTTTTTTTACGCCTGGCAAGGAAATTTGCAGTAACTCTATTGGGAAAACAATAAAAGAGCTTAATAGCACTATTACGAACTAATTTACTAACATTGCCACCGGTAGTTCTATCTGGCAGCTATTTGGAATAGCCAGTATAGGCCAAGAACATTCATCTAGATAATTCCTGCCAAGTACCTAAATTAACACAAAGCGTATATCTTCGTGGGCATGTGTAGTGCTGAATCTGTGAGGATTAAATTCTAAAGCTACGAGTATTTTACTGCTTCATCTCTCTTCGAGACCATCCAAAACCACTATAGCTATGCTTAAACGGGCTTCAATTCCGTATCCATTAATATCAATAAAACATGGGCCGATGTCCGTAGCCTAACGTTTTAATTTCGCTAAAAGCGTACATCTCATTGTGGTCAAAGCGAAATTACGTCCATGATCCACGTATCTTTGTATATGGAACTTTGAAATTAAACTCTACAGCTTTGTAATAGAGTCTGTACTGTTGATGTTGTATTTTTGCGGGTAGTTTCTACGAAACCAATGCTCAGGTGGAGCGTAACGACCATTGTAAAGTTAAAGCGCGAGTCACGGTTCTTATGTCCATAGCTTCTACAGTTTCACTCTTTCGGTACATCATTGTTGTAAGTTAGTAGAATGGATCAATCTACTGATTGAGTTAAAAGCACATAAAATCTGATCTGATAGATCTAATATATATCTGATAGATCTGATAGATCTGTGTTTTTCTATTTCATTTTGAATCAAACAACAATGTGTTGGGTACTTTTGTAGCAATTCCTTATATTACGACATTATACTTGATGAATGAATACCGTTAAGTTTCTAACACAAAAAGCATTCAACGATATTATTCAAAGTACATTTTTCTACTGGTGTTTGTGTTTTATCTAACACCAGCAATCTCATGTCTTTCAAAGGGCTGTGTGCACTCGCAGATGAGGGGGCTAAATTTTAATAAGGGTGAACAAACAGCCGTCCACATAAATTAAACTACGAGACAATGTTTAATTTACTCTCTACACCAAATGTGTTTACATTGTAGTACTCCTTTTTCCCTAAAATGTACTTTATAACTGCAGTGTGTGTTGTTTTATTATTGAATTGAATTACTCGTATGAACCACTTTCCGATATTTGATAGAGTAAAAGTTTGGTGCAGGTACCAGTGTTACTCTGATGACAGTGCAAAAAAGCTTGTCTTTTCTTCTTTATATTTTTTCATTCATTAATTATTTAAACACCCTATATGAACTAAAACAGTATTCTAGTACAACTTTTAGCTAAGCTTTGAGCGAAAAAAAACGTCTATCTGTTGATAGATAGACGTTTTTTTCACTGGATAGCAAAATATCCCCAATAAATAAAAGTACGCAAATTAACCACATATTTATGCGTAGTAGTAAATTGGTATCATAAGTCGTTACATTCAGACTGCCCACATACATTCAATAATGCATTGAATAATCGTAAACTACAATCACTCGGAGCCTTCGAAGGTTGCACCTACAATTATAGTCTAAGATCCGGCTGCAGGATTAGTGCGTTCATCGGTTTTTTGCTGAAACCCGATTTTTTATGTATATTTATAATTAGGAGAATATATATTTATCAGGTTGCCTATCAAAATTTGGCCGCCAGTATTTTTAATTAAATTATTTGTAATTGATTTTTGGGAAAAAATTTCGTTCACTTGTTTTTTAAATAAAATAACGTCTACATCACGGCAATTTATATGAAGATTCAAAAAAATCACGGTTGCCGTTGCGCACTTGGCCGCACCTCTTCGCAGCCAGGTGTAAACAGGTATGATTTCGATACATTTATACGTTCATAACGTTTATTTATGAATTATATATCAAATTAAAGCTAATTTTTTTCTATTTATTATCATATATGGTTGCCTAATTAAATCTACCCGCAAATAAGGGTTGCTGGCTTTTAAAAATTATAAATATTTAAGGTAGAGTGAAAGAGAGTTAGCGCGTAACATCATTTGTCAGACGAGGATAGCGATTGCCGGCTGTGCTACGCTTTTAAGCCATTGCGCATGCGTCGAATGTTAGTGTTCTCAACCACCGAGGAGTAATAGAGACGACTTAATAAATACTCCAAAAAATGTTTTTCTTTTCAAAGTGACAAATTTAAAAATTACAAAAAAAAATATTTAATTGGAATGTTTATTTTTATGGAAAAACGCGGTAACGTAGTACAATCTAAAATTTTTTTTGTGATTTTTAAATTTGTCATTTTGAAAAGGAAGACATATTTTTTGGAGTACCTATTTATTAAGTCGTCTCTATTACTCCTCGGTGGTTGAGAACACTAACATTCGACGCATGCGCAATGGCTTACAAGCGTAGCACAGCCGGCAATCGCTATCCTCGTCTGACAAATGATGTTACGCGCTAACTCTCTTTCACTCTACCTTAAATATTTATAATTTTTAAAAGCCAGCAACCCTTATTTGCGGGTAGATTTAATTAGGCAACCATATATGATAATAAATAGAAAAAAATTAGCTTTAATTTGATATATAATTCATAAATAAACGTTATGAACGTATAAATGTATCGAAATCATACCTGTTTACACCTGGCTGCGAAGAGGTGCGGCCAAGTGCGCAACGGCAACCGTGATTTTTTTGAATCTTCATATAAATTGCCGTGATGTAGACGTTATTTTATTTAAAAAACAAGTGAACGAAATTTTTTCCCAAAAATCAATTACAAATAATTTAATTAAAAATACTGGCGGCCAAATTTTGATAGGCAACCTGATAAATATATATTCTCCTAATTATAAATATACATAAAAAATCGGTTTTCAGCAAAAAACCGATGAACGCACTAATCCTGCAGCCGGATCTCGTACTATTATGTGCATCCATGTTTATGAACGGATGAAATAACCATTTTGCATTTATATCTTCGAACAGCCTTTCGATTTGCAAAATCAACCTTTATCGTATAAAACAGGATGAGTCTTTTTTTGTTATTATTACAAGTCTTTGTTGTTTTGTGTTTTTTTTTTGGTCAAATCTTACAATTGAATACTGAACCACTTCCCAATGTCCGTTTGAGCTGAAATCTGATGTACCGGTGTAATTTCGATGAAAGTGCAATAAAAATAAATTCTCGTTTTTATTAGAGTTCGCTTTCATACATATTACCTTTCTTGATGTTTTCGAGTTAGGAAACATTATAGCAAACGCACCTAAAAAAAAAAGCTTTAGTTGTCGGAATATCAGCTTATTGAATTTATTTATAGATTTTTATAAGTATTCGGTCCAACTAAACTATAAATAACTATACTAAACTCAGACTACAAATAACCTTCTCTCAACATAACAAAGCCATTTCAGTTCCGCAAAAACCAATTCTGGCGAAAACAAATCTCCAAGCCAGCAGTAAAAATCTTAATCGTCATAAAAAATTACGGCATAATAATTATTAATTCATTAATAATTCTTGTAGTAGGTAATAATCTGATAGGAAAGTTTTAATTTAATTACTCGCTTAATATCCCTGTTTATGGTTATCGTATGCGCTCCAATGGGGAAACAATTTTGCTGGCAAGTTTTGCAAAGCTGGGGCCAAGATAGCAATCGAATTTGAAGTTCCACCCTTGAAAATAAGTAGCACATTTTTACGCTTAAAAGTTCACCAAGTCTACGCTGTAGACTTATTTAATTTCAAAAGTCAAAGTCTGAATCTTAAGCAGACTAATTTTATTTTTATAAGTAAAAATACGATTGTTTCGTGTCCTTTCTACAATAAAGACTTATTTTATTGGTGATAGAACAAATTTCTTATTTGTTCTAATCTTCTCATAATTTGTGTCAAAGTTAAGGAGAACTTTCTTTAAATATAAATACTAAATGTTTAACCTTGACTACGCCCTCTAAAAAGTTTAGTACAGTTTGTAGATAACTATTTTCTCGATAGACCAGACTTAGTTCTGTTTATTGCGAGTACTTATCATAATTTTCTCGTTTGACTGTCTTCAATTTGTCTGAGCCGCTTATCTGCTGTATTTTGTAGCCCTTAAATAATAAATACAATAAAATTGTTATTATTAGCAAAAAGTTTATTGGAAATTGTCTAGTTTCTTTAGCAACTCATCCATTTTTTCGTTGTTTTTCATCCTTTTTTTTCTTTATTCAATCCTACTGAACTACTTTTTTCATCACGATGATTCTACCGAGTTGCGCATAACTGGGTACCAACAATACAGACAAAGACAAATATAGACAGTCACACTACCATTTGTGTTATTGTGAGATTGTGACAATGTAAAATCATTACAGTGTAAACAACCCAATTAAGATCCAATCAGTGGCTACCATTGTCTAGTTTAATTCAATCTTTAATTATCGCCCACAATAGCAGCCAAATGACCCCTGTCTATAGTTTAAGGCCGGAATTATAGTTCGGTGTACAGTAATCAAACTGTTATCACAGCGACTGTATGACGCGCCCCCAAGATAAACAACGTAAGGCCGGGGTTTCACGGGACGAGTTAACTTTCTAATTAATGTAGGTAAATTAGGTATCACTTTTATTTGAGTGTAGATGAAATTTAAATAAAGTTTTATCATAATAGGTATACTACAGGGTATTAAGAATTTAATCATTGAATTGAATTCAGAACTAAGAAATAATATTGATTAATTGTAATGTAGTTTATTATACATAGGTATAAGGTATCTCCATACATTCATCTAAATCCATACATCCGTTTTTGCTTGATTCCGTAACGAACATCCAAACATACAAACTTTCACATACGTATTAGGAATCATTATATATATATATATATATTTGTATTATCAAACTCAATCTTCTTCCATTTCAAACATAAAAGCCTAACCAAATGATTAAATCCGAATAACTTGTACTGTGCACACGGTCTTTAACACTATACACCCATAAATAACCGGCAGCGATTAACAAACCAATGGCTAGTGCGGGCTGCAGGGAGGCAGGGACCGTAATATATTCACAGGCTGATCCCAATTTGTCTGACCTAACGCAATATTGGGCTGACCCGCGACTGAAGTTTGCATATCTGTTCCAGCCGGTGAGACTTTAAACGGCAGTTGAGCTGGCCATTGTTGATGGCGGATTCTAATCT
Organism: Alcis repandata; assembly: GCA_949125135.1. Lineage (NCBI taxonomy): Eukaryota > Metazoa > Arthropoda > Insecta > Lepidoptera > Geometridae > Alcis > Alcis repandata. Next base: position 6,222,944 of record OX421230.1, on the reverse strand, counting down.
CGGACGCTTCGACCGTATTGAGGTGACACTTGGACAATATGCCTCGTAACTTCTCTATTTTGACCTTGTTTAGTTAGCTCAAAATCTGGTTACTTAATCCACTTCGAGTACCATTTTTACAAGGTTTTATTTAACTTACAGTGTAACTTTGTATGTTTGTGTCAAATCTTGGAACCTAAAATAAAACCACATCCTGACGTTAAATGGAGCTGACATTTTTGGCAAACCTGCATAACTTCGATTGTAATGCAATAAAAGCTTAGGTACGTTTAATTATTTATTTTAATACCTTGTTTGGTTTAAACCGTAACAGTGTTTGAAACGCTAGACAAAATCGTAAGAATTTTGAATTTGTAATTAAATTGTGTATAATGCATTATTGATAAATTGACTGCATATTATACATGTTCGCTCGATTCACAGTACATATGTGTAATGCATTACATTGCAATGTATTGCATTGTACACTTGCACGGTAAGCCAATGAGTAACTCGCTTCTTTATTGATTTAAGTATACGACCGTGGTTATGTTGAAATCAAGCCTGTTTAAGTCCGAATATTTATGAATGGTCGTGTAAAGTAAATAAACTACGCGTAGTATAGTGTCAGAGTTATTGTTTACAAAGTTTGTCATAACTGTGACTTTGAAAAAACCCAAGCAGAAAATGTAATTGAAAGTGAAATCTTACCCAACACAAATGTGAAACCAATAATTATCATAATACGCCAATTAGCAAATACAATTTGGGTTCGGAATGAATCCTAACATGTAATAAATCGGCTTCGAATCTAATGATATTATATTTCAAACTTCAACATTCTGAAATTGCACTGAATCCAAAAGTTAGAATTTAAGCCTCAACCTCATTAGGTAAATAGCCCTTATTACGTACCTTTTGTACGTTTTACGGAGCTTCCATCTCATAACTAATTATGTTAATATCCATACACAATACTCGAGTGCCTATTGTACAAAGTTTTAATCTTACTGAACCCTATTTCGTGTTTAACGAGTTTTCGCCCTAACCATAAAAGCTCTCTAATTTAAACTTATGATAGGTTTTAGGGCAATTTTGCCACCGGCTCTGTCATATCTATCACCTAATGTGGTTAAAAAAGTACGTTTTGGATAGTAGGAATATTGTCACAGATTTATTGTCACAGTTACATTTAGTATTTCAATTATACGCCGACAGTGAAAAAAGCCTATGTGTTATTCTAGAACCTAATTTATCGGCATTCCAAAATTCATGAACATCTAAGAAACTTATTGAGATACTTAATAACAAACTTTCACACACACATACTATCTCATTCATAATATTAGTTGGCTAGCATAATTTTTAATATTTAAATGTTTATCACAATTATTTTTTTATCAATAACCCGGATTTCAATAATAAACGCCGAAATTACTTACAGAAGCTTCGCGCACAAAAAAAAACAACGATATATATATGCACGAAATACTGATCATGCGAGTCGTTTTTTCTCCAAATAATGTGGGAAGCATACATAAATTGCAGGGCTGGGTACAAATTGCGCGCCGGCGTAATGTATTCCTGCGTCACGTCGGGCGTCCGCCAGTACGAGTGTCAGCTGAATTCGACTAAATGAAACTTCCTGCTTTTCACACTCATGCTGCCTTTAATCAGTTTGAATTAAGTTGCAATTTGTCGCAGGTGCGCGCTATAGCTGTGTGTTCTGTTCTGCTCGGTTAAGTTTGGTTTCGTTCGTCTTTTAGATGTTAAAAGTTAAAGTTTGAGAGAGCACTTTAGTTGACATGCTAACAAAGATTAGGTTGGTGGCTTGGTAGTGACATGTTTAGGGTTCTAAGAAAGCAGAAGATTGATCGCAACGTCTTGTCTATTTTAACCCAACTATCTATTGGTTTTCTGAGCTAATAATTAGGTACAAATTAAACGCGGCAATTAAAATGTTTGTATAAAAACTTTCTGAAAGCAATTGCATCCCACAATACGTTCCGGAAACACTGTAATAAAACGGATTATATTCCCTAGTTTTGGTTTTAAACGGTACTTAAACAGTTCATAAATCAAAACGATATGTCGTCGGAATGCCCGTGTTTCATCGGGAGCTCACCGTGAAATATTGCCAGGATTACAGCCACTTGGCGAGCGTGGAAATTTGGTGAAAGATGGGGGCTTGTGCTCTTCATCTTTTGAAATACTGCTACAGCTACATCGTTTAGTAAACGTTCATAAATGTGTATGAAAAACAATGTGAAATGATATAAACAACAATTTGTTCAGAATAGGCATTTTAACAGCTCTTTATTGCAGATTTAGGCGTTTTTAAATGTCATGGACAAAAGCTCGACTAAATAATAAGTCTAAAAAATGGTAGAAGTGTTCATTAGAACCAAAAAAACATAATGCCGGAACAGAAAGAAAATTTAGCCAACTAAGTTATATCTGGACAAAAAACGTTTCACTAATGAAAGAGAAAAAACTATTAACCATTCAAAGCGAAAAGGGCTTTATTGTTCGCTAAGGGCCGCCGCGTGGACTTTTAATTAAAGGCCTCTTCACATTCTCCATTTTTACAACCCTAGGTGCACAAATGGACTAAGTACCTACAGTTTGCACGACCCAATGTCTGAATAACCGTGAAACAATACCATGGAGTACAATACATTTTACGATCTATTCAATCATTTTAGATTATGTGCTATTTCGAATCAAAGCATTTTCGTAAATAAACTATTTGATAAAAATTAAATTAAAAAATAAGTATTTATAGTCTAATTCGTTTTCACTTAAATAAAATCTTTAGTCTAGCTCCAGAAGGCTAGACCTAATAAGATCTTAAATTAGATTTTCGTTTAAGGACAACATTTTTAAACCCCCGTTGGAGTTCGAAAATAAATATGCAAAGATTAAATTTCGTTGTTTGTCATATTTAAGGCAATAATTTTTTTGTGTCTTTTACCCACCTTATTCAGCAGTCCATTCCCAGAATCCGGTTATCTTGTTTCAGGCGAGTTTCCACTTTATTTTTATCATTTCCGTGATAAAATCATAAAAACGCGAAACAAAGGGAGGCTGGATATTTTTAAGAGTAATTTCATTTGGATATTGTTATCACCGCGGGAAGCCTGTACTTCCTCTGCTCCAAGTAAATTGAGCATTACGCGGAATGCCTTCAGTAATTCCGGGCTTTTTGGGATTTAGTATCGACGTTAGCTTGAGAAATTTAATCCTGAAGCTGTTTCAGAGACCGTACTGCAAACTCTTAACTGAACTGAATCGACTTGGCTTTTGTCTCGCTCTGCCAGCTAGAGAAAAAGAGAGATCAAAGCTAACGCGGTTCACTATAGATAGACTTGTGCAAAAAGATCGCGGTAAGATTCTGGGTATGCTTTGAGTTGTATAATCAGTGTTTTATCTCTTCATTAGAGCATTAAATTATACAGACAGTCAATTTTCAGTTAAACAGCATAACTTAGACCTTCACTTTGCTTGTTCAAAAAGTCTATATTTAGAAGTAAAGTCTTTTCATTAGGTTCTAAGAAAACGTTAAAGAACAAAAGCTTTTCTCGAACATTTAACGTTTTTATTTCTTCCAAGAATATTTCTGATAAAGGCATTAAAGTTGTTTGACAGGAGTTATTATAGATAATAACGTAAAAAAATATAGCTACTCAGATACCTCCAAATTTCGTATTCATTTCCAAAAACAATTTCAACCGATGAGCTTTAAATAGCTAGTTGCTACACTAGAAATTCCTCTATCCATCAATACCTATTTCCCTGCAACAGAATAATTTACTTTACGGGCTGTTCACGTTCAATCGGATCGCGACCCAAAATGTCAATGTATCGAATTTTCGGATGCTCAATCATTCGCAACGTTTGAAATCCATTCGGACATTTTGGCAATAATCAGGGAAAATTTAATTACGATCGACTGTAGTGCAAATATCCACCCTAACGTATGGTAGGCATATGTAGATAGTTGTAAACACTCACTCTGTGATGGGTTGCGTACAGTGGAACTTGATAGATACATTTATTTAGAACTTTAACACAATGTTGCTGCACGTTGCAATGACCTCGTGTTACGTTTGGTTTTGTACCCCATTATTTAACGAAGATATATTAGAGTATTGGGATCAGGGTTCAGGACAGAAAGCATAATTTTCTTTTTTTTAAAGCAACTATTGCAAATTAAAATGCATGAAAAAAAATCTAAGAAAACTGGCTTCAAATTGTCATTCTTATTAATTACTAGCTGCGCCCCGCGGTTTCACCCGCGTTTTCCGGGATGAAAAACAAGTACTTCTAATACCGCCAAGAAAATGTGTACAAAGTTTCACGGTGATCCGTTTAGTAGTTTTTGGGTGAAAGCGTAACAAACAAACAAACTTACATTCACATTTTTTATAATATTAGTAGAGATTGTCAATAAGGATTAAGGACTAAACGTTTTAAAGCTATATCTTACTAGCTTCTTTTCTGCTATGTAGATTGTAGAGCTTAATTCACCTAGGTACATAAAAACATGAGTAGGAAATCGCATCTAAACGCTATGAGCTTCCACTCCATTAATAAGCGATCACAAACATTTGTCCCCGCGGATTGTACAGAGCTTAATATGGCCTGAATTGAGTAGTTTGTTGCTCAGTAATAGCCGTTTAAACTCAAAGAGATTTCGAATTGAAAATTAATTCATGAAAATGTTTTTGAAGTCATGATAAAAAGAAAAGGTACGAGTATGTAGTAGATGTTAGTTGCTGTTAGTAAGTAAAAAAAAGAGAAAAGTAGGTTCTAAAACATGACCTTATTCTGGCAAATGAGATATTATCTCAGTCACTGTTGCTCTTATTAGAAATGTCATGAGAGTGAGAGTGACGGAGATAATCTCGAGCGCTTAAGATAGGCAACTGGCTTAGACTTAGGCTCAGGGTAGAGCAGACTTGCCAAATAAAATAAGGTTTGTGCTTTGTAGCAAGCTGACTAAGATGATGAAGATGATTATTACCTTGATAAATAATATGTCAAAATCATATCCAAGAAAAAAACCCACAGCAAAGCATAGACGCTGTTTTTCTGGTATTTTATGCAATTTCTTCATATTGTCAATAAAATCTACAGGCAAAGTCTAAGAGCAAAATACTATAAACATTCATGTTTTTAGTAACTTTAATAAAACTTTGGCTTCTACATTTCAGCTTCATGATCGTATCGACCCACCGGTATTAAGTTTTCCCCCTTGTCTCATATAGGTTGTATATGGGCCCCAAAAACTCTCGCACGAAAATACCGCCATTCGGGGAGCGAAACCGGAAAGGGTGTTGAGAAATTAGGCAATAATAATCTGAAATTCTATTGCTAAATTACGTTACCTGATTTTTAAACATAAAACGTCAACGATAGGTAAACACGAAATTATTGGACAGATGTCGATTCCAAAGTTATTCTATACAAATTGAAATAAAAGCAGGCCCTAAAATTAAACCCGCCATCAATCATACCTTCAAATACATAACAAATAACAAACAACTCAATATTACGTAGCACAAAAATGATATTCTATGGCGTTAAAGACCATCACGTGCCAAAAAATAAAGAAAATTGAAAGGAAAGTTTACTTTCACTAACTTTGTTAGTGGCTATCATAAATGGTAAATTTAATTTGGCCTATCATGTGAGTTTGAGACTTAGAAAAGAAGCAAACTTCTTACTCTGCTGCATAAAATACATAGCCATAGTTGGTATTTTAAAATTCGAGCGGTAGGAGGAAATAAGTGACTTACTAGGCTTTAAGGTCGTAGCATTACGAGTTAGAATAGCTTGCACCTGTACAGTATCTTGCATGGTCATGAGTTCAGACGTCTTTAGTGCATCGTTGGTTAATTTCACTTAACTCTTGTGGAGAGAATTTATGAAAGAGAAACTTCCTTGACTGTAGAGTCAGGTCAAAGAGTTAACATTAAGTATGGAAGTGGCATTCAATTTAGCTGTTATTGTCAAACGTGCAGGTATTTATAATTATATATTTCTGAAATATATAGACAATGTTTTAGTGAATATTGTACACATTATCATTAGGCACACACGGTACAACGGCTCTGTGAATTTTCACTCGGGTTGCGTCTTCAAATCAAACGATGGAAAGCAATGTAAACGCAAACAAGCAACTGAAAATTGCATCTGAAGTTTATTTAAAAAGAAAAGATTTACCGCGGTGCAATGTAGATAAAAATGCTGTTTTTCTCAGATTTGGAAATCCAAGTAAAAATAAATCGCACCTCTCATAGTCAATATTTATTTTTATGTCCGTGTCAGAAGAATATAGTTACGTGCATGGCTTATATCACAGCTTATAACTTATCACTTCCATACATTATTCGTGCAAAGCGTAACTACTATGTACTCGTAAGTTCGCAATTTGTAACACGTGAAGCCTCAAAACCACTTAACAGATTTGATTTAGGCGAATGCTCTGTTAGATGAAAGCTGGTTCAAATGTGCTATAAATACGACTGTCAGATGTATGCCATTACGCGAAACTGTAATCATGAATGTATGTAAACGGTAAATGGTATCAGCAGGCTGATTCAGCTATCCGAACATCGAATGTATTCGACGATTATCTTCGAAAAGTCTTCCGTCTTCGAAGATGGGAATTTTTCGCAATTCATATCGTCGGAACGTGGTTGGATTTTTTCGAATTTGTGTTAGATACCTACATGTCAAATCTCGAAAAGATTTGACACATTCTTTCCGAAGGCAGAAGACTTTTCGAAGATAATTTCGAATACATTCGATGTTCGGATAGCTGAATCAACCTGCTGGTGGTAAGTAGAAATCGTAGAAATCGGTGTTAATTAAGTTGTTCTAATTTGTAATCCAACTAATCTTACAAGACTGAAATTATATAATCTGTGAAGTTTTCATTTCAATCTGAAAGATGGTAAGTAATAAAGAATATTAATCAACCATGTTATTAACTTACTTCGGTAATTATTCGAGACCATTAAAAACATTAAATTCTTTTTTATCTTAAGTCAGCGATTTGATTTAAATTTATATAGCTTATCAGTAAGGATATAAAAACTGTGAGCATTGGCCCTGTAGGGGTCACCAACAACCTAGCATACAAGTGAGCTAACTTTAAACAACTATGGATATTTAGGCATATCAAAAGCCTCCGATTATCCCGAGGACTATCGCTTAAAAACTTACAGCAGAGATAACCGCTTCTAAAAGTTTTTTTACATAGGAGTTTTCTTAAAAAAAATCTTTCTTCCAACTACATTTTATCTGAATCGCACTCGCTCTGAAAAGCAAGCTATCAAAGCGTTGTTCCATTATCGGACTCAAGTTAGAACTACCAACAGTAAATCACCGAGCCGCTAGTTACAACTATTCCTCAGATATTATTTCAGCGTGGCAAATCTGTTTTAGTTGTCGGAACTTGATACCCGTAAGTCCCAATTGAAATTCAACTACCTCAATTGTATAATATCTCTGAGCAAAGTGAGGGCAGGCTTATAACTCGATTCGACGGTTCACTTACCTACTGTAGAGGTATTGAGATTGCTTACATAACTAAATTAAGTTGAAGTACACGATTCGCAGCCATTTCGAAGTGTCTATTTCCGATTTCCGGAATACATTAGTCCTTAATCTTGTTATGGGAATGAATTATGAAGATGTTTTGGTTGAATTACAGGGAGGTACGTTTTCCGGTACAGGTTTATTTGTCTTAGGCACCAGCGTTTGTTCGTGCATTTCCAACATTTTCGAAGATAAAAATCAATAGTAGGATGCCAAAACAAATTATAGTATTATCTTTAAACAAACATTACAAATGTATTAAAGCAATGTTGAAATTTTTTTGCAAAGGTGATAGAGATATTTTTATTTGAGCCACGAAGAAAATTGCCACAAAAGCCTACGAGAAAAATTTTCCTTTAAAATATTCTACTTCTTCATCATCGTAATTAGCTCGTTTTCGTTAACTACAGGGCCATAATCTTTCATGCCCGTCGATTTTTTATTTTTTAAGCCAAGCTCGGCAAGGACTTGCCCAAAAAGTTAATTCACTCTACGAACTTACTGCTAACATTTCCAGCCAGCAAAAAAATATTCGGTTTTACTTTTATTCTAAAATCAGAGTAAGTTACTGTAAACTAGTTTTACCTCTCAGACAGGTCCTGCTCCATTAGATTAGCTAGAATCCCCGACTCAGGAACAACTTCCCCAGTAACAGGTTCGAAGTATCTAATAAAACACAATTTCATTCATTGATACAAAAAAGCATCGACATTAGCTTACGCCCAGGAATCTTGAGAAGGGTAAGGATAGTGCTGACTCCTTTATTTCTTTATCTTTCCGCTAAAATACGGGTAAATAATGTGTAGGTTGGATTTAAGGAAAACTCTACGTTATTCGTTGTTAGTTGTAAGTTGTTATTGGTAAAGTGTTTCTTTACTGATACTTTCGGTTGATATTGTGAATAATCTACGAGAGATATTTATGGAAAGTACGTGACATTTTTTTGAGTGCGACTAAAATGAACTCTTACTACTTAACTCTCTTACTCTTCAACCTACCTTACTAGCAAGCCTCAGTAATCAATTTTATTCTTTGATCTTGATAAATGTTTATGCTTTAAAAATGTATCGTATTAAGTAGTTTAAAACTCACAATCCACATCATTGAACCGCGTCTGGACAAAATGAAATTTGCATTCGCTGCCAATAGCGAGATCTGAACGGTAGCAAGCACAGAAGTACCGAAGTGTACCGAAGTACTGAGGTACCGAAACTGGTCGGAGAGTAACTTGTTCGCTACAATCTCTTTGATAAACTTACCCGTGGAAGTTGGCTCGCACGGTTGTTTGCAAACTTGCACTTAACGTGCAGCTTAATTGAATTGTCCAGAAGTCAATTTGATTCTTCATTGCTCCGCTTCGCAGCGAGTTTCGGAGCTATGAATGCGAACAGTCGAAATAAGCTAGGAGATTATTTTCTTTCAATTGTGTAGGATATTTTGCAGGTTTTGTTTTTGTTTGCTCTTTCGTGACAATGTTCAATCTTTGGGGCGGTTTATTTACGATAATTATTTAAAAAGAAAAAACAGATATTTTATCCAAAATAGAATTAATGCAACAAAAATGTATGTTAACTATACTTAACTTATCTAAATGGTACATAACTAATATGGTAGTATGTGCCCTAGAATAGGCACTAGAATAGTAATCCGAATAATTATGATGACTTAAACGTAGGTAAATAGCAAAAAAGAAAAAAAAAAGTAATAAACAGGTTGGATGCAGCACTACGACATTAAGCATTGTAAACAATTTCAAGTGAAAATCCCAACCCTCAAGGAACGCGCCCTACACTACACTTACGCTGCGAGAATGTTTGTAAATACACAGTGGCATGTTTACTCATCATTACAGTTATGCCGATCATATCGTCAAATTAATGTAATTAACAGTGTTCAAATTGTTCCTTGTTGATTGTAATCGGTGTCGTTTGATAACTGACAAACACGCGAGAAAGCTGTTTGCGTCTAAACAATTAGCTAACGTTTGACTGCTTAGCGGATGATGTATTTGTATTTTATGTGAATGATAATGCTATAGTTAAAACAAATCTTGGTTTGTCACTCTTGAGTCTAGGAAGTTTTAAAATATTGAGTCTAAATAGTAAGACTGAGAAAAGTCTATTTTATTTACTACTAAGGCTAGTAAGACAGTTATTATTTAAAAAAAATATTTGTGATACCTACTTGTAGTACTGTGGCAGGTCTTCAATAATGTTTCAAATAATACCTTGACGTTTTTTTAAGGTTCTATCGGTAGAGCTCTCATCTTAGCGGCAGCATTAAAGCTCAATAGGTGGGCAAAATGTTAGAAAAATCAATAATTCGAAAATTAGTTTATATTTCAAAAATTAAAGAATATTGCGCATCTCTGGTTTGCTACTTGAACTAACACGCTGGTCTCCAAATTGATAATTTCCGGATGCTGCGTCGCCGTGCACATTGCACAATTGCACAAACACTAAGGCGTCAATAGGTCGGGTTTACGTTACTACAACTGCTTTTGGCAGGATTTCAACCGTGATTCTAAAGCATATCATTCCATTAATATTCGAGGATACTGCCAAAGCGCGTTGGCCGTCAGTTTGAATGCTTGCGATCAATTCTACAGAACAATGCAAAACTGTGATGCATCATAAATGTAGTTTTATGTCCACTAAAGCTTTTGTTGAGCTGGTTACGTTTTAAACACATGCAAAAATTGAATAACGTAATGTGAGATGTGAGGAACGAGGATGCATCGTCAACAACTTGTAAACGCAAGCTCAAGCCCAATTCAACGTTTAAACTCTTACTTATTTCCATGTCACGAAAATTTTAGGGCCGAAATAGCATACTTTCGTTAATTGCGTAGTCTTCGTCGCATAAATTGTATAAATAGATTTTGAGCCACCCAGTCTTAAACAAGATGTTGCGAGCGGCAATCGAAATCAAAAGTTGTATTTTAAACAAACACATTTTACACGCGCAATCAATGTGTTTTATTATCTATGACAAGACGATAAATCGCGCGTTTCTTCATAAGCGATATTTTAAGTACATTTTTATATCAACCGAAATCGTTGTACCATTTGAGTGAGCCCCTACAATCTCTGGAAAGACGATCCGTAAATAAATAAAGATGTAACAAGGAAACCGGATCGGATGGGATGTTTACGTTGTAAATAAAGTTGCTCTAATACCGGTGAAGTTGGACATCAATCACGAATTCATTTCGGAACTCCGCTCTATTGGAACTTGGAGTATATTTGTCATTGATTCTGTATTTAATTATCGTTTTTCGTTCAATTACAGTAGGTATCTATCTATCTATAAGAATATACAACAATATTATAGGTGCGTGTGACTAGGTTTGATTTGAGGATTCCTAGGCAAATGTGCTTCGTTGGAGTCCGCATCATTGCTTACTAGCAGGCGAGATGGCAGTCAAACGAAAATCTTCAACGACTGTAAAAAAAACTAATTACAACTTTGGCTCTAGATTCTCAATTTTATTTTGAGATAAAAAATTATTAATTATTTCATTTTTTTTATTATTTAAGGAAATGGAAAAACAATACGCTTGTAAAATAATAAATAAGTTCAATAACCTGTCATTATGAAATTTTGCATACCTATAGTAGGTAGGTACTTTGTCAAGGGTACAGAAAAAGTCATTATCATTATCATAGCTTGTATCATGGCGCGGATAAAACCGCGAGTCGCTAGTTTATTTTTATTTATTTATTTATTACGATACACCAACAGTAAACATATTATACGTTCTTAAATTATAAAGTTATTGATATCTACAAGTGTCAGATATGTTCACCTATTATAGGCGTATACATCGTTCACCATTAAAAGTGTGAAGACATTAAGGGTAACTAGGTACTAAATTAATAATAACAAAATTTTGACAAAATATGAATATAACAAAAAAATAGTAATAATTCGACTACAGAACTAGACGACTCTGGTAAGAGACTTCACAAGTTTTCTTTTGAAAATCATTAAAGAATTCTGCCACACATCAAAGTCGTCTAAGGAGACATTACAATCATTGTATGTGCGACATAATCTTAAAGTAGGAGAGTTGAGACCTAAATTAGTTCTAGCAGCTGGCCGCCACGCCAGGATTCGGGAAATCTTATGTCTAGGATACTGAGAAGGAACATGTAGAGAAATTTCTTTGACAATAGATGGACAGTCGGTAACATAATAATGTCCGCGGTAACATTTTTAAAAGGGCAAGTGCTAGGCAAAGTTATTTTCTTCGAATCATTCGTAGGTAAATAAAAACGACGGTAAAAAACAGGAAAATTGTGAAGATCGCTGTAGTAATAAATAAGCGCATGTTCTGTTTCCATTTGCATGTTACCCTAAAATGTCCTTGTTAAGTGTATCACGTACTCCATGTATTTTTTCAGGAGTATAATATTATGCACACCTCCAGATGGTTTCGTTCAGGAACTGAGAAAAATATCGTGAAACAATTTAATTCAAATTGGGTCATTTTTTTTTTTATGTTCTAAACATCTATTTTTTATTGCAGTCTAGTTTTAACGAAACAGATTTTAATATTTCTGTGTTTTGACGAAATAAATTGAATTGTGGTCATAAGTATAAACTGTACAAGTACATGTTCTGGTTGATCAAAATCTTACTAATATTTTAAAAGTGAAGGTATGTACGAATATGTTTGTTACTAATGAACTCTAAAACAGCTGAACGAATTTACATTAAATTTGGAATGAAAGTCGTTCATGGATTAACATATAGGCTACTTTTTATCCCGGAAAACGCGGGTGAAACTGCGAGGCGCAGCTAGTTATTTTATATTTACTTTGCGTAAGAAAACTCCGTGACCAATAATTACAGATTTGGAAATTCAATGGTAGGTCTAAGCAAGCTTTTCTATCAAAGAACGTATCAATTGAGTCCCTTCAGATAAAGATAAACCTACAAAAGAAAGAGGATTTCGCACGGATTTCGGATCTAAATTGTATTTTTCTTAGATTCTGTGCTACGAGATAAATTCAGAGATAAGCTTGTAAGTCTGTCGAATTTTATCAACAAAATTTGACGAGTCCTGAAGCATGTTTTCGCTATTTTGTACTTCGTTAACAAAAGTGATCTTCCTTGACTTCATTTAATGCATTTAAAATTGTTATACGTGCATCGAGCAACTTATAAGAGTAAGTGAGTAAGTATACCTAAGCTGGATCTACTTCGAATACTTGTGAGCCCTTGTTCAACTCAAACTGTTTTTTTTTGTTGTAACCTGTTTGTAACGCTTCATAATTTACTGTTAAAAGATACTATACGAGTACCTACTAGCTGACTCGACAGACGTTGTCCTGTCAAAAACCATTGCGTCAATTCTATGTCAAATGTCAAAAGTTACCTACATTAAAAAAGTTTACATTGTCCAAAGCGCTAAAGTTAAATTATGGTTTAAGTATTTTTAAATTTTCTAATTTTTCATGTTTTTTTGCTATAAATTGAGATGTGAGCTATCCTATCTCCTAAGTTAGATCGAACTGCACCCGGGCTGCAAATTTGATTGAAATCGGTTAAGTAGTCTATAGCGGACAAACAACGTGACACGTAATTTATTTAATTAAGATAAGTAGTTCGAGATATGAAAAATTCTAAGATGGTAAAAACTCACATTGCTATTTATATTGTCACGTCTGGCTTCCGCATATGTACCTGCTGTATGCTATTTTCAATTAGAGATTTTTTTTGTCATAATACTTAAATTCTTACAATAAGAAAGAAGCCATATAAAATATGTACCTATGATCACAATAACATAATTATATACAGTCAGAGATCACTTGCATAATAGACCGAACTAGCAACAACTTTTCTATTTTTATTTTAGCAACATCGCAAAGTACGAGTATATCATTAGCGAATGAATTAGTGTCTTGTATGCAATTATTAAGTCGCTCGCCGCAATTTATGTGTCAAATTACTTACACAAATCATATTACTTTGCTTACATTAAGCGAATGATTGCGACACATGTTTTGCTTCTTTTTTATTTATTCAGTAGTTGTCTTATTAGTTTTGTAAGATTGAGTGGTGTAAAGTGTAATTTTACGGTATGATACCTCTGTAAGTAGCTATTTTGTTACAAAATTGCAATGAACTTTAGTAATAAGCATACATTAGCAAACATTATGTAGGCATATAGAGAATTGTGTCTACTGTTTATGACTGATATAGCCTCGATAAATTTATCATTTACTCGTACTAGCTACCACCCGGCGGTTTTACTCGCTGTTTTTTTTACTTTTAAACCTTCTCTGAACTTTTACAAATATATCAAGATCAAAATTAGCGAAATCAGTCCAGCCGTTCTCGAGTTATAGCGAGCTAAACGAACAGCGATTAATTTTTAAATAAAAAAATAAATTTATACGTAGTCTACTTAGAAAATTATACATTATTTTATCGTCAAACAAAAATATACTGACATATTTGGCACTCCATAAACTCTGCTCTCGACATAACATTTAAAACAAACTTACGGCAAAAGCACAAATTCATATTTACTCTACGCCTGTTAGTTTATCTGTGTTAACTCAAATATTATATTAGAGCTTCGCATTTATATTGCACAGCTATTAAAATTCAAGTTTTTGTTTGTTTTCATTAATGTCACCAAACGCTTTCCATTAAACTATAGTTTATTCAGTTTATTTTTGTGTCAGGTTAGACGTGACCGCGAACGCGTCGCACTAGTAATCTCCCTGATGAAGATCACCGAATGTGATCGAAAGTGGCCTGAGTACCCGATTTAATATAACGTATTTTGTTATAACAAAATAGTTTATTTAGATTTGAAATCCAACGTTGTTGCGTTGAAAATTAATTCTATCAATTTCAATAAATCCTAATTCTCATTTTGACACCGATGATGGATCACCACGCAGAATGAGTAATCTCTCGCATACCACCTGTGGTTGTGATATGACAAACGTGCAGCCTTCACGCTTTACTGGAATCCACCATTAACTATTTAGAGTTATGAAATCTGGCAAATTGAGTTTGCATGCATTATGGTAATCTCGGGACTTACTTATCTACCTATACAGATAAATGTAGTTAATGGAGCTTTGGAAATATGTAGACACGGTTAGGCGAATATTACAGATTGACTGAGTTCAGCCCTGAGACTAAAAAGACATCAAAGAGATTCGGAACAGAGACGGATGCTACTAACACAGGATTGCGCATGGATTTCGGAATGTCCTAGCAATAATTGATGCTTTACGTTCGGGTTCGACGACATTTTGAATAAATATTTTTAATTTTTATTTTAGTGGTTTTGCGAACGTGTTTCAAGCCCGTGATGGTTGTGACTAAAATTGCGGATAAGAATAGTCCAAATCAGTGCTTGGTTTGTAGTCCAAAGAGTTTGTATTCAGATTCTGAAAAAGGTATGTGTTTACACTTCGTTATTTTTTATAACAAAACCAACCGATGAAAATTTAATTAAGGACTTAAACTCACGTTGGCAATAATTCAACGTCTGCGCGTATTTAACAACGCTTACAGAATTAACATTCCGCAATGCAAAACCTGTATGCAACTTGACCCAGTTGCCCTTGACATGTAGCAGTGCCAATTTGTTATTGTAATAAACCATTAAACTATAAGCTTTATGGTTAAAGAAATAAGTTTCAAACTAAGTTAGATACACAAGCTCAGTACAGCCTGCAGCTTAGCTAAGTTAATATGTACAGTTGAAGTGAAAAGCTCTAAAAACGAATTTGTACAAAATGTAGCTGCAAATTAATTAGCACAGGTCGTTCCCATCAAATTCTGTTTTGTCTTATATTCCATGATTGTTGAGCTTATCTCACTTTTCCTCACAACTGTACTGAAGAGGACGGCAGACTGCATCAAATATGCGTTAGGCCGTGTGCGCGAGAAAAACACCTTGTTCTCGCGAGCTTGTTGACCGCATAACTAACGTACTAGCTATTTAATGTAGATAATAGACGCTGTTTCACGTTTAATTAACTATTATAATTGGATACGTAAGTATCCAATTAAAATGCTTAGTCTAGTTTATCAAAGAGCCTGAGTTACCGCCATGGTTAGATGCATTAACAATATCGATGACCATTGAAGTAGACGTTCTAGAGTAGATATCACGAATTGGCAAACGTTGTTTAGTACGCTCTACGACACGATGGAGTGACGATATCATGTAGGTGTTGCAGTTGGCATTGGCTGATGGCAAAAAGTCGAGGATCGATCAGCATTTTTTTAGAAAGAGGCCTATATAATCTACTTGCACTGAATAAATTGAAACTTAAAGGATGATCATGACGTATTCAGTAAAAGTACTTAAAATGCATCAAATGCATTTTGATTAAATCCGAAATCTTACTTATTGCTGAATTAGAAATAGTTTGGCTATTTTTTTAGCAAAGTATTTTGTTTGATCATGGCTAGTGAATAAATTGATTCACCATCTTATCTTCATAACTCTCTTCAGTTCAAGAAGTTTCAATTTATTATTTCGACTAGAATTACTCGTCTTTGTAAATAACTGACAACTGAATTTCTCGCCGGTTGTCGTAGGACAGACGTACAGCCTAAACCGCAGGTTAAAACCCCGAACGAAACGCTTTGACTCCACATTCATTTTGCGAACCGCACGAGTGTGGAATTTTTTGCCTGAATGGGTGTTCCCCGATGGTTATAATATGGGTGTCTTCAAGTCGAGAGTAAAGGTATCTTCTAGGCAAGCGTGCTCCATCGTAGGCCGCATCGTTGCTTCCCATCAGGCAGGATGGCGGTCAAACGCAAGCCTATTTTTGAATAAAAAAAAAAGCTTATAATATATTAGTAACTAGTACTAGCTGTTTAGGCTGTAGGTCTGTCTGTCAGGACTCGTTCCTTTATACATATAGATGAAGTTTAGTAAAAACTTGCTACTCTTAAAGAAATTGACTAACTATCGCCGTGATGGGCAATTTACAAGATTGAATGGCTTTCCTAAAGCCATAAACATAAAGTCACAATATTTAATACCCGCAAGGCTACTCGTAAAGTAATGCCAACATAAATAAAATCGGATCCAATTTGTAAGCTGTTATTACTCCATATAAATTAACTGAGCGACAAAATCTGCTAAGTTATTTGATAGGTAAACGAGTTTATTAATTGAAGGTAATTACTTGCTTTAGCGTTAAAATAAATATATTACCTGAACTTTCTAGGTTTTTGTTCTCACTGTTTTTGACTATAGAATATATACTTACACTCGAGAGTCACTCACTTATTTTAGGGAGTTCACAAGGGAGTCACGTTTATGATAACCGAAAAAAAAAACGAAAGAACCCCGAAAAGATCACCGAATATAGTCAAAACTATACTAAGTATAGATACGGTAGTATCCAACTCAATAACATGCCTGTGAGTATTAATTATCGCAAAATGTTCAAATCCACGTGAGTTTTCACGTTAGGTTTTTTTCTAATAAAATCCTCGGGTCATTCGTGGAAAAATAGAATATTCATTCTCTCTGTCCTTACGTCAGACCTTGTTAGTGTATCACATAGATTGGACTATTCGAGCCTTATCGCGAGTGAGAAATTATCTCGGTCCCTGTCACTCTCATTAGAAATGTCATAAGAGTGACCGAGACAATCTCGTCCGGTCCGGAATACTTCCTGGAGTGATGGTTTCTCCGAAAATTATGACACGTCTAGCCAGTGACATATTTATTTATCTATGTCGACGAAGGGACGACAGGCTTCAGAGGGCAGGGGATGGTAAATTTCTGGGGTAAGTGGATTTCTGGATATGAGCACAGGGTTGCTTGACGATGAAGTAATGGGTAACAAAGTAATAAAGTCCTCGTCTGAAATATTACATAAATCAAGCTTTGTAACCTGAAAAATTAATTTACATGTAGATTTTTTCTCCATTACCGTGGTTTTGAATTATATTTGACATTTGTAATTTAGTTGGACTAGGTTTTTGTTGTTGTTTTTTTTAGTTTGTGGATATTATTGTTTTTGTTATTGTGTTTGTGTTGAGTGGCATAGGCTTAGCAGTGGGAAATAACGAGCAGACGTTAATGATAATCCACCAACCCGCACTTGGCCAGCGTGGTGGAATACGGCCTAATCACCCTTCGAGGGTAGACCTGTATCCCAGCAGTGGGAGGATTAAAAGGTTGCTGATGATGATGATAATGGTGATAAGGTTTATGTAACCGATCAATGTTAACCAACAAATGATACCGTCTTCAGATGGTCGACCGCGAGTGGCATTTACAACTGAGGCTACTGAGCGCTACCATGACACGTAAAATTGAATTATCCCGATCGGTCCCCCAGTTTTGTCCCTTCATGTAAAATTGTATGCGTCGGTTGTTTGTCTCAAAAGGCCTTACGCCTTAGGAGAGGCCTTTAGGCGTTTTAAAAACTGTCACAAAAGCTCAGTCACTCAGCCTGTACGAACTTCCTTCTTAAAAGTTTTTATTTAACTTGGAATGTATGTACGTAAACAACTATGTTTGTTCGGGTGAAATCTTGCAACTCAATTTTGAACCACTTTCTGACGTCTGATTGAGCTGGAATTTGGTATACGTGTGTAACTCAGATGACAATGCCATAGAAGCTTGTTTTTTTAAAGTATTTTTCAAATTAACTTATTTATCAGCATACGTACTTCAACTTTCATTAGTTAAGTCACGTCTTGGCAGCGTGACGTGATGCAGCAAAGACATGCAATTTAAAAGGTATCGTTTGGCGTCGCCAGGGGCAAAAGTGAAGGCAATTTATAAGATTGCAGTAGCTGGAAGGATAATTGTGCCCTCTTGCAGACATCCACAGCTATAAATAAATACCTAACTGCAGCAGACAGACTTATAAATACGGACAGTTTTCCCCGGCTTTATGTGATTATTGAAATAACTGGGAAACTGAAAGGACTTGCTCGACTGTTAATTACTACTTTTGTATGGAATTAAAGTTATTTTTATTGTTGCTTTTATATTTTTTGTTTGCATCCTTGAATAAATGAAGGAAAATAACATTCCAATTTTTGTTTATTACTTATACTTATTGTAAATGCAGAAGTTTGCAAGTGAGTGTGTGTGATTGTTTGCTACTTTTTCACAGTAAAAAAGCATAAAGAATTTAAGAACAATTTGGAATAATGATAATTAACCCGCTTGATTAAGCTAGGCTAATAATTAGAATAATTCTAATAATAATAATTCTAATAATTTGTTAGAATAGTCATGGAAATACTGATAATATTTTATTGAGTCGGATACTCTGACTGGTTTCAGGCTGGGCTACTCTTTATATTGTTCCGGTAAAACAACATAAACAACAAACCTAGGCTATCTTTTATCCCTAAAAAAAGTTCTTGAGGAATAACTGGTGAAACCAAGCGCTAGTTTTGCTATAATTTCTGATTTTTTTTTTAAGAAACTAAGAAAACAGTATCACAGCAAAATTTTTTGGGGACAAAATTAAATCGACACACTGTCCCACCAGTGGGTCAAATTAGTGGGACCACGAGTCATTCATCACAAAAAGGCCGTAAAGCGAAAATCGAGCTTTTAAATTACATTTCCGTATTTATTGATCGTATATTGAAACAACGCGTAAAACCCCACATAATGACGCGATAAAATTACTCCGGTAACACATGATACTGTTTTTCGATAAAATTAAATTGGTAAATGGAAATTTCCGACGTCATATTAGAGTTACGACTTAATTAAATTAAATAACATCCGGCTATAGCTGGGTTACACAGCGCGAATTTGCCTAAAACGTAACTTTACGCTAGTTTATTGTGGTAGAGAATGTAGTGCTAACAGTTAACTATAATTATTTTGTAGTTAGTTACTGTGAAATGAATGAAATTCATTGTCGATGAAATACATACATACTTAATTATTATATTGATTGAGATCTGAGAGCATATTTTTAGACAGCAGATATGATTTTCGCTTCTTTAAAAGTGGCGAGATTGACGAAAACAGAAAACTACGTTTAAAATGGAAAGAAAAAAACTTCAATCAAAAATATTTTAAATCCTTAAAATTGCACTAAATTATCTTGTCCACTTCTAAAAAGCTTCAAAATGTAATAGGTCTTTTGGTAAGTATGTAATAAGTCAAAAACTTTACAACGATAAAAGTATAATCGATACATTTAGGGCAGTTTACCTTTTTTTGTTGACGAAGGAAATCTTCACAAGTTTACCTTAAGAATATAAATGTATTACACAAGTACATAGTATGGGGTCCTCGGTTTTCCTATTTCACCAGGTCAGTCCGAAATAAACGCCGAACCCTCGATGTTTTCCTCTTCGAAGTTTAACCGGCGTCCGACCGCAACACCTGTTCGTGACGTCACAAAGCAGGGGTCCTGCGTCCTCACAATATCAGAGAGTAACGACTTTCAAGGGTCTGAATTGACTGCTTTATTGTATGTTACTAAAGGGTATGTAGACATGTGTAGAGTCCAATTTTTTTGAAAGATCGAAAATATGATTCTTATAGAAAAAAACACAAATATAGGAAATGTTATAACTATAATATTTTAATTTTCACAACAAAACTTTGAGTCAAAAAATCGATTTTCAATTCTGAATTCTAAAGCACTCCTTTGGTGACTACGTAGTTTAGATAAGTGATTCTGATGATGTATGTTATTTGAAAGATCAACAATAATATTCCGACGGTGAAAAATGTGGATAAAATAGAAAATGTTTCACGATCAAAGTCCACACAAATAAAAACTTGCAGCCTAAAAGCATTTTGCAATTCATATTCCTAGTATATTTTTTAAATTCTGTAAGTGCTTCAAAACTACGAGTTTCATATTGCAAACAATTTTACCCGAACAAAACTTGTTCAGCCTTTAACTGCTATTATCAAATCTCAATTAGGTGCACTACAAAAAGTCATAGATACAAATACTGTATAAAAACAAACTGAAAGCTGCTGTGCCAACTGAAATCATTTCAATCAAAACAACAAGCAATTATATTTTAAAATTTTATAAACCTGGACTGAAAAAAGCTGATAACTTTCAAACGGTTGGACCGATTTTCATGAATCCTAGTTAACAATACTCTCGATCAAATCACCTTTCAAACAAAAAAGACACAATCAAAACCAGTTAAGCCGTTTGGAAGCTACGATGCCACAGACAAATACACCAACACACAGATCCACACGTCAAACTTCGCTCTCGTTTTCGCATCGAGAGTTAAAAACATCCCTGCAAACAACACGGACTTCCTAACTCATAAATTTGACGTAATACAGGCTCTCACCGACAATGTGACTATAATTGGATTCCGGATATTGACGTTGGCATCAGCAAATTTCTGCTCATCGGGACCCTTTGTGACCCCATCAGCCTTCATTCATACGCGATTGTTATTATATGAAGAGTTTGAGGACTCTATGCAGGTTAAATGTAGGGGATATGAGGGAAAACATGGTGTCAAAGTTTAAGGACGCTTAGAAGTTTTTTGGCCGTATTGTGTTGTAATAGGACTCATTGTTGATAAACTAATCGAGCAGCCCATGATAAACAAACAGGATAAGAAACGACGTTTTTCTTATTTAATTGGTGGGGTTTGATTATTGCTCACATAATGATGTTGGGGAAGATGGTGGCACATTGTCGGCCATATTACCTACCTGACTGCTAATCGGAATCGTTTTTAACACGCTTATATATTAACTTCACCTGTATGTTTGTAACCGACTCCTTTGGGCGCGATTTTGACCCACTTTAAACGGCCGGATTTCGTTCAAACTTTGTAGATACATATATCGAGGATCGATGACAATAAATTATTATACAAAAAAATAAAAAAAATATACTTATGAATAAATTAAAATAATTATATGAAGCTAATAAATTGGGTTTTTGCTCCGAACGCGATTTCTACGATTACTGTTAGCTAAGCTGTGACTCGGTACGCGAATTCTGTGACTACTGCTGGCTAAGCTGTGGTTCCCCACGGCTACTGGTACATATTCTGCTACGTGCCGCGTTTGTCAAAGAGCGATGACAATGCGTGTTTTTTTGTTTTTTTAACTATTCTATATTATTACACTTGAAATAAACTATAAGTACCAAAATGAAGCCTATTGTATTTCTAGCCAATTAGGATAAAATAATTACTAAATTAAATATTACAGAAAATAAAAAAATAAAAAAATTTATACGAATTACCTAAAGTAAGGCTGATACTATGGATTAATTAGCTCACATAAACAAAAAAAAACTGAATGCCCGGAAAACACTAACTGCTGCTTTATATACATATAAGTTCAGTTAAAAATCGTATTCCCAATTTTTTTTAACAAAATAATTATGATCATGAAATTAATTACCTACTCATTATCATTTATGTCTACTTTACTTTACTTTCTTAATAAAATAAGTAGAACACCCCACTTCAATCATCATTAAAGTATCACGCTCATATCGATCTTCCTCAAGACCAGGTTAATTAACATCCCAAGTAAGTACCTAAATTCACCTTAACAATGAAAATTGGGAATTCAAAGTCTAAAGACAATTGACTTTATATTCCCCTTGACAGAGACGCGGTAAGCAAATTATGCATTTCAAAAGCTATTTAGCTAACATCAAAGTGAATCCATTATGGCACTTCGAAGTCAAATGGTCAAGTCCTTATTTCGGTGAATTATATTTATCTGATGCGAATAGAATCTGTAGAGACCTTTTATTCTAAAAGCCAATGAAATGGATTTGTCAAAGCTACATTTATTAGTTTTAGGACCTACTCTTAAATTAAGTCTGTCTTTTTTATTCGAATTCGGGTAGCTCTATCTTATAAAAGTGCAGAGTTTAAAATATTAAACACTGGTACTTTGAAGACCGTCTAGAAGAGATCGCTCTTAGTGTTAAGATCGCCTTTTGTGCCTTATGTTTTTTTACTGTGTTGGTGCTTTATTTTGTGTTATCACAAATATAGTATTGAATTGTACTTACAAGAAAAAATAAGCCAGATACTTTATACATTTTAAAACAAGTTAAATTTGAAATGAACAAAAAACATAACTAGCTATTAATTGCTTTATTTCCTTCCATATTTTTTTGAACCAAAATATTAACCCGCATCCAAAAACGAGAGAATATTATCTTAATGGTCAGTAAGCAAGTAAAGTACCAGTAACCTTCAAGTAAATACTGTTTGAGTATCACTTTTAAAGGCTGTTTACCGACGGTAAATTGGACGAAAACATAATCCAAACATTATGATCTGAGCAGTACAGTAGCTTGGGATATTACTCAAAAGAACATCTCTGAAAAGATTTACAATTTTACTATGGAAACTAACGTGGTACCTACCGACTTTGATCAAAACTAGTCGTAATAAACGACTAAATTATAGGTTTTGGAAACCCATAAACACGCTTATTAATATTTTAAAAAAAAACCTAAAATTTTGCACAAGGTTTTTTTTATAAACGTAAGTAAGTAAGACAGTATTTAAAAAACATCAAAGGGATTTAAATAGGGCAAACACGAAGACGAAGAAGAAAATCGAGCCGCATTGGATACAAAGTCACGGGTTGATTAAGTTAATAACTTAAATTTTAAAAACCCCCAACGTTGAATCGGCTGAACCGATGTTCAGCAAACATAGCCAAGAACACTCCTGACTAATTCACCTTTCAAACAAAAAAAAACGATATCAAAATCAGTCCATCCGTTCGGGAGCTACAATGCCACGGACATGTCAAATTTATAACACCTAGTCGTTTTTGCGTCGGGGGTTAAAAAAGCTCGATAAAACCAACTTGAGCAAAGCTACAGCCCTGATTTACCAATACCGAAACTGATAATATTCAAACAAGTTATAATAAGCATTTATTTTACTTGTTCAGGTTTTGTAAATTAATACAGCCAGCTTCCATCAAAAGGGTTTTTAGGGAATATATTTACAAAATTTATGCGAAACAGAACCGAGAAATTAAGCATTAATTTCCCATCCTTCGAGTGTAAATTTACATATTTATCAAAGCGTAAATTCATTATTTTTGATCTATACGAGACCTCTGGTCGGGTGTCATAATCGTTTACATATTTTTTTATACAGTGATGTGTTTTTCAATTTTATTTTCTAAATAATGTTTTTCTATACTTACTGATATTTGAATAATGTAACTTTGTGATTTTATTAGATGTAATTTTGGTAAATAAAGCTCCATCAATACACTATAAAATTCAACAAGTACCACACAAGTAGGATATATGATTTTTACGTACCTACACGTGATTTGTTTTTTCAATCACTTTTCTACAAATTAATGATTTAGTAAGACTTTAGCTAATCTCTGCAAAATAAATATCAATCCTATGCAATGATCGTCGGTTTAAAGAATACACTTCTATACATTTTTTTCAATCCACACCGTTTGAACGGCTGAACCGATTTTGATAAAATGTCTAAAAACACCACTAGAAAACCGGCTTTCAAATAAAGAAACATCAAAATCGGTTCACCCGTTTAAAAGCTACAGTGCCTCAGGTGACGCAGGAGTATTATAATGATCAATATGTGTGTGTACATACACATTGGTCAAACTTATAATACCTACTCCTCTTTTTACGTCAGGGGTTAAAAACCACGTTACGTTTGTTTAAAAAGCACTCAGTTTGCTTACCACACAATAACTCCCAACTATAAGTAACTTCGGCTGGAAAACTCTCATCACAAGTTTTAAAAGTTGGAGCTTACCTGAAAAAATAAAAACAAAAAGTTATGTTGGTTGAGGAAAATAAGGTTCGTTACATACGAGTACATTATTATCTAACTAACATATTATACTTAGTTAAATTGATATTGAATGCATGCGAGAAAGACTTTGTTATTGTCAATTTAAACAAAATCAATTTTTCATCACTCATCACCAACGAATGAACGTGTCGTCTGGTAGATAGGATAATAA
Source organism: Alcis repandata (assembly GCA_949125135.1). Taxonomy (NCBI): domain Eukaryota; kingdom Metazoa; phylum Arthropoda; class Insecta; order Lepidoptera; family Geometridae; genus Alcis; species Alcis repandata. Next base: position 6,198,379 of record OX421230.1, on the reverse strand, counting down.
ATGTATTTTGATCCAAAATCTATGTGTGATGCTTTGTTAAACCAACGAGTAATTTATAAGAAAACAAATCTTACATCAATTTTGGTCTGAATTGTAATGGTAATTCTGAAGAACTACAGAGGAATTAAGAAAACCAAATACGAGTAGGTACATAGCAAAAACAAAAAACTAAAAATATACGAAATTAGCCCGGAAATCACTTCTATTCTAGGGTAGGTACTCGTGTAGCAACTCAACGGAAGTTTAAAAAAGGTCGACCGGACGTTCATCCACCCTATAACAATATTGTGGAAAATACTTAACCGTAATTGATTATTACCATAAATTATTTTTAGTTTTTTTTATAATATTTACTTAGGTCTAGTTATTGTTTTAGTTTAATTTAAAATATAAATTTCTGTAAATGAAATTAGCCTATTAACACCATAATTTTCACTTTTACTAATAACAGCTATCTGCCATCTAAACTGTGATATTGCTTACAGACAAAAACCCGCAAGTTTCTCCAAGTTGCCTCATGTTTTTATTGTTGGTGATCATTAGCATAGTTATTCGAGCATAAAATCGTTTATTGACTCTCGGCATGTCAGCCAGGGACCCACAGCTGCAGCTTCTCAGCAAATACTGTGGTGTTGACACACAATTATCGAGATAGGTATATTTGCATAGCGTTGATATGGGTTTGGGTATACATATTTGGATGATGAAATTGGTCTGGAAAATTGGGAAATTTGTTTAGTGTAAGAGGTCTTAGATAAATTAGATATGGGACATGTTAGTTTTAATCGAATATTTTTACACTAACTATGTCATATTTTTTATTTCTGATTGACTACATATTTAGAATCTAGATACAGTTATTATGAATGAGTCCAATAAAACCTCCCTATAGATTTTTTATGTGCCCATAACTTAACTCGAAATTTTATATATAGCGTTTAACGCCAAAGCTTGCTAAATAAAACGAAGCATTTTAATTTCCTCTACTTTATGAGAACTGAATAAAATCTGACAGCAAGTTTTGCCAAACATTTAATTAGAGGCGGTAAAAGCGGAACGGAAATGAAACATCCTATGAGATGTAGCACGCTATGTGTCGCTCGCACGGTTTAACGCCTCTACCACAGTCTGTTGAGATTTTCTTTATTAATTTTATAAAATCCTACTAATATTATAAATGTGAAAGTTTGTATGTTTGTTACTCAATCACGAAAAAACGGCTGAACGGATTCAGACGATATTAGTACGAAAGTAGCTTATAGCCTGGATATAGGTTACTTTTTATCCCGGAAAGCGCGGGTAAAATCGCAGGGCGCAGCTAGTAAAATATAATGAAGGTGTGTGATAAAATTATTGAATGCTCATACATTTTGAAATTACAAAATCACCTAGATAAAATAAATCAACAACAGACACTATTCGAAATAGGCCCTTGGACCGTCTTATTAGAAGGGCTATTGAATATTTACAATACTAAAGGTACTAATTTGACAGTTCCAAGCTTTTTGGCATCATTAGCTCAAAGACCCATTGAAATGAGAAGACGCGCTGACAATAGCGGATTTGCGTTCTTTGATTTGTAATAATTTAATAATTTCTCTCTTATTTGAAGTAAAGTCTACCTAAGTTAGGGAATAATATTTTCTTTTTTTTAATTATTTATTACAGTATATTGTTTAAACAATAATAGCCTAAAAACCCGAACCAGGCAGGTTCTCCTTAATGTACAGTTACTGGTTAATCAACTTTCATACTTAACAAATAAATACAAATAAATATTTCCTGGATTGCAATAGGCGCTGCACTTGATTGTGTACGTACAACAAACCATTTTAGAGTTAACTGCGACTAGCAGATTCAAAGGGCCAGCATTAATAAGGAAAATCTTCGCTAAGTTTTGAAAAATAAGCAGCACTTAAGACTACAAAAGAAAAAAGTTTAAACAAAACGGCGCTTTCTCTATGCAAACGAGCGGCTGCCTGCGGGGGAAAGTTTCCGAAGTCCCTTGTCTGGTGGCCGCAGCAGCGGTCACCGCACTACAGCTGTTGTTGACCAAGTACCTATATACCGTCTAGTAGGTCCATCGTTATAAGTAGAACTCTATACAGGGTAATAAGGAAACGGTTTGCTAAGCCGGTAAGGACTCATAGTACACATTATGAACTACTTTAGCTATGGGACCAATCCTGATATCGCGAAAAAAAATCAGCTGTTCCATGCATGCTGTCGAGTGCCATTGGCATTTTACTATGTGAAATTATTCTAGCAAAAGTTACTTATAATTATGAGTACTGTGAGCCCTTTTCGGCTTTGCATACACTTTCCTTATAGCCCTGTATAGTCACTCGCACCTCCGTGGATACTTCAGTATCCTTAGTATGCAAACTGTATAAATATCATTTTTTTGTAAATTGGCATTAAGTGGTATTTAGCGATTTCATTTTGAACAGATTATCTTTCGGAGTTTTAGCAATGATTAGATTGGAATGATAGCAATTACCTTACTATCTATACTAATATTATAAAGAGGAAAGATTTGTATTTTTGTATTTTTGGATGTTTGTGTGGAATAAACTCAAAAACTACTGGACCGATTTCAATAATTCTTTCACCATTCGAATGCTACATTATCACAAAGTGACATAGGCTATATTTATTACCTGAAAAAATTAGGGATCCTTACTAAAACTTCAATAGTGTCCACCCGTGCGGAGCCGGGACGAGCCGCTAGTAATCAATAAATGTCGGTATTTGTTAAACTAGTTTCATATTTTTGGTAAAAGCTAATGGCCGCTCAGCGCTCACTCAGCGCTGAAGGTAATTTGTTACCTACTTGCAAACGTACCGCAAGATTGTGAGCAGCAGGTTGTCAATAGATCCTTCTCAAAATTCTATTTACACGAGTATTTTCTACAGTGTACGGTCATCACTTACAAAAAACGAGCCAGCTTGCAGCTTCACAAAACTTTAGCGCAACATGTCAAATACAAAAAGGTTGCCACAGTAACACCAGTTTATTAGGACTGCACTGCGCCAAACTATTGTATTGTATCTAGGCTGTATCTTTTGTAGGGCATTGTTAAATGTTTCGGAACCCTATTCGAAGCAGCATAACGATTTTGGCATGTGATCAAAAATCTCCGCAGGTAACTCTCGGAAACGATCACAATCATTTGATTGATTGGCATTTTAATATCCGGGAAAATCCGGAATTCTTTACCAATTTCAACTTTACGGGAATTTGTCAAAAGATTTTCGATGTCTTGTCGCTTGGAATAACAAGTAAAGTTTTGATTGCGATCGTATAACGGTCTAATACCCCATAAATGCAAGCGCAGATTAATTAACCAAAGCCGACGGTTAAACAAATACATTTCCTCTTAATTGTTTCGTGGAAATGAGCTTTTCGTTCACGCGAACCATGTTTTTGATTGTTCAATTAAATGGTTGCATAAACACGCTTGCCCGTTATAAATTAACACTGAACAAAAACAATACAATGTGATGTATGAACCAAAATGGGTATTCTCACAACTCCCACACATTATCGCAAATAGCTATTGTAACAGTTTCATACGCGCTGTTAATAGAGTCTTCAAGGTTCGTAACGTATAACCGTAATTACTAATTACGTTTGACAGTGAAGCATCCATAATCACACCAATGTTACAAATGCGAAAGTTTGTCTGTATGTTTGGGACTCCTTCACGCTAAAACGATTAAACGAATTTAGATGAAATTGGTATGGAGGAAGCTTATGCCTTGGCTTAGCTTATTAACACATAGCATTGGCATTTTATCTCGAAAATATTAACGGTTCCTGCAAGCATTAATAAGCCCACGGGCAAAACCACGGGTGCAGGTATTATTTTTATAATTATAAAATGAAAAACAAAAGAGTACCTACAGCTTTCTGTTAAGATATATTACAATATTCTTACTCTATGTAATGCTTACATGCCGTATTTGCACCCAAAAGCCGAAAATCTTTGTATTTTCAATATCATTTTTTCTCCATTTTAATAAAGCTCTTGTGTTAGTTATTACGCGACTATATCGAAAAACGTCTGACACACATGTTCGTTGAATAAAGATTAATAAACTGTTCAGTCCGAGAGAATATTGGAACGAATAATTGGCTAAAACTTTTTTGCACATTCGTTAAGGAATTTCGCCAATTTGTGTTATACGAAAGTGGACTCTTTAGCAATATTAAAAGCCTAATGAAAAAGCCTTTTTGTGAATTGTTTCAAATAGAAGCTTGGCATTATTTTCGTATTACTACTCACTTACTCAAATATTTTACTTCGTTAGATAACTTTATTACTTTGTTTCTACAATAAAGCAATATCGTAACAATTTTTGTCAGGACTTCGGGCAAATTAGCTCAGGCGAGCAAATATTAAATAAAAAACTGTTTATACTTTAACACAAACAAAACATAGGACAATAGGACGTGTATTCAGTACGAGTTGAAAGAAAAGGGTACGCTAAGTTGAAAGAGGCTCATAGTTTTCCTCTTTATGAACAACTTTTACTAAGGGATCCAGTATTCGCGAAAATAAAACAACTGTTCGATACATTTTGTCGAGTGTCATTGTCACTTTTTTTGTAGAACAGTTTTTTTTTTTAGCAAATTTCTGGTTTTTAACCGACTTCAAAAAAGGTGGAAGTTATCAATTCGTCTGTATGTTTTTTTTTATATTTTTTTATGTTTGTTACCTCATAACTTTTGACTGGGTGAATCGATTTTGATAATTCTTTTTTTATTAGAAAGCTGACGCTTCCCATTTGGTCCCATATCATAATTTAGTCCAGTCATAATTTAGTCCAGTTCTGATAATGGTACCCATGAGAAAACCATATAAGTCTTAAATTTGCATTAAGTACGTGCGCGACAAATAGATGAATAACTCAATAGTCGGTCTTTTGAAGTCGGTTTTTATTTTTTGTTTTGTAAAAATAATGTTCTTGTTTCCATAGTAAAAGTTGTTCATAATGAGACTTTTTCAGCTTAGCATACACTTTCCTTATATAGCTCTGTATAATTACATAACCACATATAGTACCCAGTATGGATACCGACCGATTACTCGGAATCACCGCACCCTTCGTAACAATAACGCGATCAAATCTCTCATTTATTACCTGCCCCTACGTGATCCGAATATCCCCTCTCTCCCCTCAAAGGCCTGTAAAATATGTGCATTTAATTTCGCCACAGAACTTCTCTAATCTCGTGTATTATCCTAATGTTATCCGACCAAAGCCGAAACTCGGAGTCTAATAAAGATCCTGAAGTGAATTACAGTAGCGCTACTTTGAGGCAACGTCTGTGTATTTTCACTAAGGGTAGACTTGTAAGTAAGCCTAAGATAATAAAATCTGTAGATTGCGATTGCAGGAACAATACAACTCATCCTGTTGACGCGGGACGCGGCAATAAATCGCGCTTTCTATTAGGTGGCTTAAAATTAATTCTTGCTATCCGCGCCTCCATAACTTCAACTGATGAGATTAGTCTCTTTTCAGCGTATTATTTTCTTGACAAGAGAATGAGTACGCTCTGTCTACTGGCTATCTGGTCTATGAGGTAGGTCATATGTCGCACTCCCGAGAGACTTGTACTTAGGCCGCTGCTTTATTCATGAAGGCTTTTTGAATAAACATGAAAGAACCATCGTTTATCGTGACGCGCACTATTTTTTAACGCAGTACAAAACAGTTTTCTCGGAGCAAACACGTCACGCCAACAAATCGAAAACTCTTGCCAATTTTCTTTTCTCACACGTAATTTCCAGACACAATAAACTGAACACAATAAGGTCTCTGTATCAGGTAAGAATAGCTTTATAATACGGCTTGTGAAAGCAAAATGACTCTTCTGGGTGTACTAAGCGAGAAATTATAAGGAGATACATTATAAGGAGATTATAAGGAGATACTAAAAAATCTATTTTAGATCATATCAGCACAAATTTGAAAAACGACAAGTTTCACATGATATTGATCAACTCTTCATTATCTGACCATAAACAAATATACTTGGAGATAAAGAAAGTGAAAGCCCCACCGAAGACATATTTTAAATACAACGCAATAAATTATGAAAAGCTATTTTTAGCAGTAGAAAAATCAAAACTTCATGACAAAAACGATGATTTCCAAATGTTAGAAGAGCAGATAAAAAAATGTACAGAAGATAGTCAAGTAGTAAAGACCAAAATTCTTAACCTACCACAAAAAGACTGGATAAATAAAAATGTGATAGGTGAAATAAACCAAAGAAACACTTTATGGACCGAACTAAAGAAAAACCTGGCTGATGATAACTTAAGAAAAAAATTTCACGAAAAAAGACAAGAAGTAGCTAGACTAATTCAAGACACGAAAGATTCATACTACAATAAAGAATTTCATAAATGTATGAAGAAACCAAAGAAAATGTGGAGCCTAGTTAATAATTTAGCAAACAACAACATTAAACAAAGGTGCGCTCCTTCAAAACTTATAGTAAATTCAAATGAAACTACAAATCTCCACGATATTGCTCAAGTATTTAATGAATATTTTTCTACCATAGGCCCACGTTTGGCAAACGACATACCTAGGAAATTCCACGATGGCTACAGCCATGCCCTACCACAAACTTCCACTCAAAATTTAGAAATGCATAGTTTCGAACCATGCACAGAAAGAGAAATTTTAAACATCATAAACAATCTTGACTCTAATTGCAGTGTTGGACTTGACGGTATAAGCACAAAAGTAATAAAATGTATAAAAGATCTAATAATAATAAAAATTACAGCATGCATTAATAAGCTCTTACTTGATGGCACATTTCCAGATTCTTTAAAAGTTGCTAAACTTAGCCCCATATACAAATCAGGACCAAAATCTGATCCAGGTAATTACCGACCTATTTCTGTGTTGCCAGTTTTGTCAAAAATACTTGAAAAAGTTTTATATACCAGATTAGACAAATTCTTAAATTCTATTAACTTTATTACTGAGCGTCAATATGGTTTTAGATCTAAAAGTAACACACTCACGGCAACTATCGATCTTGTTACTAAAATAAAACTCAATATTGATAAAAAGAATATAATTCTAGGTATTTTCATTGATTTAAAAAAAGCCTTTGACACTGTAAGTCACAAACTTCTATTAAAAAAACTAAAGTCCATTAGAATAACTGGAAAAGCCCTACAAATGTTCAAATCATACCTAACAACAAGAACACAAATTGTAAAAATTGATGGTAATATCCAAAGTGACCCACAGCCCATAAGTTGTGGAGTCCCACAGGGCTCTATTTTGGGTCCTTTGCTATTTCTAATCTATATTAACAACATTCATGAGTTAGGTCTCAATGGGCACATCACCCTATACGCCGATGACACCTGCCTGTTTTACTTTGGTTCCTCAATTCATGAAATAGTATCTCAAGCTCAATATGATCTGGACATTCTCCACAATTGGTTTCAACTCAACCTCCTGACTATCAATATATCTAAAACCTGTTACATATTATTTAAAGCCAAAAACAAACCAATACCTACGTATAAACCGCTCACAATTAACAATATTCCCCTGCAAGAAAAAAACACTGAAAAATACCTCGGTTTACATATAGATAGCCAACTCACGTGGAAAACCCATATTGACCACATAAAAACGAAACTGACAACACTCCGCGGCTCCCTTCGCTCCTTTGTGCGATGTATCCCAAGTGAACTACGTATCACAATTTACAACACACTTGTGAAACCGCACCTTCTGTACCTTATTGAAATCTGGGGAAGTGCAGCCAAAACTAAAATAACTGAATTGCAAACTTTACAAAATAAAATTATAAAAACAATATTTAATTACCACTACTTAACACCAACAAAAAAGGTTTATGACGACACAAAATTAATGAACATAAAACAATTATATGTCTACAACTGCTGCATCTTTATACGAAAAACAATAAATAAAAATATTCACACAAATTTGCTCTTTAGCAAACGCAAACAAAATGTTTCATACCCCTGCACTCGTCGTTGTAGCTTCATTGTTCTACCCAGGATACGAACTAACTACGGCAAAACCATGATAACTTTTGAGGGTGTGCGCCTTTTTAACAAAATACCCTCCGACATAAAAAGCATTAACTCGCTCAACGTGTTTAAAAAGCGACTAGCTCAATATGTTTTGAAAGGCAATTTTATTTTATAATATTATAAAGTTCTAGTGCATTTAATATTGTGTTAATATGTCAGATGTAAGTGTCAAATATTTATGTATATTTTATATAACTATGTATTATTTTACTTGGATGATTGACGACGAACTATATGTACCTATATCAATAGTAGTATTCTCATGTAAGCGATGTTTATCTTTAATGAGAATTAATAAATGTCTTTAAACTGAATTATTACTCAGTGGAATTTTAAGGAAAATAGAAAACAAAACCCTTTTGAGAGTTTGCGAATTGTTAGGAAAAATAAAACTCCTATATTGTTGTAGCTACTCGTACTATTTAATCTGTGGCGGTAAATTCCATTGTATGCATTTTATCCGCTTAAATAACATGCAGTTCTTTGAAAAGGGGACCAAAGATTTCCTTTAAGCGACCGCTAACCGTTTGTAGAGTCAAGTTAGCTTTGAAATGCGAAAGAATGACGTCCCGTTTCACGTCGCATTTCGAATCTTGGACATTTTTTTCTGTATGCAAATTACGTTATTCATTTGTTTAGTTTTATTGCTCGCTGGTACGTGAAGTGGGTCGCGAATGGCTTGTTTGCTCGTTTATTTTCCTCCATTGTCGGTGTAAATACGGGGGAATAACGTTGTCAGGAAGCATTGAGGGCATTTTGGGAGAAGCAAATGTTTTTCTGATTTTATTGTTTTCTTAACGCTCAGACATAGTTTCTTTACTTAGGTACGACTTCATTCTATTAAAGAAATGGCGTCCTCAGATGTAGCAATTGTTCTAGAAAGTTCAAAGTTAAAATTGGGTAGGTACAGCAGCCATGTGAGAACACATCAGTAACCCAGCACAGCAAATATATGGTCGCCGTAGCTGAAATCATCATAGAATCAGAAATATCAGATTACATCATCATCATCTAGAGAGTTTCTAAACAATATCTCAACTAATGTCTAGACCGGTCTAGACCGACCAAGTTCACAGACGGAAACTGGAATATTAGTTATATTGCGTCATCTCAACAAGAAACATTACTCCCAGAGAGAGAAACTAAGTTGGCTGGCGAACTGACCCTCCAAACAACAACGGGCAAGTGAAGCCCAAATGTTACGCCATGCTGCTGAAGTTGAGCATCTTAGCAATAGGCGTAACTCGCAGGCGGTGCGTAGCCGAGTCTCACAACACTCGTTTATCACCAGCGATGAGAGCATGAGAGCTAAAAGTACCCAACACCGGTAAAGACCACTCCGACTCGCGCTTTACTTTTTTCATAAACGAGGATTGATGTGCCAGGTGGCACACTGAGATACGGACTGTTGTTGTAAAAGCTTAACAATTTAACCCTTTTGAAAACTTGTTTCGGCTTGTTAACATTTTGCAGTTTCATTTTATGCTCGATGTTTTAATTATATACCTGTACTAAAGTTTTACTAATGATTCGATTTTAAACTCTGATTGTCTGGACTCAGAGTCTATAATAGTTTGAGTTGAAGAATCTAGAACGTTAAACGATTTTGATGCAAAAGTAATCGAGTTTTCGATGGGTTGGCTATATAATGTTTGTATGTTAGCTTTACGAAAAACATCGTAAAAATGTGAATAAGTGTCCAGTTTTAGCCAGACCTTAACTAATTAGAGTTGTTCGCAATCACATTTCATTTCTGGTTATTTTTTTAACAAAACAGTCACGTCTTGCTGGCCGTACCTGGAGATTATTTGCAACTCTCATTTACAAAAAACCCCGACTTATTATTGCTTCCTTATTAAACGCTGTCTTGCTATTTTTTATCTCTCTTTCTTGGTATAAACAAACCATGAGACATAAACAAGCTCTAAACGATGTATGTACATAACTAAGAATCATTGCCTAGATTTCCACGCCTACGAAATTCTCTTTGCCAACGTTAAATTCTGGGATCTTATGAAAAAAGTGCGTGGTCAACGTATTATATTTTTCCATTAATATGTATGACTATTAACCCTCAACCACATTAGCCCCAAGTCGCTGCTTTCTTTGGCTTGCTCTAATATTTTCATCTTTATTCAAAGAGGCCTATGAATAAAACAGGGCGAAGCTCCCGCCTTGTTCGATACGCCAACTCTGCAAGATGTTCACTGTCATAACTTTATTCATTTTGTTGTTAAAGTTAATTAAAATAGAGGCTGTAACGCACGCATTACATAAATTGAGTTTTAATTTTGTGAAATTGTGAAGGGTGAGGCTCTTACAAAAATACTTCCATGAACGTAATGCTGAGCTCTTTTTGCCGCTGGATAAAATTAAAATATTTTGTGTGTAATCTGTAGGTATTTTAAAAGCTTTTGGTTTTTAATATTAAAAAACCTTTCTATATGAGATTGTTAGTTTGGGAGAGGTATAGAAGATAACCAATTTGATATGCCTGATACATATGTAGGTACATAATAAACTTTGATACGAAAGTCTATTATTTTGAACACCTTTAACAGTTAAAGAGGATAAGATAACTTCAAAAAACGCAGTCACAATATTGAGTCTCCAAAAAAACGTCTAACACAAAAGTAGCTCCATCAAAATAATGTGAAGCACCAGAGTAGGTGCTAATTCCATTTGTTACGATTCTATTACCCCAAGGCAGACCCACTCACGCAAAATGCATTTGAAAATTGGCAGTAGCTATGACAAAGGGTCCGTTGACTCTGTTATTAAGCTTGAACACACTTACGAGTGAGCCTGAGGCGTCTATACCTCCCTCCCCAATAAATAAGAACTGGCTGAGTTGCGAACACAATTTACATACATACATACATACATACATATTATCACGCCTCTTTCCCATTGGGGTAGGCAGAGACTACATCCCTCCACTTGCTACGATCCTGACATATGTCTTTCGCTTCTTCTACTTTCATAAGTGTTTTCATACAAGCTCGTCGGTTGCGGGTACTTTTTACGTGGCCTTTACTGAGAACTTAGTTATTTAGACTAGAACTAGAACTTAGTTAGTTAGAACTTAGTTCTCAGTAAAGGCCACGTAACACAATTTAACTTGAAATAAAATTTTGTTACCCTTCGCAGGAGTCGTATATGGCACGGAAGGGAGAAATCTTTGAACACTATCTTTCGAACATCGAGGGAAACGGTTCCCGACTTCTTTGTGTGTAACGTGCCTAATGATATGGAGAGATTAGGGAAGGATTAAAGTTAAACTTTGTAAAATGATGTTCATCCTAACTTCGGAAATCGTTTTCCGTGGGAGCGAAATCAGAATTTCTGAAAACATAAAATAGGCAAGTATAAACTTCGGTTAAGCAAAAGTATAGGACCTTCTACGACTCAACAAAATTATGATATCTGTAAGGCAACTAATTATAGAGTAGAGATCAAACCAAGTGGCAATCTTTGGGAGAGGCTATGGACGAGGGTGATCAAAAACATTGAGTTTTAACTGAACAACAACAAATATAAAGTAAATGTCACGATTTCAATCTTTCGATAATCTTAGAAAGAAATAAGCATAAAACAAGTAAAACTAAAAGATAAATCCACGTCTTCCGTGCAAGATGTTCTTTCTAACAATTTCTCCAGCTCTCAAATCGTATCACCATTGTAATAATGGAATCACTATGAACAAACAACAGTTCGTGTCAGTCTGATATCAATTTCACACGAGTTGTAAGGATCTGTTAGAAAAACACGGATTCACTGCGTTATTGAAGAAGCGGATATAAAAGGAGCTTCTATTTTTATCAGAACAAAAGTAATGTGCAAACTTGTCGATATTCTTTAGAAATAATCTACCAATATTGATAAAGAAGTTATTGTATATTTTGTTGGGTGTGAAACGTAAGTGTATGAGAGACAAACATCACATCATAGTCCCAGAGTTAGTGTTAGTATTCGTTTAAATCCTAAGCCTTTTTTTTAACCAAAAATGACGACATTTTTCTTGTTTTTTTTTTTTTTAATTAGGTGTAAGGTATGAATTCTGAGTAGTTTAAGATATTAGTGAAAACACAAGAAGATTGAACACATTAAAATATTGTTTGTGTCTTGTGAGTATGTCACATAATTATGCTCAAGTTCATGTGTTTCCACAAACATAACATATAACATGGGCTACCAAAAATCAAAACTCATCCTAACCAGGAGTCAAGTAAAACCCTACTCAAAGTAGAAATATACGGTAACGGAGTCCAAGAAAAATAAGGTTTTGTCATATGAAACCCTAACGATGCACCTACCTACTTGTGGGAATCAACACTTGTGGAAGAAACGCCTACGTTTCGTCGTGTTCGCAAACGTATCACGTATTTCTTTGTTTTTGTTTTGTATTAGCACGTGTATGTTAAGGAAACTCATTTAGATAAGAATCCAGAACTCCCGTAAGATACTGAGTTATTCGGAAATCCGAAAATAACGTTTTTACACGTGATTCCTTTCTGTCACTGTTCAAAGTGGGAATCATCAGCTGTATTTGACCGAGTGAGCGAAGCATTTCATCTAGACAAAACTTGGTGTCCGAGTACAGGTTCTACAATTCCATAATTTTTTGTCGTCGGTAATTTTTGTTTTCGGGGCACAGGGGAAAAAGTTGCTGAGGTGCCATTTACTAACTGATTTTAAAAATAATTAGCAGAAACATTGTTTTATTTGTGTCATAAATGACACAAAAGATTTGGTACTGAGTTTAAAAAAAAATCAAAAGTCTGAGTAAAATAAGTAAAGAAATTGTCGGGATCAAAGTTAGTTTGCCAAAAACTTTGTATTGGCCAGGTCTAACTGTTCGTAGAACAAGTATTAAGCTCTCAACATACGGGATAGAATTGTGTACATTGTACAGTAGAGATTTACATAATGTAGAAAGAAAAACTGCAATTCCATATTCAGTCAGCTCCCTAGTTCATATTTCAGCGAATACAAAAGACATTGAGTGTGTACACGAAACCAATTCACAATTTCCATTTTCTATGAATAGATAAGTCATATCTCACATTCGGAATTGAATTTTTTACGACTGTTCTTTTGCATACTAGTAGCGAAGACAATTCAAGAGGTTTTTTTTTTAATTATAAGACTGGGTTCATCTACCGCTATTCCAAGGACATATTTAATAAAATTATTGAATCAATGTTAAGAAAATTGCAAAATGATGGAAACTGTATTTAAGCATGTTTAAGTACGGTAGTTCTTATGAGAAATAATCGAAAATTTCGTTGAATTCATTTGATTAATAGATTCAAGCTATATTCAAAATGCTAGCAGTATGTACGAGTGTATCTTCCAGTAAAATTGAAACACGCAATTCCCTTTACATCGCACTACGAAACAAACTTAGCAACCATAAAGCTACTTGACCCGACCCACTCTTACGAGTACCTCCAGACTTAATAATAGCTTCTAAAACCTCTGACCTTCCGAGCTACTATGTAAATATTTGGATAATTTCACAAACACAAATGATTTCCTATAGCTATTCAAGTTAGACATTCGATACAATGGTAGCGGACAACATGCTTACATTCTGAACGCTATGCTTAATGAACTGAGAGAAAATGATGGATGATAGAGAACTATATTTTGTGAAGAAATGTTTTGGTAAAGAATTCGTAAGAAACATATTTTGGTCGCGGGATATTAGATTATTTGCCAGAGTTTGCAAGTTGAGCTTTGGTGACTACGAGGTTAAAGTTTGATATAAAACTTAAGAATAAAGATCGAAATGGAGAAAATAGAAGAAGTTTTGCAGAAACAAATCGCAAAATGTCAACTTTTTTCTGATGTTGCTTAATTGTATAGTGCAAACGTGTTAAAAATAAGTTCAAAAGGCTCGGCCAAATAAGGGTAGAGAGAGAGAGAGGAGAAAATATTGTATTTACGCACAAAAAACGCATAAACTCATTGACTTCTTTAAAAAAATTGTCAGTGCCTGAGCTACGGTTTTTTCACTGATTTGTGGCAGTACATTTTTACAAGACAGCTGACTCAACTCACAAATCAGTTTTCGGTCCGCATATTTTGTATAAAAAAAACTATAAATACCTATCTGCTTTTTTTGCCATTATTGTTTTATTTGACGATCTCTATCAAAGTCCAGTTCTTTTTTCTGTCAACCTCAAAGCCTTACAAAAATAAAGGTATTATTTTAATACTTCGCAGGCACTTCCGATTGCTCGTATTTATTTGGTTCATTTCCTACCCACAAAATATGAAAGTAGAGCAAAAGTCGGCAAAAATTCGCCGATTCATTATCCGTACGGATTCCACTACGCTGCCAAGTGTGGTTTGTTTCCTATCTTTGTTTCTTGGGCCGCAATAGCAATATAGAATAAGTACGTATTTAACCACACTAAATGCTCTTTGGTTGCACGTAAAACTTTACTACGTAACTGTACTTATGAGTGCCAGTTGGTTTTGGGTGTACTTATAGGTTTACTGCTTTTGTATAACGTTTTTGTGGGCACTTAACTAATATTTACTACAGTTTAGTAAATGCTAAGTTAGTACCTAATTAATTTTTACCTAGCTAGCTAGTAAGTAGTACTAGCAAACACTCAATAGTCCATCGTGGATTTCCATCCGTGGATTTTCGTAAATAAAGCAGCCTAAAGTTACCTCGCGCTCCAAATTTCAACTAAATCTCTTTTGCGTCATGAAGTTATGTAAAAACGAACACGTATTTACACTCACACACAAACTTTCATATTTACGATATAGGCGAAAGTAAGCCAATTAAAAAATTCTTATCTGTCCAGTGTCCATATCCAATGTCCATATCTTCTCAAACTCTGCCTATATTTCGGGCCTGAAACGACCATTGTCCTTACCATTATTTAACATCCCATAGCACAAAAGTCCCAGTCTTCTCTAGTAATAATAACGCCCCAAAATTTACTGTAAATCGAGTAATACCTATTAACGTCGGGTCGTCATTGGGGATGTGTTAACTAGGCTTGTTGTTTCACTCTTAATTGGCTATAGAGTCATAATTCAGTGATAACAAAAGGCGAACGGCATCGGTGTGATACCAATTATCATCGCGAAATTGAGTTCAGAGCGTAGGTACATTTGGGGAGAAAAGTGGAAAGTCACCCGTCTGACGTGTTTACCTAAATAAATGTAAACATCCCTTTGAAAAGGTAGCGTGATATTCATTTTGTAAACCAGAATATGAGAACTTGATTTGCACTTTGAATGATATTGTACACATACGTAATTGCGTATTGCCACCTCACCAATAAATAATTTATGAAATTATGTTCTATTTTATCCTTTGAGGTTTATGACCCAGCGGGAATAAAAATAAGCTGATCGTATGACTATTGAATAGAAAAGATTTCCGAATACTCGTATATAAGAATAGAACTGATTTTTTTTGTAGTCAAACTATTGTTGTTAAGATACACTGGCATGAGTCATAGATTTCGTTTTCGTAAATTATTTGAAGATATTAACGAACATACGTTGTAACTTAAATAAAAACTTGTAAAAACTAGACGCAACGCTCGGTATAAATGTATACGACCATCTGTTCTCATGCTATCGAACAACATACACACGATGTTAACGTATATGATAAACAGTTAAAAAGATTACAAACACTATTTTCACTTGCGTTGCGTTGAAGGTCAGGTTGAATGTGATCGAAACCTGTCGTAGTAATTTTTTAATAATTACGTGAGTATTCCCGCGTTAACTATAAAATGTTACAAACACTTTTACCCCGAACAGTACAATGTCTAAACAACGGACTCTCATAACAAAGCTCCATTTCCAGCATTGTTTCAGACGACCAGACAACGCAGACTTAATGGTGACATTCGAGGAAACATTAATTAAGCCAACGATGCCACTGTGGGGACTTGAGCTGTGTTTCTGATACAAGTGATGTGGGACCATTTGTTTTTCAATTAGAGGTTTTTCATGCGATTTGGGGTTTCTAATGATGTTATGTGCGTTCAATCGTGAACTTCTAAGACATTCGTTTTTTGCAAGATTGCTCAATGAGTAGGATACTATTCCGTGCCTGGCGTGAGTATGTTGACATGTAAAAAATGCCAATTTTACAGGGCGGCCATTTAAAGTTTGACCTTCTTGGGAAATCGGCAAAATTGCGAGTTTACTGACTAAGGTTTCTCCAAAAATTGTGTTTATTATGAGCTGTCAATTTTTCACATATAAATTTCATATGCAAAGAATGCATTGAGCCAACAAAATAAAAAAACCGACAAGTCGAGATGTCTACTTGTTTACGCCAGGCACGGATATTATTCTACGGGAGACATTTTTAATGTGTGTTACTTTTTATTAGTATAAAAATAAAGAAAATATAAGAATAAAGAATATTATAGAATATAGAGAATAAAGAATATTGAACTTTATTGGTCTCATAGTCTAAGTATACTTTTCTTATTACAAAAAATACATAATACCTACAGAAAAAATATACTTAATATATTATGACAATAACAGACATGGTCCAAAGTATACTTATTATAAATAAAATTAAATAAATAAAACATTAACACGGAAGTATACATTTATTGGTAATATTATCACAAATCCGATCCAAACTCAGCATACGAGTATATACTGCTGGTTAAAAACAACTAGCGCTAGTTTTCAAAATTTATCAATTTCTGGCGTTTAACATTCGCTTTAATTCTTTTTTTAAGCCAACCTATAGACCAATAGACTTATATAACTGACCGGCGTATTGCAAAGATTATCTCGATTATAATTATGCTACACTTTTTTTCTGAAATCAAACCAATTTAAACTAAAACCATAAAATCCGCACTCATTACTCGAAACTTTTTAAGCAGACGTAACAAAAACGACTTCGACGGCAAAAATAACAAACCATTCGAAACAAAATACTCTGCACAAAAAGTTTTCCTCCCAATCTGACCAACTCGCCCTAAAAGTTAAACGCGACAGACATCCCTACTTTCCTGCTATATTAAACGCACCCCGTATCTGTTGGGGTAAAAACTGGAGTTCTGCGACTAGTGGCTACATGGAATTGGTTGACTGTAGAATGTTCGCAACAAGGTTGCGCGGAATCACTTTAATATAGAAGTTCTGTAAGTCATGGGGTACAAACTAAAACTACGTGTCCCTTTACTACCTATGTCAACCTACGCAGAATACCTCTATACCTAATCCAGGATATAATCGTACCTGTACAATGTACTTATTTGGCATGTAATTTGTTTATTTATTACCTATTCACGCTATACCTATAGGTAAGCCTTTTTTATGTCGATTATGTAGATAATACCTACTTACTACGGTTATTCGAAGTTTATCTATTCTTTTGGTATAACTTTTATTAAAACCATGTTCAGAAGTTTGTCATGATAGAAAAAGTCTCAGTGCTTAATTAATTTTTAAGCAGGCATCGTCATGGTTGGCTCCATTTTATTAATTAGAAGGAACCCTATAAATCGTACTAGTTATTTTCAAGATTATAGATACGTAGGCTTACCACTTGTTATTATTAGCTCCTAATAGAACGGAATAAAAATAAAATCTGTAAGACTATAATATTATTGCTTAGTCACGTTCCTTAATAAATAAATTGGTAGATTTATTCAAACTGGGAAGTACAAAATCAGTTTATTAAAACGAGCTCGTTTTTCTCGAGACGTATCTCGCGGAATTCGAAAAATAAAACACCATTTATAAAGCAAAATAAAGCATTTAATTTAAGAGAAGATAAAGACGGTGTCCGCGGAAATTTTTCTTTTGCACTTTCGAAGTCTTTGCGAGCTATGAAATTGCGACCGTGGATTTATTTGGGGCTCATGTAAAGTTTTTGTTTGGTTTATTTGATTTAACAGTTTAGTTTCGCTAGTTTGCACACCTTTTTTTGTAGTTGCGCCACGCAGTTTTACATTGTTCTCGCGATTTTTCATAAAAACGTTAGATATGTTATTAGAATTTGTGCAGCGATTCAAAATTGGTTTGTAATATCAAACCAATAGAATCTGATGAAATCGATGTTTTTTTTCTCACGAAAAATACTTGAACATGACTTATAGCTGTTTACGACAAAATGTAGGCAGAGCAAGGAAAGTAAACATCGAGAGCGCTACTCGAAACATAATCGGAAGTTCAGCGACCCCAGGCGGACTAATTTTTTTCACGCTGCCTTGAACTAAGAAATAAGAAACCGAGACAAGTTTAGGCAGACGGGCCACTTTAGTCACTCGCACTCCCTTTAAGATACTAACCCCTTGAAACGTCCCTTGAAATCCTGTCATTTTCATGTTTCAGTAATTTTGATAACAAAACTTTCTGCGAAATAGTGATACACGTACCATTACTATATACGTTAAATCACAGATCGTTAGCACTTCACTTCAAAGAAATACTTTACAATGACATTATAAACTTTATTTATTTTTAATTTTTACGCCTGCTTTCGACAGTTTTCCAAAAATATGCCTCTATACTTTTTTTCTTATTTTATAAGCTATTGAGTAAAAAGACGAGCAATTCGCTCGCGGCCACAAAAGTTGCCCGCTCACAACGCTTCTAAATTAGGTAATGTTTTAAATAAGGCATGGGGGTGAGGCGAGGGTGGTAAAGTGGAAGGGCTTATCTGGCTGATTGCGGTGGCATTGGGGAAACTCGTTCGGCTTATGATCTACGTAAATACGTCGGGATATTTACGCTAAGACGGGTTTGACGCTTGCACGATATTTCGTGAAAACGAAGCAAAGTACGAAGTAACTAGTGTTTATTCTGTGAGGAAATGGGAACAAAAGTTGCATTTTTCGTAGCATTTTCCTTTGTTTTGAAATGATCTACTTAGTTCTTTCTCGGGGGGTTAAGAGGTCATGACTTGCATGTTTTGTATTGTGTTGTTTAGAAGTGTACATTTACTAAGTAGACGAATGTGTGAGCAATTAAGGAAGCTTCAAGAAGAGCATTTTTAAATTAGATGGATTCCTTTGATATTATTAATTATAACCAACAACTTAAAGTAGCAACTCTAGATGACAAGTGAGCAATTGAAGAATCTTAATAGCTCATCAGACAACCAACCAACAACCAAAACTTTGACACTAGGGCTATACGAACTTACTTACTTCCACAGTTTATTACTTTTAATAAAAGCCTGTTTTTTCCGTTTACGTCTTTGTATCAAAACAAACATTTCTTATATTATTAGATTTTTGTATCATGACAGATATAACTTGCCTTATTAGATTCTGTCTGGTTTCTGAGCAGCAACGAACGGCTACAAGGAATAATGTCCTAACAGTAATTATCTAACTTCACCGCCCAGTCGATACAAACTTTTTCCCGTCTACAATGCAAAGATGACAAAGTTATCTCAACTTGGTTCATAAGTAACAGGTAATATTAAAGCACTCTCAGTGAGCGGAGTTGGTGTTTGAATCGAGAAATTTTGTGTAGAAGCGCAATCTTTATTCCTTTAGATCTTGTATACAATGTGGCGAGACGGGTAAGTCGCTTGTTTAATGGTGAGCACTACACTTGATAGTTTTTTGAATGAAGAAAAATATAAATGAAAAACTAGCTGACCCGGCAAACGTTGTTTTGCCATAAAATAAAAATTATTTCTAGTGACTATTAAAAAATAGGGGTTGGTGATAGAAGGGTGAAAATTTAGGGTTGTATGTATTTTTAATGCCACATAAGCAACAATATAAGAAATAAAAATTTTGTCCGAAAATAAAAATAAATGTTTGGGGTGGACAACCCTTATCACTAAGGGGTATGAGAAATAGATGTTGGCCGATTCTCAGACCTACTCAATATGCTCACAAAAGAAGGATGGCGACGCGTGACCCAGTTGAATAAAAAAAAAAACCAGGCCCCGTTCATTAATGTTATTATGATTGTTTGAAATGATAATATTTCTCTAATTATTTTATAGATCTCGTATATTTTTAGAAGTAGGGACTCAAAAGTTCAATTTTTTAACAAATTATTGCAGGTTCGTGAAATAAAACGCAATACCAGCGTATTGCGTTTTATTTCATTCTGTCGTCAGTCATCTATCAGTAATGTCAACTAATGTTACGTCATTTTCAGTAGTCAACCGTCATCCCGACAATCGTGTTATTCTAAAGGTTACTACACACCGGCACTGCCGCCGGCAGGCCGGCGGGTATTCGAGCCGCCGGGCCTGCTGCACACACGACCCGCCGGCATGGCCGCCGGGGTGTAATGGTGCTATACGGCATGTGCCGGCGGCTTGCATATGCCGGCGGCATGGCCGCTCGGCAAAAACCCGGCGTCACTGCCGCCGACACTGTGTGTAGTAGCCTTAACCGAACGAAGTTTCCGCAGTGTTTGCATTATTTGTTGATTTACCGAAGATTTGGCCTGATAATATTCCTCTCTGACGACTCTGCTTTTCACGAGACACACGGCATTCCCTCTGGACTAAAGATTTGCAAGTGATTTGATCTTTGTTGAAAATGGCTCTGCGGTGTATAAATTGCCGGTTACGCATAACTCGTATTCAAAAACATTAATCATGTAAATAAAGCTATTAGTGAAACGCATTTTTTAGACTTATACTCGTATTTAAACCTGACGCAATCACAATACAGCTGCGTTTACAGTAGGTTATGTAGTTATTTAGGTAATAATCATAATAACATTATAGGTTAAGTACCTACACAATTTAACCTTTGTCAATTATTTTCTCCCAACTTCTGTACATTAAATACTATTTGTATACGTATTCCTGTAGCATAAGTTATCATTGCTAAAAGTATCTCTAATGAACGTAGCTTGCAAATGTTAAAAAGGCTGGGTAAATCAATGTATGGGACGTCGCCATTGTTCTTTCATGAGAATCGGTCAAGCCGTTTCGGAGGAGTACGGGAACGAACATTGTGACACGAGAATTTTATATAAAAGAAGATGTATTTAATAATAGACCAATAAACGTTATATTCTTTTGTTTCCAGTTTCTGGTGTACACGTACAATAAAAAGTTTACTCTGAATTGAAATCGAAATCTCGCACGACATTGTACTCCGATCATCTAAGATATTAATTGGTAAATATTATCCCTTGTAATTTCGCTGGAAATATTGCCCTTAAATTAGAAACAGTAAAGCTTACACTGCTTGACAAAATAACGATCAAAAATATATTTTTTCCATCGATATAAAACATATTTCATATTTTTGTCAACAAATTTTCAAAGTTGTAGTACATTTTTTCAAGTTCAGTTTCCTAATTTTTATGTTTTTTGTTTGTTGTACATTGTTACGAACACATTTGTTGTTACTTTTAAATGAGGAAAATCAGAGATACGTAACTTGCCCACTTATTTTTCAATGGTCGTTCAAGAAAGCGGCTATTTCTTCACGAAAATGTTTTCTCTTAGACAATGTGCCATTCCCAGTCCATTCCAGTCCAGTAAGTTAAGTCTAAGAAGGGCTATCAACTAAAGTCATATCAAGTTTAACTGCCCAAATCGATCTCGAAGCCCTTAAGTTATGTAAGAGCCTAACTAAGCCGGAGATAAGAGATTCTGAGTTAGTGTAATCTACGTAGATTACGCTGGTTATTACTTTCTTGGAAATTACGTGAGATAGAAGCGTGACCTTTTCCTTTAGAATGACGGATTTGCGAAAAATTAAATTGGAGCAATGGAACGTTTTTTTGGGTCTTATGAGTAGAAAGAAAATAAGAAGAGAAGACTGTTTATTTTTTCTTAAATTGAAATAATTACATTTAGCGCCATAGCATGTAAAAATGCATTGGCTGTATAAACGAAATAAGAAGAGTTAACTAAAATTGACTCCTCCTACTTCGTTAAGTTCTTTTCTTCTATGAAAAAACATACAGTCAAATTGAGAACCGTTTTTTTGATATCGGTTAAAAAGCTGCAATATGCCATACAATAACATAGCTATATCAACAAGCATAACAGAAAAAAACTTCTTAAAAAATGACGTCAAAAATGTTTTTGTTAAAAATCTTGCTCCCTAGTGTTTAACCGAAGTTAGAACCTCGTTTCGTTATAGATAACAATAATGCCAGAACAGTACCTATCTATTATTTTGAATCTGGCCCATGTAGACGTCTGGAGTGCCACTTTCCTCTCGATAATGTCTGAAGTCTTATCTCAAATGTGTATGTAAGTATGTACAATATACTCGTATGTAGGTAACTGTACACAATGTACTGTATTGTATACGCAGTCAACTAAAACGTATAACCTGAGTTGGGATTGTCTGTTATTATATAAATGCCTATTGTTACCAAATAGGATAAGTCTAAGTAGAAAAGAACTAAAAACGTGAGGATTCTGATGTGATGGACAGTTGGTTTCTGTTTGGTGGATTGCGAACTGTGTCTGTGTGACTACTCTGGTGCATATGATACCTAAACTAAAAGTGACAGTGCGGCCACTGTCACTTTTATGACGTTTATAACAAGAGAGTAAGAGAGGGAAAAGACAGAGAAAGATAGAGTGAAAGAGAATGACGGAGATATATCCCTTTAGTGCTATAATTATTTTGCTTGTTATTTCTGGTGTTAATAATAATAAGTTTATCTATGGAAACTATCGTGGTTTTGACACATTTTGTTACCTATAAAAAAGGCCAAAATGGCTTGAAATTATAAAAGGTCAATATTTGTTTTTAAAACCTAGCAACTTACAAAGTTCCGAGAATCAAACAAGCAAGCTTCTCTAGTTGTTTTCTGTCTCGTACAATTCGGGAATCAACTAGCGCAGCTTTTACGTACTCCAAATTGGTTGTTAGTTGTTTTGCTGAACATCAATGCTGGGCAATTACGCGAGCCAACGCAAACATGGCCAGAAAACGCTTTTCTTTCGACTGGCATACATTTTGCTAGTAAACACTTTTATAGCTGACTAGGCCATTGTTTAATCATCTGATTTTTAGTGATGGTGCGGTTGAAGATGGTAAATACATCTAGGTTGGGGCGGCTCTCAAATTGACAGTCGAAACATACCAGTAGCTGCTTCGTCATGAAAAGAAAGGTGGACATTTATTTTCAATGTCAAGGTAATACCAGACCGGTGTATAAAATTACCCTACTGCTAGCTATAACTTCCTAATTATATTTTTCTTTACTAGCAGCTCTATAGTTTATTGACGTACTGAAGTCCAACTCGTCAACTATATATAAAATATCTACTAGTTACTACTTATACTGATATCACACTACAAAGATACTCTCTGTACCCTTACTCTTCAAATAGCGCAGGGCAAGTGAGCAACTCTCGTTCTAAAAAAAAACAAATAAAATTCTTTATTTTGCACAATAACTAAACTTAATGGCTAAAACATAAAGAAACGATGCTACCCGCAGTAGTCAAATAAACTGTGTCGGTGGTAGCAACGCCCACCTCCGTTATATAAGAATTTACAAATAAAGATAAAATATAGAACAAATTATCTACCACCACTGAAAAAATGAGAATAGGTTAGTTTAGAAATACTATTCAAACAATCAAAAATTACTTGCGTTTGTGGAGTCTGGGAGTGTATGTGTTGTCTCTGCATCTTATTTATCTTAGTATAGCTGTATTTACATAGCTAAAGATACAACTAACATAGGTACTTAAGTGGATGAATAAGTTTGTACGAAAAGCGCTCGGTCCCACATAATGGTTTTCTCTCGCAGCGTTATCGCATATATTCGCAATAATTTTCTCCCAGCGGTGAAGCTTGAAAAAGAGACACTCTTCCGCAGGCCTTTCGCGGAAATAAAATTTTACAGAACGGACATCGTCTCCGTTTATGCCAGTAATTAAAGGCAACCGTTTGAATTTATTGCCTATTCAAGGTTTAAGACTGGAATTAACTAGTTTTGAGCGTCAAATATTCTTTATTTACAATTGTTTTATCGAGTTGAATATATTCCTATTAGCTTTATTCAAAGATAAAAGTGCCCGTTTACTGTCTCGTCACTGTATTCGTTACGTGTAATCAACCAATAAAACTTAACACAGTCATGTCGGTTTCGTAGAAATGAATTTCCCAGAATCGTTTCATTTCGTGTCCCCGCTTCTATACTCCCGCGTCTTTGAAATGCCACACACCTATGTGCCTATCACATAGTATTCACGCTACTCATTATGCCTATCATTATTAATATGTAACCTGAAATTATTTCTCCCCGACAACACTTCTAAAGTACGCGCACATCGCACCTGAGATAAGTTAATATCACCGAATAGCTTGCGACCGCTTCCCCTTTAATATATTCCCTTAATTGTGCTAGACCCCACTCTATTATTCGATGAAGTGTGAAGGCAACCAAGGGCTGTACAATTTATAGGACAAGTTGTAACCGCGGGCCGCTTTCATCACTCTCACGTGATAATATCTTACTAATTAATTAAAACAAAGAATGTCAGAGGCTTTGATGAAACTGTGGTTAGTTAAAATACTTGGCTGTCTCATAATTTTTGTTTATAAGTTAATTTCGACACGAGTTTAAGTGGAGCCTTGCGAAGCGTTATTGAAAGGTGAAGATTTGCTGTCGTGATTAGCAGAAAATTGCGTAATTATTTGGCTACATTTTAGCGATAAAATTGCGTTGTGCCTAAACATGCTAGCATACCTAAACTTAAAAAGGATGTTGGTTGAGATTAGTTTCTTACCACATTTTGTCGCTTGTAGCAATTGAATCTTTTGTTGGAACTTACCTGAAATAAAGAAGAAAATTATTAGTTAGCATTACACTGTTAAAAACACTTAAGCATACAATAATAGTAAGTAGGTAAAAGAGTGGCATTTATGTTACATTTTGTACGTACGTAGATATAAAGTACCATAGTCTACTTGTACAAAAATGAACCTCCCAAACAAGGGTCAGCTCCTAATTTAAACAAAACAAACTAAAGCAACAATTATCGAAACATCTGTAGCAATAAAATTAATACAAATTTAACCGGAAGCTACTAGAGATAAAACTCTCGCCCTATATTAGTCCCAAGCGGGGCCGGACTCATTCCAAACTTCTCCCCATAAAAGTTAAAGGGCGCATTACGCCAAGTAATAAGCGAACAACGCACCCTTAAATTGGACGGACGTAACTCCTGATCTATTCACGATTCTCTCGTGCCTACTACGAGTAGTGTTGAACCGAAATCAATGAAATCAAAGGGACAATTCTCAGAAACGTTTCACCCGTAATATGAGACATTTCGGGGCACTGCCGTTTTATCTTGATTGCGTTTACTATAATCGATGTGTGGTACAATAGTTCGGAACCCTTCTTACAATCAATCGATATCGTCATTCTGCTGGACTTTAAAATCTTTCAAAATTTGGGGACACTAAAATTTAATGGTGTTGGTTTTGTTGTTCCACTCACTAAACTAATTTGACCGGACTAATTTTACCTATCTGTTAAATATGTATTAAAATTAATTGTCCTCTCTTCTCAATGTGTGAATAACGATGGAATTCATTTTAGAGCTGCCACATTTGGAGACATAAAAAACGGTGCAATATTTTTATTCGCCGCTTCACATATCCCTCTAATAAAACGATTACGACTCCAATATGGCTACTTACAACCACCCAAGGCAATGCTTTCAGAAAACTAGGGTCGTAAATAAACAAAATAGGAACACATAATGTAGTAATGGGCCCTTAATATTCTTATTTGGCTAGAACGTAGTTGTATACAACGTTGGTATTTCAAATACAATGAATACTTAAGTACCTCTTCCATGTAGGACCCAAACGGAATTGAGTACTCTTCTATTCGAAAATTACTTATTTCCCAATTTTCTGACGACCTTATTTGGTTTACACGTGTACGTTTAAAAGGTTGCCTATTTTATTGCTTGTACATATTTATATCTAATAAGCACAGGTTTATTTTCAAGTTATTTAGTCAAACATAAAGTTATAACGGAAAGCTCTAAAGAAAAGCAAATCTGAAAATGACAATTTACTCAAACCGAGAAAAACTTTAAAAGTATTATACTTTCACAGCGAGATTTAAATATTTTTAAGAATAGCTGATGTTTTTTTCTACCTTACATTATAGAATTCCGTTGAAATGTTTACTTTACTAACTACGACTTCATTCGTCGTTCATTCATTCAAGTCGTTCGTTCATTCAACGTCATAATTCGTCGTAGCGATCAGACGTAGATACATACTTAGTTATAAAAGATAATTGTTAAGGTACGATTCCACCAGTGTGCGGAACTGTGCGGCACAGTGCTGCACAGCGTACGGCACAAATGTTTGCTTTGGTCGACTCACTCAAGCGAACAAGAACAAATTGTGCGCGAACATTTTAGCAATGTTTGCGCACAGCTGTGCACTCGTGTGCGCGTACACAGTACAAGTAGTGGACTCGTGTCGACGCGTAAGCACTCGTTGTTCGCAAACTCAGTCTAGCTTCCGCTACCAAAGCGAAAACATTTATTTGTGCGCGCACATGTTTTAACAGAGTTAAATATGGATTGGACGAATGATAAAATTATTAAATTTATTCAAGCGATTGAAACTTATCCTCTATTATGGGATTCCAGTCACAATGATTATAAAAATAGAAACAAAAAACACGACGCCACTCAAGAGTTAGCTCAATGTTTCAATTGTGACTCGACTGAGGTAATGAGAAAATGGAAAATTATTTTGGCTACATAATAAAACACAAGCTGCAGCACAATAATAATAATAATAACGTTTCACACTCATAGCTCCCCACTAGGATAAATTCCTGTGTCGGGGATGCCATGGAACATACACAAAGACAAGGACAACTAACACCCAGACCCAGAACAGATATTTAAATTCATCATTCAAACATCTGCCCGACCGGGAATCGAACCCGGGACCTCTGGCTTATAAGGCGGATATTACTACCGCTGAGCCAAACAGGCCGTCAAATCAAACCAGACAAATCACTACGTTTCCTCGCCCGTCCAAATTAACAACTGAAGACAGAACTCTTCTCAGTGAACATGTTCTTGCACAAGTGTGCCACACTGTGCGTTTACAAAAGTTACGCACAGTCTTGCCGGTGGAGCCAGAAGCTAAACTCGATACAAGCTTAGTACGTGCAATGCTGGAGTTATGCACAAAATGTTTGTAAACTAATGTGCTAAACACTATTTTGGTGGAATCGTACCTTAATAGTTCAAGTTCGGGCATACTAAGCCCACTTGATAAGTTTCAGAAACGCAAACAATAAAGTTTCAAATCTGGCATGATGTAGAGATATCTTAGTAGGTAGAACTGTATAAAAAGTTCAAGACAATTCGCGAATGTTAAGGCTTTTGACACAGAAATTCAAATAAAGTATGCGATGAGTTTGCGCATACTTTCACTACTATCGATCACAAAGCAAAGAACAATAAAGCACAAGAATTTTCAATTCACAAATGTTAGACGGACACAAACAATAGAACGTGTCTTATTCTTGCAGCTGCGATATTACCTTTATCACTGTTACTCTCATGCCTTTTCTAACGGGTAAGACAGTGACCGAGATAATTTTGCGCTAGAATGAGGACTTTAGTTACTATACGGTGTCCCAAATCGCGTTGCACTTTCAATGCAATGTCGACACCACCGCTGCGGTCGTGTCTAATTCCCGCCATTTAACGCTGATTGTTACATATCTAGGTAAGTAAGAGGCTGAGTAAGACTAGCTACCTGTAAGTTGGATACCTAGATATACGTAAACATAACTATCTTATCAAACTTAGTAAGTTATTGGACAGTTCGACCTAAATACGAAGGTCGCTGAAAGTTCTGGAAGTGGAAAGCGCGGTTTGACCACTAGAAGGATAATCGAGATTTGAACTTTATTTAAGCTGTCACAACGTCTTAATCCTTCTTCTAACGGCTTAATTACAATAAAAGTGGTAGACTGCGAATTTGTGGTTGTAATTTTTTGATTAAAATGCTTATTTAAAAAACTTGTCTAAGATTCGACTTAGTTTTTGGTACAACGCGGTTTATATTTGGTATGGTAATAAAACAAAACCACGATTTCTATTATAGAACAATCGTACATAGTCATAGCTTAATTGCTTTCTCTACCTAAGTATATTAAAGCTAATGGAGCTAACATTCCCAAGACACAAAACTAAACAAGCAACAAGCAAAAGCTAACAGTTTCAAAGCACTTAGCATAGCAACGTACGAGTAATGTCTCTGTCCACTCTTACATCACGAGAGGGAAAGTTGTCCCGGGTACATTCGTCCTACTCATTGAGCTATGTACTATGTACAATAGAGGTGACAACAGCACATTTATCGTTACCATCATCATTATCTTACACTACCCGTTCAACCAGTAATCGGCCACTGCTGAGCATAAACTCATTTCTTGTACACCACTATCGTCCCGTACATTGCGAGCTCTTATTTAATAGTAGCACACGTGTTACACTTTGCTCGGAATAAGACGCTTAAAAATACAAGTTTTTCGTTTTGCATAAACATGCCGAAAGATCTTATAGCACGAATCCCGGCATATATTGAATTACAACAAGAAACGACCATCTAGCGAGTAACTGAGTAAAGTTTGGTAACATTACCAAATTGAAATGAAACATGGTACTTTGAAGTATGGTGACAACTCTATTACTTGGTACATAGTAGCTCAATGTTAATGTAAACACGGTGTAACTACTAGATTAGTCGCGCCTAAACCTGTCTGCCACACACATGGTAGGAAAGTGAGCAAACCACATTTTTGACGTAACTACTGAAGCTTTCACTCCTGCAGGCGTTTAGACTAGAATTAACCAGCTTACAGGCTACAACACTAATATGCTAACGAAGTCAATATTACCAACATTACAACACTATAATTTATGCTACTTTAATCCGATCAATCGTAACTTCCTATAAAATAAATATGATAATGAAATGTTTATTAAATGCAGAAAAAATCTTGAATTAATGATATCGTAATCACAGTGTTCATCCTATTACGTAAAAGCTGGGTAGAACGGTTTTTAATCATAATTTAGCTATAAAACTTGGGTTTTTAGAATGACTTCCGTTATCGGTCGCAATTCGGCGTTAGGTAATTATGATTTTTCTATTTGAATGAAGTCACTTGTACACTGGGTGTCTTAGAGTAATTACTGCTGGTGCCAATGGTAGCTCACTTTCTTATCTGACAGGACGAAAATATTTGTTTCGCTTTTCATTTCCGTATGTCAGAAAAGGGTGCCAGCCAACAGAATTAGAGCTGCTAATTTTAAACAAAATCGTAAAATTTTGTTTTACAAAATTAACAAATTATCTTTTACAGACCTTAGTTCAGTAACATCAACGTTATGTCTACGTTTCACTATTAACTTTCAGCGTATTTTCTCAAAACATAATACAGAATGATCAACCAGCTTTTAGGTAACATCTAACGCCCTTCGAGTTATGAAAATGCATCTCCTTAATCCCTATTTAGGTACTTATCTAAATGCAGAGCTCCGTAACGCTAGAAGCCGGAAAGCTCTGAAAGCTTTTGGCCAAAGTAGGCCGGGCTAATGCTTCAGCCATTATAGTCAACCTCGTACAGTACAAAAAAGGAAAATAGTTGACTACCTGAGCTAATGAGAGCACCCATGTTACTTGTATACCACGCTGTTTTTATTTTCCTTTACTACTGAAACTCGATGCTGTAATCGAAACGGTTTATTTTAAATTGCATAGAACGCTCTTGAAAACAAAAACGTGACTATCTGGTTACGTACATTAAGTATTGGGCAAAGACTGGAAAAGAGAAGCCTGGATAAGTAGCGTACTTTGGGATTAGTCTAGTTTAGAACTGAATTGATGAGGATGGTGACATTGGTGACACCAGCGTAAAGCAGTCCCAGTTAATAACAGTAAAAATGTTGCTATGGCAAGGTTGAGCCTGCGCCTCAAGTGGTCGGTTCTGAGCCATTGCGCACCCCAGCCAGGTGATAAAGGCGTTAAATACGATTAAGAGGTCTCTAATGGCACCGGCCCAATAACACCCAATACACCCACTCTTATCACACTCCGACCCAATTTCCTCAATTACCGGGATCAAGAGAAGTAATGAAATGAGAGTAATCATTATCTCGTTCGTTTATTCTTTCCTCGCGCCTTCGTCGCCTCCGGCTCTAAAGCATTAAAAGACTGCTGCGGATTATCACACAATTTATTCAGGTGCTTAATTTGAGCGGCTATCCCACTTTGGGCACAATTTATTTTTATTTCACTTAAATGTGGGCTCGGATACCTCGGGAGATTTACCTTCACTTTTCATTAGGGCTTTCCTTCGAAATTAACGTCACACAGAATGAGAGTGTAGAGGCAAGCCTCTCAATTACGAACAGCTATTGTCGGATTGAAACTACATTATGCAGTTCTCGTTAGCGGCCCGGTGCCGCATATTGCAAGAGAACGCCTACTGCGGCAAACTTATAACGAGTTAGTTACATGTGTCTCGGCGAACCTCACGTCATACAGCGCGGAAACTTTCAACAATTATGGAAGTGCAAATAGGTATTAGATTGAACACACATTTGGGGTGCAGCCATTAAAGTCCGATCGTGAAGCGGAGCGATTGCACTCGACCGAACGATGCCAGTCCAATCGAAACTTTTGATTAAAATCAAGCAAATCGAGAGCTCAGTGCAGCGATTCTGGCTGAATGCGGATATCTTTATTTGAGCTCCGTATGTTATGTTCCGATCGAACTGCGATTGCAGCTCGTGTTTATACAATCGATTACCGACTACCGACCGCGAACCAACACCACTCTACCTTGAACTATTCACTTTTTTCGTCAAATCAATTTTGGCAGTGAGCTTGGCGATTTGTTTGAAAGTTAGCACCAAAGTAACTCCTCGATCGCGTTTTATTTCTGTTCTCACTGTATTAAACTCGGCAGGCTTTTGTTCCTCCACTTTTTGTAAGTTCCATTTAGTAAAATTGGAGTTAGTATCGCGACGAAACTTTCCTTCATATTCTGAGGAAAAAGGTTGACAACGATTTCGAGGGTTTCTTTACGGCCTACCCTCTTTTTCGTTTCCACTTCATCATTTGTCTAAAGGAAAAAAATATATTAAACTTGTGAATAAGATTGATCGTGGAGTGCTCTCCCTTTTGGATTCGATTTTATTAATATTCATTGCTCATTGTGAAGCAAAATAGGGTTCAATTATCTAACAAGAGGGTGGGAAGGTGTTGCTGTCAAGTTAAGGGGAGGTTAAAAACTCAAACGCTAGTACATGCAGAAGCAGGGGTTCCAGTCGCAAGATGCGTTCAAAATTAATCAGATTAATTCGGGGTAGGGAGGGATGGCGGGTATTAACCGCGGTACGTTACGTGGCCTGAAGCGGGATTTAACAGGCAACCAGGTGATCCATAAAGTGGATCAACGGATTACTGCGCTACGGTCGCCGGCCGTCAACTATCAAGGCACGTATGCAAAGTCATGCCAAGATTTTTAGCGATATACTGTCGCTCAATCTGTTTGGTTACTATGCTACGAATATGTACAGAGTCATTGACATTTTTTATGGCTTCTTGTCATATCCTTTTCTTATAGCCCCGTATACTAACTACCGTTTGAAAAACTAACCATTCGACGATACGACAATTCGGAAAAATATTGTCACCTTGTCACCGGTTTCCGTTACCGGCGTCCGATGAAATGTAGAGAAAATAAATAAAATGTAGGTTATGTGTTTTCTTTTTGTGTGAAAATTATGAAACAAATTAGAAATATCAATAGTCAAGAAACGATAGTTGCAAAGTAAGCGTAAATAAAGGTATTAAGTTTGTATAGGCCGAGTCGCTAGTCACTCGGCTTAACCTTTTTGTTAGAGTTTTTAGGGCGCCTAAAGACCACTGACATGGCTTTGCGGTTGTGGTTAAAGGACAAACAAAAAAGTCAAAAAAAAAAATTGTAAAGTATTTTAAAAAATGCTTACACCAATCCAATGTAGATTAGAATTATTAATATGGTAGTCCTTTTTGCGGCCCATAAAAGATTCACCTAAGTTCGTTCCTGCAAACCGCGTCTAATGCAAGGTGCAAGCAGAACTAAGCATCAGCGGAACAAGCAGGTACGGGAGTACAGGGCCGGACGCGCCGCGGCCCCGTGATGCGGAAATTCCATTAACTGCCACAAATTTAGTGCAGCTTCCTGAATTTCGATAGGATCGTTACGTGGAAATTAGCGCCAGAGTACGCGGTTCTAATATGGTAATAATTTAGATGTTAATTACGTAATAGGCACTAATGTTCAAATAATACACGCGTCTAACGTAACATACTCGTACATAATCGAGTAACATACATAATGCTTTGTTTGAAAATGAAAAAAAATCTAAATTCGCCATTTTGATTGAATTATTGTTTTTGATTTAAATGTTGCTACACAATTATATTGATTATGTTATATCTACCTTACTTACTTAAACTCTGTTTCATACATAACGTGAGCAAGAAGTCATCAGAGCATTTTAAGCAGTGACTAACTTTAAGCAATGTTTAAAATTAAAGCTCTGTCAAACTCCCAAGCAACGCCTAGGGCCTTATTCTAGCGAATGAGATATTATCTCGGTCACTGTCGCTCTCATAAGAAATGTCATGACAGTGAGAGTAGCCGAGATACTCTCGAGTACCCTACAAGGTCCCTGACCCGTCCCGACCATGTAAAAATTTTATCAAGTTAGCGTGCAATAATCGCTAGTGAAAGGTAACCGGTAGCTGTCGCGTTAGCTCTTACCTAGATACTGATTACAGTGTCAAACCTGGGGCCTAGTCTCGCGAGTGAGATTTTATCTCCATCACTGAGGGTGGCCGAAATAATCTCGAACGGCCCAGAATAGCCCCCCAGTATGTAAGCTCACGTGTTACAGGAAACGAAAGCAAATGTTTATACTTGGACTTGTAATTAATAGGAAACTAGTCTAAGTTGCTCGTAGAATAATTTCTAATTGAATAGAATTTATCGGAACTAAACTGCACGGGCACGCCCATACAGTGCTCACATAAGTTTTGGAAGAAAGCGCTTAGTTACCTAATTGAATGAATGCTCGATGAAAAATACTAAAAACTTTTTTGTGACACTATCCTAAACACGACCATTGAAAATTGCATGTAATGCAATTGATTTGAATTTTGCATATACCCTTTTATTGTCGACCCCGAATCTGTCAACCAATCTAATCTTTTCTTCGTCGTTTAATATTAATATTTCACAACAAGGTTACTGAAAACACGCCGTGCTACTCTGTTTTTTGCTACATTTCCAATTACAGGCCAACAAACTGTTTTTATTATTTTTCAGGTTTGATAAAAGCTTCTGTCATCATAAAATACACAAAACTCTTTCTAAGAAAACCTAATCTAACTATCAACCTATTTTACCAATTTATTTGAAGTACCTCACTCTTCACTCACAAAGAACTTATTTTTCCATTGAAAGAACACTTTATAAGAGCTGTTATGACAAAGTTAAATTGCTTGTTTGTTCCGAACTGGAAAGACTCCGAAATCTAGACGCTTCAAATTATTACGGTGTAAACAAGAAACAGCAATAAAAAGTGATTAGGGTATATTCGCAGGTAGAAAACAGACATTAAAAGTAAAAGTGCCGGCATTTTCATACAATTTTCCAGGTGACGTCAGAAGATAATAAAAGTGCTTCCGAATTTTAACAACGTTATCAGCGAAGAATAAAAACTTTTCTTAGTTTAGATATACTAAAACTGACTCTAAAAGCTGTTTAAAACTAAACTATTTAAGTATTGTAGATATGGAAGTAACTCTGTCTCACTGTATATTTTTGTCTATTTGTTTGCTTCATCGACAAATTGATTGAAATGATCTTGATTAAAGACTAAACAATAGGGTGCATCGGAAGAACATCCGAAAAACAGAAAAGAACCTAAATCAGAAAACTGGCAAATCGTTTGTGAAACCGCTTGAGGCATCTGATGCTGGCCACTGCCAATTCTAAACGCAGTTCCAATCTCTGGGATTATAACCCCTGCGAGGTTTTATTTGACCAATCAGTCAAACCTGCCCATGTCTCATATTTTACAGACCTGCACATGTCTCTTTTATCTCCTTTATCTCTCTTTTTACGTAACATCGCACGTAATTCAAGCTCTCTGAAATTTCGTATTCGTCAAGTAAATAAAACTGATGTCAAGTGAAAGTGATCGTGAATAGACTTGGAATATTTCAACATTTAGCTCTTTACTGATCGCTCGGAATAATAAATCTTGGTCGTTTTCTAGAACTTTAGCACTTAACATGTTCGTTATAGGGTAAGAATGGGAGCGTAATAATCGTAAGCGAACGCTGTGGGTGTCTGCTAATGCCTTAATTTGATCTTAACAGAGTAATATTCTCATATCAAATCAGTAAATTGTTAAATGACTTTATGTTACAGCGATGGCGACAAATTTCATGTTGGTTGTAAATTTTAAGGCTCATTTTAGTAAGCTGGAAATAGTCTTTACGTAGAGCTGAACTGCGTTTATGGACGAGACAGTGTATAGTCTATGATCTACTAGCTACCTAGTTCATGTAATACCTTTTTTTCAACCTATTGTGCCCCACTCCTGGGTTAAGGTCGTAAGATCACTGAAATGCTGGCGTTTATCTGACCCAGCGTATATGGGTCGAAAATCCACCGAAACTATATGTAACAAGTTCAAAGCCTGATAATATCGCAAGCGTGTAGGTATTGTACTAATGCTGCCAACTAGTAGGCTAGACTATTTAAAAAATAATTTGTATCAGATCTTTAACTTCGTATCTAACTTTAATAGGAAAAACAATCTACGAATATAAATTATGACACAATCACTACGAAGTTTAGTAACAATAACAACAGATGTCAAAGAATCAATACGAAACAATCAATAAGACAAAACGTATCATTATGGGCAATAATTATAAACCCACTCCAGTAATCGAATAGATGTGTCGCTGTGGGCGACAATCGATTCACAAGTGAAGTAATCAAATGTTAGTATGTTCGGTGAAGTAACTTGTCATGATTGTCAATACCTATACAAATTGATACCTCACAACATTATATCCAAGCACGAAATATTAAACCAAAACATACACAACAAGAAGGAAAGTACAGGAAGGGAAAGAATGATATAGAAAAAGATACTGAGAGATCACAAAGCGGAATTAAGCCAGAAAAAAAGTGAGTGTCAAGTAAGATTGGGTTGATAATCATTATGAACAATGGACAAATAAATTAGACAGGTATTTTAAAATTCCGCATCTAAGAGAATACTGCAATGATCGTACTTAGGCGTAATACTTCTCATCATCTTCTCTGTAATTTATCCGTCACTTTCGACATAATAATACCCAAGAGCATAGATTACACCAGAGTTCGTGACTTTATGACATGACCATGGCCTTTGGGAATAATAAGATGCAGCCGTGTCTTTATATTTATTACATGCACGTATTTGCAAGTACGTACAGACGTCGAAAACTTTCTCAGCTTTATGATGGGTTCCACGATGACGGGTCTGACGTCTCTTAGCGAAAACTTTAGAACATTTACGTAAAAGCTTAATAATACTTTGGCACGTAGGTATTTACTTACTGCCTCAGGCACTTAAGCGCAGAATCGTTTACAGCACCAATGTTAAAAGTACAGTAAAAAGTAACAGTAGGGATAGTAAAAACGAAATTGGGCATTCAGGTACGTAGTCTTCATCTTAATCAGTCAAAGGCGAATTTTGGAGAAAATAGAACTAGCTAGCAATTAAAAACATGCCACTTTATAAATTATTCAAGTCCCGCAACTTTTCTCACAATTTCAATAATTCTCTGAGAAGATAGGGTTCCTACAAACCCTAAATTATTTCGAGGCCTGAATTTCTAAACGTACTATTTGCTGTAGTATATTTTTTATATAATTTAGATTCAAGACTAAATAACATTCAAATTAGTTTTTTATAGCTAGGCTTACGTTGAATAATTTATGCTGTAAATACACAAAATTTCGAGTTTATAATCATAAATCGGTACATGAACGTGGTCACTAAGGGACAACATCAATTGGAGTTAATTGAACCGCAGCGGTTGTGAAAAATCAAGTATTTAAATGAGAAAATTCGTAAAGGCGCTCTGCCCCGAGAGCATTCGCGTGTAGTTTATTAATTTCAGATGCAGTAAGATTGTGGCCGTAAGCGTAAGGGCGGAGAGCCAAGCATTACAGTTCGTAGCCTGTATTGATAAAATGTGCAACATAACAGTGGTGAGTAAGGAAAGCAGGCGAAAGATCGTCAATCAGTGTGGCAGTATTATAACGTAATGTTCGAAACTGAATCTTGCATTATTCTATTACAGGCGAATGCTCCCGATGAGAGAACACCTTAACATGATCATAGACGCGAAGCGACACCAGCAATCAAAGTTTGCTATTTGCAATTCGAAATCAATGCCTTTTTACGTCTGCCACAATTCTTCGTCAATACTGTCCTCCTTTATCCCGCATACGGGATTGGATCATGGGATGTAATAAACATATTTATTACATCCCATGATCCAATGACAAAGTACCCATCACGAGGCCGGAACAAACAGGAAACACCTAATATCTTCACCGTCATACAAAGCTCGTTAAATAGGGACACGAAAAGATCATTACTCCACGACGAAGGTAAGGCCGTAAAGCTCTGTTACCAGATTTGTGAGTGAACGCAAGGCCGTTCCATGGAATTCAGCTAATTGTTGAGTAGAACGTGAGGTATGATGTCATCGTTCAGAAGATTGGAGGAAAGGTCGTTTTTTTAACTGACGAATAGGGTCATTGCAAACTTCTACGGATTTTTAGAACCAGTTTTTTAACAAAAATTAAATGAAGAAGCTTTTTGATGAATAAGTCTTGGCATTAGACTATTTCTCAGAATCAGATATGGTCTCTTATAGAAAGAAAGATATTTAAGCAGGTACTTCGATACAAGTTTATTCTCAATATGGATATATGTATGTATGTAACATACGAGTATATTCACAATAAATATTGTTTCTGACGATTATCTTTTACGGCCATTGACAGAACAAGGACGCAAACAGTACAGAGATGAGATGTCGATTGCTTTAGGGTCAACTTTTTGGAAAGGTTAAATTTAATCCGAAGCCAAACAACGATTGCCGTTAGAATGTCGTACAGATGAGTATGGATACCTTATAATAATATGGTAAAAATAATAATAAAATTAAGATATTATATTTATGATTTATAACCACCATAACAGTATTATAAGACAAGATGGTATACAAATCGGTAACTGTCTTAGTTGAGGTCACTATTATCCAACTGAATTTATATTCAGTGGCGAGTATAAGCTATATAGACCCATAAAAAAGGCTGCGCAAGATGATAGATAACTCACAAAAAGATCAGTCTAACCTAACTGAACCAGTCACGCTCCAATCGCACCATGGATGAAAGTCACCCAGTCGTTGTAACAAAAAGTACTCACAGATAACTCGTGCGGTGAAAATGAAAGATTTTCACGGTCAGATGGAAACCGATATAATCTACTCCATGGTAATAACATCCGCCTTCTGGGTAAGATAGAAACGGTCGACTTGATTAGATGTGATTTGTAGAGGCTGGCGTTTGATGATATCTAGAGCTTGATGAAAAGTAGGCTGAGCAGTCAGTCAGTCATAAATGTCTCAAATGGTCGATATATAGTAGCGTACCGTAACGTGGTATAGTAGATAAAAGCAGTTCTAGAGAGATCGGCAATAAAAACAACGACAAGATAAATTAGGACAAAAATCATCCCCCAGAATAAAACTCTGGAAAATTGTGGCTATATTAGATATGAAGTTCAAACTGAATAATTGTCAATACAACATTACAACCAAATATATTACGTCCAACTCGGTCGCTGATTTAACAAACGACCCTGTCGGATGTAGTGTTCCAATTTACAAGTAAATTAGTAAAGTTTGTTTAGAGGAAAGCTCGTTAAACTGCTATTGTTGAGTAATTGAATACTCGTAACCTAAATCCTAACACTTAAACTAGAGAACTGATTAACTGACAAGGATAAATCGATAGACAATCTTCTATCTGCTTCTATAGATATTATACAAGATGTAACGAAAAGGTATAGTAATACTTATGATCGTCTACACGTCAAAGTGAACAACTTTTATGACACAAGTTTTCTAAATTCGAGAAATTGCTAGCTGTTTAATTGAACGGCTGATTGAGCTAGTTGGCTGCGACATATAGATCAAAAATCAAAATAGACAAAGACAAAGCTATAACGATTGAGTTTAACTTAGTTTTCAACGATACAGGTTCTCTTAGAAATTAAGCCGCCTAATACTCGATTACTCGAATAAGCTATTAAGACCACATTAGCATAATCAACAGATTTTCTTTTAGTGTTGACTAATTGACTTAGTTCCATTAGTTGTGGCCTAAAATTTATTAAAAATATTAGCATACAAACGCGGTCACTCACCTTTGTAGGCAAATTTATTCATCTCAATAAATATAAACAAAAACCAGTAGCGCTAATGAATTTGCTAAACGAACTGAAAGAATCGCGACAATCTCCGGAATTCCATGTCAAAAACCTCATTATTTGCATAAGCACTTAAAAGCAATAAATCGTTTAAGATAGCGGGTGGCCGCATCCTCACGCCACAAGCCACAAATAAATTTCACGACTTCGGGGTCATAAGGCCGCCTGGATTTTCGAAAAACATTTGAGCATTACTCGTAGGTGTATTTTGGAGAGGTAGATTTAATGAAATCTAGACACGCGGTAGCGTGTCAAGCCAAGTTCAAGTGATTGACAAAATTTAGTGAGAAGGACTTTTGCAGAGTTATAAAATTTTAGCATCGGTAACACTGTGTCGGCAACGCCTTTGCCGACTGCACTGACATACAGATTTATGAAAAATAAATAAGCAACAATTATTAGACTAGAATATAAATAATATTAAAATCTAACCGTTTTTATAATAACGTTACCTGTTCCAATATGTAATTTGTCATTGGAGGTCTTCAACAATAATTACATTACGTTATTTACGTTTGATTGACTTTCGTTGAAAATTAGGTTTAAAACGTTTTATAAGTTACCATTAAGATTATTAAAATTGAATTCAAGTTCGTTAAAATAATCCTAAATTTTGTTAGTAAACACCCGAATAGTTCAGTTGTTTAAAATAAAATTAGAATTTAATTTTTTTTATTTAGACTAGAATAACAAACAACAAAGAGTATATTATAATTTCTAAATTACATTCTTCAAATTTATTTTATTTCGGAATATACAAAATCCATAGTTCTACACAATAATAATAATTGGAACATACAAATTAAAACATAGGAACAAAAAATCTAAATTAAAATCTAAATTATAGATTATTTTAATTTGATTATTGATTGATTTGCGAAATCTACTCGGAAGATTCAGTAACGGTGCATTGTCGTCAGATACCAGCACGTCAGCTAACGGTCCCCAATACTTGTCATTACCTCTCGAAGCTCATCTGGCGCGAGAATGGAATTTAATATCGAATACGTAAATAAAAGTATCGATAGCTGTAAACACGATATCGAATAAAAGGCATCAATTGGTATACAAAACCAAAGTAATTCGAGTCCGCTCGTGCGTAGTGCTTACAGTTTTTTTTTGTGTTTGTATTTGATACTGATTTCAGAAAAGTTAGTTTTTATCGCTACATCGAATGAAATTTTCCTATGCATCTATAGATGCCGTTTCATGCTGAGATAGGCCTAGAGAAAAAGATGGAGCACTGCGTTAGATTTGGGTGACGACGCCAAGAACTCCTCTACTTTGCTGAAAGAGCCACTACTTAACTTTTTTGTGCCTGGAAGAGATCGCTCTCAGCGATAAGGCGATAAGTTGTTGCACTAGTTTTAAGTTACAAACAAAAGGATAATAATAATGGAAAAGGATAATAATCTTTTTATTTGTAATTTCTGGCGTGAACAATAAAGAATTTATCTGTCTATCTCTATTTCACGCGTATTAACACAAATTCTCCTGTGCCAGGAGTATAGGAATATTGATATGTCAATGTGTACGTCTTGTGTACGTATGCGAAAGTAAAGGAGTTTTTAGTTTCACCCAAATCTAACGCAGCGTTCCATCTTTCTCTTTAGTACTATCTGAGGTTTCATGGACCAATTTTATTGTTTTATGGCCAAATATTTGCCGCAACACTCTATTTACAATTGCGTTCTGTTCATATTCTAAAAAACCAGAGACTAGAAACTCATAGTTTCGCAGTAATCGCAGCAAAATAGTGGACCGTGAAATTTCTTAATAATTTTAATTACATGTTCACAGTTGGTAGTTTCATCTGATGAAATGTTGGTATCACGGCCATTTTTAATTTGGCTGATTGCGAGATAAATTTTATCATGCGTAGAAATTCACTATTATATTAAATTAATGCGTTAAAAACTAACAATTGGTTAACGAACCATACCATATAAGCTACTAAATGCATTTACTTTACGACTGTACTAAAATGTCTGAACTAGTTACCTAACTACTTCAGAAATTTCTTAGTTATTCACACGGACAAATAGTTGACCGTGCGAGCGAAGCGTGTATGCAACCACTGGGCAAATTTGCTTTCAACTGTCCGCTGTTTGTACGTACAATATTTGGCAGAAGCATATTGTACCTAATTCTAAACAAGAATTTCGAATATGAGTAAAATCAGTCAAGAGGTTGACGAGACTGTTATTGTTGCAAAAAAGTTCTCGCGAGGTCTACTGTTCACAGAACTTCTAGTTTCAACTGTTTGATACGGCGTGGGATTGACATGGTACAGTATCAGATGGCGTAAAATCGAAAGTAACCTATCAAACAATGAATTTGTCACCGGCCGCCCGCGGGCGTGACTCCGCGGATTGCCGGCTTCTCGTGACGACTGTTGCGTCGCAAGCCGTCATGGCTGCAACAAACCGAATGGTAACGTAATCGAATAGGCACGATCGTTCCATGGTACTCGGAACTCACTTTTTACGAAACAGGTACTCCATTCAGCCCAACGAGTCACGATCCGGGTTAAGCACATCTCCAGCGATTTGATCTCATGAACTTTGTGAAAAGCGAGAGTTTGAATTTATGCTTAGCATTTCCACCGTTTCTAATATTACCTTTCGACCGGTTCGCTACGAACTTCCGATAACGACTTCCGATTTTCTCTATCAACTTTCATGAATTCGTAAAAAAGGCTGGGGCGTATTATCAGGTGATTGCCGATGAAAGTTTCGCGAAGTTTCGACGGCAGGCGGCCGCAATATAGCAGAGTTTCAAATCTCACACGTAGTCGACAAAAACGCACGCCTGCATTGTACTTACTATTGTGCACGTGCGAGCGACC
Source organism: Alcis repandata (assembly GCA_949125135.1). Classification (NCBI taxonomy): domain Eukaryota; kingdom Metazoa; phylum Arthropoda; class Insecta; order Lepidoptera; family Geometridae; genus Alcis; species Alcis repandata. The sequence goes on along the minus strand of OX421230.1, from coordinate 6,156,804 downwards.
AGATGTAGGTGAGCACCACTCAACTTTACAAAGGTTATTTAAAAATTCAGAACAAAAGACACTTTCCTCGGACAGACTCATCTAGTTCGCTACATTTTGTGCACTCGTTTTCAATTTGCATTTAAGTGTTTTCACATTGCAAGCTGGTTTCTACATAAAAGTAAAGCTTTATTAAATTATATGAGCCACGTCTATAGTCTGTGCGTGTAATGAGAGGCTATGAGGGAGATTATTAGATGTTATGGCATATTAGACCGTGGAGTTTGCACTTAGCGAATAATATAATATACCCACCACCATTGTATACAATTAAGTGCGTAGTAAACTTCTATTAGACAATTATGTAGCTTTCTTTACTGCAGAAAGTCCCTCTAAACATTTATGAGATAAGTAGGCAGGTAAATGTCTAAATAACCTTTAAAATAATACTACTTTTCATAATTATGAAAAGTATAATGTTTGACGACCTGTTTTTCTCAGTGGTAATATTATATATCCGCCTTATACCTACGTCCGAAGTTCCGGGTTCGATTCCCGGCCTGGCAGATGTTTGAATGATGAATGTAAACATCTGTTCTGGGTATTATTTGTCTTTATTGTATGTTCCATGGCATCCCCGACACAGGTTATTCTAGTGGGAAGCTATGAGTGTGAAACGTTATTTATCTATCTATCTAATATATATAAATCTCGAGTCACAATGTTTGTCCTCAATGGACTCATAAACCACTAAACCGATTATAATAAAATTCGCACACCATGTGCAGTTCGATCCAACTTGAGAGATAGGATAGTTTAAATCTCAAATTATAGTCGCAATTTTAATTTATTGCAAATTATATATATACTGATAATTTTTACTATAAATTGACAAGTTAGCATCAACATACTACGGTTGCTATAGTTACGCAATATTTGACATAGAATTGACGCAATGGCTTTTGACAGGACAACGTCTGTCGAGTCAGCTAGTTATTATTATATAATCGTGCCCATATATTTAGACTGTACTATTTATATAAACCAAAGTAAAAAAAACTGATGAATTCACTTTACACCTCGTAACTTCTCTAAGTACCTTTGAAGTATCTTGAATGCCACTGAAAAGTAATGGTCGTAAAGTTGACACTCCTTTTCCGATGGGCTGTCATGATAACCTTTCGACGAAAGAATTTATGAGGGAGTGACGAAGTTCGGAATCTTCGCGCTTTTAACTCTTGAACTGATAGGAAGTTATTTTACCTGCTAATGGGTAAGTTTTTCACGCACTGTCTGCTATTCTGGAGCAATCCTACTAATATTATAAACGCAAAAGTTTGTGAGTATGTTTGTTGCTCTTTCACGCAAAAACGACTACACGGATTTACATGAAATTTGGAATGAAGGTTGTTCATGGTCTAGATTAACACATAGGCTACTTTTTATTCCGGAAAACGCGGGGCGCAGCTAGTAGACTATACTCGTAATTTCGTCCACCTGTCACTTTCATTGATTTGAATATGAAAAAGATGAGAAGCATACTACGCTCTTTGTGAGATACAATTTCGAATGCGTCAGAATTGCCTGCCTGATCGCAAACTCAAACCCCAGTGCTAATCAAATTACAAACATTAAGCTAACGGTAAACACATTTGAGAATAACAACTGATTTCAACGTTATTTATTTTCAACAATGGCTTATTCAACAGCCAGTCATCACCGTATGGCCCTTGGGGCATAGACAAAGTTGATGGAGCGCTATTTCCCCCTTTCACTTCTTGCGCATCCATCAATCTTTACATACATAAAGCACGACAGACCATTCTATACATTTAACTCTCCCATAATCCTTTTTAAAATGTACTTACCGCATTGTATCCTGCATAAAGTACCTACAAGACTGAGTCAGACAGAGCATCTGCGGTTCTATTATGGGCCTACGAACCCAATTTAAAGTATCAAATTGTGTCAATTAACATAATTTTCGCCAATTAGTTGAATGGGCAGACTAGACACAAGCACAAGTATTTTTGTTACAGGAAGTAAATGATCACAGGTCACCCAGCGTTCAGTGGCTAAAGTCGAAGATGAAGTGACATACTTCCTTCGCGTTCTTTCACTGTTTCTTTTTTTTTCAATATTTTTTTCACTTTTTCTTCATATTATTTGATTATGACGACAAGTGAAGTCTAAAAATTTTCCACACTAGATTTTTTTTAATCAATTTTATGTTAATGCGTATTAAAAACGTTATTATACTAAATGAAATTGAATGAAAAAAGTAGAAAACTATCTATTTCTATATCAGTTTTAAAGAGTAGACTCATAGCATCTTTAGCCAAAAGTAATCCAATATACACCGAAGTAACCCAACTTGGGTTACTTCGGTGTATACCTCATCTAACCGTTCCAAACTTTATTCAAATACTCAGTATTCACCTATCACAGCTGGAAGCTAGGTTCATTTGAGAAAAGGTTTACGTCCGCCCCGCCCCTGTCATCAATCTCATCTCTCTCAAGCCGAGCCACGATTTAAGGGTGAATCCGACAGATAAAATGACTCTCCGAAAAAGCTTTGCCAAATTTCGTCCTGACCTGTGAATGGATTCCTATATCGGAGCAGTTAGGCTAGGAAATTAAGTGCCAGATTCAAATTTAAGTCTTCATAGAGCTTGGCCAACGAATCCTGCAAATGGGTTTTGTAAGGACACTATGTTTACTGAAACATAAAATACATAATTGCGTGCACCTTGGGATTTTTTTTTACTATCCTACAGAAACTGTTGTTGAGGACTTTTGTTTTCTGTAGTAAATGTGTTAATGTATCGGTATAATACTGAGAAGACTGTGAATAACCATTACATAATAATTATATTATCTACTTACTTACTTACGGCACGTAATGTCTGCTTTGCAGAAATTTTCACTTTAATTGAAGTGTGATTTCTTAAATAGTTTTATAACCAGTTTTATAACTAGACTTTACCAATACATTTAAAAACACATTTTTTCATTTCTATCTAAACATTTTAAAAAACTGTTTCGAAATATCAATTATGCGGCCGCAAAAACCGCAATGGATGCCTGATCAATCTTGTTCATAAATAAAATGGCTTACACTCGATTAAATACGTCGAATACAAATATTGATTGACGTGTTCAGGAAGTTTATAAGCTTAGGAATTTAAAACGCTGCTTTGATTTTTTACAACAGAGTTCTACGGATGAACGCGCAATGTCAAACCACAATACACTGTTCTTAGTTCTAGTCAAGCGAGAAAAGAGGCACCGAACTAAAACTGTTACAGAATATTAGATCCGGGATTGGTTGCATATTGCGCCCTTTGCTGCGTGAAACTAATATCTTCTTTTTTTTTTAAATCATGAAGAAATTATTATAGGTAAACAAAGGTGGCATCTTTTAATTAATTTCTATATGAAATAAATAAATACTAATCTTATCAGGTCGTTGTCAAAGGGATCAAAAAAATCTGGTTCCCAAATCGGCTATCTAAGTATTTACATTTCAAGCTTGGTGTTTTTACTATCCTCGACCACATTGTCACTTAAAATTAGATGTTGTTATAGGCGGCAAGAAGAAAATGAGACACCTGGAGACAAGCGCTTATAATTATCTGACCTGTAACACCAAAGGCATCACAAATACGTTCTCGACCTTTTAAGGCTCTATTAACAGCCCTCAAACTCATATTGTTGGCGAGTTTTCAAACGCCTGGCCTAGTCTGTCAACCACAAAAAAACACCTACAATAAAGCAAAATAATAAAATGTAGTAACAAAACATTAATTACTTAAGACATGTCCAAAACGACCACATCGCATCTAATTGCTACTTCATTATTTTCATCATTATTGGCGCGCCTCGCAAAAACTGAATGAGCAAAAACATGTAGTGTGTATACGTCTCTAGTTCCGTTGATTTTGATTTAACGCTTGTTACACATTATTGTGTTGATATATTGCATGATGGTTAGAGTCATCTACACCTGATTTACGGTTCATTATAACACGGAATACGTGATTGAAGGCGTAACTGATACAATAGGTGTAGGAGATTGCAAATATTAGATTTGAGATCGACACGCTGTGTTTAGAGGTACTTTCCTTTGATAAAAATTGAGTTATGCTGAAAGACTTTGAGAAGCCTACAATTTTTATTACTAGGACTAGTATATCAGTCTACATAAGCTAACTTACATTACTAAGTTGATACCACCTATTTGAAAAAATGTATGTCATTCAATTAAACCTTCAGCGAATAGACTATTGTTTCTTTTTAGAGTAATTTACTTTTGACTATTTTCATAATAATACCGTGTCGCACTGTATTAATTAAAAGTACAGCGTTCACTTAACTAGATACGCATCAATGAATTTATACAGGGATGAGCTCTATAAGCAAGATAGTTTGAAATTACCAGTAGAAAATAATATAGCCATAAATAACTTGTTATTGTCAATTATTAGCAGGTATTTCTGTATACATTACCAAATATATTTCATAGTCGAAGTAAAAAATAAAAAATATGCTCTTTTCTAAAAGTCACTCCCAGTAATGAAACAGCTCGTTCTCTGCATGCTCAGTCGTAAATTTCCACATTGATCTCATCTTATTAAAACTTGCAGATCTCTTGTCTGATAGATATTCGTCTAGTATGAATTGAATATAGAATGTATAAGAATTTGTCTGCAACATGAGTCAGCGTCTCGCGTCTCAACAATGTTGCAGACCAACTAGAACTTTCAATGTTAACGCAAACTTGAGATGAGCGGTTCTAATGGAGAAACTATAGTAACAACTCAGATCAAGTAGAAAGGCAGGCATAGTCCCGCCTTAGATCCAAGTGGAGCCAAAAAAACTACCCTACTGCCCGTCTACGTATATTTCAAGTACACTTTTGACGCATAAAAACCACCCGAATCAATCGCCAATTCCTACGTCAGTTGCTCAGAGAACGTGGACAAGAAAAATAAGCAGTAATAAGGGTAGTTTTTATGCGTCAATATGTGTTTGAAGTATACACAGGCAGTAGGGTAGTTTTTACGGCTTCGCTTGGATCTAAGGCAGGAGTATATCTGCCTTTCTACTTGTTCTGAGAGTAACAATGTGTTTTAATTGCTGTTGTGTCGATAATAATTAGACTGGAAATAGCGTACCTTTCTACCGTTAGCTTCTTTCATGGTGAAGGTGATGATGAACAAATTAATAATTAAAACTTATGTTTAAACCTTGATCTTATCATGATGATGATTTTTCATCTTGATGAATTCAATAAGAGAGGTTCTACGTTTTTTTGTGGGTAATAGAAATTAAAATACTGAATAAGTTTTAACAGAACATTGCAGGAAAAGTGTAAAAATCAGGTTGCTCAAATTTTATTATACTCAGTATTCTCTAATTGTTCCTTTTTTCAAGAAGTTGCGAGCAATGTAGAGGTAGATAATTACGAGTACGTTTATTTACGTGCGTAAATACGTAGGTATTGAATTCGGTACAAATTTTGAAAAAATATTTTTTCCCCATTGTTACGAGTACGTATAAGTAGATCTATGGATAATGAAAATATGTATATACCTTGAGGGTCATCTTTATACGAATAGGTAGGTAGATACATTATAACAAAATCTTCCTGAAAGCCTTAACACAGTCAATTTTCCTCTCAGCAAACAAATTCAAAAATATTACTCTCCTCTGTATAAACAGCCGAACACTTGCCCAAAAGAACTCCACGCCCATAAGTGGGCACTCATCCTAACCCCTGACGCTGTACAAATGGCATTATCATAAATTAATTATGTATACTGTACCAGAATCATAACATTTCAACTTTTTTTATAACACCAGTGACGCTTCTGCTTTCTTTCGCTCCGCACTTGTTTTTACATTTTTTATGCTATGTCCAACATTAAAAGCATGAGTTATCTAATCTACAGCATAATAGGCTATTCTTTTTTCTTAAAAAGAAAGTTTGAGAGTATCTCCTTTCAGATATAAAAAGATATGAGGTAGCTTTTTTGGCAGATTGCACTCTTAAAACGTTCATAGTCATTTTAAAACATTTGAAGTTACACAATCCGATTCGTTTCGTTTTTCATTTCTTTACCAATGATGTGGCAATGATAAAAATTGCAACGTTGCTGTTCCAAGTGAGAATCGAGTTGACGTCGCTCAATATTTGCATGTTTCCTTACGTAACATCTTATGACAATACGATACGGGAGATACCGCACGTACGTTTCGTATCATCGCGTGTACGCACCCTCCGAGGAATACTAAACGAATCTTGTCAATAGCACTTATTAGATTCTATCTGGGATGTAACATTGTTGCTTTTTTAAGCATTCGGCACACGCTTGACTTTAAGCAAATGTCGATACAGATCTTTGTCCTTTGCATTTTGATCGAAAACAGAGCTTATCTTTAAGGACTTGGTGCTTTTGCCTGCCTACCTTATTAAAATACTAAAATACGGATTATATCACAATCTGCCCGTTTTCCGCTGGAATTTTACGTCTTTTTTCTGGGTTCGAAGGTTAAAGAGGAAATCCGAATTGGACTTAGGGTACAATAAATAATTGCGAAAGGGTTCTGATTAATGCTTGTATACGGAATAGTCCTATTTATGGTCGTGTTTAGAGCGAGTTCAGTATTTTATTATTTTGTCAGTTGTTAACTAATTAAGTAGCTGCAAATAAAATTAATTATATCTAAAGTACTCAATTAACTTACGTGTGAACTCTAGTGTTGTTCATCGTAAAATCATAATAAAAAGTGTGAGATCCGGATAGTAATTACATCATGATCAGATTTGTAGAATTTGGATTTTCTAAAACCTAAGGTAAAAACTACGAACAAAGCGTTTGAGAATCCCATTCACATGTAGGTTGATTGACGACCTTCGTTATAGAGAAGATCGATGTTGCAAGATCCAAACAAGGAAGCTTCCCAATTTATTACAAGGATAAATATATTATATAATAAGTATTTATAGAACCTCACGTAACGATAAGCAGTTTATTTTCACTACGAAGTTAATCTAATAAATCTATTTAGTTTAAGTAAAATCACTTTAAAATATTTAGTTTCATACAACCACTTTCTTAATCTTAAAACTACAAAAACAAAGTGCTCCCAATCAAAATAAGTAAAACCTTCAACTCAATCTCTCAATCTCATAAACTTATAAAACGGTGGAGACCACCAAGCGACGCCGCGCCGCTGGCGAAATTTTTACTAAGTTTCCGGTAAAAGCGTTGCAAGTACATTTCTTTCATATCTGAAATTGTCCCGTTATAAAAAATAATGAGTAAAGCTCTGCAGCGACGCTGCCCTAATGATATTACCATTTTTACTTTCTACCTTATGAATATCCAAGTCTTCCCCATTATAATCTGTGCTGAGCTTGTTTAAAAAGCAATTTACATTCATCAGCCAAATTCACGATGTGTTATTAAGATAACTCATCCACCGTGCCGTTAGATGACCAATTAATCTTTTAAATGAGGTGGGTGGCGAATTCGGAATATAATTTATACTATGGACGTTATTTTTCTAACGTGAACGGAACATAAAATTCAGATCAAAAAGGGTGCACGCTGATATGGCTTAATCGCGTGTACTCATTTAAAATTATTTTATAGGCGTTCGATTAGCTAATTCATACAAGATCTTTTTTATTTTATTTAGTAACTTACCGTTAATGGAAAATTCTGCAACGAATCAATAATCTAGACACAGTTTCATTAGTTCAAAACTGCGCTGATATCGAAACGAGTCCAAAAGTTTTATGTGAGTAGATCAGCTCCCGACAAGCACTCAACTTACGATCACCTAGTTTTGAAATCCATACACAATGTTATCACGTGTCAACACGCAGTTTCACTTTCTTCAGTGTTCGTGTTCAGTCACAAGCCGGGAAAGGCGTCAATGGAATATCGAAACGCGATCTCCGCAAAACTTCTCTCGGAGCGTACGTATCGTGAGGGAGCGAGCGCAGTCAGTCCGCAACGAGCGCGCCGTCCGACCGCCGAACAGCGACTGTGATAACGACACTTCCTCCGAATGAACCTGCGAACCTCTCCATAGACTGTAAGCTCGCCTCTCTCTCACCGCTTGATGCTCGTCGACGCACTTAACGCGCCCCCGAGAAATCCGATCTGAACCCTCGCGACACCACTACAAGAGACAAATTCCAAGCGAGCGCCCGCCGCGAGCCGCCTCGTTCCGAGCGCGTAACGAGTTTACGCTACGTAAATCGTAGTGGATTTGTTTTGCAGCGCAGCCACAGTAATCCGGTTCTTCGCCTCGATACTCACAGAGCGCTTTTTTCCGAATCGATACCCGTTAAATAGAGCCTTCTTTTTGTCCGCTCTGCCGCCGGCCGGTAGCCTACGTAGGGAACCCGGAATAACCGCTATAGACAAGATGCCAACTTTCTAAACTAAACCTATAAGGCCGGTCTATTCGGTCGGTGAATTACGTTATTTTTATTGGAACCGTCCACGCTCCGGACAATAATAATGAAGCATTCGGAAGATTGGATATGCCGGCTAGAGATTGTTGTGGGTAGCGCGACGTGTTGCAATTTTGTGTTAAGTTTTTGCCGCGCGTCTAGTCGACGTTTTCCGCTTTGTAAGTTGCGGTTTTACTTTCGGTGTCAATTACAAGGGCTGCGGTTGAAGCCTTACAACGGCGCAGTAAATTGGATACCAGCCCGTCGAGCCAGATTAGAGCACCTTGTGAAGGCTGTTCCGTTGCGCAAGAGACCGCGGTCTAATCTTTTGAAGGTGAACTCTGAAAATAGATCGTGCAGTAAAGTCCATTGTTTATTTGGGTAACTCGAACCGCAGTGCATTATGAGGGGACTAAAGTGCGCATAGAGAGGCTTCCAAATATTGAAACCGTAAACCCTTCGGAGTGTTCCCGGAGCGACCCGGAACTGGGTCAGCAATGCTCCCCAGTCCCCTAACATTAGGAAGAATTCATAGGATAGAGAAAAGAGATAAGAAAATGCTTTAGTTAAACTCCCCTGATACTGATGGCTCATCTGATATTTATCAAAAGCACGTCCTTGTTATTTCAAAGGTCTGTTTATCAAGAAGTGCTGACTTATGTTGAAGGATCAAAGCTAAATACAATTAAATTACAAAATCGATAATCTTCTGAAAATAAAATTTCTGAAAAAATCTGAAAATTCTGAAATTCAGAAAATTCCGAAATTCTGAAAAAATTCTGAAAATAAAATTCTGAAAATTCTTCAAAAATCATCTGATCGTTGAAGTCGTTGATCTTTTACTTTTGCTGTGATATTTGATTATTTAGTTGGTTACTAAGTTTAATTAGTAACTATTAGATTAGTTACTAAGTTTATGTTTAGATGAAAAAAACACTACACGAGATAATTTAGAATCCTACTTCCTATCCTACCAATATTATAAATGCGAAAGTTTGTGAGTATGTGTGTTTGTTACTCTTTCACGCAAAAACGGCTGAACGGATTTACATGAAATTTAGAATGAAGGTTGATCATAGTCTGGATTAACACATAGGCTACTTGTTATCCCGGAAAACGCGGGTGAAACCGTGCGGCGCAGCTAGGACGTCCATATAAGAGACATCCATGTTCGTTCATGTCTAAATAAACCAATTGGAGAGCCACAGATTCAGTCACAATTTTTGCAAACAAGTTGATGTAGCGACGAGTGAATTAATTCAGTTACATAAATAATAATATGACTAGATAGCTTCATTATATTTTCAACGCGTATTGGAAAAACTGTTGATAGCACAGAAAAAAATTAAAACATTTTTCTTCACGTTCCTTTGAGACGACTCACGTACTTTCCGATGAGTGCCTGTAAAATATCAAAGCATTTCTATGTATTTGTGGAGACCCAATATAATACCAATGAGCGTCGTGTGATGATATTTGTACGGCTCACTGAACTGATAATACAAAATGAAAAAAAGGAATTGCTATTCAGATAACTTGGCTCATAATAAAATAAGAGAGTACACACAATTACTGTAATTTGCAAATATATGTTTAGGAGTAAACAAAAACGTACTTAATGATGAAATGTAGCTACAAAATAATTTAGCCCCATGTTCATTAACATTGAACTTGGTTTAATTTTAGTTTGGTATTTAAGTTATTGAATTATTTCACCATCAACCGTTTTTCACCTACTTCTGAGTATCTTCTTTACGTGTTATTTTTACGTTTTTTTCAGCTATGCCACCTTCATCCAACGCTTGGGGAAGCGGGGGCCTTTACAATGTGCTCCGATCAGTGTAGCGGGCCGAAAGTTGGCCCGGTGGTTGCTTTCCGTTCCGCCGCCACTATTCTGAGACTGCTTCGGTCGACTGTCCGTCTTCACGTAAGTGTCCCCGCCCGTCTCTACTTGAGTCTTGTGATCTGTTAAACCACGTCTTCTACCTTGGTTTGCCTTCGAAATTCTACGTTTGTCCACGTCACTTAGAGATGGCTAACATGGCCCGTACTATCGCACGTTGTCCCAGACTTGTTATTGAATAGTTACTAAAAATAGTTACTTAATTTTACAGTCTTCTCAAGTTACGGTAATTGACTAGTCCCTAGTTTATTTTGTATACATTTCCAAAAAGCCAGAGCTGTGTCTAGAATACTAGATCGATATGAAATATGATAGCTCTGCTAGTCATTTCTATATGTAGCAAATACTTTCCGTATACCTAAAAAAGTTTTTATAAGAAATCAAATTTAAAATTGAAAAGCGATTGAAAATAATCTACTTTTTACGTGTACCTACCTACCTATTATTATTCCAGTTGCATATCAATGTCAAAAGAAACTGTAAACTTAAAATGCTTTGAATCATCATGATAGTTTCTGCAAGGCGAAGTCAGAAACTGAACGGAGTAGTAAAATCAAATGTAATACCCATTTCCTAAGTTCTGGAACGCCGCCGAAAAAAGGGAGCCTTACGAAAGCTTTCACGCAGTTGACTTTAATATCTCCATCATGCCTGTTCCTGTATTTCTCTGTCGAACATATCAGTGTGGCTAGACCACGTCTGTAAAAAGTAAGTTAATGTATATGTTTAAAGTAACGCAAACAAAAATATAATAAAAAGAATAAGAAATGGAAAGGAAGGAATTTTTAAGCTTTAATTCCTATTTTGGCGAATGAGAAACAAACGAAAATTCAATAATACATTTTATTTCTTCTTGAAACGTAAGATAGCCTAAAACAGTTTGGGCCAGAGAAGTAAAAACAAAGAGCCAAAAGTGGCAAAAACCAGCCCAAATGCAACGCTCCCAATGAAATGAACCTATTTTTATCGGCCCCACAAAATGTGAACTCGACTCGCCGATCAGGGACACAGCCCGCGCTTACGGCTCTGTTATTTTTTATTTTGCAGCCGTTAGCAGATAGTACTCGAGTCCTCAATTTACAGGGCAGTGCAATAAGGCTCAAGTAAAGTGCCGTTCAGTGGGAAAATGAGATTATTTTTACCTACCTCCGTTTTATGCTGAAAGCTGAAACAAATCGTCGAGGGCGTTATTGGGAATTTTTGTTTGCAGGACACAAGTGGCGTTCTTTCGGAGAAGCACTGGACAGATATTCGATAGGGTTTCGAATTTCGATCCGATAGGTGATGACGATTTAACAAATAGATTTTTATTTTTGTGCGACAAAAATTATTTTAAGTTAAGTTTAAATAAATTTAAATTAGGGAAATAATCTTGCAAGTTTACAAAGATTTTGTTGGTTGCACCAATATTTTACAGAAAAAAAATATTTTAACAGGCGGACGTCCGGACGTCGGACATGTTATTTTCATTATCTATTAATTGATCAAAGTCTACTGTTGACTATTGCACGCGTAAGTAACTACAAGAAAATTATTTCACAAAAAAGTATTTTGTAGCGCTCAAAAACTAACCTCTTTTTAAATTGTACAATTATGCAAATGTTTTAATTTAGCAGGTATTCGTTTAGTTAATAAAAGTGCTTACTAGTTTGTAAGTATATAACTAAACTAATAACAATTTTCAATAATATAAAGGTCGCACACCGGCTGTGCAAAAATCTCTACCTGATAAAAAGAACGTAACAGTTACATAAAGCCGGGCTCAAAACGGTTCAAACAAACACTACCTAAATGTGCCATAAACACAGCGACGCCTGAAATACTCGAATACTTTGAGTTTTCCGTAACTTTTTTCATTGGGGCGATATGTGACCTGACGTATGATCGATCGAAGTACACGAACCCTTGACTTTTTCGCGATAAAAAGAACTTTACACTTTCACACATAAATTAGATACATAATATAATACCTACTAGCGACCTGCTCCGACTTCGCACGAGTATGAAATATAGTCTACTCGTATGTTGCTCGCTAATAATGTCGCTTTATATTGGTGAAAGAATTTTTAAAATCGGTCCAATAGTTTTTGAGTTTATTCATTAAGAACATACAAATCTTTCCTCTTTATAATACTAGTGTAGAAGTGTAGATGTAGATTAGTTAATATTATATTCCTAACGTAGTCATTGACCTTAACAATCGCTCATAATAAGATAGGTAGGTAATTTTTTTTATCTTCGTAGTAGATATTATTTTATTAGGAATTTAAATTCTCAACTTCTCTATTATTTGTGAAAGTAAAGCTTTCTTCCAGTTCGTCTGTTTCACAGTATTTTTTTATCTATTTGTTACTATTGTTACCAAACCAATATTGATAAAATTTTAAATAGAGATAGCTTATCCTACTACTATTATAAAGGCGAAAGTTTGTAAGTATGGATGTATGTATGGATGTTTGTTACTCTTTCACGTAAAAACTACTGAACGGATTTACATGAAGTTTGGAATGAAGGTTGTTCAGGGTCTGGATTAACACATAGGCTACTTTTTATCCCGGAAAACGCGGGTGAAACCGCGGGGCGCATCTAGTTTCCTATATATTAACCCGCTACTTTTCATGATCACCATCACATTTTCATCATCACCAATTTTCATCATCGCCCGGGTGAAACCATGGCACACAACTAGTTATAAACAAATTGACAAGTGCAATTGCTATGGTCAGCAAGTGCAAACGAACTGTAAAGCTAGAATAAGTGTTTGCGATTTCTAAACGAACGGTCGGAAATATCCTGTTTCGCCGGAAATCGAGACCACAGCCGCGATTCGGGCCAAATCGACTCGAAACCAAGATAATATTGCCAGGAGATAGAATCTGAAACACTAGAAACACTATTATAGATTTATTGGAAACATTAAACGGTTTTAAAAACGTTTATGTTCCACAATCAACGAACTTTCAAGTTTTGTTAAACTTCTTAACATTAAATTCAGAATACAAAATTGATTTTAGGAACTTCCTGAAAACCTTTATATCATCATAAAAATTATAATGAAATGTTAAAAATTTCTACCCATATTTTACTGAAACACGTTTTTTTCGTTTTTAATAGTAAAGCCTGAAAAATTATATACCTCCATCAAAATCGACGAATAGAATTTAACTTTATTGCAGACAATACAAATAACAAGAACAAACACACTAAATTGAACTACATTCCGTAGTCCAAGAGCATATCACCTACAGTGATTCCTTCCCAATAATGGACAAACAGGCAGTATCATTCCACTTTTCCTTACATTTATTAACGTAATCGAGAAGCTGGGATTTCTCTCTATCTAGGACAGGTACGCTTCATCCAGCCCATTTACTCTGGCATCCTAATCAGACGAGATCGGCCGAATTGCCCTAATTCGACTTAATCAGGTGAGCGCAATGAGCAAATAGGCCTTCAATAATGCATTGGCTTGTAACACACCTAACTATACCTATTCTGTAACTACATAGTAGCAATTCTCACTGAATTAGTTTACTGGGTTCTTGAGTTCTACGAGGTAGGATAAAAAAGTTTTGACAGTTTTATGACTTTTTTACTGGTTGATCTAATAGAATAAGCCACTGAATCTTACAACACCGGATGAGGTAGAGTTCAATCTTGGAACTTTATTAGTCGACAAACTGACGTTTAGACTCGATAAAATCGTTAAAAAGTTAGGTACATTTTAAAATTGATAAATTTTTTCGTATCGGACAAAATTGTGATTTTTTTTTTTATTTAAGCATTTTTTTCTGATGACTCAACATTGTTAACTTACTAACTAACTATTGCATATTTTGTACATGTTATAGTTTCATGACTTAGTCAAGTTCAAACTTCAACTTGTCGATCGATAAAGCTCGATAGGTACTTGCACTGCTGGTGTGAGGTGCAGGTTTCATACTCTATACTCAAGAAAAGATATAGTACCTAGCTAAAACTTCCCCCTAGCACTTTATATTAAGTACTATTAATTTTAAGCTTCTTGAATGCACTAATACTAATTTCCCAAACATTGTGTATTATTTAAATGGGAGCTAGTCGTGATATAGCTATATTTTCATACTCTATGGTCCTCTTCATTTAGTAAAACCGCAGAATGCAGCTATTACCTTACCTATAAACTTATAGGTAATTCCAATCACACCTTCTTACTTAAAGAAGTAATTTTCTTAACTGGTAAAGTACCTGAATGAAATCATCTCTATTGTCTATTTTACTCCAGCATTTTAAAGCAAAAGACTAAATAAACCTCAAAAGGGATTAGATACCTACTTAATATTCTTAGCTAGAGCCCCATTATGTCAAGCCAATTAAGATATCTCAACACTCAAAACGATCTCCGACGTGCAACTTTTTACTCTTGATTGGCATTTCAACAGCCGTTACTACTTAGGTGGTACTAAGGTCCCCATAAAAAGGGTTAAGAGGTCCCCTAACGGTTGGCGAAACTTTGCAAATTGGGCTCTTATACCTTTCAACTTTTATGTCTTAAGTCCTTACTCAATTACCTATTGGCCTCGCTTTTAGGGGCTATACCTGATAGAATAAAATTACGAGGTCTCAATAGGAAAGGGGTCAAAAGTGTTAAAAGGTATTAGTCGCTACTGTAAATGAGGTTTGTTTGACCTTCTTTACGGTAACACAATCACCGATTGAGTTTTGGTTTGGTGTGGGTAATGTGGTGTGGCGTGGCGTAGATGCTAGTGGCGGCGAAGGAGATGAAAACCTCTAAAATTACTTTGACAGATTTGCCACATCCTTTTACATAAAGAAGACAGTACGTGATGGGCAATATTGTGATCATCATTATCCATGGTCTTCTTTACATATTATGAGTGTTCAAGAAAATACTTTTGCCGCTAAACTTATCGAGGCAGTAGCCAAAAAAAAAACTTATCAAGTATTTTTGTTTCTCAACAATTTCGAATTAGTCTCTTTACCAACAACAATGACTTGGATTAACTCGGCTAGTGCCTATTTCTGTTAATTCTAGTGCTGAGTCACGAAGACCTTGGCTCGAGCTATAAACCAGTGCAAAGAAACTAGCGAAAGGAACGGGCCGTGGAATGCAGCAGGTAGCTACGTGCCCAGTTACCTAAATCTAGGTGAGATCTAGATAAACTAAGTGGGTGCCCACTGCTTCGCAATGTGGTTTGTTGCACCTATAGGCTTGGAGTTGGTAATTTAGGTTCTTACAATTTATCAATAGTATATTCAAATTTACTTATAATGTGGATGTATTATGTTATTTCAAACCCCTTACCAATTAATTATTTGGGACTTATGTACGAATTTACATACCTACCACTGGCTTTTCGGTGAAGGAAAACATCGTGAGGAAACCTACATACGTCCGGACAAGAAATTCAATGGCGTATGTAAATCCACCAATCTGCACTTGGCCAGCTTGGTGGAATACTGCCTAATCACCCTTCGAGTTACTACCTGTATCCCAACAGTGGGAAAATTAAAGTTGAGTAGTAGATTATTTCATTTATAATTGATGTGTAGCCACCCAGGTGTCCACACCCAGGTCGGAATAAAGAAGGCTGTGAATAATGATGATAATGTTGACGATGAATCTAACATTTTATCTCAAGTTGATGACTACTCAAAATGATGAAAAGTTTTGAATGTTCAAAATTTTCTGCCTCATCTCATTACTTGGAGAAATATCTTGTGTCTAAGTAGTTTGCTTTACATTATAAAAGGTAGACAAAGTAATCCCCATCCTCTTCCTCTTCTGCTTATCCTGTCTATTCAAATATCAGCCGACATTGTTTCGAGAGTTGTTGTTTCCTATGTCTGTGATTTAAAACTTTACAATACTCTACAAATACTTCACGACTAAGTTATGGGTTGATTACACGTTACGAGTACAGTGGCGAGACAGTGCCCTCGGTCGAGTACTCGGTTTGTATAAACAGCTTGACGAGGCGAGACAATCACAAGAACCATAATTTGTTTGCTTATCCAAGTGCTCATTTACTGTCTCATCACAATACTCGTTACGTGTAATCGACACTCTATTCTGCGATCTTATGGCATGCTCCTATGTAATCACCATTTCATCACATAAATCAAAACCTTGACAGTTGAATCAAATTAAAAACTAAAATCTATTTCTATAAGGGTGTTTCCATAACAACAGTGTTTTTCATCGACTTTTCGAGGGGCTCCACAGATCCTTCCAACATTCCTGCAGGCAGGAATTTTTGGAATTTATTATAATACTGACTCTCGTACAAAAATTGTTAGGACGTTTGAACGCCTAATTTTTTTGGAGTTTGAAAATATAAGAGGGCCGGCTATGTGGGCCCATTGGCAGAAGGTACCTACAGCTTAATATGCTTCGGTAACAAAAGGGAAATGTAAACGACTTTACGTCGTAATAACTGGGCGTTGTTATAACCGGAGTCAGATGAATGTAGTCCGCAGCAACCTAATTTGAAAACATGGTAAGTTCATACGTTTACAACTTATGTTATACCTAAGTGTGTGGTGTGTGTGTTATTTGTTATAAACGAAGTCGTTGTACCTGCATCCTACTGTGGTACCTGTAAAGTAAAATCTTGTTAAAAATTGCTAGTAGATACTTAGTTGTTACGCATATTTTATTTTTACAATTACCACCAATAGCATCTCTATGCCACGCCACAAATCTACATCTAGATATTTCTAGCTATCACATATAAATATTACGTGCACGCATTACGTCTACGAATCTACGTGCACGTGTTCCATACATTGCATTGCACCGCAGTACTCATAGGTACGTATGTGCACGTGCACGTACACAAATCCAGTGTGTTCTGGCCTGATACCATCAAAAATAAGAATTAATTAAAATTCACTAGAATCGTATTAATTAAAGCCCTGTCAGCCAAAATTAGAATACTTATCGATCTACAATTCTATGAAATCAACTTGTGTTAATTTTGATTCGAGTGAGAAATTCAAAACTCAAGTTTTGCTTTGTACTAAAATACAATAAGAATTAAATAAAAATCAGTAGGTAACTAATAATTGCTAAACTAAAATAAAAATGTTGATATTTTATTTATTATATTTTTTATTATATTATATTTTATATTGTCTCCTTTCGTGAAGTTATTTTAAGCACCCAAGAATTTCAGGTTAACTGCCATTAAGTAAATCTCGATTCGGAGACTTAAACCTGAGGCAGTAACTGCTGTCTATTCTGTGCCTGAGGCCTAATTGTCAAACCAAGTGGAAATCGTAATTGCTTTCTTTTGGCAGATAATAAAATTTTATGGCAATGAGTTTCGGGGAGCTTAAGTTGGTACCTCTTAGTTCTTACACTGATAAATTTGATTCGTATCATTTCAACTAAAAAATTAGTATGTAAATTATATCTTGTAATTAAAAGAATAACCTAACGTATAGTAAATTTGTTGTTATGTTTACTGTCCCAATCATTAAGTTTAGTTGGCTATAAGAAGCCAAGACAAGCTACCAAGATCTGTCAAAATTATAAATACCTAGGTAACTAACATTTTTCAAAACATAAGCGATATTAAAAATGTTTTTGATAGATTTAAATATATTTTCTAAACCAGATGAAAAGAATGATTACTTACTGGGTTCTTATTCTTCCTTTGTTCATTCATTATTATAATAATTATACCACATTTCAGAATACTAGAGAAAATATCAATTACTAGCGACCTGCCCCGGCTTCGCACGGTTATGAAATATAATTATAGTCTATGTTAATAATGTCTCGCTAATAATGTAGCTGGGTAAAAAATTTTCATGAAAAATAGGTCTAGTAGTTTTTGAGTTTATTCATTACAAACATACAACAATACAAATCTTTTCTCGTTATAATATTAGTGCAGGTAGTGTAGACTAAGGTAAGTGTCGAACACCGCAGCTTTAATAGAGTTGGAAGCAACTAGACACCAACATAATATTGGCTGCGACTGTCTGTAGTCATATTAAGACATTGTTGGCAATTTTGTTAACAAAGAGATTGAGGGGAGATCCCCTTCCTTTATGCAATTGTTATTTTTGTGTCGTCAGCGTGTCTCTCGCCGGCAGACACCACAGATCGATGTCCAGAGTCCAGACACAAAATACGCCTACACAATGCCACCCTTGGATTGGTGAAGACATTTTAACCGAGTAATTACAGCTCTTGCTTGATGACAACAATTTTGTTAGTTACGAATAAATATTGAAGGCATTATTAGATAGATAAACTCGTTATTGTCCACCTCAGAAATTACAAACAAAAGGATAATAACACGTTTAATTAGTGGCTATTTAAATTAGTACTTGAATTTAATTACAACTGGCGGCCTTATCGCTAAGAGCGATCTCTTACAGGCGAATTCTGGCATTATTTGGTACTTATTGGGCTTAAACAGGAAAGATAGGTATAAGAAGGAGGATACTTTTATGCCTTAAAAACTTAAGTGGTAAAGTAAGTAAGTAAATTGGTGATGGTTATAGTTTTTTGTAAAACACTAACGTGGTTTTGACACGTCTTGTTATGTACGTAAGTAGTATCGCTTGTCTGGGAGCTACGATGCCACAGGTATACACACAGACCTTAAACTTATAACACCATGTTTGCGTCGGAGTTTCAAAAAGACTTGTAAACAGAATAAGCTGATAAATGCAACTAGACAAAGTGCGGAAATAAAAGCAGCAGGCGTTAAGTTGATAAAGCAGCAACGCGTAGCACCTTAGAGAAATACAATAGAAAAGTTTTGGATCGTATCAAGTACAAAATACTTACGCAAACTCCCCCTAGGAATACGAAACTGGTACTCCAAAGTACAGTAAAAAGCTCGTATGTAAAACAATTGCCCTAATTAAAGCACGTTAATACTAATTGAGCAAATAAACCAACTCCAGTTTACTACAAACTTTTGAACAGTAAACAAACAGGGAAGCATAAAAAGCTCCTGTAAAAGCACCGAAATTGCAGACCAACTACCCAAAGTTCGTTATATGGGTCATTTGCAACCAACTGCATCGTTTTAAATGAAACACTATGTTAGCTACCCAATAAGTAAAGGTAATAAACGTTTACGAAGCAAGATTTAAATGGTAGCGGTTACCAGTACTTTGGTGTACGAGTAGGTACTTACTGTTTACTTGTTGTTTACAAGTCTGGGAGATAGTTGGTTGTACTGTCTACTAGAGAGTTTCAGTTTCAAATCAGATGCAAATTGTTTGTTAGCTTTTATTGTAGACTTAGGTAGTATAGAAATCCCCGCTTGGGTGGAGCCCCGCCGTGTTCTCGTAGCGGCGATCGGCGGCGGCGATCTTTCGCGTCCGGCCCTGGTGCAAGCCATGGTCCGGGGCGAGGAGGAATGGGACGCCGTCGCCTCCTTCTGCGAAGCAGTGATGCTAGCGAAGGAGGTGGCGGAACGTGAGAGGGAGAGAACCTCTCGTCCCAGCCGCCGCCGTGGGAGGCGCTCCGGGCGTCGGGGGTCACGTGACGACCTCCGGCCACCGTAGATGCGGGCCTGTGGACGGTGAGCTATTGGGCTAGCTCGCTGTCCGTCCGTCTTATGACGACACAGGCCGTGTCGACGGCGCGTTCGTGTTCCACGCGCGCCTCAAAAAGATGTCAGCAACATGGAAGGGGCCCGAAAGGGCCCCATGCCCGTCGGGGCTGCGGGTAGAAGTTACCGCGGCCTCGGCGTCACAAGGGCGTAGAAGGAACATGGGTGGTTTTTGGTCAGTAGAAGTCTGACACTCCCTTCCGCTCTGCCCAAAGAGTGGGAGGGGTCATTTGATGATTTCCCACCCCCCAAAAAAAAAAAAAAAGGTAGTATAGAAATGAACTTAACTACAAACCTACCTTCTAGCTACCTATCTTCTTATTGGAAATAGGAACGTTTGCATGCCTATCAATTCTATCTCACTAATATTTAAAATGTTGTACGATTTTGTATGTTTGAATGTATGTTGACTCCAAACATACAAACTCAAATTCAAAACCGCTGGAAGCAGCTAGAAATTGATAATTAATGAAAACCGGATTAATAAAAAACCAGAGGATTCTGTTCATAAATAGCTCGCCTAATTCTCAATGTCATTTCACCTTTGTCATTCACCGATTTTCATCAGGCACATCTACAAAATTAAAAAAATACTGTGATGTAGGTAAATACTGGATAGTAGGTACTCATCTATTTCTAAAACAAACAAAATTTAAATTACCTACCTTATTACGAGAAAGATACGATGATGTTATGAAAAAGTAAAACAAAAAACCTTATCCAAAGTCAATAAAGTCTGCGCTTTTCTATCGCATCGAGCTACAACTTTGAAATTCCACCATAACTTGGAGATTCATCAGAATAACATGAGCTAAAGTCAGTCTGACGACCACACTTGGATTTTTCTTGCGAATAAGAAAAGCGAACTTTGAATAACTATATTCTTGACTGGGACAGGCCGCGACTTTTACAGCTAAGGCATACACGCATCTGGTAAAGTTATGAGGAAAATCGAAGAAAGTGTTTGTATCAAAATTATGTTTTGTTGATGTTTTCTGATATTATTCTGAGCAATTCGACCGAAAGCGATTTTTCATAAGTTTATTCATTGATATTATTACTTCAGAAATGTTAAAATGAGCGATCGAGATAGCGTCATGTTCTACGATTTAACATCAGGTAGGTATTGCAAGAGAATTCTCTTACATAAAGCACCACGTCCAAGAGAACTAAGTAAGTACTAAATATGAAATACCACCCCAATCTCACGAAAATAAACCAACAAAACATTTTCTAATCAGACACAGATTGTTCTACTTGTCATAATAAATCACTTGATTCCCTCGCATTCCGGGGCTAATGAAACGGAACATGTTGTTTCTATTTCACTAATAAATACGTGGAAACAACAACTGGTGTTCTGCTTGTATCAGTGTTGTCGAGTTACGCTTATCCTAACGTTGATATGTATTTTCTGAGGACAATGTGGAGAGGTCAGTGAGATAAGAGTAAAACAAAGTACTTATTTAGATTTTGAGGTAGTTTAAAACGCACGGTAACCTGGATCAGGCCTTATTAGTTTTAAATCTTGTACAATTGTAACATATTTGGCGACTATTTAAAAATTTAAATGTCAACAATAGAAGGTTGTTGAACGTTTCTGTCGTGTTAAATTTTCATGATCCCAAGTCTAAGTATAATATATGCCTACTGAATAGGTCTATGTAGGTGTATCTACTAGCTTTCACAACAACATATATGTAATACATACAATTCTCCAAGTACATAAGAACATAGGCTATATATGACTGAGTACCTACGCATATAATATGTGCCTACGTAAAGAGGTACATATTGGTAGAACCGTTTTGTCTGACGGAGAGCTAATGAAAGCCTCGCGATCAAAGCGAGTACCGACTCCAAATAGAATACAATTCGATTGCACGTCTGTGTGAAACAAAAACAAACAGAAATGCGGGTAAATTAAATCTTTGTCGAGAACGATGTGAGTCGAGGCAGAGGGAAGAGTTGTGAGGAAGGCAATTACAATGAGACCGCGACTCCTATTTTCCTACACTTTCTTCTTAAATTTATCTAAGTCTCTAGAAATGGCGTAAGTACCTTGATTATAAATGTAGGTAAGTGCGCTATTTATAATACAAACATATATCCTAGAAACTAAAACACATGTACTAAAGCCATATCCTTCGTAAGTTCTGACGGTCAAACAATATCGTTCAATTCAATTTTCATTGTGTAAATGTAGCCTAATTATAATAGAGTCGAGTTAAGGTAAAGCATCTTCTAACAAAAAGCAGCCTATAGAAAGTTTCAGTTCTTAGGTACAGATATAATATTCAGATTTTTTTTAATTTATTAAATTATCAATAGCACAACAGTTTTAAGTACTTCAGATATTGTAAAATTGTGCTAGGAGCTAGTAATAAGTTAACATTTCCGCGAAAATGTAACTTTGGAGTTTGGACTGAAATTAAAGTATACGATAAATGAATATAAAATCAATAGTTTCCTTCTGAAAACTCGACATTATTTTAGTGAACGACATTCGATGAAAATAACGATCCCTCTATCTCGTTACAGCGTTCGGTTGAACCGTTTGTATAATTAAAGAAGCTGAGGGTGCCTCGTGTAGAGAAATTGTGTCAATGACACCGATTTTTAAATCAGTGAGGTTTACATTAAGTTTGTAGGTTTGTTTTATCAGCAGATTTGTAATCTGAAAATATTCTGATGACAACTAGATCTTGATCTGATCAGAATTGTGATTGAAGTTTTGTAGTTTTTTAGAGCTAAATTCTTGGTAAGTTTTGTTTTGTTTGTAAAAATATGTAAATGAGTTCTGAGTAGACTAGCCGCGTATGATTACAAGAAAATCGCTGTTTTTATTCAAGAAATGTTTATTATTTTGATGACATTGTTTTTAATTATAAGATAAAGCGAGGTCAACGGTCAACACGTACTTCTATGTTTGTCTTTAGAAATTCTGCTGTAAGCATTTTTGGTACCAAGTAAAGGATGTAAGGCTCACATTTCGTTGTTAATTTTTCTAGCCTAGTTAGTGTTGACCACAGACATTCTAAGGAGTGTTGACGAATTACGATGTTACGACGATGACTAGACGAGTTTCTTTTTAAATTTTGCTCATCTTTTTTTTGTTTACAAGTTTGAACACTATGTCAGTAACGGCAAGACCATATAGTCATAGTATCTTTTAGTAGACGTCTGCAAATGTTAGTGCGGCCATCTAACGCTTCTGAAACATGTCGGGCGGGCCTCGCCATCTGCGACGGCCTATCAGGTCATCACGGGGTAATTAACGCTCTTCCGTACCCTGTAACTGGGCGTTTGGTAGGTAACTACGTAACTATCTATAATAACCTATATTATATTTGTAGGTAAATGTATGTAAACGTGGCATAGCGACTGCAAGCTTCAGAGAGACAGGTTCACGTTCAGTGAGAGCGTAATCGTACAGTAGATAACGATTGTGATGATGATGAGTGTGATATAGGTACCTACTCATGACTCAATGACAATGCTTGCCCTTTTTGAGCCAAAAATAATTTGAAAGTTGAGACGTATGACATATACACCATATACCTAGGTACCTATATTTACGCATCTGAAAACTTGTCTGTACCACCCCTGAAATAACTTATACCTATCGTATAATAACTACATATCTGATTAACATGTTCGGTGGTTAAATATAAAAGAAATGGAAAAGCATATAATTATCGACATTTTAAAAATGATATTAACACGGATTTCATGACATATTGCTCCAGCTTGCTTTTTTAAGAAAAATCATATTTCTAAAAACAGAAATTAAACGTAAACTACCAATAAAGCCAAAAGCCAAAAACCTAATACTTCCTTACTTATTAAAAGCGAGCTCGGAAATATCGAAGAAAAATTAATAGCGAAATTCTCAATTAAAAATCAATCAAGTTAAGCTTTCCAATTTGATGTTCCTTCGAGAATAAATTCACTTGTTACTTAGGAGTTTATACTGAACAGACATTAAATTTATGAAGGACCATCAATATTCAAGTGATCCTTTTAGATTTAGACAGTAAAATATCAATTTAGTCAATGGAAAATTAAATAAGTTAGCCTTGAATCTGTCTAAGACAGTTTGGTTAGTGGATATTTTTGAGTATACTTATTTGATATCTAATTCAGAAATAATTACTCGATAATCTACTACTATCAATATTTATCTTTTACGTGTCACGTTGTTTGTCCGCTATAGACTCCTAAACTACTTAACCGATTTCAATCAAATTTGCACACCGGGTGCAGTTCGATCTAACTTAGGAGATAGGATAGTTCACATCTCAATTTATAGTAAAAAAACATGAAAAATTAGACAATTTAAAAATACTTAACCATACTACCACCACCACCACCAACCTACCTTTACCATAATTTAACTTTAGCGCTTTGGACAATGTAAACTATTTTAATGTAACTTTTGACATTTGACATAGAATTGACGCAATGGCTTTTGACAGGACAACGTCTGTCGAGTCAGCTAGTAATTTATATAATACTAGCGGCCCGTCCCGGCTTCGCTCGGGTGGATATTCATTTTTTAAACATTTTGGGATAAACGTAGATTAAATGCGTCTTTATGGGGGTGATAAGTAGATTTTTTTAAATTACTATTTATATTTTCTCCTATAATTTTTTACATTTTTATCTATAAACATATTTTTATTCTCATCTATCGTAACTTTATTTTTTATTTATTGTCCCATTTTATTTATATTGTGTTTAAGATTAAATACTTTATTTATTTTTTTAGGTTTTTGGTTGCAATTTTTTTACTTGATCTTATTTTGGTAAGGATCCCTAATTTTTTCAGGTAATAAATATAGCCTATGACACTCAGCAATAATGTGGCTTTCTATTGGTGAAAGAATTTTTAAAATCGGTTCAGTAGATCCCGAGATTACCCCTTACAATTTAACAAATATACAAACACACAAACTTTACTTCTTTATAATATTATAGTATATAGTATATATAGTATAGACTATGGTGGAATATGGCATAATCACCCTTCGAGGGTGTACAGCAGTGGGATACAGGTCTACTAGGATTAAAGATTGCATAATAATATGATGATGATGATATTTATACTAGCTGCTCCCCGCGGTTCTGTTTTTTTTTCATTTAATCCATCCCTATATTAAGGTGTACAAAACTTAAGAAAAAAAACTAATCACAATTGTTGTTACTCTCCAATTGCTTTTTGTACCAGGCATGTAGTTACATAGTTACTCTTAGGTCATATGCCTAATATTTTTATTACATAACTACATTGTATTTATATACAAGTACCTGTGTAGGTAATATTCGTATTGAAGAATGTTACATAACTACGAGTACGGGGAACTTTTATTCCTTCAAATATAGGTAGGTATTAATAAAAAAAAAGTATCTGAGGTAAATTAATAATAATAATAATAAGCACAGCTAATGTTCAAACAGGAAAACGAATGTTGTTATTCAAATAAATATTTCTAATTGGCCCATAGGTAAATTACCTGTAAATAAATAATGTGCACGTAAAAAGATGTCTAAACAAAGAGAAACAAAAAAATAAAATACCCTAATGCAACCTACAGTCTGTAGGTATGCCTCAGGAATATAATCGTATCTTTAGCCGGAAATATTTCGGAGATACCTATCTACTCATAATAAAATTATGCTTAGTGAGAGCAATAAACTCTCTTTGTTTGAAACATCAAAAACATTTTAGCTCGACGCAAGTAGGTATATCATCCTGATAACGCTGGGACTGGGACCATCAACTTATCGGACTCAGTTTATATTACAAAAACAATGACAGTTCTGCAAAATACACTGATTAAACCAACTACAGCGCGCTATGAAACTTTACTGCGACATTTAACATGATATTATCCGAGAAAAACGCTTTCTACCGGTCAGTTTCACGTGAAACTTAGCACCGAGAGCAAAATGTGCGCAAATGCTCACTTATCTAGAAAGACGATGGAGATAAAACCGTAGGCCTATGAGAAGGGTGAGAAAAATGGACCATATCGAGGCTTATTCTACATTATCTCGACTTAACAATCATTAGAGCGTGAAATATTTTTCGTAGTAAGTGTAGTTGGCCACGGAGAGTTAAGCCCCAACTACTAACAGCCAGCTAACTTTGTTATTGTGTAACAAAGCTGGCAGACCCGAGGAAATAGTTCCTCTATCTCATTTTCCTTAGTTAAACAAGATGAGATGTAAACAGACGGCTCGTCCCCGATCCCCAACTAATTATTTCCGACGGATACAAAACAAATGTTTGCTAATCAACGTGGAGCGTTCGACCATAATATCTGCTTGCTTTGTGGTGCTCTTGGATGTATAGATCTACAGTTACTGTTAACCTTCGACACGCGCGGTCAAACCACCACGTCATGCGCTGTCTCGCCCCCGATCGGCCGATGGTCCGCTCCGACGCAATTACATGGCCGTGTGAGCACGATATTACGAGCCGCAGCCGCAACTGCCCACCGCTCAGTCGTCGCGCTACATTCGTTCGAGTCACGCGTACCTATATTCACTAACCGGTCGACTGTGAAAAAGAAAAACAAAGAAAAATGACTGCATCGCGTGCAGCGCTCTTCGCGCTCGCGTGCACCCTCGCCGTCGTGGCCGCCGACCACCCCCTACACCCGCTTTCTGATGCCTTCATTGAACTCCTCAACACAAAGTCGACGACGTGGAAAGCCGGCCGGAACTTCCCTGCTGAGACACCATTCAAACACATCAAGAAAATTATGGGCGCTCTACCCGACGAGAACCATAAAAAACTCCCGAATGTCGAACACGACGCCGGACTCATCGCGAGTCTTCCTGAGAACTTTGACCCGAGGGATAAGTGGCCCGATTGTCCTACTTTAAATGAGATAAGAGATCAAGGATCGTGCGGAAGTTGTTGGGCGTTTGGCGCCGTTGAGGCGATGACCGACCGCGTCTGCACCTATTCTAACGGCACCAAGCATATCCACTTCTCTGCCGAAGATCTTCTCAGCTGCTGTCCTATTTGCGGTCTCGGCTGTAACGGCGGCATGCCAACACTGGCCTGGGAATACTGGAAACACATGGGTTTAGTATCAGGTGGTAACTACAACTCCAGCCAAGGATGTTCGCCGTACGAGATTCCTCCTTGCGAGCACCACGTACCCGGGAACAGACTACCCTGCAACGGTGATACTAAAACGCCTAAATGTAAGAGGACCTGCGAATCTGGATACGACGTTCCCTACAAGAAGGACAAGCGGTACGGGAAGCACGTGTACGCTGTGCGAGGAGGCGACGACCACATCAGGGCCGAGCTGTTTCAGAACGGGCCCGTGGAAGCCGCTTTCACCGTATACGCTGATTTGTTGGCTTACAAAAGCGGTGTTTACAAACACGTTGAAGGAGACGCTCTCGGAGGGCACGCAATCAAGATTACCGGCTGGGGCGTCGAGAATGGCAACAAATATTGGCTCGTTGCGAACTCCTGGAACACAGATTGGGGCAATAATGGCTTCTTCAAGATTCTGCGCGGGGAGGATCACTGCGGCATCGAAAGCTCAGTCGTGGCCGGCGAGCCGTTACTGACAGACAATTAACTAATTAACATAAACTTGCTAATGTGAGTATGTAAATATACCAAACTTATTGTAAACGTATGATATCTCTAAAATGCTATCTCGCAATTTGTAGAAAATATAAATGATATGTAAACAATATTGTTTTTATATTTCGTCAAAATCAAGAGTAGAGATAAGGTATACTTACGTAAGTATTTAAAACTTGGTAAGTAAATGACAAACCTAATATGTACCTACTTATCACAGATCTGATTTCAAAAGTATGCAGGTACAGGTACCCGCTAACGCTAGATCAAAAATCATAATTATAGAAGTAGTAAAACCGGTGAACCGTAAGTAGGTAAGTATAATGTATTAGTCACATTTCAATTAAGTATTCGTTTGAAAAACGAGAGAATAACACCTAATCAGTGTCGAAGGTAATACTAATCAACTTCCTGCATTTGTTTATAAGAACTCGAGTCAATCTATATCACGCACAAACCTTGTTTTTTAACCGACTTCAAAAAAGGAGGTTATAAATTCGACTGTATGTTTTTTTTTTTTTTATGTTTGTTACCTCATAACTTTTGACTGGGTGAATCGATTTCGATAATTCTTTTTTTATTAGAAAGCTGACGCTTCCCATTTGGTCCCATTTCAATTTAGTCCAGTTCTGATAATGGTATCCATGAGAAAACCATATAAGTCTTAAATTTGCATTAAGTACGTGCGCGACAAATAGATGAATAACTCAATAGTCGGTCTTTTGAAGTCGGTTTTTGTTTTTTGTTTTGTAAAAATAATGTTCTTGTCTTATATACCTACCTACGAGTAACTAATAAAATACTTACATTACTTACTTAGATATGTACCTAACAGTCATCTACAGTCTTACTTAATACCGACCGAATTAAACCTGTTAATCTCGTAATGCTATTCTATTTCTATTCCACCTCAAGGTAGTTTTCCTCAGATCGTTTCACTAATTGATAAGTCGATTTGCGATTCAAAGCCCCTAACGGTGTAGCGAATACCTTCTTAATTACACTATCCTGGCTTGTCAATAGGTACTTAATCCACTACAAGCCACAAACGAGCTCCTTTATGCATCTTCAGCATTATCATCATCATCTTCAGATTACTCACTCACTCACTCTTTCACTACTGGGTAGGTAGATAGGACTCACTTGTTATGTCCTCTTTCGTGGTCAATCGAATGCAATTATGATCCGCGATTTTGACAATCAAATGGTTTTATACAATGATCTTCTATATCTCATTGGTTTTATACATTTAGAAATGTTACTATAGTTTTACACAATTAATATTAGATTTTCTCTATAGTACCGCTTAGGGTGGTTACAAAACCCTAAAAATAAATGTATGTAAGAATAATAGGAAAAACAGTGTATTAGCTTTAGGTAAAACCGGGCCATAAACAGTAACATTGCTGTAGTTTACTTGGTTGACAACGAGTAGCTTCCGGAAATTCAGTTCACTAACTTGTACTCGTATTGTTCTCAGAAAAGCCTGTACTTAGATTGCAATTTTCCAACATTTTATTATTTTTTTACAGTTAATAATATGTTATTTTACCAAGATATTATTTTACCTTACTAAGGTAGGTAGGTAGGTAGGTAGGTAGGTATCTCGTTAAACGTTTCAATTTAAACGGCTTTTAAAGGGGTTTTTATTATGCAAAAAGAGACTTAAATTAAGAAAATTAGATTAACTTACTTTAATTAATTAATTAACTTAAATGAACTTACTTGACTTTAACTTACTTACGGTAAAAGTAAGTAAGTTAAAGTAAGTACCCATAGCCCGTAGTACCTACCTACAATCTACATGCACTTTGAGCTAAGGCACTGACTCTGTTTACACTCGGTTGCTCTGAGGGTACGGTATCTAAGTCGATAGGTACGTACTTTTACCCACATGCTTGGCTCGTGTATATCTTTACGTTTATTACCTTTTTACTACTAAACCGATCTCGTTGAATATTCACAAAGAAGTAAGGTGAATCGTTTGGAGGTGTGGAATGCCCTTCCCGATCTGGTCTGAAATTACAAATTACGCGCATTACATTTTTATTTTATGATCACGCTAAAGTAAGTTCGTATAGGCCTATGAGTGGTTTGCCCAGAAAGCATCAGAGTTTATGATTACCCACACTGGTTTTATAAGTCCCAACACAATTAATAGCAGGCAAAAATGCGACAAAAATTAAATAATTATCGTCTACAAAATTTGCCTGTCCACTGACCCGCACTTCGTCAGCTTCGAGGCTATCCTCGACCTGCTATGCCAGCAGTAGGGTAATTAAAGGTTGAGAGAGATATACCTACCTTACTAAGATACTTGAAGTGCATAGACTATATCGTCCTCGATAAGTCTCTGCGTACTTCTGTTAATGCTAAGTACCGCATAAAAGCCTTGCAATATTTGTATGCACAAGCAAATCAAACTTTATAACCGCAGTGCGGTCGCGTATTCGATATAACCCCGCCGCTTAAAACGCCCAGACCGCGCTTAGTGAGTTAACATTTTAATGAAATGCTAAAAACGAGCGGTTTAATGCCGCTGGATTAACTCGGCCGACAGTTGAATTATTGCGGGAACACAAGGGAAAACTGCTTGCAACACTAACATTATAAATGCCTAGATTACATAAATACCTAGTTATGAAAACACGGGTGTATAATTTGACTCAATCTTAGGTACATGAGTAATTGAGAATATGATTCAGACATGGTAATAGTTTTGACCACGCCCGGTGTTTCGGAGTATCCGACTCTGTACGAGCGAATGCCTAAATATTCAAAACAAAAGTCAAAACCTTTTATGATCTGACTCCCTACAAAGTAAAAATACTACGAGG
Organism: Alcis repandata; assembly: GCA_949125135.1. Taxonomy (NCBI): domain Eukaryota; kingdom Metazoa; phylum Arthropoda; class Insecta; order Lepidoptera; family Geometridae; genus Alcis; species Alcis repandata. The sequence goes on along the minus strand of OX421230.1, from coordinate 6,126,410 downwards.
GTAGAACGACTAAAAATGCAGAAAGACTAATTTCATAGCAGTGGGCGATTACATGCTCAGTGATAATAATTTCGATTTCATTTGGTTTTGCCTTTTGACGCTAGTTCGACATCCATTACGACCTGTATCATTTTACTATGGAAACTAACGTGGTTTTCACACATTTTTGTTATAATTAAACACGGGAATACTCACGTAAAAATTAAGTCGTCTACTACAACTAGTTTCGGTCACATTCGGTGACCTTAACCAAACGAGACGCAACCGCGAGCGCGTCACGTGACAAAACAAGGCCCGCGATAAAATCTATGCAATAGCTTAAAAACATACAGTCGAATTGAGAACCTCCTCCTTTTTGAAGTCAGTTAAAAATTTATGCCTCCTGTATGTATCCTGCCTACCTAAAAAATATGAGCCTACTGGGCCCAAGTATAAAGGCTTTTTATGACGGATCTAAATTTTCTAAAACGATTGGCGTTCTTGTCTAATAGCTTGCAATGTACTTGGTACTTGGTACTTGGTACTTGGTGAGCGGGCTCTTTTCCGCAACTAGGCCGGTGATCGGCCCTTTTTGCGTGAACGGGTGACGGCAGCTACTCCAGCCACCCGATGTCCTCCAGGAAGTCCAGCAGCTTGCGCGTCCCGCTGCAGGCCTCCCGCAGGGTTCCCGGTGCTCCCAGGAACTTCGCTCTTTGAGATGCCACGCTATCGCACTCTAGGAGCACGTGCCTGGCCGTTTCTTCTGCCTCCATGCATCCTCTGCATAGGGGGCTGTCTGTGACACCTATGGTAAACAGGTGTTTGTTTAGTGGGCAGTGACCGGTGACTATGCCGACGAAAAGTCGGAGCTTGTCCCGTTTGAGATTGAGGAGCTTTCGGGAGGTTCTCGGGTTCAGTTCCGGGAACGCCTCCTTTGACTGCCTACAATCTTGTGTACTTGCCCAGTGTTCTTGGTGTAGTTTGTATGTTCTTTGTCGAATCCAGGTCCGAATCTGGCTGAAAGGTAGAGGGATCATTGGCTCTGGTCCAACAGGGCGCATTGCCGAGCCTCTCCGTGCCAGTTCATCAGCCGCGTCGTTACCTCTGGATCCACTATGACCTTTAATCCACTGAAGAGTCAGTGTATTGTGCTTACTGACCTTCTCTAGCAGGTGGTGACATTGAACTGTTAGCCCTGAGGAGTGTTCAACTTTTTGCAGTGCTCGAAGAACCGCCATGCTGTCAGAGAGTATCCTGATTTTATAGCCAGTTACCTTTCTGTTTAGTATTGCTGTGGCCGCTTGAATGATACCTGCACATTCCGCTTGAAAAATGGAGCTGAAAGACCCCAGAGCTAAAGCTGTGTGGATATTCAGCTCTTCAGAGAAAGCGCCTGTACCAGTACCTGTGTTGGTCTTAGAGCCATCAGTGTAAATCCTAAGTTCTATTGTATTGGTGTTTTCACTAGGCTCTTCGTGTAATTGTACTCTATAGCTTTTGATAAAGATGTGTTGCTTAGGTACCCTATCGTAAATAGAGAGAATGTCAGGGTTGCCCACTGCACATTCCTTTATAATCGTTGTGTGGGTTGCTGTTGTGTTTTGCTCCCAGAGGCTGAGTGCTCGGAGCCTATATGCGGAGGCCGCGGCTTCCTGCTGTATATGTAGCTGCAACGGTGGGAGATTCAGTAGAGCCTCCAGGGCTGTAGTTGGGGTTGTTCTCATACATCCAGTTGCGGCTACACATCCCAGTCGCTGGAATTTTTTCAGTTTGTTAATTGTGGTGTTCTGTTTGGTTCTAGGCCACCAGACTAGGGCTCCATAGGTTAGAGAGGGCCTAATTACTGTGTTGTATAGCCATAGTGTTATTTTTGGGGACAGCCCCCAGGTTTTACCTATCATTTTCCTGCATTGCCAGAAAGAAATGATAGATTTCTTGATTTTGTGTTGGAGGTGATTTGCCCAGTTTAATTTGCTGTCTAGTATGATACCTAGGTACTTTACCTCATCCGTTAGTGACAGCTGTGTATTGAACAGATGTGGTAGTGTATAACCCCCTAGGTTTCTTTTGTTGGTGAACATTACTAGTTGTGTTTTATTAGGATTCACGGACAATCCGTAATTGATGCACCAGCTTTCTACCATCCTTAGCGCATTGTTCATAATATTACATGCTACACTTGCAAAGTGTCCTGATATAAGGATGGCCAGATCATCAGCGTAGCCCACCGTGAGAAAGCGTTGTTCATTCAGCTTTGTGATAAGATCATTAACCACCATGTTCCAGAGCAGTGGTGATAGGACACCTCCCTGTGGGCAGCCCCTGGAAACTATCCCTCTTGTGGTTCCTGCCGTATCAACTCTCACCGCCCTGAGTTTCAGCATGTTAATGACCCACTCACTCAGCGTCACGTTAACATTATGCTTTCTGAGTACCGTTTTGATGCTGCTAAAGTTCGTTTTGTCAAAGGCGCCTTCGATGTCGATGAAGGCGCCTAGGCATAA